>NW_026847993.1:11468001-11568875 GCF_025583915.1 Anolis sagrei ordinatus | reverse complement strand
AAGTCATTAATAAAGATGTTGAACAGGATCGGGCCCAGGACAGAACCCTGCAGCACTCCACTTGTCACTTCTAATCCCTCTTTATTAACTAATATTTTTGCTTATCCAACGTTCTGTCAGCCCGCTTATGTTGGATAAGTAAGATTCTACTATATATGACATATTTATTCCAACTGTCTTCCATAGACCTGAACATGGAAGACTTATCAGTTTGTGCGTGTTTTTAAAAGTGACCAAAACCTACATACTAACTGCTTTTGGGCACCAATGTTTCATGCTATATATATGTTGGTGAATAAACAGCTCCCGGATCTGTTATCTAATTCTCAGGATCCATATGATTAATTCGTCATGTTTCCACTTTGTTATGTTACAGGCAATCTCACACAAAGCACACAATTTCTTTCTGAGATGTGGGTTAGCAACCAAAACGAAAGTTCCGTCGGCAGCAGAATTCTTTACACCTCAAAAGCTGTGGGTTAACCATACTTTTGTTCTCATAACTTAGAGTTAGCATTATTTTATGAGATTGCATGCAAGTATGCTTGTGTACAGGAAGCGAAAATATATACATTTCATGTCAGCCTCCTTATATTTAATGGAAAAACGTGGTGCTGTTCCTGTTAAAGTATAATTTTAATTATTGTTATCCCTTGAAAAAATGTTCAACAATCAATGGTCTGATTATATGTAATCTGTAAACGGCATTGCTATATAACTTATTCTTAAGGTAAAGGTAAAGGTTTTCCCCTGACATTAAAGTCCAATCGTGTCCGACTGTGGGGTGTGGTGCTCATTTCCATTTCTAAGCCGAAGAGTCGGCATTATCCGGGGACAGCTCCATGGACATGTGGCTGGCATGACTGCATGGAGTGCTGTTACCGTTCCGCCGGAGTGGTACCTATTGATCTACTCACATTTGCATGTTTTTGAACTGCTAGGTTGGCAGAAACTGGGGCTGACAGTGGAAGCTCACACCGCTCCCCGGATTCAAACCTGCGACCTTTCGGTCAACAAGCTCAGCAGCTCAGCGCTTTAACCCACTCTGCCACCGGGGGCCCCAACTTATTCTTAAACCTAAGTAAAAACAATTGATAGCAACAGGGGTTAATTAGGTAACCAGCTTCTGCTAGGATAGTGTTTGTGCTGTTGCACACTGGGCCTGTAATAATGTCTGTTTACAAGACGTGCCTTCTGTATGCCCAACGGGACGCCGGGGTGCCTCAGCTGAAGGGCCCCTTAGATTTCCCAACACAAAGTTCTATTGAGGCTCAAAGTAAGTTCAACAAAGTTTTTTATTTGGGCTTAAATCTTAAAACAAATGAATTAAACACTTTATAACCTTGGAAAACCGGTAGCTTCCTCAATCTCCCATCAAGGGCAGGCAAATGGTGGTAAACTGTTCCTTTCTTCCTTAGGGAAATCTTCTGACCCCTCCTTGGGCAATCTTTCTTTACTTTGCTGGAGTGAGGCCCTTACTCTCAGCTCCAAGCTACTTTATGAATAGCCCAAGTGGTCCCTTACCACACAAGATTTCTGTAGATCTGCCAAGCTGAAAGGTGTCCTTTAGTTTACTCCACGAAGGCTGTAGGAACTGTCCTGTTGCCCTAGCAAAGGTTGGCTGTATTCCCCCAGCAGAGTTGTGGAACTATTCCATTACTCCCCCAGCAGAGCTGTGAGCAGTGAAGCCTTTGTGCAGGTGGGATAGAGAAACCCACACGTCCTGCTGTTAGGCTCCAAACAGTGAGACTGAAAAAAAGTCCTCCTTTGCCTCCAAAACCCTGGGAAAAGGGGCGGGTCTAAAGACTCTAAGAATGACTGCCAGGTTGCTGGCCCTATGGCTGCAACCTGATTGCAAAATGTGTAGCTTAAATAAATTCATACAAACTAGCAGTGCAAGAAAAAGAGGTTCAAATCTCCTGGCACTACTGTGCTAGCACAGTGTTAGTTGCTATTTCATAACTGTAATTTTGCTACTGCCATGAATCATAATGTAAATATCTGATATACAGGATGTATTTTCATTCACTGGACCAAGTTTGGCACAAATACCCGATACGCCCAAATGTGAACACTGGTGGGGTTTGGGAAAAATAGACCTTGACATCTGGGAGTTATATTTGCTGGGATTTATATTTTATCTACAATCAATCAATGAACTCCACCAATGATGGAATTGAAGCAATCTTGGCACTCAGAACTCCTATGACCAACAGAAAATACCGAAAGGGTTTTGTGGGTATTGACCTTGAGTTTTGGAGTGTTAGTTTACCTACATCCAGAGAGCAGGAGGAGGGCTTTTGGTGAAAGGATTTGCCATCTGTTTCCAAAATGGAAAAGGACAGATGGAGACATCTTCAGCCTTCTCTGCCAAAGGGGTTCCTAAGATCAGAAATTACATTTCCATGCTCTGAAAAACTTCGGTGGGGCCAACGGTGTACATTCTTACTGACGAGCAAGACCCTAAACTCAGTTTGACTTGGTTCTAGGAAAGTGTTCTAGGAAAGCGTTGCAGGCCGAATGTTGTTTCCGTGGGGCTAGTGCACTGCGTGATAATATATGACTTAAGGGAGATCTATTTAGATGTAAAGGCCAGCCATACCTATCTAATAGATAAAATAAATTATTTTCAGAAATCCTTCAGTGCCTTTTACTGTTATGGTTAACAAGCTGCCCACTGGTTTCTCAAGCATTATAAAATCCAGTTATAAAGCAGCAATAGTTATTTTTGAGCAAAGAGGTTGAGTCACTCAGGATGATTAGTCAGTCATGTGTTAGGTTCAAGTATACTTGTGTCAATGATTTGTTTTCCCACATAGATATATATGCACATATGCATTTTCAGTGCTATATCTCTTATATGTAAAAGTAAAAGTACAGTGTCTCATAGAGCAGTGATTTCCAACCTTTGGGCCTCCAGGTGTTTTGGACTTCAGCTCCCACAGTTCCTAACAGCTGGTAAACTGGCCGGGATTTCTGGGAGTTGAAGTCCAAAACATCTGGAAGCCCAAAGGTTGGAACCACTGTCATAGAGATTGTAAACACTCCTTCTAGCACAGTGTTTCTCAACCTGGGGGTCAGGACCCCTGAGGGCATCTTGAAGGGGTTTCGGAGGGGTCACCAAAGATCAACAGAAAACACATACTTCTGTGCTACAACTCATAAACAACTTGCACAACAGGACTAATGTTGCATCCCAGTTCAAGAAACGAGACCATAAGATTAACTCCACCACACTGGACTGTAGGAAAAGCAATCCTTGTTTATTGATGAAAAATTGGTTACAAAAGACAGGTAAATGCAAAGTCAAAAAGCCACAGAAAAACACAGCAGTCAGTAGAATCTCTGAACTTGAGCAAAATTTCAAAAGCCACAATACAAGAACCAGGAACCTGTTAGCCTTTTACTAACCATGAACTTGATAACTAGAAGCCTCTGGGATTACCGGCCATGAAACACAGGAATTCTGCCAAGGCACAGCCACAGTCCCAAACGTTGCTTGATCTAAAGAGGCACCCGGCAGGAGGCCTCTTAAACCAAAGAAGCTATTCTTTGAAACGCCCCTTGACTTTGAAGCCTGGGCCTGTCTCTCCTGTAAACGATGTGACCTTCGTAGAAACTGGGAAACATTTCTGTCTCTAACTATCTGTTCTCTTCGGTCCTCATTAAAAACCCCAGGTGGAGAGATATCACGGCTAGTGATATCACGGCTAACTTCCAAAACATTTTCCTCCAGCTGTTGAGTTTCATTTTCATCCCCGCTGACCTCTGCATCAACAACAGATTCCACACTGTCAGGGTCAGGGAGAGCTTGCTCAGTTGGAAAAACTATCAGAGAATCCGGTTCACACAGATCAGGATCAGGCTGAACCCCAACAACTAACCTCTTGAAGAAGGGCAAAGTGACCAATGGTGACAGTATGGAAGCAAAAGGTTTGAATGGATTTTTTATATACTCGTATACAAGTCTAGACCTTTTAATAAAAAAATACTTTTTATCTATGGGTCAATATTAATATTTTTACCTTCACTCTTATCAAAAAAAGGACCCATCTCCTTTTCTTGATTAGAATTGCAAAAGGAAGGGAGAAAGTAAAAGAAGCACTGACCCCCATCATGGGCAAGAAAATGGTAGTGGCCCGGGATGGATGGCCCCTCGCCCCTGTTATTCAACATCTACATCCGGCCACTTGCTGGACTGGTGTGGAGCTTTGGCATAGAATGTTACCAGTATGCAGATGACACCCAGCTACTCTTGCATCTCGAACCTGGGACAACCACCATTCCTGAGAACTTTAGGCTGTGTTTGGGAGCAGTGATGATTTGGCTGCGAGTGAGCAGACTAAAAGTGAACCCTGAAAAAACTGAGATACTCTGGCCCGGCCAGCCACCAGAATTAACCCTCTGCCTGATTTCGATGGGGAAGCTCTGGTTCCATCTGCCACTGTTAAACCTTGGGGTTGTGTTGGACTCATTGCTGACGATGGAGGCCCAGATCACTGCCATAAGTAAGCAGGCCTTTTTTCATCTTCACCAGGCAAGGAAATTGGCATCCTACCTTTCAGTAGAAGCATTGGCAACAGTAATCCACGCAACAGTCACCACGAGGTTGGACTATTGCAATGCCTTATATGCCGACCTTCCGAAGTCAACAACCCAGAAGATTTGGATGGTCCAAAATGCAGCGGCCAGGCTGCTGGTGGGATCATCTATAAGATCCCATATTACACCGATTCTGCAACAACTGCATTGGCTACCAGTATAAAATCAGATCTCTTACAAGATACTGATCCTGACATTTAGAGCTCAAAATGGCCAAGGACCTTTATATCTTAGGGACTGCCTCATTCCTTTTCTCCATCAGTGGTCACCTCGATCCACCCAGGAAAATCTCCTATACATACCGGGCCCTAGGGAGGTACACCTGGAAGCTACAAGGCATAGCTCCAATTCTGCTCCAATTCTATGGTCCAATTCTGTGGAACTCATTGCCTCCATACATTAGAGCAATGTCGGAGTTGCGACCTTTTGTAAAGGCACTCAAGACTTGGCTGTTTGGTTGTGCATTTAAGTAATCAGATCTAATTTGCCAAATAGTCACTGTTGAATGTTTTTATGTTGAATGTTTTTATATTGTGTAAATGCAATTTTAGACTGTAAGTCACTCAGAGCACCTTGGTGGAGAGCAACTAATTAAGAAATAAAGTGAAGTGAAGTGAAGTTTCATTGGTCCTTTCCCCTCTCTGCAGAATTACTCTCAACTCATTCAAATGTCATTTCAAAATCCCTTTGGCGGCAAGGAAGGTGAAGAAAGGTAGATGAGCAGATGAGGGAAAACTTGAAGGAGGGGGAGGGAACTGCACAGACCCTCAGTATGCTTACATGGAACCCCAAGGGCTCCACGGAGCACACTTTGAGAACCCCTGAACCAGACTATCCTTACTGATTAATCACTGTGACGCACAAGTGGCGCCACTTATGTATAGAACTGTTAGTTGTAAAACTTAAACTGTTGTATCATGCTTAATCCTGCCCCTTTTTACACTGCTTATGTATAGTTGTATGGATTGGTTGCTTGTAGCTGTCAATCAGTACTGTTTGGCTCCACCCCTTCCTGCAAGAGGGGAGAACTTCCTTTTTCTTCATTCTGCCTTCAGAGTTCGTACCAGATGGACGTGAGTAAAAGACTTGATTCTCAAGGACTCTGATTTAAGTTACCTCTTAGCACCAGTTCTGAGGTTTTTTACCCCTGGGACTCATGCTTTATGTCCAGATCGTCCTGGACAATTATTGAGGTGACCCAGGCACCTTCAAACCAGTTCTTTTGGCACCAAAGGAAGATCCTGAATCTTCAAAACATAGGCCATCTGAACTGGGGTTGTGGTTTGCTCCGGCATTCACAGCCATTGAGGAAGGAGGAAACTTGGTGAGGCTTCTCAGCTTCAAACCCATTTGACCCAGGACTAATTGAGACTGTAATGTATGTTTTCCTTCACCCCTCTAAAGTTTTCCAGCTCATTGCTTTGAAGAAATGACTTATTTTGAGCTATTTATGGCGTTTTGGGTTTTTGGGAGTTCCAGTTTTCTATAGGAGGGCAAGGTGCCACGTCCACCCCACCTTTATTGAGAATAATAGCCCCCAGGCGCGACGGCACAATCACATTATATTGGCATTGGTGCCTCTTTGTTTCAAACTGCCTGATGCACTTGATAAATGCTCAGAAACATTCATACTACACTTTTGGTGGCCAAGCTGTAGACCTCAACATAGATCCTGGCACTAGTTTAAATTAAGCAATGAGGAAGATTCCCCAAAGTGCATCCATGAGCACTGGATTTAAGCAGTTCAATAACATCCAGATCCATCAGATCTTTGGCATGCCTCTCCTGCTTGGAATTGATGTGTTTCTGTGTCAACACCCTCAGAAGAATCATTAGCCATCTTTCATGCTCTGGAGGTCCTTCTTGGCCAATTTAGCAAAGAACGATGTTACACAAAAGAGACAAGTTACCTGCTAATGACAGGCAACAGTTCAATATTTTATGCCCCCTTTAAAAAGTTTTCAGTAACTGAAGGAGTTCTTGCATTAATTCTTTGCATCAATTATTGACAGGGAATTTAATTTAAAGGCAAGTAGTCAGTAACCTAGCGGTAGTGTTTTAAATAATTTATAATTGCTGCATAGGTGTAATCATATTGCTATTGATTAAGATCCAGTCACTTCTATCTGGCCAGCAAGCCTTGTGCTAATTAATTTCCACGATATCACCTTTTTAACACTGTAGTTCTTAGTAACAGGAACTCATTACAAAAATAATTTAATAAAGGGCCACCTTTTACACATTTATTTGATTAGTGGTCTATGTGGTTGAAAGGAGGAGAAAAATATTAATATGAACATTCAGCTATAAGCACCAGGCAGGTTATATAAAAAAAACGGGTTAGTTATTAAAGAATAGTGTTTAAACCAAGATGTAAAGGATGCATTTGAATATATGCAGTAGGGCTGGGCAGTTTCGTTCGTTAATTTCGTAATTCGTTATTAATTCGTATTTAAATTAGCTTACGATCCGATATTGAGCCATGCAGGAATAGTGTGAGGAGTAATTACAAATCGAAACCATTTTTCCAATTTATTTCGTATTGTTTCGTAATTGGTTCAAAATTGTTTCGAAATTGTTTCGTAATTGTTTCGTAATTATTTCCGTATGTCTGGTGCAAGTTTTATAGTTGTTGTTTGTTTTATCAGTGATAAAAAATAAATTATCACACCAACAGTCAACAACAGAGGGAGAGGGAAGCTTCAGAAGTTCCCCCTGTCCCATTTGGAGGTTTTTTTTAGCATATTGCGCAATTGCGTCTGCCATTAACGAATCGATTCGAAATTAACGAAATTTCGTAAATAACAAAATTTTGAAATCTCAAAATTTCGGAAGTATTTAGAATTTGGAAACGCTAGCGCCCCCTGGAAAAGAATCGAGTTTAGAAACAAATTTTTCCGTGGTTACCCAGCCCTAATATGCAGATATCATATAACGCCAAGGCTATATGTTATTTTTCTCCTGCAAAATTGACTATGGGCAGATCTCCCACAACAGATTTTAGAATTTTCATTGTGTTTTTATGTGTGTACATGAAGATGCAAGGGGAGAAATATTGGCCCACACAACAGCACTGCTACTATTTCTCTATTTTGCAGAAATGGTGGAAGACCTGATTTATTTTCATGAGACAAGAAGATGTATGGTCTTCAGGATGGAACAAATACAATGTTTTACTCCTCCACATGAAATAGTATAATGAAGAGATTGAGACCATTGGGACCAGACCATTGAGAGAATGTTCAATCTCCACAAAATTTTCTGAATTTTCAGATATTTTTTTGTGAAAAATTACTTTGCACAAAATCAAACTTTTTCGTTCAAGAACTAATGCCTGGCAACACATCTATTTCCTTAATTAAAGTATTCCTGACATATTATATATTATTATGTATTATGATGTTGTTTTCAGCTAGCAATATAGATTCCTGGTCAAATCCGACATAATATAGGACTTGATCACACAAACACTATTTCACTGTAGTCACACTATCATTGATAGAACATGCATACTGGGCGAAGCTTTATAAACAAGCACCCTGGTATCCAGGCCTGTAGCGAGGGGGTGGTTTTAGGGGTTCAACCTCCCCCCGCCCCGAAATGTTTCAGATTTTTTAAAAAACAACCTGGTTTACTCATGAATTTTAACTGGTTAACCAAATCCCCATGCTAAGTCTATGAGATGCAAAAAATTAAGAGTCCCTCTAGAACTGTAAGTACTATCTCAAGCAAATATTGACAATTAATTCACACTGTCATTACTTGCAGCAATAGCCGATGTAGTGAAGCAACCAAGTTGGGTATGTGTGTGTTGAATGCTCTCATTAAGGAAGCCAGACTTGGTGGAGGTGGTTGACAGGGGTGGAGCTGCAGGCTATTGAAGGCTGCTCTGCCCCCTGCTGTGCTCTTTGCTTCAGCGTGAGCTAGGAGGCAGGTTTCAACCCCCCCTCCCGAAATTTTCAACCCTCCCCGAAATTTTCAACCCCCCCCCCCCCCGAAATTGTCAACCCTCCCTGAAATTTTTTTCTGGCTGCGGCCCTGCTGGTATCTCTGTGCTTCATTTGGAAAAATGCTGCACTTGCCGAGCTTGTTTATAAAGCTATTGTCCTCCCAGCCCTGCTATATGCCTGTGAAACGTGGACTATCTACAGACATCATATGCAACTCCTAGAATGATTCCATCAGCGTTGCCTCTGAAAAATCCTGCAAATCCCTAGGGAAGACAGGCAGACACATGTCAGAATGCTGGAAGAAGCAAAGGCCACCAGCATTAAAGTGATGATGCTCCTCCACCATCAATTCAATTGGACCGGCCACGTTGTCCGGATGCCCGACCACTGTCTCCCAAAGCAGTTGCTCTACTCCGAACTCAAAACGGAAAATGGAATGCTGGAGGACAGCAAAAGAGATTTAAAGATGGGCTCAAAGCCAACCTTAAAAACTCTGGCATGTCTATGCCAGAGTTTTTAAAGTTGGCTTTGAGCCCACTGAGAACTGGGAAGACTTCGCCCTTGAGCGCTCTAGCTGGAGGTCAGCTGTGGCCAGTAGTACTGTAGAAATTGAAGAGGCACAAATGGAGGGCGAAAGAGAGAAACATGCCAAGAGGAAGGCACATCAAGCTAACCCTGACCAGGACCGCCTTCCACCTGGAAACCAATGCCCTCACTGCGGGAGAACATGAAAGTCAACAATAGGGCTCCATAGTCACCTATGTACCTACTGCCAGTACACTGATCCCGGAAGACAATCCTACTTGGACAACGAGGGATCGCCTAAGTAAGTAAGACTATCCTTCTCTCTCTAGTGACCCCTTCTCGCCTCTACATAGATAAATGACTAGTACCCAAAATTTCAAATGGCAAGTCATGAACCCCAGCCAATGGACTATCCTCTCTCTAGTGACCCCTTGTGGCCTCCACCGAGAAAAATGACCAGTACCCAAAATTTCAAATGCCACGTTATGAACCCCAGCCAATGAACTATCCTTCTCTCTTTAGTGACCCTTTGTGGCCTCCACCGAGAAAAATGACCAGTACCCAAAATTTCAAATGCCACGTCATGAACCCCAGCCAATACACTATCCTTTTCTCTCTAGTGACCCCATGTGGCCTCCACCAAGATAAATGGCCAGTATCCAAAAATTCAAATGCCAAGTCATGAACCCCAGCCAAGGGACTATCCTTCTATCCCTAATGACCCCTTGTAGCCTCTACCTAGATAAATGGCCAGTACCCAAAATTTCAAATGCCAAGTCATGAACCCAAGCCAATGGACTATCCTTCTCTCTCTAGTGACCCCTTGTGGCCTCCACCTAGATAAATAACCAGTACCCAAAATTTCAAATGCCAAGTCATGAACCCCAGCCAATGGACTATCCTTCTCTCTCTAGTGACCCCTTGTGGCCTCTACCTAGATAAATGGCCAGTACCCAAAATTTCAAATGCCAAGTCATGAACCCCAGCCAGCTCTTTCAGAGAAAGCATTTCAGAACTGAAAAACACATCAAAACAGAAAGAAATGATCTTGATTTGATGGGAAACTTTTATAGCGAGTTGTTTTATTCTGATCCAAGACATTTCAAGAAATGGCACCAAATTATTTCTTTGAAAGGAGACCCATTTTCCAAGCCTAACACAGTCAAGGAGCACACCACAGAGTAGAGCACATATTTGACAATTTCCTGACAAAACATGGTTGGGAGGGGGAATGAACCTGAGGGCACAGCGATGGCAAGCCCTCTTAGCACTAATGGGAAGACCTGTCAGTCATGTCAGGGAAGTGAGGGATAATTTGAACTGTAGCCGTTCCATACTTTATTTCATACTCGAGTTATGACTAACTATGGCGCCTTGTCTCCAGTGATGTCAATCTCAGGCCATCCATAAGCACTCAATTAACTTCTTGTACTTTACTGAGGAAAACCCTGACGGAAAAATTAGACAGGTGTGCTATGGGCTTTTTCATGTCAACACTAATAAAAACGATGATCAAGTTTGTTGATCATCTACCTTCAGAATGGGGTGACACACTCGTTCAAACAATTGGGAAGTTGGGAAGAGCACAACGGCAATGTGGCTTTCTTAGCTGTCTCTTCTAGGGTTAAGCTATTTGTGCTGGCTTCAGCATCTTTCAGGAGTTCACCTTTTAAAAGGAACCGGGTTTCTTTTTCTCTTTCTTTCTTTCTCTCATTCTTTCTTGGTTGTAAATGGCACTGACACTACAACAAGAAAGTTCATTTTGCAAAGATGATTCATTAAGAAATAAAATATTCATGGCTGACAGCTTGAAGGATCGCCATAGAGTTTTATTCTAATGCACCTGTCCTCTTTGTCAAGTCCAATATGGGATGTCATCCCGCCAAAGTTTTATTTAGAAATTGTTTGTCAGAGTGTGCTTTCTAATGTGAATGAAAAATTCATCCCCTCATTAAGAAGATTTTACATGAAATGTCTAGGATTTTCAATGAACGCCCAGACATGAACCAATTACTGTTAAACACTTAAAGAGACAGTGCCTTTGCTCACTCAGCAAAACACTCACTGAAGAAATAAAATAAAATATCTATCATGGGGTGGAAAAAAAGTAAAAAAAAAAAGGAAGTTGAGTTTGGGAAGTGAGGAAATACGCCTCTTTTAAAACTCTGATGTTTGGGAACCTTCAGCCAAAGTGATTTCGGATGAAGTGTGAAACTTTCATAGAATCATAGAATCAAAGAGTTGGAAGAGACCTCATGGGCCATCCAGTCCAACCCCCTGCCAAGAAGCAGGAATATTGCATTCAAATCACCCCTGACAGATGGCCATCCAGCCTCTGTTTAAAAGCTTCCAAAGAAGGAGCCTCCACCACACTCCGGGGCAGAGAGTTCCACTGCTGAACGGCTCTCACAGTCAGGAAGTTCTTCCTCATGTTCAGATGGAATCTCCTCTCTTGTAGTTTGAAGCCATTGTTCCGCGTCCTAGTCTCCAAGGAAGCAGAAAACAGGCTTGCTCCCTCCTCCCTGTGGCTTCCTCTCACATATTTATACATGGCTATCATATCTCCTCTCAGCCTTCTCTTCTTCAGGCTAAACATGCCCAGTTCCCTAAGCCGCTCCTCATAGGGCTTGTTCTCCAGACCCTTGATCATTTTAGTCACCCTCCTCTGGACACATTCCAGCTGGTCAATATCTCTCTTGAATTGTGGTGCCCAGAATTGGACACAATATTCCAGGTGTGGTCTAACCAAAGCAGAATAGAGGGGTAGCATTACTTCCCTAGATCTAGACACTATGCTCCTATTGATGCAGGCCAAAATCCCATTGGCCTTTTTTGCCGCCACATCACATTGTTGGCTCATGTTTAACTTGTTGTCCACGAGGACTCCAAGATCTTTTTCACACGTACTGCTCTCAAGCCAGGCATCCTCCATTGTGTATCTTTGCATTTCGTTTTTCCTGCCAAAGTGGAGTATCTTGCATTTGTCACTGTTGAACTTCATTTTGTTAGTTTTGGCCCATCTCTCTAATCTGTCAAGATCGTTTTGAATCCTGCTCCTGTCCTCTGGAGTATTGGCTATCCCTCCCAATTTGGTGTCGTCTGCAAACTTGATGATCCTGCCTTCTTACCCTTCATCTAAGTCATTAATAAAGATGTTGAACAGGACCGGGCCCAGGACGGAACCCTGCGGCACTCCACTCGTCACTTCTTTCCAGGATGAAGAGGAAGCATTGGTGAGCACCCTCTGGGTTCGTCCATTTAACCAATTACAGATCCACCTCACCGTAGTTTTGCCTAGCCCACATTGGTTACTATACTCAACCCACACACCCCCTTCTATGGTGCTTTCTGTCATGCAAATGGAAACGGTAAAAAGGAGCCTAGTGCAGAAACATGCTCTATATGTCAGCTTACTTCGGTTGTAGCTCTCACTGTTTTATCTTACTGACTGGTAGTTCAGATGTACAATTTGAGAGAGGCTGAATGAAAAAAAAATGGCTTACAACCCTTCTCATCTATGTCAATGAATGGTGGGAGGAGAGGAGACTTCAAAAGAATGGAAGGATGGCCAACTTAAGAGGATTTTTTCCACTGTTGCTTGACTACGTTTCAAAAGATTTGTGCTCACTTATCTAATGTTTGATGGTCTTGCTTCAAACTACAGGGTGAAGGAGGGGAAATTTCTACTGCACAACTTCAGTGAGACTGATTTCCAGGAAGGTGATTATGGAAATGTAGCCTAATTCTCGTGGCAATGTCTCTGTGTTAGTGGGAAAGATCCATTCCTTTTCAACCTCTTGATAAAATAGCCAAAATACTTCTGTCTTGCCTGAAGATTAGATACTTTCCGTTTATTTTCCGGGCCCAATTCAAGGTGCAGGTTTTGACCTACAAAGCCCTGAACGGTTTGGGACGCGCCTACCTGTGCGACCGCATTTCTATCTACGAACCCACATGACCTCTTTGATCTTCCAGACAGGCCCTTCTCTCGCTCTCGATGGAGCGTAAGTGCGACTTGTGGGGACGAGAGAGAGTGCCTTCTCTGTGGTGGCCCCCCGTCTCTGGAATTCACTCCCCAGAGACATTAGCAAGACCCCACTCTTAATGAGACATGCCGCATTATCATGGGGGGTCTGCGCCCTACACCACTGGAGAAATTACACTGCCTAGTCGGTATCGCACCACCTGACATCCACCGGGAAGTAGCAGCCAATAGAGAAAGGACCAAGGCAGTGACATCTCCAGCCCATCCCTTGTTTGGGTATCAGCCAGCACGTCAACGACTTAAATAAAGAAATAGTTTTCTAAGATCTACTGAGACACTCGCTGGAACACCTCAGCAAACAAGAGTCCAAAAGTGGCAGGCTCAAACCCAGGATCTCAATCAATGGCTGATACCAAATGAGAGACTCTCCCCTGAGCCTGCTTTTGACTGATGAGATATAATTGTTGTTGTTGTTGTTGTTGTTGTTGTTGTGTGCTTTCAAGTCGTTTCAGACTTAGGTTGACCCTGAGCGAGGGCGGGGTAAATGGCCTTGGAGCGCCATATCCGGCCCCCGGGCCTTAGTTTGAGGACCCCTGATCTACTTCCTTAATTGAAGTATGCCTGACATATTATATATTATTATATATTATGATGTTGTTTTTGGCTAGCAATATAGATTCCTATTCAAAACCAACATAATATAAGACTTTATCAAACAATCCCACAATTTCACTGTAGTCACACTATCATTGATAGGGCATGTATACCAGATGGAGGCTTATCTTGGGGGAAACATAAATCCCTAAAAACAGAACACCACTTGAGACTGGAATGAGGCTGCTGTGTTTTAAAAGCCCAAAAACAAAAAGCTGTAAGGAAAGCTGGAACTTTCTTCTGGCCGAAAACCCTTTGAAAGAATGCTCCGGCCGGCACCAACTTAAAAGCATTGATAAGCCCTTGGCTTACTGGAAGTATCTTAGGCAAGAGTGTGTGTCGGATTAGCCCTCAAGCTTGTGTTCTGAGGGAACACTAAAAGATTGTTCTTTAAATCATACGCTGCCACCATAGACTCTTGTTTGCTGCAAGAAACTGCTTTTAAAACTTCACCCACAGAGGCACACATGAGGCAGATGTTGAGAACAACAAAACAATGATGTTTGTTTAAGAGAACTGGAACAATTCAGGTACAGAGCTTAGCTTTTTCAAAATATTGACTTAAAAAGTGTGTGGTTACATTAAGCAGTTCAGACTTAGTTACACAGGAACACTTCTCCCTCCCTCCAAAGAATGTACTAACAGGATTGCTTCTCTGAAAGTAATTCTAAACACCAGCACAGATAGTCCTATCCTGGTTCTATCTCTTCACTCCTCCACCAGCTATCTCTCTAATAGCTGTAGAAATCTTTTCACTAGCTATCTCTGCTAGCCAACTGACCAATTTCAGGCCTCTCCCACTAACCCTTCACCACTCCTAACTCCCAGCTCCTTTTTCTTTGACTCCCCCAGTCAATCTCCTTTGACACCCAGATTCAATCTGCCTGACAGGGTTTCAAAACCCTTTCAATGAGAAGTGTGGGTCTGCTTTTGACTGATAAGATAGGATTGTTGTTGTTGTGCTTTCAAGTCATTTCAGACTTAGGTTGACCCTGAGCGAGGGCCGGGCAAATGACCTTGGAGGGCCATATCCAGCTCCCGTGCCTTAGTTTGAGGACCCCTGCACTAAACTATGGATTAGTGTGACACACAAATGTTTTACTTGTCATGTCAGGGCAACCAGTCAAATTATATTACATTTCTAACAGAACAAAGCAAACAAACAGACAAAATACAAAATTTGTGAGTTTGGTAGTTGATTAAATGTCCTTTGACCAGTATCTGGCTACTTGGAGTGCTTCTGGTGTTGCTGCAAGAAGGTCCTCCATTGTGCATGTGGCAGGGCTCAGGTTGCATTGCAGCAGGTGGTCAGTGGTTTGCTCTTCTCCACACTCGCATGTCGAGGATTCCACTTTGTAGCCCCATTTCTGAAGGTTGGCTCTGCATCTCGTGGTGCCAGAGCGCAGTCTGTTCAGTGCCTTCCAAGTCGCCCAGTCCTCTGTGTGCCCAGGGGGAGTCTCTCATTTGGTATCAGCCATTGGTTGAGGTTCTGGGTTTGAGCCTGCCACTTTTGGACTCTCGCTTGCTGAGGTGTTCCAGCGAGTGTCTCTGTAGATCTAAGAAAACTATTTCTAGATTTAAGTCATTGACGTGCTGGCTGATACCCAAACAAGGGATGAGCTGGAGATGTCACTGCCTTGGTCCTTTCACTATTGGCTGCTACTTCCCGGCGGATGTCAGGTGGTGCAATACCGGCTAAGCAGTGTAATTTCTCCAGTGGTGTAGGGCGCAGACACCCCGTGATAATGCGGCATGTCTCATTAAGAGCCACATCCACTGTTTTAGTGTGGTGAGATGTGTTCCACACTGGGCATGCATACTCATCAGCAGAATAGCACAGCACAAGGGCAGATGTCTTCACTGTGTCTGGCTGTGATCCCCAGATTGTGCCAGTTAGCTTTCGTATGATATTGTTTTTAGCACCCACCTTTTGCTTGATGTTCAGGCAGTGCTTCTTGTAGGTCAGAGCATGGCCCAGAGTGACTCCCAGGTATTTGGGTGTGCTGCAATGCTCCAATGGGATTCCTTCCCAGGTGATCTTCCGAGCTCGGGATGCTTCTCTGTTCTTGAGATGAAAGTCACATGTCTGTGTTTCGGATGGATTGGGGATCAGCTGGTTTTCCCTGTAATAGGCAGTAAGAGCACCTAGAGCTTCGGAAAGCTTCTGTTCTACCATCTCAAAGCTCCCTGCTTGAGCTGTAATGGCACGATCATCAGCATAGATGAAACTCTCTGTCTCTTCTGGCAGTGGCTGGTCATTTGTGTAGATGTTGAACGTGGATGGAGCAAGCACGCTCCCCTGAGGCAGGCCGTTCTTCTGTTTCCGCCATCTGCTTCTCTGGCCCTGGAACTCAACAAAAAAGCTCCTGTTTTGTAGCAGGTTTCCTATGAGGCGGGTGAGGTGGTAGTCCATCGCAAGTGTTGAACCTGACTCAGCACATAGAAGATGGCTTTGAAAGGCAGCAGATCACAGGAGCCGTCTTCATAGACCTGTCAGCGGCTTATGATACTGTGAACCACCGCCTCCTCCTGAGAAAAATGTATAATATCACACACAAATGTGAAGCATACATATTCTCTTCAAATTTTTAATTATGCCGCATCATACAGTGTTAGATATGTTTTTTGTGCACAGTTTATGGATTTGTAATTCTAAACAACACAAATGAGCTAAATGACTGATTTCTTTTTTTCGGGATTTTTGCTGGATCTGCGGTATAACAGAAAATAGCACCAATATTGTTTGCATGGCTGTGCCCATAATTAGTTTCTCGGGGAAAACTACCAGAAATTATTTCCTTGCTGCTTTTCACAATTCATAATTTTGCTTCACGACTATGACAAAAAACAATAGGGCCAAAAGGCTGGTCTTTTAAAACAAACATATTCTCTTTACAAATCAATATTAATCTATTTGATTTTTTTTTTGTCTCTAGAGCTGCTCAGGAAGATTTTCATTGAGATTCCAAAGTTACTCAAATATTTATAAGATAGGATAATTCAGTAAATGCAAATCAGGTGGCGAGATGTCAAGGTGTCTTAAGAAAACAATATTAGGATGTTCCAGATCTTAGGGGGAAAATACTTCTTTGTACTTCCTCTTAGCCAGTAGGGTCAGAATCAAATAGCAGGAAGGGACAAAAGAGTATCCTGCCTCACTATTCATCCTAGTTAAACTGAGTATGCAATGTTGATGCTTCACAATCCAGTCATAAGTAAATGAGGGCTTGGTCCAATTTATGTTCAACTATTTATTTATTTATTTACTTTATTTTTATACCGCCCCTCTCAGCCTTGCGGCAACTCGGGGCAGTTTACAAGGCAAAATTCAATGTCACAAAAACACAGTACAATTTTTTAAAATGTTAACAGCAATAAAATTAAAACAACAGCAGTAAAAACATAAATCAATAAGTCCTCAATAAAAAACATTGTCCAATTCCATCATATAGTTGTTCCATTTTCCTATGTCTATTTTTCAATATTTGCAAATGCTTGCTCGAATAGCCATGCCTTAAGTTTTTTTCAAAACGTTAGGAGTGAAGAAGCCGATCTAATATCCTTAGGGAGGGCGTTCGATAGCCGAGGGGCCACCACTGAGAAGGCCCTGTCTCTCATCCCTGCCAAACGTACTTGTAACGAAGCCGGGAGCGAGAGCAGGGCCTCCCCAGACGATCTCGATGGTTCGTAAGGGGGGGTGAATTCAACAGAGGGCACTTCTATAGTCACCATATAATGCAGTACATAGTCAACTCGATGCCACAGTGGCCATAGAAAGGATCCCTGTTACGGTGAGTTGAAAGAAGAATCAAGCTTGATACAGCACTTAAAGTCCCAAAAAAATCTGAGGTCAGCCCCCCAAAAATTGCTGCAGCAGATACCAGTGTATCCCAGATCCAGAGCGATACCTGTTCTGCAAAATGTGGAGCACATTGTAAACACCCACCACTGCTGAAGCATATTATAGACTCTAGAACAAGGACTGCCAAAAACACATCTAGGGCATGGTTGAGCAGCACAGGGCCATCAAGGACCTTAAGATCATCCAAGGGGGCCCTGCTCTCAGTCCCACCACCATCATAGTCGCATTTGGTGGGGACGAGAGGCAGGGCCTTCTCTGTGGTGGACCCTTGGCTGTGGAACTCCCCATCACGTTGCCAGGGCTCTGCTGTCATTTTCAGCAGAGGTGAATCAAACAAAAACCTAGTTTGACATAAAACAGTTTAATTAAAACAGCACTTACTTGCTGGCTGTTTTAATAGACCAAAATATAAAACGTAAAGATCGCACTCAGCCACAGAATAAACAAAAACGGATCGCAAAAGCTACACCATAGTCAAAGGGTCCAGTCCAGTGGTCAAATGCCAAGAGTTCAATAAATAATGTCCAAAGATCAAGAGTCTATACCATAGTCAAAAGCCAGTCCAAAGGTTCAAGGTTCCAGGGATCCAAAATTCAAGAGACAGGTCAGGATACCGAAAATCCAACAGACCTGGGAAAAAAACCAGCAGCATCCACCACCAAGATCATTTCCCAAAGATCACTTCCAAGGCTCGCTCCTTATATCCACAAACACCCAGCTGCAACCTATCTCTTGCATACCTCCACCTTTAATTGCTTTCACCCATGAACTCTTGCTTACAGATTACTAAACCCTTTAGAACTAATACTTACATTAACTTTCCCCTCCCTCCTGACCTTCTGGAAGAAACTGAAATCCTGGTTATGGGATCGAGCGTTTACAGACTGTTTTTACTGGTGAAGATTTTATTTGACCGCAATTGGACTGATTTGGATGACGATTTTAACCTGGCGAACTGTTTTTTAATGTATATTTATAATTATTTTTATGTGTATGTCTGTATTTTATTATATGTTTTACAGTGTGTTGGAAGCCGTCCTGAGTGCCTCCTCGGAGGTCGAGAAGGACGGGGTATAAATGTTCTAAATCTTATATAATTAAAAATGTAATGTTCGTTTGTGCTACCATCAGAACTCAAAAACCACTGGGGGAATTGACACCAAATTTGGACACAAGACACCTAACAGTCCAATTTATGTCCTCCACTCAAAAAAACCCCCAAAGAAACAGCAGTAACCCCAAAAATCTACACAAGGGAATAGTGGCCGTTACAGCACTGAGAGCCAAGCGCGTGCACACACACGGTCATACAAATAGAACTGGCACAGCGAGCGGCACCCAGCTCCCTCCCTCACTGTGGCCAGATACGGCCCGCGTGGCCTGGCCAGGCCTCATGCAATGCCCCTCGCCGCTTGCATCAGCGGCATTTCTCTCTCTTCCCCCAGAGAGAGAGAAATATAATATAATATAATGTTGCTAGAAACAATATCATACGAAAGCTGGGGATCACAACCAGATACAGGGAAGACATCTGCCCTTGCGCTGTGCTACTCTGCTGCTGAGTATGCATGCCCAGTATGGAACACATCTCACCACACTAAAACAGTGGATGTGGCTCTGAATGAGACATGCCGCATTATCACGGGGTGTCTGCGCCCTACACCACTGGAGAAATTACACTGCTTAGCCGGCATTGCACCACCTGACACCGGGAAGTAGCAGCCAATAGTAAAAGGACCAAGGCAGAGACATCTCCAGCTCATCCCCTGGTTGGGTATCAACCAGCACGTCAAAGACTTCAATCTAAAAATAGTTAGAAATAGATCTACAGAGACACTCGCTGGAACAACTCAGCAAGCGAGAGTCCAAAAGTGGCAGGCTCAAACCCAGAACCTCAACCAATGGCTGATACCAAATGAGAGACTCCCCCCTGGGCACACAGAAGACTGGGCGACTTGGAAGGCGCTGAAAAGACTGCACTCTGGCACCACGAGATGCAGAGCCAACCTTCAGAAATGGGGCCACAAAGTGAAATCCTCAACATGCGAGTGTGGAGAAGAGCAAACCACCGACCACCTGCTGCAATGCAACCTGAGCTCTGCCACATGCACAATGGAGGACCTTCTTGCGGCAACACCAGAGGCACTCCAAGTGGCCAGATACTGGTCAAAGGACATCTAATCAACTACCAAACTCACAAATTTTGTATTCTGTATTTTGTATTTTTGTATTTTGTCTGTTTGTTTGCTTTGTTGTGTTAGAAATGTAATATAATTGACTGGTTGCTGATGACTCGATAAATAAATAAATAACTATATATTACTATATTAAATAGACTCATAGAATAGAGTTAGAAGGGACTCTACCATGGTGTTGGGGGAGAACAGTGTTGCATCCCAGTTCAAGAAACAAGACCATAAGATTAAATCCACCACTCTGGACTGTAGAAAAAGCAATCCTTGTTTATTGATGAAAAATTGGTTACAAAAGAAAGGTAAATGCAGAGTAAAAAAGCCACAGAAAAACACAGTAGTCAATAGGATCTCTGAACTTGAGCAAAACTTCAAAAGCCACAAAACAATAACCAGGAGTCTGTTAGCCTTTTACTAACCATGAACTTGGAAACTACAAGCCTCTGGGATTACTGGCCATGGAACACAGGAATTCTGCCAAGACCAGCCACAGTCCCGAACGTTGCTTGACCTAAAGAAGCACCCGGCAGGGATGCTCTTAAACCAAAGAAGCTATTCTTAGAAACGCCCCTTGACTTTTCTGTTTGGGCCTCTTTCTGCTGGATACGCTGTGACCTTCGTACAGACTGGGAAACAAATCTATCTCTCACTATCTGTTCTCTTCGGACCTCATTATCAAGCCCAGGTGGGGAGATATCACGGCTAACTTCCAAAACATTCTCTTCTAACTGCTGGGTTTCGTTTTCATTCCCACTGACCTCTGCATCAACAACAGATTCCACACTGTCATAGTCAGGGAGAGCTTGCTCAGTTTGAAAAACTATCAGAGAATCCTGTTCACACAGATCAGGATCAGACTGAACCCCAACAACATCCTTCCTTCGTGGCAGTCATTGTAGGGTCTAAGAAGAAAAAAGAGAAAATAGGAAAGAAAAAGGAAAGGAAAGGCAGGAAAGAGATAAAGAAGGAAGGAAGGAGAAAAGGAAATAAAAGGGAAAGAAGGAAGGAAACAGGGAGGGAAGAAAGGAGACAAAGAAGTAGAGAAGGGGAGGGAAGGAAGGAAAGAGAGAAGGAAGGATGAAACCAAAGAGTGAAAGAAGGAATGAAAGGTAGAGAAGGAAGAAAGGAGAGAAAGGGGAAGGGGAAAGAATAGGTAGGTACCTCTCTTTCATAATAGTTCAGATATCTACCTCTACTTTGAAAATTCTTACTATAGGCCACAGCAACGCGTGGCAGGGCACAGCTAGTCAATAATATAAATAGGATTGCAGCCCTGATGTTTTGAGTCAATTTTTGCTTAATTTTTGTTCCGCTGCTCCTCCAGTTACAATTTTCTCCCTGAGATAAAATCAAGTTATAAATAACTTAGAGGCCCTCTCTCAGTGTGTTGCTTCAGGGATAGCAGGCAGGAGGACTTAAGCAGCTAGAATGTCTCTCTCTTGGGGATCCCTAGTGGGAATAGTACTTTGAAAATTATCCAAAGCAAACTAAGCAAAAAGCATTAGAAAAATAATAAAAGAATTAGTAATTATGCAGGAAGTTAAACTGCATTTATACACTAATGAACTACCACCCGTGGGCTTAATCCTTTTTTTGAAAAAAAATTATTGCAAACATACATAAAACATATAATCCAGACGAACCCATGAGCTTGGTTTCACGGTTTGTGGAGTCATGATAAAATATATGTAAGGAAACTGCATGTTAGAATAATAGCCAGGGAGGAGGGATTGGGAATCCGAAATGAATGCTTAAAAAAGGGATCATAGGCTGGAAGTTTTATTCCCGGGTGCTGAAAATAAAGCGGAAGGATTAAATGAATGTTGTAAAATGGGAAAACGGTCAATGCAATATCGCTCTTTTTAAATGGATGATTCTTATTGTTCATTAAAAGATTATTGGGCAGACCTGAGCAGAATATTCCTTAGGTTTTATTTCCAGACAGAAAGATGATCTATCTATCTGTCTGTCTGTCTGTCTGTCTGTCTGTCTGTCTATCTACACAAACACATAATAAAAGTAAAAAAAATGTGTATGTGTGTATGCAGAGGCGGCCCTAGGTAATTTTCAACGGTAAGCAAACAGTATTTTGGCACACACACCCCCCCCCAACCAATCATTGATATATATTTTCTGTTTGTCGTGGGAGTTCTGTGTGCCATATTTGGTTCAATTCCATCATTGGTGGAGTTCAGAATGCTCTTTGATTGTAGGTGAACTATACATCCCAGTAACGACACTTGCCGCACTTGCTCCCTTGCCTGGCCCGCTTTGGGTCCGGAGGCGTGCCTGAAGACCCGGTGTGTGCACCAAAAGTCACCTCTTCTCCTGACTTTCTCCTCAGCCATTGGGACCAAGAGAGAGAGAGAGAGAGAGAGGTGGAGATGCCCACCTTTCCTGAAGGTAGGCGCAAAAACAAAGGAGGGAGCGGAGGTGGGAGATACCTCCAGCCGGAGGTGGCTCTCTCTCTCTCTCTTGGTCCCAATGGCTGAAGAGAAAGTCAGGAGAAGAGGCGACTTTTGGTGCGCACTCTGGGGTCTTCAGACACGCCTCTGGTGCACACTCTGGCCTCCGGACCCGAAGCGGGCCAGCCGCGGCGGCTCTGCCCCTTGGCCCACCTGCGGATTGGGGAGAGGAGAGGAGGTGGGTGGAGTGCCGGAGGATCGGGAAAGGGAGCCGGTCATGGGGAAGGGATCGAACGCGGAGAACGATTGAGCGCCAGCTCTGCTCGCGCACCCGGTGGTCGGGTGGAGCAGGAATGAGAGGGGCTAGGCAAGGCTCAAGGGCCCGGCCCCTTTGGGAAGAGGATCACCGGCAGCGAGGCAAGAAAGCCGAGGCTCCCCCCGGACTGCTAGGGCTGTTGTGAGCTGAGGGGGCGCTCCTCAAGTGGCGGTCGAGGGGCATTTACAGAGGCGCCTCTGTGCCCCTGGCAACAAAAAGTATTCTGCGACCGCTTACTTTGCGTAATGGATGAGCCGCCCCTGTGTGTATGCAACAGAGGTACCCACTTACACAGACAGGCTCTCGTTTCCACAAAGAGCTATAACATGACTTCCACCATTCAGGAGACACCAATAGCCCTCCTTCCAATGTACACTACAGATTACAGCCAGCTACATCCCAGGGTTCCTTACTCTCTCCATTGGTGTTTTTGGAATTTGCATGATCCTGCCCACATCCTCTCCCTTAAGCCTTTCCTGTGCTTTCCAATGCACACAGCAAACAGAGGAATTGATCAGCAACTGAACAGGGGTTTGGGGGACTGACTCAACAGGATGGAAGTTGTAGTTCACCCTGTATCAATACATCTCTGTGACCCCCACCAATAATGGTTCTGGGCCACGTTTGGCACACCGAACCCCCATGATCAGGTTTGGGGGAATTGACCTTGATTTATGGGAGTTGTAATTTGCTTACTCCAGAGAGCACTGTAAACCCAACCAAGGATGCCCTCAGAATCTGAGAGTTGTAGTTCACCTGCATCCAGAGAAACTATGATCCTCACCAACAATGGACTGGGACCAAACTTGGTACAGAGAAGCCCCATGACCAACTGAACATACTGCTGGGCCTTGTGGGAATTGACCTTGATTTTGGGAGTTGTAGTTCACCTGCATCCAGAGAGCACTGAACCCAGCCAATGATGGATCTGGACTATACTTGGCACACAGACCCAACATGGCCAGCTATGTGTACAGTCCTGGTTTGGGATCGATTGATCCATGATACTGGGGATTGTTGTTCACCCACATTGCTATGCATTGTCTAATGGAAGCATTAATAAACAATGAAAGACTGGCTTTTTGTGACGGCACGAGTGGTGCCACCTGTGTGTAGAAGTTTAAAGTGCAAAGGTTTAAACTGTATAACATGCCCATACTTGCTTACTTTGTAAATGTATAGTTGGATTGATTGGTTATTTATAGCTGTCAATCAATGTTGTTTACACCAGTTATATTGCTTTCTCAGCTCAATTGCTTGGCTCCACCTCTTCATGGAGGAGGGCAGAGTTTTTCCTTTTCCATTCTACCATCAAACTTTCTATCAGATAGATGTGAGAAAGAGAGTTGGTTCTAAAGCCCTTAATTAAGTTACCCCTCATCACCAATTACTAAGGTTTTTACCCTTGGCACTCATGCTTCATGTCCAGATCGCCCTGGACAATGTTGAGGAGACCCAAGTGCCTTCAAACCGGTCCTTTGGCATCAAAAGGCTCTGTGCCTTCAACATAGACCATTGGATTGGGGGTTGTGTTTGTTCCGACCTTCACAGCCATTGAGAAAAGAGGGAACAGGAAAAGCTTCTCGGCTGTGAAATTTCCTTGTACATAAGACAACCAGAGACTGTAATGTATATTTCCTTTACCTCCTTTGAAACTTATTACCTTAAAGGGATAACTCTTTGTGAACAATAAAACCTATTTTGAGTTATCTACAGTGTTTTGGTCCTTGGGAGTTCCAGTTCTTTAAAGGAAGGCAAGAAGCAATCCCCCGGGGGAAAGATGTCACGTCTATGTCTCTTTCACTAAGAGTTGTAGCCCCCAGGCGCGACGGCACACTTTTTTCTAATAAATAGTGTTACTAATTAACTAAATGATATTACCGAACACCCCAAAACAAACTATGCCTTTTTCAAATAACCCAGACACCACCGGGTACCCAAACTATTAAGACTATAAAGTCTTCCAATTAAAAACTAAGGAAAACCAGCCATGACATGGAAGATGGATTTCCAGTGCGGGAACTAAGAAGGACATGCAAACATGTCATACATTTCTGCTCTTTGCCAAATGAATTAAAGCAGCAAACATGCTTCTAACATGCTATTGGCCACCAGTTTCTTATGAGGCAAGATGTTCCAAGAATGCCACTTTCATTTCCTTTGGCAAAGAGCAGAAAGGAAATATATGACATGTTTGCATTTAGCTCCATTTACATACATATATGAAAAATGGAAGCACTCAGACAGTGCTTTTCTAAGGTGGAAAACATACTCCCAATGAGAGAGCAAGGTGACAATACCTGGAGGGACTGCTACATTCCTAGATTTTGGGGGTAAAAAGCAAAGATTTTCAGAAAAGGTTTAAAGCCCAAAGAAAAATATTGTAAACAAATCATCAAAATTGTCTGCCGAAGTGCCTACAAAGTGAATATGTTTCTTAAAGTTCATGTTGACAACTCTCAGAAGATTCTACAATTAGCCAATTTACCACTTTCTCTGGGGTCTCTTTCCATTCACTAATCTCTTTTTATATTTTTATACTCCGTAAGCTTTATCTTAAATCCGTATGGTGGAATAAGGGGTGGGCAATAACTGTAAGGCGACCTGCCGTATCCAGAATAATATTGTTTTAAGGGAGTGGAGGAAGGAATCCTTTCCTGTTAATAGCAAAAGCCATCAGATCTGTTATATTCATTCTGCTTAATGTAGATTAATGAGTTCTAGGAGAACTGTTACCTCCTCCAAGTATGCCGCCTCTCAACTTATAATAAAAGTTAATGGACTCAATGCTGGTCTTCGGATTGTCTCTAGTTTCAATGAGGGATGTCCCTAAATATTTTCAGTTTTGGACATCTACATTAGAACGACTTCTCAAAAATGGATATTGGAGAATTTGGCTTTGTGGTGCCGGTTTTTATTTATAGTTCTCCTGCCTTGATTGTCAGGTAAGAATGGGGTGTGTGTGTACCACGGTAATGCAATGGGTTAAACACTTGTGCTGCTGAACTGCTGACCTGATGGTTGTCCGAACTGCTGACCTGAAGGTTGGCAGTTCAAATCCACGAGATGAGGAGAGCTCCCATCTGTCAGCTATAGCTCTTGCCAACCTAGCAATTCGAAAACATGCAAATGTGAGTACATAAATAGGTACCACTATTTGCCCAGGACTTTTGGAAAGTGTCAAGTTAGAGAGTGCCGTTTTCTTCAAATTTTATTACTGTGGCAGGAAAAGGCAAAGAGATGCTCCAAGAAATCTTGCCGGCTAAACAACCAGGAAATGACAATGCGGACTCATTGGCTTGAAATTGGGGAAGGACTCCCCCAGAGATGGACACCACCTCCAGAAGCCAGAAATGAAAGGAGAAGCCTCTGCCTTTGTTTGTGTTTGTGTGTCTCATTGTATATGATTGTAAAGGCATTGAATGTTTGCCTATGCATGTAAATGCTGTAATCTGTTCTGAGTCTCCTAGGGAAGAAGGACAGAATATAAATAAAGTGTATTATTATTATTATTATTATTATTATTATTATTATTAGAAACACAACAAGATGAGTCCACAGCAGACACTCTGCTGGCTGTTGTATTCAATCACACGTCGGACCCTTCCCAAGTGTCTAGGACTGTGTGATGTATGGGTGAATAATGCGTGCAGATCCCAGTAAGGTGGCCTTCTGGAGCTGGCAGATGGTAATTTTGTCAGCGCTGATTGTGGTGAAGTGTAGGCCAAGGTCTTTAGGCACCTCACCCAGTGTGCCGATCACCACTGGGACCACCTTGACTGGCTTGCGCCAGAGTCTTTGCAGTTTGATCTTCAAATCCTCATATCATGTTAGCTTTTCCAGTTGTTTCTCTTCAATCCTGTTGTCACCTGGGATTGCAATATTGACAATCCATACTTTATTTTTTACGATCGTGAGGTCAGGAGTCTTGTGCTCCAAAACTCTGTCTATCTGAATTTGGAAGTCCCAGAGTAGTTTGACATGTTCATTTTCTGTAACTTTTTCCAGCTTGTGATCCCACCAGTTCTTTGTTGCAGGCAGATGGTATTTGTGGCACAAGTTCCAATGAATCATCTGAGCAACGGTGTTATGCCTCTGCTTGTAGTCTGTTTGTGTGATCTTCTTGCAGCAGCTGAGGATGTGATCTATTGTTTCATCTGCTTCCTTGCAGAGTCTACATTTGGGATCTGTCGCCGACTTTTCAATTCTGGCTTTGATTGCATTGGTTCTAATGGCTTGTGCCGTCGCGCCTGGGGGCTATTATTCTCAATAAAGGAGGGATGGACATGGCATCTTTCCCCCAGGGGATTGCTTCTTGCCCTCCTATAGGAAACTAGAACTCCCAAAAACCCAAAATGCTGTAAATAGCTCAAAATAAATTTTATTTATCACAAAGTCATTTCTTCAAAGCAATGAGCTGGAAAACTTTAGAGGGGTGAAGGAAAACATACGTTACAGTCTCAATCAGTCCTGGGTGCAAGGGATTTGAAGCTGAGAAGCCTCACCAAGTTTCCTCTTTCCTCAATGGCTGTGAATGTCGGAGCAAACCACAACACCAGTTCTGATGGCCTATGTTTTGAAGATTCAGGATCTTCCTTTGGTGCCAAAAGAACCGGCTTGAAGGCGCCTCAATAATTGTCCAGGATGATCTGGACATAAAGCATGAATCCCAGAGGTAAAAAACCTCAGAACTGGTGCTAAGAGGTAACTTAAATCAGGGTCCTTTAGAATCAAGTCTCTTACTCACGTCCATCTGGTACGAACTCGGATGGCAGAATGAAAAGAAAAGGGAAGTTCTCCCCTCTTGCAGGAGGAGGTGGAGTCAAACAGTACTGATTGACAGCTACAAGCAACCAATCCATACAACTATACATAAGCAGTGTAAAAAGGGGCAGGATTAAGCATGAAACAACAGTTTAAATCTTACAACAGTCTATACATAGGTGGTGCCACTCGCGCCGTCACATGGCTTGTTCTTGGGCTGCCAGATTTTTTATTATTATTATTATTATTATTAGTAGTAGTAGTAGTAGTAGTAGTAGTGATGCTGAACTTTTCCCAATGACGGTGAACTTTCAGTGGTCTATGATGATTCCAGGAAACTTATCCCACAGTCTGCAGGGTTCAAGTGTGTGTATTGGAAGTGAAGGACCAGGGCAGAAGAGGGATTCTGTGGGTGTATTGTCAACCATGTTGCTTTCTTATACTTGACAGGATGGTTTCAGAGATGGTATTGGAGTCTAAGACACCTTCTACACCCCCATATAATCTAGTTTGAACTGAAAAACATATAGGAAAAGAAAACCTCTCTTGAGGTAGATCATTTCAATTGTTCCTCTTCCATGAGTCTAAATCAGATGATTCCGATAGTGGCAAACAATACTTTGTATCAGTAGAATACGCTCACAAGGGATGCATGGATAGTTCTGTGACCCTGGACATATAAATGCCTTTCCCCCCTTTCAATTTCCCGTGGTACGTTAATTTTTATTGATAGCTTACAGCTAAGACAAGCTATCTTGCTTTTTACTAACTTGCAGGATGGATGACTGGCAATCATGTGGAAACAAAGGCCACCCAAACAAGAACCTCTTCTTGTTCAAGGGATTCCTCCCTGGTTTTCTTTTTAAAATTTATTACATTTTGTATACTTCAGGTGAATTTCCCAATAACCATAAGCCATGCAATGAACTTCACTAGGTCATCTATTCTATCCTCCTTTTAAAACAGCTATGAAATAAAAATCTTAGAGATTCATCTATAATATTTTTAGGATGGAATTATTTGCTAATTGCCATTTCATTGCAAACCATGAGTAATTTTAACAATGCTTTTCCTGGTTCCCGCACCTTTGAAAACTGCATTTTTTAAAATTTTGTAGTTCAAGGTCTTATTGTATGCAAAAACAATTATTCAGTTGTTTTGTGTAAAAAAAAAAAACCCTACATTTTCTGCACAGAAAATCATACTTCTTTTGTTTTCTGTGCACAAAATGCTTTTTGCTGGTGTCAACAAAGGCACCTAAACAATTTGGGAAGAGGGATCATTCCTTCCTTTCTCTCACCTCTCTCCAAGGACCTTTCCACACTGCCCCTTTATCCCAGGATTTGATCCCAGATTATCTGTTTATAATAATAATAATAATACTAATAATAATACTTTATTTATACCCTGCTCCATCTCCCCCAGGGGGACTCAGTGAGGCTTACGTGTGGCCACGCCCAACAATACAGTAACACAATATAACACAAAAGCATAACAAAACCAATGCAACTGTCTTTGGTCTGCTCCTGACACAATAAATCTATATAAATAAAATTGTAATGTTAGTTCATGCTACCATCAGAACTCAAAAACCACTGGAGGAATTGACACCAAATTTGGACACAAGACACCTAACAGTCCAATTTATGTCCTCCACTCAAAAAAATTGATTTTGTCATTTGGGAATTGTCGTTGCTGGGATTTATAGTTTACCTACAATCAATTTTTTTATGGAATTGGGCCAAACTTAGCACACAGGGCTCCAATGACCAACAGAAAAAACTAAAAAGGTTTGGTGGACATTGACCTTGAGTTTGGGAATAATAGTTCACCCACATCCAGAGAGCACTGTGGACTCAAACAATGATGGATCTGGACCAAACTTGGTACGAATATTCCATATGCCCAAATATGAACACAGATGGAGTTTAAGGGAAATAGACCTTGACATTTGGGAGTTGTAGTTGCTGGGATTTATAGTTCACCTACAATCAAAGAGCATTCTGAACTCCACCAATGATGGAATTCAACCAAACATAGCACACAGGGCTCCCATGACCAACAGAAAAAACTGGAAGGGTTTGGTGGACATTGACCTTGAGTTTGAGAATTGTAGTTCACCTACATCCAGACAGCACTGTGGACTCAAACAATGATTGATCTGGACCAAACTTGACACAAAAATTCCATGTGCCTAAATATGAACACAGATGGATTTTGGAGGAAATAGACCTTGACATTTGGGATTTGTAGTTACTGGGATTTATAGTTCACTACAATTCAAAAGCATTCTGAAACCCACAAATGACATAAATGGGCCAAACTTCCCACACAGAACACCCATGACCAACAGAAAATACTTAAGGCCATCCAGTCCAACTCTCGTCACCAGGGTAAGACAATGTAATCAGAGCCCTCCTGACAAAGAGCCATCCCGTCATAAATATAGATAGATATGATTCTCTCTCACACACACAGATATAGTATCATAGACCCTTAAAGAAGGACTATGATATGTTGCATATTCCAGAGTAGGCAAACCAGACACTCTCCACATCAACACTGACAAAGAAACAACAAGAAATATTGCTTACCCACAAGCAGAAAGGAATTATATATATTAGAAACCAACACTTTCTCATTACTTTATTTTCCAGATCACCAGACTGGGCCACAGCAATGCGTGGCAGGGGACAGCTAGTAAATAAATAAAATAACAAAACCAGAAAATAAAATACATAAAATGCTAAACCAATATGATAGGCAAACAGCAAAAGCAAATCAAACATTAAAACAGAGAGGATTAGGCTGGGCAGGGCCGAACTCAATGATAAAACCATTTTAAAACCCTGGGAGATAGGACAATATAAATTATCGGGAGGAGGATCCGGGGATAAGGAAGGATTTAATTGCACAAACCATAAAATAAAGTGCTTCTGAGGTCATTTTTTGCAAAGTTTGGTCAAGGAGTATCTTACATTCAATCACTGAAGGCACATTGGAATAATCACGTTTTCAGGTTCTTCCTGAAGATTGCAGGCGTGGGGGATTGCCTAATGTCTCTGGGGAGTGAATTCCAGAACCGGGGGGCCACCACAGAAAAGGCCCTCTCTCTCGTCCCCACAAGTCGCACTTGCGATGCAGGCGGGAGTGAGAGAAGGGCCTCTCTGAAAGATCAAAGAGGTCATGTGGGTTGGTAGATAAAAATGCGGTCGTGCAGATAGGCCCAGGTTATCTCACAGTGGAGATAACTAGTTTAAAGAAGTGACAAGTGGAGTGCCGCAGGGTTCCGTCCTGGGCCCGGTCCTGTTCAACATCTTTATTAACGACTTAGATGAAGGGCTAGAAGGCAGGATCATCAAGTTTGCAGACGACACCAAATTGGGAGGGATAGCCAATACTCCAGAGGACAGGAGCAGATTCAAAACGATCTTGACAGATTAGAGAGATGGGCCAAAACTAACAAAATGAAGTTCAACAGTGACAAATGCAAGATACTCCACTTTGGCAGGAAAAACAAAATGCAAAGATACAGAATGGGGGATGCCTGGCTCGAGAGCAGTACGTGTGAAAAAGATCTTGGAGTCCTCGTGGACAACAAGTTAAACATGAGCCAACAATGTGATGTGGCGGCGAAAAAAGCCAATGGGATTTTGGCCTGCATCAATAGGAGCATAGTGTCTAGATCTAGGGAAGTCATGCTACCCCTCTATTCTGCTCTGGTTAGACCACACCTGGAATATTGTGTCCAGTTCTGGGTACCACAATTCAAGAGAGATATTGACAAGCTGGAATGTGTCCAGAGGAGGGCAACTAAAATGATCAAGGGTCTGGAGAACAAGCCCTATGAGGAGCGGCTTAAGGAGCTGGGCATGTTTAGCCTGAAGAAGAGAAGGCTGAGAGGATATATGATAGCCATGTATACATATGTGAAAGGAAGCCACAGGGAGGAGGGAGCAAACTTGTTTTCTGCTTCCCTGGAGACTAGGACGCGGAAACAATGGCTTCAAACTACAAGAAAGGAGATTCCACCTGAACATGAGGAAGAACTTCCTGACTGTGAGAGCCGTTCAGCAGTGGAACTCTCTGCCCCGGAGTGTGGTGGAGGCTCCTTCTTTGGAAGCTTTTAAACAAAGGCTGGATGGCCATCTGTCAGGGGTGATTTGAGTGCAATATTCCTGCTTCTTGGCAGAATGGGTTGGACTGGATGGCCCATGAGGTCTCTTCCAACTCTTTGATTCTATGATTCTATGATTCTTCGGAGACTTCGTGGCTACCACTATGGCAATTAGTATGGTAACTGCGACTATCTAGGTAAGCAAAAAAGATAAGCATGAATGTCTAGGAAAGTAATGAAAAGTGGCAATGTAAGTACTCTGTTCCCACCACTGACAAGACTCTGGAGTAGAGACATGCTTTGATGTTTTGGACCAGTCCCAGATTTTGTGCTCCTCTATGACAACTTACCTGGTAGTTTTGAGGTAATGAGGTGTGTCCATTAAAAAAAACAGTGAGGAAAATGAGTATGCTAGCCTGACCCAAACATAGTACCTGAATTTCAATGCATGAGGCACCCAAGTGACCTTGTATTGTTATGTAGCAACCCAGCTGCAAAGGGAATGGCGGCGGCATATAGATGCTGCTGAGTCAAGCATTTCACCCAAGTAATGAGCAATTAGAAATGCTAATGATACTTGTGTGGGGAAAAAAAAATACTTGTCAGAAAACATTACGAATTTTCCATTGCAAGACCGTGTAATGTTGCAAAGTGAGCATCATGTTTCTTTGACTGTTCACTTAGCAAATATATTGCTACCAGAAGCATGGAACGGAGGAAGGCAGAGATGGGGAAAATTAGGCAGTACCTTTAAGGCTAATTGGTTTTTATTTTTGCATGATCTTATGTGGTACGAAGAACAGAAGTGTGTATGAGATGCAAAGGGTCCAGTCTGAAATCTAGTCTGGCAATTCAAGAATTATAATTAGAAGGAAAACATCAGGGAAAATCATGTTCAACTGTATTCAAAATATTTGGTACAAAATATGAAAGGGTTGGTTAAAGGTATAGCATTTTGCGGGGAGCGCGCTTGCTCCATCCATGTTCAACATTTACACAAATGACCAGCCACTGCCAGAAGGGACAGAGAGCTTCATCTATGCAGATGATCGTGCCATTACTGCTCAAGCAGGGAGATTTGAGATGGTTGAACAGAAGCTCTCCGAAGCTCTAGGTGCTCTTACTGCCTACTACAGGGAAAACCAGCTGATCCCTAATCCATCTAAAACACAGACATGTGCTTTTCACCTTAAGAACAGACAAGCATCCCGAGCTCTGAGGATCACCTGGGAAGGAATCCCACTGGAGCATTGCAGCGCACCCAAATACCTAGGAGTTACTCTGGACTGTGCTCTGACTGACAAGAAGCACTGCCTGAATATCAAGCAAAAAGTGGGTGCTAGAAATAATACCATACGAAAGCTGACTGGCACAACCTGGGGACCACAACCAGACACAGTGAAGACATCTGCCCTTGCGCTATGCTACTCTGTTGCTGAGTATGCATGCCCAGTGTGGAACACATCTCACCACACTAAAACAGTAGATGTGGCTCTTAATGAGACATGCCGCATTATCACGGGGTGTCTGTGCCCTACACCACTGGAGAAATTATACTGTTTAGCCGGTATTGCACCACCTGACATCCGCCGGGAAGTTGCAGCCAATACTGAAAGGACCAAGGCAGTGACATCTCCGGCCCACCCCCTGTTTGGGTATCAGCCAGCACACCAATGACTTAAATCAAGAAATAGTTTTTTAAGATCTACATAGACACTCGCTTGAACACCTCAGCAAGCGAGAGTCCAAAAGTGGCAGGCTCAAACCCAGAACCTCAATCAATGGCTGATACCAAATGAGAGACTCCCCCCTGGGCACACAGAAAACTGGCCGACTTGGAAGGCGCTGAACAGACTGCGCTCTGGCACCACGAGATGGGTTGTTAGGTGTCTTGTGTCCAAATTTGGTGTCAATTTGTTCAGTGGTTTTTGAGTTCTGTTAATCCCACAAACGAACATTACATTTTTATTTATATAGATGTTTAAATATCCTATTATTTTATGGTGAATTTGTCCAATTGTATTTTATGCTGTTTGATTTATAATTTGGTTTATGTATGTAGGAGCCCCCGGTGACAAAAGTGACTTACAGTGCTGACCTTCTGAACTTGCTGACCAAAACGTCACACGTTCAAATCCATGGAGCAGCATGAGCTTCCACTGTTAGCCCCAGCTTCTGACAACCTAGCAGTTCAAAAACATGCAAATGTGAGAAGATCAATAGGTACCGCTCCGGTGGGAAGGTAACGGCGCTCCATGCAGTCATGCCAGCCACATGACCTTGGAAGTGTCTATGGATAACGCCAACTCTTTGGCTTAGAAATGGAGATGAGTACCAACCCCCAGAGTTGGACACGACTGGACTTAATGTCAGGAGAAAACCTTTACCTTTACCTTATCTATGTAAGGCATTTAATTGTGCCATTATTACTTTGGAAACCGCTTTGAGTACCCCCATCGGGGAGAAAAGCGGTATATAAATACTGCAAATAAATAAATAAATAAATAAAATAGCAATAAATAACCTCATATTTATTGCTAAGTTATTTATCGCTATTTTATTTATTTATTTATTTAATTATAAACTAGCTCTCCCCTGCCACGCGTTGCTGTGGCCTAGTCTGGTGATCTGGGAAATAAAGTAATGAGAAAGTGTTGGTTTCTAATATATGTAATTCCTTTCTGCTTGTGAGTAAACAGTATTTCTTGTTGTTTCTTTGTCAGTGTTGATGTGGAGAGTGCCTGGTTTGCCTACTCTGGAACATGCAACATATCATAGTCCTTCTTTAAGGGTGTCTTTCAAATCTATGATACTATATCTGTGTGTGTGAGAGAGAATCATATCTATCTATCTATCTATCTATATTTATGACTGGATGGCTCTTTGTCAGGACGGCTCTGATTACATTTTCTTGCCCTGGTGAAGACAGTTGGACTGGATGGCCTTAAGAATTTTCTGGTGGTCATGGGGGTTCTGTCTGGGAAGTTTGCCCCATTTCTGTCATTTGTGGGTTTCAGAATGCTCTTTAATTGTAGTGAACTATAAATCCCAGTAACTACAAATCGCAAATGTCAAGGTCTATTTCCTCCAAACTCCATCTGTGTTCATATTTAGGTATATGGAATTTTTGTGTCAAGTTTGGTCCAGATTTATCATTGTTTGAGTCCGCAGTGATCTCTGGATGTAGGTGAACTACAACTCCCAAACTCAAGGTCAATGCCCACCAAACCCTTCGAGTGTGTTCTGTTGGTCATGGAAGTCCTGTATGCCATGTTTGGTTCAATTCCATCATTGGTGGAGTTCAGAATGCTCTTTGATTGTAGGTGAACTATAAATCCCAGCAACTACAACTCCCAAATGTCAAGGTCTATTTCCCATAAACTCCATCTGTGTTTATATTTGGGCATATGGAATATTCGTGCCAAGTTTGGTCCAGATCCATCATTGTTTGAGTCCACAGTGCTCTCTGAATGTGGGTGAACTACAATTCCCAAACTCAAGGTCAATGTCCACCAAACCCTTCCAGTTTTTTCTAAGTTTGTCCCAATTCCATCATTGGTGGAGTTCAGAATGCTCTTTGATTGTAGGTGAACTATAAATCCCAGCAACTACAACTCCCAAATGTCAAGGTCTATTTCCCATAAACTCCATCTGTGTTTATATTTGGGCATATGGAATATTCGTGCCAAGTTTGGTCCAGATCCATCATTGTTTGAGTCCACAGTGCTCTCTGAATGTGGGTGAACTACAATTCCCAAACTCAAGGTCAATGTCCACCAAACCCTTCCAGTTTTTTCTAAGTTTGTCCCAATTCCATCATTGGTGGAGTTCAGAATGCTCTTTGATTGTAGGTAAACTATAAATCCCAGCAATGACAATTCCCAAATGACAAAATTCATTTTTTTTGAGTGGAGGACATAAATTGGACTGTTAAGTGTCTTGTGTCCACATTTGGTGTCAATTCCCTCAGTGGTCTTTGAGTTTTGATGGTATCACAAACGAACATTACATTTTTATTTATATAGATAAACAACAATAAATAACCTCAAATAGAATACCAAGCCTGCAAACTTTGTGTTTTGTTTGTTTGTTTGTTTTTAATGCAATACAACTGTTTTGGTTCGCTCCTGACACAATATATAAATAAATAAATAACTTCATAAATCGGAGCCTATGAGAACATAAAAGAAATTTAACTTTTACCAACAGCAGTTGACACTGTAGAACTGGTGCTAATGATAAATACTGGGATGGGTATTTTTTTTCCCTGGCATGTTTCATTTTAATTAATTTTAATACTAAAAATAAATATATAAATAAAAATTAAAGGAAAGAAAAAGCTCCCCCGCCACACACTTTAACCACAGGAGCCATTTCTTCCTGGTGAAAATCCCAGAGGTGTTTTTTTCTTCTCTTCTTGAAGGCATATTTCTTTCTAATTAATTAGAAATTGTGTGGGGTGGATGGAAACCGAACCTCCCCGCCCTCCCCTTTTCTGTATAACTAGCTCTAGCTTCTCTCTTTTATAAACTGGAACTGAAGGTTTTATTTTGGGAAATACAATTAGTACCATGCTTTGTCTTTGAGCTTCGCTTCTCTTTCTTTCCCTCTTTCTTTCTTTTTTTTTTAAAGGGTGGCCGAATCTAGCAAAGATTTTCAAGTGCTTTCTACTTTGGCAAGTTACTTCCAATGGAGTTTGGGACACAGAAAACACTCTGCAAACCTTTGTCAGGTCTAAAACAAATGCACTAGATGAAGGGCTAGAAGGCAGGATCATCAAGTTTGCAGACGACACCAAATTGGGAGGGATAGCCAATACTCCAGAGGACAGGAGCAGGATTCAAAACTATCTTGACAGATTAGAGAGATGGGCCAAAACTAACAAAATGAAGTTCAACAGTGACAAATGCAAGATACTCCACTTTGGCAGGAAAAACAAAATGCAAAGATACAGAATGGGGGATGCCTGGCTCGAGAGCAGTACGTGTGAAAAAGATCTTGGAGTCCTCGTGGACAACAAGTTAAACATGAGCCAACAATGTGATGTGGCAGCAAAAAAACCCAATGGGATTTTGGCCTGCATCAATAGGAGCATAGTGTCTAGATCTAGGGAAGTAATGCTACCCCTCTATTCTGCTTTGGTTAGACCACATCTGGAATATTGTGTCCAATTCTGGGCACCACAATTCAAGAGAGGTATTGACAAGCTGGAATGTGTCCAGAGGAGGGCGACTAAAATGATCAAGGGTCTGGAGAACAAGCCCTATGAGGAGCGGCTTAAGGAGCTGGGCATGTTTAGCCTGAAGAAGAGAAGGCTGAGAGGAGATATGATAGCCATGTATAAATATGTGAGAGGAAGCCACAGGAGGAGGGAGCAAGCTTGTTTTCTGCTTCCCTGGAGACTAGGACGCGGAACAATGGCTTCAAACTACAAGAGAGGAGATTCCATCTGAACATGAGGAAGAACTTCCTGACTGTGAGAACCATTCAGCAGTGGAACTCTCTGCCCCGGAGTGTGGTGGAGGCTCCTTCTTTGGAAGCTTTTAAACAGAGGCTGGATGGCCATCTGTCAGGGGTGATTTGAATGCAATATTCCTGCTTCTTGGCAGGGGGTTGGACTGGATGGCTCATGAGGTCTCTTCCAACTCTTTGATTCTATGATTCTAGGGGTCCTCAAACTTTTTAAACAGAGGACCGGGTCACAACCCCTTAAACTGTTGGAGGGCCGAATTATAATTTGAAAAAAAAATGCACAAATTCCTATGCACACTGCACATATCTTATTTGTACTGCAAAGAACACTTAAAAACAATACAATAATTAAAATGAAGAACAATTTTAACAAATATAAACTTACTAGCTTGGGGACCCGGCACTGCCCGGGTTATTATAGAAAGGCATTGTGCAAAGGCGTTCTTTATCAGTTATGAGTTAGTGAAGGTACTGTAAATCCCATCATGCATGGTCCATCCTCCTCCAAACAGCACCTGGATGTAGAATGGGTCATGGGGGCTCTATGTGCCAAGTTTGGTCTTGATCAATCATTGGATGAGGGTCGCAGTGGTCTCAGAAAGTGAGTTAAGCTACTGCAAGTCCCATCATCCAGAGTCTGTTCTCCCCCAAACCTCACCAGAATGTTGAGTTGGCCATGGGAGTTCTCTGTGCTCCTGTGGTATTTGGATGAGTGTTGCTGTGGTTTCAGGAAGTGAGTGAAGGTACTGGAAGTCCCATAATCCATCGTCCACCCTCTTCCAAACAGCATCAGGATGTAGAGTGTGTCATGTGTGCCAAGTTTGATCTTGATGGTACATTAGTTGAAGGTTGCAGCCATCTTGGGAAGGGAGTGGAGGTACTTGAAGTCCCTTCATCCATGGTCTGTCCTCCTCGAAAGTGCACCAGGATGTAGAGTGGGTCATGGGGACTCGGTGTGCCAAGTTTGCTCTTGATCAGTCATTGGCGAGGGTCTCAGCGGTCTTAGGAAGTGAGTGAAGTGACTGCAAGTGCCATCATCCATTGCCAAATTCTTCCAAACTGCACCAGGATGTAGAGTGGGTCATGCTCTCTGTGTAAATTGTGGTCGTGATCCATCATTGTTGGCAGTTGTAATGGTCTTAGGAAGTGAGTGCAGGTATTGCATCGTCCAAACTGCACCAGGATGTAGAGTGCATCATGCAGACTCAGTGTGCCACGTTTGATCTTTATCAGTAATTGGATGAGGGTTGCAGTGGTCTCAAGAATTGAGCAAAGGTACTGCAAGTCCCATAATCCATGGTCCATCCCTGGCCAAACCACACCAGGATGTAAAATGGGGCATTAGAGGTCTATGTGCCAAGTTTGGTCCTGATCAGTCATTGGATGAGGTTAACAGTGGTCTCAGAATGTGAGTGATGGTACGGGCGCAGCTGGTGCACGAATAAAATCAGTTCTACTGCATGTAGACAAAATTCAGTTGCCTATTTAATTACTCAGCACACAAGTTTTTAATAGTTCTTGCCTTAACAAAGTATTAAAACACACTCTTTTTGAACTAGTTGAATTTAATGTGTGTTTGCATGTGTTTCACAAACTGGAATGAGCCTTTTCAACATCAATACAGTCTCTAGCACGGAAACAGTGGTGTGCTTTCTCCTTTCAACCTATAATTAAATTCACAATTGATTTTTTTTCCTGATTTTGACACAAAAGATTCCCCTTTCCCCCCTTTTCTTCCTTTCTCACTGTATCTGCCTGCAATGTATAATTTTCGGCAGCTAACACTATATTCGACACCCACTCAGATTTATTATGATAAGAACATTCGGTAAGCTAATTTCAGGATGATGACTCCTATAAATTCTTATAATTTATTATTTAGTACTTTGGTTTTTAATCATTAAGTACGTGAAGACTTTGTAGGTCAAACCTGTATTAATGAAGACAGTAATCTATTTTTCAAACTCTCAACTCCTCACCTATCTTTCAGATTGTAAATTAACAGAACTATCTTTAAACATATGTAGGAGGGTTTGGGGAAAATAGGATCAAATTTGGAAAGACTTGCGGTGCTGTTTAAGCTAATTAGTGATGATATTTTTACTCATTAAACAATTGGCTTTTCTGAACCATCACCAGTGTAATGAGGGTAACAGTGGAAATTGAAATCTACCACCATATTATAGACCAAGAATGAAAAAAAGAGAGAGAAAAACTATGAAAACATAACCGAGTGAAGTTTTCATTAGACTGTAGCATTAGCACAATTGGAGTCATTAAGAAGAACTCTTTCTTCCAGTCCACACTTTCCAGAAACTAAAATATTAATCAAGTGAATTTTTTACACTGCAAAGAGATCAGGATGAAATGTTTGCTTTTCTTACTGTATGTCCTTTGTTGAGGTGTGGAATCTTCTATCTATATATATAAGAACCTTAAGGTCGTAATTAGGCGGTCAAAAACGGCTAAACCACCGGACGAAATCTCACCACATTTGCCCTGCTAATACCTCTTCCCCCAAGGTATGACCAACAACCCTCAAAACACCAATACGCAACAACACAAACGCACAATACCCGAAAAACACGGAGCATGCGCAGAGGCCTCGGGAGGAAAACGATGAGGAAGGACTCAATTTCCCAGCTTCCCCCGCGCCCAAATCTCCCTCCGCATGTGCACTGCCATGGGAGGAATACGATGAGGAAGGACTCCATTTCCCAGCTTCCCCCGCGCCCAAATCTCCCTCCGCATGTGCACTGCCGTCTGCCTGCCTCCCTCTACACGAGCCCAGCCTGAGAAAGCCCACCAGACCGATGTAAGCACTCACACTCGGGGAGGGCATGGGAGCTGTGGGGGGCCGCCGAGGGCAACTAAAACGACACGAAACGGGAGGGAGAGAAAGAGGGAAAGAAGGAGGGAAGGAGAGAAAGAAGGAAAGAAAGAAAGATAGAGAAGAAAGGAGGGAGAGAAAGAGGGAAAGAAAGAAGAAGGAAGGAAGGGGAGAGGAGGGAAAGAAGGAGAGAAGGAAAGAAAGAAAGGAAGATAGACAAGGAAGGAAAGACAGGAAGAGGGAAAGAAGGAGAGAAGAAAAGAAAGAAAGATAGAGAAGGAAGGAAAGAGAGAAGGAAATAAAAAAGTGAAAGAATGAAGGAAGGAGAGAAGGAACGAAAGAGGGAAGGAAAGAGACAAGGAAGGATGAAACCAAACAGCAAAGGAAGCGAGAAAAGAAACAAGTAGAGAAGGAAGAAAGAAGAAGAGAAAGAAAAAGAGGGAAAGAAGGCAAGAGGGAGGGAAAGAAGGAGAGAGAAAAAGAAGGAGGAGAAAGAGGGAGGGAAGGTTTGCCACAGCAACGCGTTGTGGGTACAGCTAATATATATATATATATATATATATATATATATATATATACACACAAATGCTCTGTGCATAATGAGTACCTTAAAAACAGAAGAACCAATGAACAAAATCACACCAAATTTGGCAACAAAACGTCTCACTACACAAGGAGTGACCATCACTAAAATATATATATATGATTTTGTCATTTGGGAGTTGTAGTTACTGGGATTTATAGTTCACCTACAATCAAAGAGCATGCTGAACTCCATCAATGATGGAATTGAACCAAACTTGGCACACAGAACTCCCATGAACAACAGAAAATACTGGAAGGGTTTGTGGGTATGGTCCTTGAGTTTGGGAGTTGTAGTTCACCAACATCCAGAGAGCACTATGGACTCAAACAATGATGGATTTGGACCAAACTTGGTACAAGCACTCAGTACGCCCAAATATGAACACAGATGGAGTTTGGCGGAAATAGACCTTGACATTTGGGAGTTGTAGTCACTGGGATTCACAGTTCACCTACAATCAAAGAGCATTCTGAACCCTACGAACGACAGAATTGGGGCAAACTTCCCACACAGAACCCTCATGACCAACAGAAAATACTTAAGGCCATCCAGTCCAACTCCCTTCACTGGGGCAAGAAAACGTAATCAAAGTCCTCCTGACAAAGAGACATCCAGCCATAGATATAGATAGATAGATAGATAGATAGATAGATAGATAGATAGATAGATAGATAGATAGATAGATAGATAGGTAGAGATAGATAGGTAGAGATAGATAGATAGATAGATAGATAGATAGATAGATAGATAGATAGATAGATAGGGAGTTGTAGTTGCTGGGATTTGTAGTTCACCTACAATTAAATAGCATGATAGAATTGAACCAACCGGGGCATACAGGACTCCCGTGACCAACAGAAAACACTAGAAGGGTTTGGTGAGTATTAATCTTGAGTTTGGGAGTTGTAGTTCACCTACATCCAGAGACTACCATGGACTCAAACAATGATGGCTCTGGACCAAACTTGGCACAAATATTCCATATGCCCAAATATGAACAGAGATGGAGTTTGGGGGGAAATAGACCTTGACATTTGGGAGTAGTAGTTACTGGGATTTATAGTTCACCTACAAACAAAGAGAGTTCTGAACCCCACCAACAACAGAATCGGGCTCTTTGATTGTAGGTGAACTATAAATCCCAGCAACTACAACTTCCAAATGTCAAGGTCTATTTCCCCCAAACTCCACCAGTGTTCACATTGGGGCACAATGAGAAAATAAACATGTGCAGCATTTTTTTTAAGCAAACCTTCATTTTTCTTTCTTTTATACCAATTTCCAAGACCTCTTGTGTTAATCGTTGCCAATTTTAGTTTAGACATCATTTTTATACAATATATTGCTAACTAGTGAACTCCAAACAGTGCTCCTAGGACTTTTTGTTGCCAGTTCGTTATTTTCTTTAACACTTTCTCATAAAATTCTTCTTGCTTTTCATTGGGGGCATAAACATTGACTTTGTTATACTTCACAAGCCATCTAAAGACTATTTCTGGTGGAAAACCTCTGAGAACTTCTCTTTGGGCCCCCTGGCTTCCCGCTGGGCAAAGGTTGCATGTCCTGTTCTAAAGGAAATTATTTACAGGCCCAGCGTGCGACAGAACAGTGACCACGAGTCTTTTCCTTTCCAGTTAGATCTTCTAAGTTTATAGCCCTGTGTGTTTACTAAGCCATTGACAGCTGCATTAAATCAGATAAAACAAATCCAACCGGTTAGAGATTTCCTCTGAACCTGCTCTCGCATATGCACATATACATTGTTATACTGTACCCACTGCCATAAACACAGGCACATTTCTTACTTAGAATAACAGTGACATTATTACTGTGGTTGTTTAAGGACATTTTTGTATTGCCCCCACACAATAAATGCAATTATTAGCAGGAAACAGAATGCATTTGCAAAGAAGTGCTTTTGGCAGAAATAAGCCCAGCTTACTGGTATCGCCAAAATATTTTTTAAATTCCCTCTATTAAAATATTTTGATAATCGGGGGGGGGGGGGAGATAAGTAAGAGCAAAATATAAGAAGTACTGGGAAAATGTTAGGTAGTTTCAGCATATTGGAGGTTATTATTACTTGAATGTGTTTTGAATGTATTCATACTATTCAAGGCTACGCTCTGGGGTTCTGAAGAGAGGCTTCACTAAATTGTATACGGAACACCATTTTGGTGTTGTTTTTCCTGCGCATTCTCTTTTTTCATGTTCAGCAAGGCATAGCATTGAAAATAAGTCAAAGTGAAAGGAAAGGATCGATAATTGGTATTAATAAGGTGCCATACTCAAAAAGGAACATGCTAGCATTCAGATTAGTCTTTCAGTCCTTGACAGAAGATTTCCAAAGGAAAGCTATTTATGTTTTTGAATTCTGGAACGTTTTTATCCCATCCTTAAATACATTCCTGGACGGAACAATGTCTTCAAACTACAAGAGAGGAGATTCCATCTGAACATGAGGAAGAACTTCCTGACTGTGAGAGCCGTTCAGCAGTGGAACTCTCTGCCTCGGAGTGTGGTGGAGGCTCCTTCTTTGGAAGCTTTTAAACAGAGGCTGGATGGCCATCTGTCAGGGGTGCTTTGAATGCAATATTCCTGCCTCTAGGCAGGGGGTTGGACTGGATGGCCCACGAGGTCTCTTCCAATTCTATGATTCTATGACTTAGAGCAGTGTTTCTCAATCTGGGGGTCGGGACCCCGGGGGGGGGGGTCATGAGGGGGTGTCAGAGAGGTTGCCAAAGACCATCAGAAAACACAGTATTGGTCATGGGGGTTCTGTGTGGGAAGTTTTCCCCAATTCTATCTTTGGTGGGGTTCAGAATATTCTTTGAATGTAAGTGAACTATAAATCCCAGCAACCGCAACTCCCAAATGTCAAGGTTTAGTTTCCCCAAACTGCACCAGTGCTCACATTTGGGCATATTGAGTATTCGTGCCAAATTTGGTCCAGATCTATCATTGTTTGAGTCCACAGTGCTCTCTGGAAGTAGGTGAACTACAACTTCCAAACGTAAGATCAATGCCCACCAAACCCTTCCAGTATTTTCTTTTAGTCATGGGAGTTCTGTGTGCCAAGTTTGGTTCATTTCCATCATTGATGGAGTTCAGAATGCTCTTTGATTGTAGGTGAACTATATATCCCAGCAACTACAACTCCCAAGTGACAAAAGCATAAATTTTTGAGTGATGGTCACTCCTTGTGTTGTGAGATGTTTTGTTGCCAAATTTGGTGTAATTTCGTTTATGGGAGTTCCAGTTCCAGGTTTTTGGGAGTTCCAGTTTCCTATAGGAGGGCAAGAAGCAATCCCTTGGGGGAAAGTTGCCACGTCCATCCCTCTTTCATTAAGACTAATAGCCCCCAGAAATAGATGAAATAGATCTATTTCTGCTTCATTGACTACTCTAAAGCCTTTGACTGTGTGGATAATAATAAATTGTGGCAAGTTCTTGGTGGGATGGGCATCCCAAGCCACCTTGTCTCTCTCCTGAGGAATCTGTACAAGGACCAAGGAGCAACAGTCAGAACTGACCACGGAACAACAGACTGGTTCAAGATTGGGAAAGGCGTACGGCAAGGCTGCATACTCTCACCCAACCTTTTTAACTTGTATGCAGAACACATCATGCGATGTGCGGGGCTTGATGAATGCAAAGCTGGGGTGAAAATTGCTGGAAGAAACATTAACAACCTCAGATATGCAGATGACACCACTCTGATGGCCGAAAGCGAGGAGGAGCTGAGGAGCCTTCTAATCAAGGTGAAAGAAGAAAGCGCAAAAGCCGGGTTGCAGCTAAACGTCAAAAAAACCAAGATTATGGCAACAAGAATGATTGACAAATGGAAAATAGAGGGAGAAAATGTGGAGGCCGTGACAGACTTTGTATTTCTAGGCGCAAAGATTACTGCAGATGCAGACTGTGGCCAGGAAATCAGAAGACGCTTACTTCTTGGGAGGAGAGCAATGTCCAGTCTCGATAAAATAGTAAAGAGTAGAGACATCAGACTGGCAACAAAGATCAGCCTAGTCAAAGCCATGGTATTCCCTGTAGTAACCTACGGATGTGAGAGCTGGACCTTAGGGAAGGCTGAGCGAAGGAAGATCGATGCTTTTGAGCTGTGGTGTTGGAGGAAAGTTCTGAGAGTGCCTTGGACTGCGAGAAGATCCAACCAGTCCATCCTGCAGGAAATAAAGCCCGACTGCTCATTGGAGGGAAGGCGACTAGAGACAAAGTTGAAGTCCTTTGGCCACATCATGAGGAGACAGCAAAGCCTAGAGAAGACAATTAGCTGGGGAAAGTGGAAGGCAAAAGGAAGAGGGGCTGACCAAGGGCAAGATGGATGGATGGTATCCTTGAAGTGACTGGCTTGACCTTGAAGGAGCTGGGGGTGATGATGGTCGACAGGGAGCTCTGGCGTGGGATGGTCCATGAGGTCACGAAGAGTCGGAAGTGACTGAACGAATGAACAACAACAACAATAACCCCCAAGCGCGACGGCACACAAACCTTTGCATTATCACAACCAGTGAGAAGTGGGGGAAAAGGAATTATTATTATTTTTTTGCAAACAATAATATGAAAATTTACATCTCTATTTTACCATAATTAAAAGGCTTCTGAACCATAGAGCAACCAAACATGAGGAAGTGGGTTCCTGTGTATGCGTGTCTGTTTGTGTGTGCACACACCCACATGCGCTGCGCCAAATACCTTGCAAAAAAAAGTTATGTTTTAATCAAGGGATATTAATTGCCCTGAAAATTATGGCTCCCACTATGATTTATAACCTTGCAAAAAAACTATTGCCTTTCCATATGTGGTTTCGCCATTTCACTTCTACATACCTATCATTCCCCATTGTTTCTCCTCCCTGATTGATGGTGGGGCTTCTGTGCGCTCCCATTATGAGCTTTATAATTATCACGGGTAAGAGATAAGCCTCTTCCTCTCCTATTCACTGAGACTGCCCAAATTATTCATTGCAGGCCACTGGAGTAGGACTACAAGAAAACAAGAATTTATTTCCAGGCCCAGGCGCATGCTAGATAAGAGGATGTATTTATTTCACCATGTTTCAAAAGGATTAAGGTTGGAAAAAATAAATATCACACCGCCTGTCAGCATCCACAACTTTATGGAACTGGGTGTAGACAGCCTTTCTTGTGTTAAGCTTAGGAAACCTAAACCCTGTGGGTTTTTTTAAAGGAAGGACACAATGAGAGCAAGGTAACCACATACCTTGATGCACATCCTTACTCAACAAAATAAATGAACCCCATCTATTTTAAGCCTTAAGTATCAAGGCAGCTAAACCCAATGGCATGTTGGCTTTAGCGGTGTTATGGACTCATTTAGAAAACCAGTATGAAATTCAAAAAGTCCTTGACCCTTGGCTGGTTTAAAAGCTTGCTGTATACATCATCTGGTTTCACCTAATTACACATAATTAGGAAATGTAATTATGCTTTCAGTGTCCCATTAGAAGCGAAGTGGATATGAGGGACAGTGTAAAGATGTTGCAGGTGGAGAAACATCCCATTAGTAGATTCTACCAGTCACAGTGAAAAAAGATTGGCATCCCATAAAAATGAGAAATAACAATCGAGAAAACTCTTGCAATGTGTACTGATTGGTTCACGGTGTTACACAGTAATCTGATTTATAAAATGCCAGATTATAGGTTTGCAAAGATGGTAATCCATAACAATAACTCTTATCTACTGGTCTTGGCCAGTAGGGAATCCTTAGCCATTCTTGTAGTTTACCATGCACTGGGGTCGCTGGGAGAAAGTCTGCTGAAGCCAGTGGTTCTCAACCTGGGGGTTGGGACCCCTAGGGGGGTCGCAAGGGGGTGTCAGAGGGGTCACCAAAGACCCTCAGAAAATACAGTATTTTCTGTTGGTCATGGAGGTTCTGTGTGAGAAGTCTGGACTAATTCTATCATTGGTGGGGTTCAGAATGTGCTTTGATTTTAGGTGAACTATAAATCCCAACAACTACAACTCCCAAATGTCAAGGTCTTTTTTCCCCAAACTCCACTAGTGTTTACATTTGGGCATATTGAATATTCATGCCAAGTTAGGTCCAAATCCATCACTGTTTGCGTCCACAGTGCTCTCTGGATGTAAGTGAATTACATCTCCAAAACTCAAGGTCAATGCCCACCAGACCCTTCCAATATTTTCTATTGGTCATGGAAGTTCTGTGTGCAAAGTTTGGTTCAATTCCATCATTGGTGGAGTTCAGAATGCTCTTTGATTGTAGGTGAAATATAAATCTCAGCAACTACAACTCCCAAATGACATAATCAACCCCCCCCCCCCCAAACCTACCAGTAGTCAAATTTGGGTGTATTGAGTATTTGTGCCAAGTTTAGTCCAGTGAATGAAAATACATCCTACAGATCAGATATTTACATTACGATTCATAACAGTAGCAAAATTACAGTTATGAAGTAGTAACAAAAATAATTTGATGGTTTGGGGTCACCACAACATGGGGAACTGTAATAAGGGGTCGTGGCATTAGGAAGGTTGAGAACCACTGGCTTAAGCTATTAGATCTTGTTGCAGACTGGGCCCTGAGGTTCCCCAGACTTATTGTCTTGGGTGACTTCAATGTACATGCCGAGGCACCATCATCCTCATCAGTAACTAAGGACCTAGTATTAACCTTGGAAACTTTGGGGCTCTCATTAATCAAGACTCGCCCCACTCATCGGGCCGGTCATACTTTAGACCTGATTTTCTATATTGGAGTACAGACATCTTTATCGGCGGTAATTGATGTCCCCTGGTCTGACCACGCTGCCCTGAAGGTCCGGATTGAGACTCCATCTCCTCCTTCTGAAGCTGTCAAACCAATCCTCGCCCGTTCCAGAAGACTCATGGAACCTGCCAGGTTCTTGAATGCCCTTAAGGGCCTTGGAACTGTGCGTCACTCTCAATGAGCAAGTCAACAACTGGAACACCAGTCCGTTGGCTGCCTTGGATGAGATTGCTCCCATGCGCCACTTCCGCCCTCGCCGGAATCGCTCCCCTTGGTACACTAACGAGCTACGGATGATGAAACAAGCACGAAAGCGGCTGGAACATCGGTGGAGACGGAAACCTGACGAAGTGTCAATGTCTACTTTTAAGGCTTTTCGCAAGTCCTATGAGTCAGCCGTCAAGGATGCTAAAAAATCTTATAATTCTTCCTTAATAGCCTCTGCTAGATTGCGCCCAGCACAGTTATTCAAAATTGTTCGCGCCTTGATTAGTCTGGCTCCTTTAGTCCAGAACTCAACAACTATGCCTATTACAGCTTTGGCATTCCAGGAATTTTTCACTAACAAAATTACCATGCTTCGGCAGGAACTCCCTCCCACAGTCAACACTTTGAGTGAACTGGAGACCTGTATGTGGGCCTTCCGATGTCTACGACTCGAAAGCTTCGTATTGTTCAGAATGCGGCAGCCAGGCAACTCACAAGAACGCCCATGAAATGCCATATAACACCAATGATGCAACAATTACATTGGCTTCCAAGTGAGTACCGTGGCCTGTATAAGATGCTAGTTCTGACCTTTAAAATTCTTTACGGCCAGGGTCCATCGTACCTTAGGGACCGCCTCTCCTTCTCCCATCATCGGAGGTCACAACGACCAACCCAACGTGACTTACTCCATATACCGGGTCCTAGAGAAGTGCACTTGGAAAGGGCCGGGCGCAGGGATTTTTCTATTTCTGCCCCTGCCTTGTGGAATTCCTTGCCGCCCTACATGAGAGCCATGCGTGACTTAGGGCCTTTTACTCTTGCACTTAAGACCTGGCTTTTTACTAGAGCATTCGATCTCTGTTGATTTTTAATTTTTGTATGTATGTATTTTATCTTTTATAATTTCGCTGTAAATCGCCTAGAGCATTCTCAGATGGAGGGTTATTAATAAGTTATTAAATGATGATGATGATGATGATGATGATGATGATGATGATCATGGTTCAGGTCTGCACTGGAGAAGTTTCTTCCAAACCAGGGGAGGAAGAGCCATGGGTTGCATGTACCATAGCAGGAATGGGCAAACTGAGGTCTATGGGCCGGACAGGGCCCTTTGGGGGCTAACATCCAGCCCCGGCTTCCTTGACTCTCCTCTCAGCATGTGGTGTTCTGCCTCCCCAAGCTGAGAGGAGGACTGAGCATCATATATCATGTTCTGAAGTTGATGGTGGTTGGTGGTGGCAGACCTAGCAGTTGGGGATGGAAGGGTTAATGTAAGTCTTAGTTGTAAAGGGTTGAGTAATCTGTAAGTAAGAGTTCATGGGTAAAAACAATTAAGGGTGGAGGTATGCAAGAGATGGGTTGCAGCTGGGTGTTTCTGGATATACTGAGCTAGCCTTGGGACTGATCTTTGGGAGGAAAGTATTTGTGTTATCTTGGTGGTGGATGCTGCTGGTTTTCTCCCAGGTTTGTAGATTTTCGGTGCCTGACCTGTCTCCTGAACCTTTGGAATCCTGGAACCTTGGACTGGCTTCTGACTACGGTATTGACTCTTGATCCCTCGACTTGCTCACTGAACTCTCGGTGTTTGACTATTGGACTGAACCTTTTGACTATGGTGTTATCTTGAACCTGCAACAGTGCTTGCTGTCAGTTTTTGTTTATTCTGTGGGTGAGTGCTATCTTTATGTTTTATGTTTTGGACTTATAAAACAGCCAAAAAGTGTTGTTTTAATTAAATTGTTGAACACAAACTGAGAGTTTGGTTCATCTCTACCTGAATAAGGCAAAGCCCTGGCATCGTGACACTGAGGCAGAAACGTGCAGCTAGTAAGATCTCTCTGGGGCTCTTGCCAGTTGTGTCTCCTCTTCCTCCCTGCCTGGGAACATGGTGGGCCACCGTCTCCCCAGGCAGAGAAGAATGCCAAGGGCAAGGGAGGCTACTGCCAGAGAGATCTTTGGCAATGGCCAGCCTCCTCCTTCTTTCAGCCTGGGAATGCGGTGAGCCACTGCCACCCCAGGCTGGAAGGAGAGCTAGAGAAAGGCTCCAAAGCCCCCTCAGCCACTGCCTGCCTCACTTTTTTCCCAGAATCAGGACAAGGTAAGGCCCCATCCTGATGCTGAGAAAAACATGGCTCAGGGAAGGAGGCAGGTGGAGGCCGAGGGGGCTTTGGAGTGCTCTCCGCCGCCACCTGTCTTGCTGTCATGATGCCAGGGCTCTGCCTTATTCAGGTAGAGGTGAACCAAAAAAACACTCAGCACTTACTTTCTGGCTGTTTTAATAGTCCAAAACATAAAGATAGCACTCAGTCACAGAATCTAAAAAAAAAAAACTGACAGCAAACACTGTTGCAAGTTCAAGATAACACCGTAGTCAAAAGGTCCAGTCCAATAGTCAAACACCGAGAGTTCAGTGAGCAAAGCCCAGGGATCAAGAGTCTATACTGTAGTCAAAAGCCAGTCCAAAGATTCAAGGTTCCGGGTTTCGAAGGATCCAGGTTAGGATACCAAAAATCAACAAAACCTGGGGGGAAACCAGCAGCATCTACCACCAAAATAAGATAAATAATTTTCTCCCAAGGCTAGCTTATTATATCCATAAACACCCAGCTGCAATATATCTCTTGCATACTTCCACCCTTAATTGCTTTCACTCATTTATTTATTTATTTATTTATTTCAGTTACTTATACCCCACCCTTCTCACCCCCAAGGGGGGGGACTCAGGGCGGCTTACAAAAGAAGGCACAATTCGATGCCTATGTCAAAAATACATACATACATAAAAGCAATTAAACAGTTAACAGGTTAAAAACATCAGTACATAACACAATAGTAAACCATCTCATGGTCAGTGTTCAGAGTTCCATAAATCCATTCCGTTCCGTCAATTCCTGCCCATCATCAAGGTCTTTCCTTTAGCTGCCAGAATGTCCAAAAGCCTGGTCCCACATCCAGGTCTTCAATTTTTTTTTTCTGAATGACAAAAGGGAAGTCGCTGATCTAATCTCCCCAGGGAGTGAGTTCCACAGGTGAACTCTTACTTAAAGATTACTCAGCCCTTTAGAACTTAGACTTACATTAACCCTTCCATCACCAACTGCTAGGCCTACCACCACCAACCACCATCAACTGCAGAACATACATGACAACATACATCAACATACATGACTCTTGCGCTCTTCCTAGTACAAGGATGGGATGATTGACTCTGTCCTTATGCTGGGAAGACTGCCCCAGGAAGACAGTTGGTGGTGGATAGAGCTCTGGAGCATTCTCAGCTGCTGCCTGTTTTGCCATCCTCTTGGGATAAGGATGGGGTGACCGGCCCCATCCTTATGCCGGGAAGACAACCCAAATTAGGCATGTGGTGGCTGAAAGCCCTCCAGAGTACTCTCAGTTGCCACGTGTCTCACCTGACAGACTGAGGATGACCTTTCTCCACCCCACCTGGCCCTGCCTTTCCTGGGTCAGCCCTGCCTCCACCCAGGGCCACCTCTCCGGCCCTCCTGGCCAAGTCCGCAATGCAGCCCCAGGGCAAAAAAAGTTTGCTGATGCCTGATATATACTCATACACAGGCCCGTAGCGGGGGGGGGGGGGGGGGTTTAGGGGTTCAACCCCCCCCGAAATGTTTCAGATTTTTTTAAAAAACCTGGTTTACTCATGAATTTTAACTAGTTAACCAAATCCCCATGCTAAGTGTATGAGATGCAAAAAATCAAGAGTCCCTCCAGAACTGCAAGCACTATCTCAAGCAAATATTAGCAATTTATTCACACTGCCATTACTTGCAGCAATAGCCGATGTAGTTGTTCTGGTACAGCTGTACCTGGAGCTCCAACTTTATTTGCTTTGTATTAAATGTTTGCTTGCAGTCCTAGGTTTCAGGTAATCTGCAGATAGGTGGCTTCTTTGGTTGCAGTCATAAGGCAAGTCACCTGTCCATCATTGTTAAGTTTTGGTCCCGCCCCTTGCTCAGGGCAATTGGGAAGGAAAGGGAGCCATTTTTAGTTAGCCTCAGCAAGGTAAGCTTATGTATAGTATGCAAGCTTCCCCTGTACAAAAGCTTCAACCCTTAAGACCTTCTGGGGGAGAAAGGTCTTAAGAGTCTCCAAAGAATTTCCAGGAAAACAGCCCTAAAGACCAAAGAACTCCAGCTGGAGAACATCTACTGCCTTGCTGGTAGGTCCACTCGGCGTTCGAGACGCAGTTCGACCCGGTAGCGGAGCCCACATCAGTAAGGGTTAGATTACAGTCAGCCTGGGAGAAGTTAAAAAGGGGATTTTCCTTTAAAGAAGAAGTTATTGAAGACAGTTGCCTGTCCTTCGTGGGCAAGATTAGGAATTCACCAGTTGCCTAAAAGCTTGGAATCATTTGCTTAACTTTACTGAAGACAAGAGAAGTTTCTGTTTGATTGTGCATTAATAAACGACTTTGTTGTACTTCTCAAGCCATCTAAAGACTGTTTGTGGTGGAAACCTCTGAGAACTTCTCTTTAGGCCCCCTGGCTTCCCGCTGGGCAAAGGTTGCACATCCTGTTCTAAAGACAATTATTTACAGGCCCAGCGCGCGACAGAACAGTAGTGAAGCAACCAAGTTGGGGGGGGGGGGATGTTGAATGCTCTCATTAAGGAGGCCAGACTTGGTGGAGGTGGTTGACAAGGGCGGAGCTGCAGGCTATTGAAGGCTGCTCTGCCCCCTGCTGTGCTCTTTGCTTCAGCGTGAGCTAGGAGGCAGGTTTCAAACCCCCCTGCGAAATTTTCAACCCCCCCCCCCGAAAATTTCAACCCCTCCCGAATTTTTTTTCTGGCTACGGCCCTGCTCACAGGCCATATTTACCTCATGTATAAGTTGAGAACAGGTTTAAGGGCCAAAATTATGGATTTTGACATGACTGGTAGAGAAGTCAAGAATCATTCTATGAAGGGAGGAAAGCTCCAATGCTTCCTCAGCTGACGCTGGCTGCTGTCGCCACTTCCCAACCCAGGCATTCAAAAAGACTGAAAGTGGCAAAATTTCTAGACTCATAAATGAGTATACATGGCATTTTCTGCACTACTGCTTAACTATCATTGGGCGATCAGACTTCAACACGACTGAAAAAATGTGTTCAGGAGTTATCCATTCAGCTCACAATCACAAAGTTCCACAACCCCCCCCCCCCCCCCCGAGCTGGTAATGGCACAATTTTGTTATTAAAACTAACGCCTTAATTACAAAACATCCCGAAAAGTATCCCCAGGACCATCTGCTGACTACAGTTCTGTAATGTTTTAATGACTCTGCCCTTTTTTGAGAAGACAGTATAATAATTGTAATAATTTTGTTTCTAAAGTGTCTCTCTCCTGATGTGGAGTTTCTTAATGAAAACCATTCCCAGGGTGCGTTTTCTCCCTGACCCTTTATTGCGAAAGCAACAGGGGAGGAGAGAGAAATGTAAATGACAAAATAAATACACCCTGGCAATTTTGAATGCTTTTCAATTAACAATCATAAATAATGTTTAGTACGAGAGCATTAAGAGCCCCCTGTGACTCTGAGGCACAGAAGTCTTTACAGTTAGAGAGAAAAAACTTTCTTCAGCTACCTAGCTGCTGCTCTGGAAGTGTGACGAGGAGGACACAGCTTCATCGAAAAGGGTGAAAGCGGCCCCCCAAAATATGTCAAGATAAATATGGAAATGTAGGTAATTACAGCAGCATCTTTGTGAGAAAGAAACATGTTTATGTTCAGCACACTCCAACCACAATGGCTGTATTAAGTGGTATTGTTGTTGTGTGTCTTCAAGTTATTTCTGACTTATGGTGACCCTACATTGAAGCTATCACAGGGTTTTCTCAGCAAGATTCATCAGTAGGTTTGCAAGCAGGGATTCCATCCCTGATATCTTAATGGTCCACCATTAGGTGGTCAGCATGTAGGCTACATTTCAGAGGAAATGATGGGGAAAATCACTTCTGAGTATTCCTTGCCTAAAAAAACCCTTTGAAATTCTTGAGATCACTATAAATTGAGAGTTTACTTGAAAGCACATACACTCGTGGTTCAAATAAGTTGTTCCCAACCTTTTATTGACCAGGGCCCACTTTGATCCATCCCCCTTAGAACTGCATCAGGATGTAGAGTGGGTCATGAGTACTCTGTGTGCCAAGTTGGGGCCTGGCCTGTGATTTGTAGGGGCTGCAGTGTTTTGTGGGAAGGGAATCTCAGCCACTTCAGAATTTTAGAGTGTTCAGGCTGGCCTATCAGAAACCATATACAAATTATACCACAGTGGCAAGCAATCAGGATGTTAGAATGAGGCTGGCCAATCAGAGACCATATGCAAATAGTACCACAGTAGCAGCCAATCAGAACGCTGCCATATACACCTCCTGTCCTTCCTCCGCATACAAACACTGACTTTTATTAGATAGATAGATAGATAGATAGATAGATAGATAGATAGATAGATAGTAGGGCTGGGCGGTTTCATTCGTTAATTTCGTAATTCGTTATTAATTCGTATTTAAATTAGCTTACGATCCGATATTGAGCCATGCAGGAGTAACTAAAAATCGAAACAATTCTTTCAATTTGTTTCGTAATTGTTTCGTAATTGTTTCGAAATTGTTTCAAAATTGTTTCGGAATTATTACGAAATTATTTCCGTATGTCTGGTGCAAGTTTTAGGGTTGCTGTTTGTTTTATCAGTGATAAAAAATAAATTACCAACAGTCAACAAAAGAGGGAGAGGGAAGCTTCAGAAGTTCCCCCTGTCCCATTTGGAGGTTTTTTTAGCATATCGCGCAATCGCGTCCGCCGTTAACGAATCAATTCGTAATTGTTTCGTAATCGATTCGAAATTTACGAAATTTCGTATATTTTGAACTTTTTAAAAGAAAAATTTCGGAATTCTTTTAAAAAACGAAATGCAAAAAACCCCTAAAAACGAATCGAGTTTAGAAATAATTTTTTCCGTCGTTACCCAGCCCTAATAGATAGATAGATAGATAGATAGATAGATAGATAGATAGATGATAGATAGATAGATAGATGATAGATAGATAGATAGATAGATAGATAGATAGATAGATAGATAGATGGTTTTCTGTGGGTAAGCACACGGCGACTACTGGTTGACATATGTTCTGTATCAGAAACTAGAGCTGATCTGGTCTATTCAATGCAATTTTCTGAGTCAGTGCTCCAAAGAACCAAAGTTGACCAAAAACTGACCAAAAACTGATTCGTAACCCTTTTGGTCCCTGATTAAGTGATCCCTGGTCAAAAACGATTGGGAACCACTATTATAGAATGAGTAATATTCAGAGGGAATTTTTTTTTCAGTCATTGGGGGAGATTATTTGACTTACTATCTATTTTTTCATGTTTCTATACCTCCCGCATGTGAACTAAAGGTAATTTGTTATCATTCTTAAAGTTACTTCAATAAATGTTTCCAAGTTCCAGACTTGAAGTCCATAGAGATCTTGTAGATGTTTCAACGGATTAACGTCTGAAGCTTTCTGCTCAGTATAATGGTACATGTGTTTCCAGTGTCTGCTCTCTTGCTTTCTATTAATAATTAAAACAAATATACTCAACTGTGCACAGGCAATTGCACAAATATAAGTCAAGGATGTCAGGAACGTCCATTAGGGTGTGTGCATTGTGTGCGTTGCGAGAGAGGGAGTCTAAATCCCAAGAGAAGTGCTGCTGCTCAGGTGCTCTTTTCAATACATACTGATGCCATCTCTGGTGTCAAATAAAACCGTACAACACAATAGAGAGATGCGACCAAAACTGTCAGCACCAATTGCTATAGCAGAAATTCTATTAGGAAAATGGCTGTACTAAGATTCAATTTTTGGATTGTGGAGTCTTAAATTGTTGACCTTGTAAGGTCTTCCTCAGGTAAAGATGATACAGAAGAGGAAAAATCCATAGTATTTTGAAAAATGCGTTGCCTTTCTGGCCAGTTGGAAATGCATGGTATCTATCTGTTTATCACACACTAGTCTGAACACACATATTGAAAAATTATATTGTGTCTCCTTATTCTGCCACTCTGCCAATGAAAGCTAAACTTACCCAGTGTATTACGTATTTCATTTGAGATCTAAGATTATTAAACCTGGTTGAAACGACTTTGAAATCTGGCAACAATATTATATGAAAACTATATGCATAGAACTGGAAAAACGAAGGATAGATTAAGGTAACCACTAGGCCTGGGTAACAATGGAAAAATTTGTTTCTAAAATCGATTTGTATTTTGGGGGTTTTTTTGTTTCGATATTTAAAATAATTACAAAATTTTCCTTTTAAAAAGTTCGATATTTACGAAATTTCGTAAATGGTAAAAAAATAACGAATCAATTCGTTAATGGCGGACGCGACCGCGAAATACGCTAAAAAACCTCCAAAACCTTCTGAAGCTTCCCTCTCCCTCTGTTGTTGACTGTTGGTGTGATTTTATAATTTTTTTTCACTAATTAAACCATAAAACTGGCCCAGACATGCGGAAATAATAACGAAACGACCTCAAAACAATAACGAAACGAATACAATATCGAAATACGAAGCCTTTACAAAACGTTTTTGAAAATTCGTTTTTTTAATAATTGCTCCAGAATGGTTCGTTATCGTTTTGTAATTGAAAAAATTAACGAATTATTAACGAATTACGAATTAACGAAACGAAACCGCCCAGCCCTAGTAACCACCAGTGACATTGGACACATGGCTTATGTGACAATAACCGGGCTCTATCCATGACAAGCAAAATCTCACCTGGAAAACGATTCAAGATCGTGTTTCAAAAATAACATTCATCCTTTAGAAAAGATTCTGCATCTGCCGTATATATAGTTGAGTTTTTCAGGCCTTTTTTAATCATAGAATCATAGAATTATAGAATCAAAGAGTTGGAAGAGACCTCATGGGCCATCCAGTCCAACCCCTGCCAAGAAGCAGGGATATTGCATTCAAATCACCCCTGACAGATGTCAATAAAGAATATTTATTAAAAAAAACAAAGAAGGAGCCTCCACCACACTCCGGGCAGAGAGTTCTACTGCTGAATGGCTCTCACAGTCAGGAAGTTCTTCCTCATGTTCAGATGGAATCTCCTTTCTTGTAGTTTGAAGCCATTGTTCCGTGTCCTAGTCTCCAGGAAAGCAGAAAACAAGCTTGCTCCCTCCTCCCTGTGGCTTCCTCTCACATATTTATACATGGCTATCATATCTCCTCTCAGCCTTCTCTTCTTCAGGCTAAACATGCCCAGCTCCTTAAGCCGCTCCTCATAGGGCTTGTTCTCCAGACCTTTTATCATTTTAGTCGCTCTCCTCTGGACACATTCCAGCTTGTCAATATCTCTCTTGAATTGTGGTGCCCAGAACTGGACACAATATTCCAGATGTGGTCTAACCAAAGCAGAATAGAGGGGTAGCATGACTTCCCTAGATCTAGACACTATGCTCCTATTGATGCAGGCCAAAATCCCATTGGCTTTTTTGGCCGCCACATCACATTGTTGGCTCATGTTTAACTTGTTGTCCACGAGGACTCCAAGATCTTTTTCACACGTACTGCTCTCGAGCCAGGCATCCCCATTCTGTATCTTTGCATTTCGTTTGTCCTGCCAAAGTGGAGTATCTTGCATTTGTCACTGTTGAACTTCATTTTGTTAGTTTTGGCCCATCTCTCTAATCTGTCAAGATCGTTTTGAATTCTGCTCCTGTCCTCTGGAGTATTGGCTATCCCTCCCAATTTGGTGTCGTCTGCAAACTCTCAAGTTATTTATTATTTTACTATGTTGTTGTTATTATTATTAAATTTATTATATCACTATATGTCAATGGTTCTCAACCTTTCTGATGCCGCGACCCCTTAATACAGTTCTATATGTTGTGCTGACCCCCAACCATGAAATTATTTTTGTTGCTACTTCACAACTGCTATGTTGTTACTGTTAGGAATCATCATATAAATAACTGATATGTCAGATGTATTTTAATTCAGTGGATCAAATTTGGCACATATACCCGATACGCCCACATTTGAATACTGGTGGAGTGGGGTGGGGGGAGTTGTAGTTGGTGGGATTTATAGTTCACCTACAATCAAAGAGCATTCTGAACTCCACCAGGAATGGAATTGAACCAAATTTGGCACACAGAACTTCCATGCCCAACAGAAAATATTGGAAGGGTTTGGTGGGCATTGACCTTGAGTTTTGGAGTTGTAGTTCACCTACATCCAGAGAGCACTGTGGACTCAAACAATGATGAATCTGGACCAAACTTCACACGAATACTCAATATGCCCAAATGTGAACACTGGTGGAGTTCAGGGAAATTAAAGATTTGTATTTGGGAGTTGTAGTTGCTGAGATTTATAGTTCACCTACAATCAAAGAGTCCCTTGAACCCCACCAACGATAGAATTGGTCCAAACATCCAACACAGAACCCCCATGACCAACAGAATGTACTGGAGGGATTTGGAATGAATTGACAGTGATTTAGGGGAGATGTAGTTCACCTTCCACCTTTCTGATGGGTCTTTGGCGACCCCTCTGACCCCCCCTCGCGACCCCCTCAGGGGTCCCGACCCCCAGGTTGAGAAACACTGCTCTGTGTAATATTATTACTACATTTATTATTTTACTCTATTATTATTTTTATTGTTATATTTCTTATTTTGCTCTATTATTGTTGTTATTGTTACAATTATTATTCTACTGTATTTAATATTATTATTATTATCATTATTATTACATTTATTATTTTACTCTATTATTATTGGAAGGGTACATAAGCACATTTACATTCACAAAGGTTAGAACAATGGTTTAATCAGAGGTAGACAGTCTTATCTTAAATTACAAATTGATGTAAATATTCAAAAACATTTAACCCACTTGTGCTGTCATGCACTGGGCCTATAGCAGTTGGCTTTTGAACAGGACATGCTCTTTGTGCCCAGCGGGAAGCTGGGGTGCCTCGAGTGAGAGGCCCTAAGGATTTTCCTATACAGAGTCTTTAAAGCTTGAAAAGCTTAACAAAGTCCTTTATTATTGCTTAGGTCTTCAACAAAACAATCAAATACTTCTCAGATCTTCAACAGGTCAAACAAATACTTAAAAGCTTTGAATCAACTGGTGGCTTTCTTAATCTTGCCCACATTCCACAAGATCATGAACTGTTTCTTTTCTTTAAGAGGAAAACCCTTTTTAACCCCTCCTTGGGCAATCTACTTTCTAAACTTTGCTGGTGTGGGCTCTACTCCCGGTTCCAAACTGCTTCTTGGGTCCCGAGTAGACTTACCAGTCAAGGCTTTGTAGATTCTCCAGCTGGAGTCCTTTGGAACTGTTTTCCCCTGGAATTTCATAAGAAATGAAGCTTCTCTACAGGTGGAGCTGATTCACGTCCTGTAGCTAAGCTTTCAACTGTAAGACTGAGCTAAATGGCTCCCTTTCCTTCCTGAACCCTGGGGAAAGGGGCGGAACTAAAAAACCCTACAATGATAGACAGGTGGCTGCAAACTAAGGGAAGCCATCTTATTGCAAAATGCATGGAACTTTGGAATACATGCAAATACTCAAAGAAAGAAAAGGAAGTTGGAGCTCCTGGTACAGCCGTACCAGCACACCACTGATGTCCCAATTAATGTAATTTTACTGGTATCTATTTTTATTTTGAAATGTACCAATAGCTGCTGCATTTCCCACCCTTGGCTTATACTTGAGTCAATACATTTTCCCAGTTGGTATAATTAGGTGCCTCAGCTTATATTCAGGTCGGCTGATACTCGAGTATATACGGTACTTTATTCAGAACTCTAAAAGTAATTCATACTTCTTGAACTAAGAACACATAGGCACCTGCATAGTTTTCAAAGCCACATCTGTCAGTTGAGGGAGCAGAAGGATAACTTTTAAGTATATTTGGTTTAAACCATCCTAGAAAGAACAAAACTGCATTTTGGCAGATTATTTCATTTGGGGAGCACTGGAGGCTGCTGAACAGAAGCTTTCTACATGGGGTTGCCCTTGAAGACGGCCCAGAAGCTTCAACTAGTCCAACGTGCGGCAGCCATGGTTCTAACAGGAACGAAACGCAGGGAGCATACGACCCCCCTGTTGCGCCAGCTCCACTGGCTGCCGATCTGCTGCCGGGCTCAATTCAAGGTGCTGGCGTTGGCCTTTAAAGCCCTAAACGGTTCTGGCCCAAGATACCTATCTGATCGCATCTCTGCCTATGAACCTACCAAGACTTTGAGATCTTCCGGGGAGGCCCTGCTCTTGATCCCACCTGCTTCTCAAGCACGGCTGACGGGGACGAGAGATAGGGCCTTCTCGGTGGTGGCTCCTTGGCTGTGGAACGCCCTTCCCACGGACATTAGGCTAGCACCATCTCTAGTGGTATTCCGCAAAAAACTGAAGACCTGGCTGTTTGAGCAGGCGTTCGAATAACTAGTGCAATGATTGGCAATGAAAATAGGAATGGAACAATGGATGATGAATTCTGGATTATGTTTTTGGATGATGAGACGATAGTGATTGGTTAATGTAGTAATTGTTTATTGCTTGGGTAATATGTTATTTGTCAATTGTTGTTACATTATTGCATTGAATTAATGCTGTTTTTATTGGTTGTGAACCGCTGTGAGTCGCCCTCGGGCTGAGAACAGCGGTATAGAAGTAAAGTAAAGTAAAGTAAAGTAAAGTAAGTAAATAAATAAATATTTACATACAATGAAAAGTTGACATATTCACACATTCATACCTTGCCCTCCAACATTTCACAAATGAAAACAGCCTGTGTTCAAGATGGCAGAAGTGATTAGGGTAGGGTTTGTTGACTTTCCCCTCCAACTCGTAACATAAATACTCAGTATACAAATATAATTACAGATATTTGAATGCGCATGTTACTAGACAGACTGAAAAATTAATAGTGAAAGTGATTGTGACACTAATTCTGAAAACATAAAGACAACACTTCTAAGTAGTATGAGAATGAAAATCAAAGAGAGAGGAGAAAGAAATGGGACATTTCAAATGCAGTTGAAAATAATGAAATTATGGAGGATTGAAATAGGCCTGATCAACTACATTTTGATAAATAATCTCACCCATGGTCTGGATTGTCTTGCTGAGCTCTACAATTTCTGCTATGCGAGAAATGCTGTAATATGTGTCTAGGGACAAGTCCATCTGATGTTATGACCAGACCCTGATAATATCCCCATAAACAATATATATATATATATATATAAGATCTCTGTTTGCATCCTATAGACCTTAGAGCAGGGATCCTCAAACTTTTTAAACCGGGGGCCAGTTCACTATCCCTCAGACCATTGGAGGGCCGGATTATAGTTTTTTAAAAAGAAAATCATTAAAAAAATTCCTATGCACACTGCACATATCTTATTTTGCTGTGTGGAAGGGGTTAGAGGGGGTTCTTGCTAGCCCTCTTTAGGCAGTAATTCCAGGAGCAGAGAATGGGAAATCTTCCTATTTCTAGTCTGAACAAAATCTGGCTACCAATATTGAAAAAAACTCTAAAATTATAATTGTAAATAAAGAACAACACTCAAACACAGGGGAACTCCAGACAAGAAACTATCTGGACCAGCTAATCACCTCTCAACAAAGGATTCTCCCTAAAAACTGTCAGGCTATGAAATGGTAATCAAGGTGGCCAATTCAACCATTCATACCTACCTCCATCAGACAAGAGTTCTTTCTCCCACCCTGGATCTTCCACAATTTTCCTAGTTAAAGGTTTTCCTCTGACATGAAGTCCAGTCGTGTCTGGGGTGTGGTGCTCATCTGCATTTCTAAGTCGAAGAGTCAGCATTGTCTGTAGACACCTCCAAGGTCATGTGGCCGGCATGACTGCATGGAGCGCCGGGGCAGCCTCCCTTGGCTGGCTCACGCTGCGCATCAGGCCTGACGGATAGCGTGAGCCTGCCAAGGAAAAAGCAATACCTCATGAGGTGCTTTACGCGCGAGTAGGCCACGCGGAGCAGCTGCCCTTGGCTGGCTCATGCTGCCCATCGGGCCTGACAGATAGCGTGAGCCAGCCAAGGGAGGGGCACTGGGGGGGGGCGCTCCTCCTCCGCAGGCTGGATAAGTACCCTTGGCGGGCCGGAAGTGGCCCGCGGGCCTTAGTTTGGAGACCCCTGCCTTAGAGAGAAGAGTTATCATATATGCACAAAATATTGTCCATGTACATTTTTTTCTTTGTAGCATTGAAGTTCAATACAAGACCAATGCTTAGAGTAAACTTTTATCTTGGCCAATTATGTGAGTTAGGACCTCATCACATTGATGAGGGGCAGCGGGGAATTCGCCACGCAGCATGGCGAATCCTTGGGAAAGTGGGGGAAACTGTTGCCCCACAACCTGCATCACTGATCGCACCCTTTATCACATCCCACAGGGGGAAGAGTCGCCACATGGCTTCCCCATGTTGTCCTCTATGGAATACCGGAAGCTTCCTGTGTTTCAAGGGAAGTGTTCTAGCATGCTGCCAGGTCGCTTCCTCTACGGAGCCTCGCTGGAAGTTGCCTTACATTGTGTGATGGCATCTGGTGGTCTCTAAGGGGAAAGTGTCCTGGCAATATGCTAGGATGCTCATTTTCCTTGATATGATGAGGTCTAAAGTCAGACTGAAAGCACATACTGGAACACTGCTGGTGTCATGTATTATGTTCTGCAGTTGATGGTGGTTGGTGATGGAAGGGTTAATGTAAGTCTTCTAAAAGGTCGAGTAATCTGTAAGTAAGAGTTCATGGGTGAAAGCAATTAAAGTTGGAGGTATGCAAGAGATAAGTTGCAGCTGGGTGTTTCTGTATATAAGGAGCTAACTTTGGGAGAAAAGTATTCTGTCACAATGCCAGAACTCTACCTTTACAGAGGCAGAGATGAACCAAACAAAAACCCAGTTTGTTGTAAACAGTTTAATTAAAACAGCACTCACTTTCCGGCTGTTTTAATAGTCCAAAATATAAAACCTAAAGATTGCACTCAGCCACAGAATACAGAACAAAAAATAGCAAACACTGTTGCAGGTTCAAGATAACTCCGTAGTCAAAAGGTCCAGTCCAGTGGTCGAACGCCAAGAGTTTAATAAACAAAGTCCAAAGGTCAAGAGTCTATACTGTAGTCAAAAGCCAAGGTTCCAGGATTCCAAAGGTTCAGGAGACAGGTCAGGACACCAAAAGTCCACAAATCTGGGGAAAAACCAACAGCATCTACCACCAAAATAAGACAAATACTTTTCTCCCAAAGATCACTCCCAAGGCTAGTTCCTTATATCCACAAACACCCAGCTGCAACCCATCTCTTGCATACCTCCACCCTTAATTGCTTTTACCCATGAACTCTTATTTACAGATTACTCAACCCTTTAGAACTAAGACTTACATTAACCCTTCCATCACCAACCACCATCGACTGGAGAACATAATACATGACAGCTGGATCCTTTGGCCAAAATTTTTGTTTGTGGACTGTTTGCTTTCCTGCTCAATTTCAGGGCTACGTTGTAGGATATAGAAGGTCTCATATTTCAGTCTTAACTAACAAAAGTACAGTGAAAGCAGAATCTGCAGCAAGTGAAACAATGTTGGTGGTAAAAGAGTAGGGTAAGAAGGCACAGAACTACAGTAGCGTCTCGCTTATCCAAACTTGGTATATCAGGCATTCTGTCTTATCCGACACCTTCCTTTTCCTCCAGTATTTCCCCTTCAATTAAAGGAGTGCTCCCCAACTCTCTCTCCATGTCATGTTGCCAGGGCTCTGCTGTTATTTCTAGCAGAGTTGAATCAAACAAAAACCCAGTTTGATATAAAACAGTTTAATTAAAAAAGCACTTACTTGCTGGCTGTTTTAATAGACCAAAATATAAAACATAAAGATAGCACTCAGCCACAGAATAAACAAAAACTGATAGCAAAAGCTACACCATAGTCAAAGGGCCCAGTCCAGTGGTCAAGAGTTCAATAAACAAAGTCCAGGGATCAAGAGTCTATACCATAGTCAAAAGCCAGTCCAAAGGTTCAAGGTTCCAGGGATCCAAGATTACAGAAGACAGATGAGGATACCAAAAATCCAACAGACCTGGGGGGGGGGGGAACCAGCAGCATCCACCACCAAAATATGGCAATACTTTTCTCCCGAAGATCAGTCCCAAGGCTAGCTCCTTATATCCAGAAACAATCCATCTCTTGCATACCTCCACCCTTAATTGCTTTCACCCATGAACTCTTACTTACAGATTACACAACACTTTAGAACTAAGTCTCACATTAACCCTTCCATCGCCAAAAGAGGCAGGACCAGAAGCGAAAGCGTCCTCCCTCCTTCCTTCTGTGATTTCCACACTCCTCTTCCACATCTGGGCACTTCCTACAGGGACGCTCTAGCCTCGAGGCATTGCTTTGCTTTAACCATTTGAGTTCCTGTTGTTAGTATTCTAAGTATCTAGTGCTGCACCGGAGACATAATAGCAGACTCCGTATTATCCAACATTTTCATTTATCCGACATTCCGACGGCCCATTTATGTTGGATAAGTGAGACTCCACTGTAAATAAAAAAATGACTGCCATGCCTGGCCCAAGAGAGCTGTGGGGTGTATGTTCCCAATTCCACCCTACTGGCAAGCTGCTATTTGCAATCATCCAGAGTTTTGGGGTACGGTGCCATCTGTACGCAGATGATGTCCAACTCTGTCACTCCTTTCCACCTACTACTAAAGAGGCTGTTGAGGTCCTGAACCGGTGCCTGGCCGCTGTGACGGTCTGGATGAGGGCGAACAAATTGAAATTGAATCCAGACAAGACAGAGGTACTCCTGGTCAGTCGCAAGGCCGAACAGGGCATAGGGTTACAGCCTGTGCTGGATGGGGTCGCACTCCCCCTGAAGGCACAGGTTCGCTTGGGTGTGAACCTGGATTCATCGCTGAGCCTGGAACCCCAGGTCTCGGTGGTGACCAGGGGAGCATTTGCACAGCTAAGGCTTGTGCGCCAGCTGCACCCGTACCTTGGGAAGTCTGACTTGGCCACGGTAGTCCACGCTCTGGTTACATCCCGTTTAGACTACTGCAACACTCTCTACGTGGGGTTGCCTTTGAAGACGGCCCGGAAGCTTCAATTGGTCCAACGTGCGGCAGCCATGATACTAACAGGAGCGGGATGCAGGGAGCATACGACCCCCTTGTTGTACGAGCTCCACTGGCTGCCGATTTGCTACCGGGCTCAATTCAAGGTGCTGGCATTGGTCTATAAAGCCTTAAACGGTTCCGGCCCAAGATACCTATCCAACCGCATCTCAACCTACGAGCCCACCAGGACTTTGAGATCTTCCGGGGAGGCCCTGCTCTTGATCCCGACTGCTTCACAGGCACGGATGGCGGGGACGAGAGATAGAGCCTTCTCGGTGGTGGCTCCTCGGCTGTGGAACACCCTTCCCGTGGACATTAGACTGGCTCCTTCCCTGATGATATTCCGCAGGAAATTAAAGACTTGGTTGTTCAAGAAGGCGTTCGAACAGGAAGTGCAATGATTGGTAATGACTATAGGAATGGAACAATGGAAAATGATATTGGATTGTGGTTTGGACGATGAGACGACGCTGAATGGTTTTTGTAGTAATGATGATGTTTTTGTATAATTGTTGGATTGTGAATTGTTTTTATACTGTGTCTTGAATTTTGTTGCTCCTATGTTGTACACCGCTGTGAGTCACTCCCGGGCTAAGAACAGCGGTATATAAGCAAAGTAAATAAATAAATAAATAAATAAATAAATAAATAAATAAATAAAATAATTGACTAGCCTTGACCTTAATTCAAATTGCAACTGAAAATAGCTAGATAAGACACAACTCTCCAAGCTGCTTTGCACTGGGGAATTTCCAGATGTTTGAACACAAGGTAGCTGTTGGATGTAAGATGTTTCCAATTTAATACATCTGTTAGAGAAATGATTTATAAAATACACATTCTGTGTGTGTTTATATTCAACGACAGGGACTGCAGCTCCTATCATTTTTCACCATGAATGGACTCTTGCAGTCCAATACATCCAAAGGGCCACACATTAGAAATGTATGTGTGAGTGTGTATACACATACACATCTCTTTGCTATGTATTCACTCTATTTTTCAGGTCAATGGAAAGAAACATACAATCAGGTGGTAATCAAGTTCTTTTACACCAGTACACTAAGGCTGTAACACAGAGAATGCAAACATCTATGGGCATCATTAAACAATTTCTATACACTACATGCCAAGGTCTGACCCTGGGACCATTCCTACCATTAGATTTTTATGACCTCAGCAAAAGAGCTGAAAGGCTAGGGTATTAATTCACAGAACCACAAGCTCAATTTAAGATTTAATTTGAGATAAACTAAGAGCGACTGAAAGTGTATTCAAAGTTATAAGTGTGGAATAAAAGATCTCCCCGTTTTTTTCCCCCCCAAGTTAAATATAAATCCAATATTTCTTTAACAGATTAATTCATCAATTGACAAACAAGGTCCAAGGCTACCAAACGCGATTTGCTCAATATCCCGCATTATGAATCTTCCACTTAACAACTCCATTTCATTTTATTTTTTAATGAAACTCTTAATTTATTAATGCCTTCTCTTCAGAGATTTCGCCACAGTTTGATTATATCCCTAAGGGGGGGGAACGGCTTCAATTTATGAGCAATTCTCAACATGAAGCTTTGAATTGCTTCTTTTTTCTTCTAACTGATTTCCTTGAAGGTACGATTTGTTCCAACTATGCTTTGGTAATTTTATTTTACTTAAAATTATACTGTCTCTTTCTGACAAGGTGCACAATAATAAATAAGGGGAACAATATGAATAATATTTAAAATTATTCTAAGGACCGAACAACAAAAGATACATCTTGAACCCCTTTTTGAGCGTGCCTTAGAAGTCTTTCTCTCTTTTCCACTTGGTTTCTATCTGTGCCTTCAAGTTGCCTGTGACTTCTGGGAACCCCGTGAATTTCATAAAATTTTTATGCAAGGGATATCCTCTTCTTTATATGCCAATGCAAAAGCACAAAAATAAACCCAGCTTGCATTCTGTTTTATGCAGACCTCAACGCTGGAAGCATTAATGACCGCATCAGATGGTCTAAATCGGCCATCGTAAGCCAGTTCCTCTTCCCTTTTCCCACGGAACCCTCCAGCTCTCATCCAACGACGTACAACTACTTCCAGCAGGAAGAACTGGCACTGAGCCCTCCAGCTCTCATCCCACAACATACAACTACTTCCAGCACAAAGAACCAACACTGAGCCCTCCAGCTCTCATCCCACAATGTACTTCCGGCACGAAAAACTGGCACGGAGGCCTCCAGCTCTCATCCCATGATGTACAACTACTTCCGGCAGGAAGAACCGGCACTGAGCCCTCCAGCTCTCATCCCATGATGTACAACTACTTCTGGCAGGAAGAACCGGCACGGAGCCCTCCAGCTCTCATCCCACAACGTACAACGTCTCCGGCAGGAAGAACCAGCACGGAGCCCTCCAGCTCTCATCCCATGACGTACAACTACTTCCAGCAGGAAGAACCGGCAAGGAGCCATCCGGCTCATCCCACAAATTACAACTACTTCCTGCAGGAAGAACCAGCACTGAGCCCTCCAGCTCTCATCTCACAATGTACAACTACTTCCGGCAGGAAGAACCGGCAAAGAGTCCTTAAGCTCTCATCCCACGACATACAACTGCATCCGGCAGGAAGAACCAGCACTGAACCCTCCAGCTCTCAAGCCACTACATACAACTACTTCCAGCAGGAAGAACCGGCACGGAGCCCTCCAGCTCTCATCCCACGATGTACAACTACATCCAGCAGGAAGAACTGGCATGGAACCCTCCAACTCTCATCCCACGTTATACAACTACTTCCAGCAGGAAGAACCTGCATGGAGCCGTCCAACTTTCATCCAACAATGTACAACTTCCAGCAGGAAGAACCAGCACGGAGCCCTCCAGCTCTCATCCCATGATGTACAACTACTTCCGGCAGGAAGAACTGGCACGGAGCCCCCCAGCTCTCATCCCATGACATACAACTACTTCCAGCAGGAAGAATTGGCATACACCACCACCACGGCAATATGGAAGGTTTCCCTTGTTGCATTAGGATCAATGGGGGAAGCCAGGCAGCAGATGCTTCTCTCCATGGATGGGGTAAGGGGGAAGCCGGGCAATGTGGGGACAGGGCTGACAGATTCTCTATGCCCCCTTCCAGACCCCTACAGATTTGTCACTTTGTGAGGCGAATCCATATGCGAATGTGATAAATCCTTAACCTGTGCTGCTTGCCCCTTAGTAGCACAACACATTCTATGTTTTCAGATAATCTGAGATATATGAAGTATGACAATGATACATGAGTGTCTACCTCATGTAGTAAAGAAAACCACAAGGAAACTGTCATGAAACACTTCTGGTTTATAACATGAGATACCGTTGTGCAAAGTTCAAGAAATTCAATGATCTTTTATGGGGCTGCGGTGGCGCAACAGGTTAAACTGTTGAGTTGCTGAGTTTGCTAACCTGAAGATTGGCAGTTCAAATCCACAAGACAGGGTGAGCTCCCGCTGTCAGCCCCAGCTCCTCCCAATCTAGCAGCTTGAAAACATGCAAATGTGAGTAGATCAATAGGTACCACCTTGGCGGGAAGGTAAAAGGGCACCCTATGACAGTGGTTCTCAATCTTCCTAATGCCGCGACCCTCATGTTAATCCAGTCCCTCATGTTGTGGTGACCCCCAACCATAACATTGTTTTCACTGCTACTTCATAACTGTCATTTTACTACTGTTATAAATCATAATGTAAATATCCGATATGCAGATGTATTTTCATTCAGTGGTCCAAAATGGGCACAAATACCCAATACGCCCAAATGTGAATGCTACTGGGGTTGGGGGAGGATTGATTTTGTAATTTGGGAGTTGTAGTTGCTGGGTTTTATAGTTCACCTTCAATCAAAGAGCATTCTGAACTCCACCAACGATGGATTTGAACCAAACTTGGCACACAAAACTCCCAGGACCAATGGAAAGCACTGGAAGGGTTTGGTGGGCATGGACCTTGAGTTTGGGAGTTGTAGTTCACCTATATCCAGAGAGCACTGTGGAGTCACGCAATGATGGATCTGGACCCAACTTGGCACGAATACTGAATATGCTCAAATGTGAACACTGGTAGAGTCTGGGGAAAATAGACCTTGACATTTGGGAGTTGTACTTGCTGGGATTTATAGTTCACCTACAATCAAAGAACATTCTGAACTCCACCAATGATAGAATTGGCTCAAACTTCCCACATGGAATCCCCATGACCAACAGAAAATACTGTGTTTTCTTGGTCCTTGGTGACCCCTCTGACACCCCCTCACGACCCCCTCAGGGGTCCCGACCCCCAGGTTGAGAAATACTGCCCTATGAAGTCATGCTGGCTAAGTGTCTACGGACTATGCAGGTTCCTTGGCTTGAAAATGAAGATGAGCACCTCCCCCAGAAACAGAGATGAGCACCATTTCCAAACCCGGAAGTGAAAGGGGAAGCTTTTGCTTTTTCCCATTGTGTTTCATTGTGTGTTTCGAAGACATTGAATGTTTGCCAGTGTCTGTATATATGCTGGAATCCACTCTGAGTCCCCTCGGGGAGACAGAGTGGAATACAAATAAAGTGTTGTTGTTGCTATTATTATTATTATTATTATTATTATTATTATTATTATTATTAGGTTGTCCATGCAAACACTAATTATAACATGCCTGTGTTTTCATTAAAAGTTGGAGACATACCTATCACATATTTAATACGCAGAGTTCTTAGTCACACATTAAACCAGGGAGCCATGCAATAAGCACATGGGTCATCCATCTCTGACCAGGAGAGTGCCTTTTGACCTTTTCAATGTAACTCATCTCCAAGGGACTCATTACATTTTTCTTACTGCTATTCCTCCCCCATCTAGGCTTCAGCCAGCTTGCTATCTCAGCCCTCTTTTTTATATACCTGGAAGATGCATTTCCAGTTGATGCACTGCTCTAGATTTTTTAAGCTCACTCAACTTAAAAGCTGCTGAACATTAAGGCCATGTTCAGCAGATATTTCCATTGCAAAGCAGCACGAAGTGTATGAAGAAGTGTTTCCAGAAGCCATAAAGTGACCTTGGTGATCATCTCTCAAGATCCTGCTCTTGAAACATTCTAAAACTTGGAAGTTGCATTGTATAATTCTTGAAATGACTTAGAAGCAAGAATTTTAAGAGGATGAACACAGTACATTTATGGCTTTTTTTGTATTGAGATTATCCCAAAAGTGAGATGATTAGCAATGGGAAGGAAGATGAAGGAAGCTGGGTAGGCAATGTGGATATTAATACTTCACAATGTAATAGTCAATTGGCTGGGCATTGCTTTTTTCTCTGTGCAAATAGGGAAGGCTTCTTTTAAAAAAGATATATTGTTCTGTGAAATGTTTGAAAGTATAGGAACAATTAAAAACCTGGTACCTTCCATATGCATAGCTTCTTGAATTAGGAGAAGAAAGCAAGCAGAGGTTGGTTGACTATTAGGCTTGGTTGATCCAAAATAAAAAAAATGGTTCAAAACTCATTTCGGATGGTGGTTCAATTCGGAATTGAATTCTGAATTTTTGCAATTCTTTTGGACTTTCCAAAATTTCCAAATCACTTGGAATGGAGGACACAATATTGTCTTTTTAGGCAACAACCATCTGACTTCCATCTGAAAGAAGATCAGCAGGGACATCATTATACTTCTGATGAAGACGTTGAGAGAACTGTGAGACGCTGGTTGCGGAAACAAAGTGTCGACTTCTTCCGTGACAGCTTCAGAAAACTTGTTCATTGTTGGCAGAAAGGTATTCAATTATGTGGAAAAGTGAATAGTGGTAGTTAAAGAGCACGTTCTAAGGATGACTTCTGCGTTTGATTTATTAAAATATTCCCATCCAAACCCAAGTAACGAAGGTGGAGGCATTACTTTTCATTCAACCCTCGTATCACACCAGAAGCAACTTGCAGTTTCTCAAGTCGCTCCTGACATGAAAAGAAGAGTGCTAAATATCACGTTGTGACTTTAAAAAGAAATTGAAACACATACCAAGAGGGGGAATGGTGTGTGTACACTTTGATTCGCTTTCTTCGTTTTTACAAAACAGCAATAAAAGTAACTGGCAAAATCATCACTTTTGCAAATTCCTTGCATAAGAAAGCCCTATAAAATTCAAGGGGTCACCAGAAGTCGGCAGGTGACTTGAAGGCACAAGGGATGGTTGCAAGCCTTGGCCTTTTTTCCCCCTTTTCTTCCCATCACCCTCCCCCCAAGCTTTCTCCAGTTTTTGAAGAAATGCATTCATCACATTGTTCAAAGGTCCTAAGAGATCGCACTGAAGCCAGGCTGGGTTAAAAATTTTCTTTGACTTTTTGGCCCATTTGTCATGCAGGCTGTCTTGCTGCCGGGAAAACCTTTTCACCCCTGTCTCCCTTTGAAGGCAGACCCCAGGAGAAAGAAGCAAAGGTGAAAAATGATGATGTCACTAGGTTGTTGCAAGGTTAGCACACCCTGGCGCTGAGCACCGCCGTACCGCTCCCAAAAGACGGCCCGTTTTCCTCCCCGCTGTCCCCTGGAAGGACTCAAACAAGGACTAGGCATGAACTTACTTGTTGACAGAATTAGCACTGGCTCAAGGGTTTTTCCTCACAGCCAACTTGGCTGAGGATTGTACGCTCTCCTTGGCAAACGTACGGCACAGTTCAGCCAAGTTCTCACTCTATTTTCCTTTGTGTCTTATGCACTTCTCAGCAGTGCCCAAAGAACCAAATTACCCAGGTGCTGCTTTTTGTTCTTCGGGTTTGCCTTTGTTTTGCTATAACACATTTTCGGTGAAATCCCTTCAATACTCATTGGCAATCCTTACATATCCAAATAATTGACCAATCAGCCATTCAAATCTTTTTTCTCCTGTTCCTAGAATCGGCTGAAAACATGGATTCTGCCAAAGCAACAACCCACTGCAACCCACTGCTGGCTCTTGTTTCCTCTCTGCTAGCATCAGGGCTAAATTGTTTGGAACAGAGAAAAGAATGCAAGGAAACTGACAAGAAAAAAATACGAGGGGTATTTTTCAAGTAAGGTCCGTTGGAACATAAGTATACAATGAAAGTTTATTTCAAAAAAGTAAATTTATTTTCAGAAAGTACATACTTCACTCTATTTTTCGACATAGTTGCCAAGTTTGTTCAAACACTTATCATACCTCTGAACCAATTTTAAAATACCCTCTTCATAAAAGCTTGCCGCCTGCTCCGATAACCAAGAGTTCACTGCCATCTGTAATCAAAGAAGGGCAACCGGAGTGGTCCTCATCATGGATGTTGTCACGGCCATCTTTGAATTGTCGTACCCACTTACACACTTTGCTTTCACTCATAACAGTATCACCGTACACTTCACAAATCTGTCGATTAATTTCTGCAGCAGGCAGGTTCCTTGCTGACAAAAAACGTATCACTGAGCGAATCTCACATGCGGCGGGTGAGTTGATAGTCTTAAACATTTTTAAAGCACAGAACAGAACCGTACGGGTTAGCTACAGAGCGGAAACTGAGCACAGTTGTTCCCGAGGCATGCCGGTACACGACGCACACGCTCGTTGTGGTATGCACACGAACTACTAGTGTCTACAACAAAACGGACCTTACTTTAAAAATACCCCTCATAATTGAAGCTTTGTAGCTGAATTCCACAAATGTTCTTGTGATGAAGCATTGATTTTTAACTGTAAGTTAAGCGTAGTTATGTGTCTCTACAGTTAAATATGATTGTATGTATATGTGCGTGTGTGTGTGTGTGTATGTGTGTGTGTGTGTGTGTGTGTGTGTGTATGTGTGTATGTATATATATATATATATATATATATATATATATATATATATATATGCTTAGATGGTTGAATATTATTTGTTCAGGAGGTAAAATACAGTTATGGATGTACATAAAGGGATAGTTTTGACGGTGTGGTGAATGAATTAGAACCAGACATCCTGAGGAGTGAGGTTGAATGGGCCTTAAGAAGCATTGCTAACAACAAGGCAGCAGGAGATGACGGGATCCCAGCTGAACTGTTTAAAATCTTAAAAGATGATGCTGTCAAGGTGCTGCATGCCATTTGCCAGCAAATATGGAAAACACAAGAATGGCCATCAGACTGGAAAAAATCAATTTATATCCCCATACCAAAAAAGGGAAATGCGAAAGACTGCTCAAACTTCCGTACAGTGGCCCTTATTTCTCATGCCAGTAAGATAATGCTCAAGATCCTGCAAGGAAGACTCCAGCAATACATGGAGCGAGAGTTGCCAGATGTTCAAGCTGGGTTTAGAAAAGGCAGAGGAACGAGAGACCAGATTGCCAATATCCGCTGGATAATGGAGAAAGGCAGGGAGTTTCAGAAAAACATCTACTTCTGCTTCATTGACTATTCTAAAGCCTTTGACTGTGTGGATCATAATAAATTGTGGCAAGTTCTTAGTGGGATGGGCATCCCAAGCCACCTTGTCTCTCTCCTGAGGAATCTGTACAAGGACCAAGTAGCAACAGTCAGAACTGACCACGGAACAACAGACTGGTTCAAGATTGGGAACGGCGTACGGCAAGGCTGCATACTCTCACCCAACCTTTTTAACTTGTATGCAGAACACATCATGCGATGTGCGGGGCTTGATGAATGCGGGGTGAAAATTGCTGGAAGAAACATTAACAACCTTAGATATGCAGATGACACCACTTTGATGGCCGAAAGTAAGGAGGAGCTGAGGAGCCTTCTAATCAAGGTGAAAGAAGAAAGCGCAAAAGCCGGGTTGCAGCTAAACGTCAAAAAAACCAAGATTATGGCAACAAGAATGATTGACAACTGGAAAATAGAGGGAGAAAACGTGGAGGCCGTGACAGACTTTGTATTTCTAGGGGCAAAGATTACTGCAGATGCAGACTGTGGCCAGGAAATCAGAAGACGCTTACTTCTTGGGAGGAGAGCAATGTCCAGTCTCGATAAAATAGTGAAGAGTAGAGACATCAGACTGGCAACAAAGATCCACATAGTTAAAGCAATGGTATTCCCTGTAGTCACCTACGGATGTGAGAGCTGGACCTTAGGAAGGCTGAGCGAAGGAAGATCGATGCTTTTGAGCTGTGGTGTTGGAGGAAAGTGCTGAGAGTGCCTTGGACTGCGAGAAGATCCAACCAGTCCATCCTCCAGGAAATAAAGCCCGACTGCTCACTGGAGGGAAAGATACTAGAGACAAAGTGGAAGTCCTTTGGCCACATCACGAGGAGACAGCCAAGCCTAGAGAAGGGAATGATGCTGGGGAAAGTGGAAGGCAAAAGGAAGAGGGGCCGACCAAGGGCAAGATGGATGGATGGCATCCTTGAAGTGACTGGACTGACCTTGAAGGAGCTGGGGGTGGTGACGGCCGACAGGGAGCTCTGGCGTGGGCTGGTCCATGAGGTCACGAAGAGTCGGAGACGACTGAACGAATGAACAACAACAAAAAGGGTTAACCATTTAGAAATGGCAGAACTAGGGAGATGGGACCAAGCTCAGCACTCTGAGTTAGGTTGCCATGGAGAAAGGTGAACTGACATATAAAGAAGAGCATGGTGGAGCATAGTGTCTAGATCTAGGGAAGTCATGCTCTCCATGCTCTATTCTGCTCTATTTTGCTTTGGTTAGACCACACCTGGAATATTGTGTCCAATTCTGGGCACCACAATTCAAGAGAGATATTGACAAGCTGGAATGTGTCCAGAGGAGGGCGACTAAAATGATCAAGGGTCTGGAGAACAAGCCCTGTGAGGAGCGGCTTAAGGAGCTGGGCATGTTTAGCCTGAAGAAGAGAAGGCTGAGAGGAGATATGATAGCCATGTATAAATATGTGAGAGGAAGCCACAGGGAGGAGGGAGCAAGCTTGTTTTCTGCTTCCTTGGAGACTAGGACGCGGAACAATGGCTTCAAACTACAAGAGAGGAGATTCCATCTGAACATGAGGAAGAACTTCCTGACTGTGAGAGCTGTTCAGCAGTGGAACTCTCTGGCCCGGAGTGTGGTGGAGGCTCCTTCTTTGGAAGCTTTTAAACAGAGGCTGGATGGCCATCTGTCAGGAGTGATTTGAATGCAATATTCCTGCTTCTTGGCAGGGGGTTGGACTGGATGGCCCATGAGGTCTCTTCCAACTCTTTGATTCTATGATTCTATTCTATGATTCTATATTCTAATATTATTTCATATTATTTCATATAATCTATTATATGAATAATAGAGTAAAATAATAAATATAATAATAACAACAATAATATTGTAAAATAATAAATGTAATAATATTAAGAGTCAAATAATAAATGTAATAAAATAATTTATTACATTTATTATTTTATTTGATTATTGTTATTACATTTATTGTATTACTCTATTATTATTGTTGTTATTATTACATTTTCATTATTTTGCTCTATTATTCATATAATTAAAATCATTCATACAAATACAATTAATTTAAAATCAAAGTGAATTTGGTGTACCGATACAATGTGCAACATTTTACATGTTACATGCTATTCCATTAATGTCAAATGCTTGCTTCTGAGGATTCACATACATTTCTGTTTAAGTTCCATAATGAAGGAATGGGTCTATATAATCCATATTTGAATGGCAGCGCTTCAGTTGCACCCTGAAATAAGATTCACCGGTGAAGTGCGTACACCTGTGTTGTATTCTTCCAAAGTAGGATATTCAGACCCCAATGTGTTCTAATCTAGATAAATGACCTAGTCAGAAAAGCAAATATAAACTGGGTAGATTTGCTGACATCGCACAATTAGCAAAGATAGCAAACACGCAGGAAAGAAAAAAGAAAAGGCACAGAGAAAAAATAGAAAACGAAGACTAAACTAAACACCGGATCTGCTGTGCAACTTTGCTGATGCACGGCACCCAAAATTAACATCGACACATGTACGACCGTGCACATTGTATCAGTGCGCCAAATACAATGAATATGATTGATCTGTGGAAGGAGGATGAAAAAAAGACCTTGAGATAATGATGAGCTGCTTCATAAAGAGAAAAGGGACATCCCTATTGTCTCGGATCAATACTTTGAGTTACGAAGGAAGTAACCGCACAGCCATAGCAAGCGAGATGGGATTATCTAATTCACTGGCAAAACCAGGATAGAATAATGTGTCACCACCTTATAAAATGATATTAATATTTCACTTGAAAAGGTATTATGGAAACTAGGAAAGCTGATTCATTGGTGGAAAAAAAGGGATGAGCTTAGGGAAACTAAGTTCGAACGGCTTTTGAAAAGATGATTTCTCGAAAGGATTATTTGAAATCTTTTAAGACAGACGATGTCACTTTGGTGTGTCTGCTCTAACAAGCAGCCAAGAGTGCCAAGTGAAGTCTATCTGTTACAACATGAGTAAGAACTCACACTGCTAAATAAGGTGGTATAATTGTATCACCACTATGATATTACTATATTCCATACATATCTCAGAAGAGAAATTTAGTAAGTGCTGTTTCCTATTTTTGTTGTTGTTGCATTCCTTCAAGTTGTTTGTGACTTAAGAAAAACCTATCACAAGATTTCTTGGTCTTGATCTGAGAGTTGATCTGAGAGATCTGATACTATGGTTTTCCCAAAGTATTTAGATTTCTGATCATTTTGCTGTGTCACACAAGTGTCCTTGAAATTCATTGAAAATATTCTTCTCTGCTGGACCACAATGAAGGCTGAGCGAAGGAAGATAGACATTTTTGAACTGTGCTGTTGAAGGAAAATTCGGAGAGTGTCTTGGGCCACAAGAAGATCCAACCAGTCCATACTCCAGGAAATAAAGCCCAACTGCTCACTGGAGGGAATATATATTAAAAGCAAAGATGAAATACTTTGGCTACAAAATGAGAAGAAAGGAAAGCTTGGAGAAGGTTGGGGAAAACGGAAGGAAAAAGGAAGAGGGGCGAACCAAGGACAAGATAGACTGGCTTCACCTTGAAGGAGCTGGGGGGTGGCTATGGCCGACAGGGAGCTCTGGCGTGGGTTGTTCTATGAGGTCACAAAGAGTTGGAAGCGACTGAACGAATAAACAACAACAAGGATGATTTCCAGCCAGATGAGGAACGGATGGGCACAGAGCCCATCACACAAGTTCCCTCAGCTTCCGGTGGAGGCCCCGCATCCAACTGCCATGGAAACATCCTAGGATGCTTCCTTGTTAACATTTGTTGTGTTGTTGTATTGATGTTTTGATGTTAATTAATTGATATTACTGTTTTAAATGACTAATGATTTTTTATTGTGTTGTTGATACTGGTTGTTAACCTCTCTGAGTCGCCTGAGGGCTGAGAAGAGCGGTATACAAGTGAAGTAAATAAATAATTAATAAATAAATAAATAACATGGGAAGACTCCTGTGCTGTGTCCCGGTTGGGTGATACTTCCCTGGTGGGATGGGGGAAGTGTCACCATGCCGGAGAGGCATATGTGGGGATGGAGTCGCCCCACGTGCTTGCTGGCAAAACGGCAAGGAGGGGTGTGTATGATAAGGAGGTCCTAAGTTCCCTTGAACTAGGACTATAGGTATCTTCTGAGATGAATTGGAAGGGGCAAAAAAATCATCTAGTTCATATTTTCCTCCATAAAATAAAACTGATCAGAACCAATCTTGTTCATAACTTGGGAATTACCTTTATTTTGCATAATAAGCAAATTAGACGCCTAGTGTTGCACTCCAGAACAGGAATAACCCTCTGATTTAAAACACCACACATTGAGTAGGAAAACAATCCTTTTTTATTGAAGGTAAGTAAAAGCAGCAAAGTAGAAAAACACTTCAAAGGAATAAACAAATCCAATTAGGTAAGAAGATAAGCATAAATAGGTAATCACAAGAGACAAAGAGTCAAACCATATAGCAGGGATCCTCAAACTAAGGCCCGGGGCCCGAATGCGGCCCTCCAAAGTCATTTACCCGGCCCTCGCTTAGGGTCAACCTAAGTCTGTAATGACTTGAAAGCACACAACAACAACAACAACAACAACAACAACTCTATCTCAGCAGCCAAAAGCAGGCCCACACTTCCCACTGAAATACTAATAAATTTATATTTGTTAAAATTGTTCTTCATTTTAATTATTGTATTGTTTTTAAGTGGTTTTTGCACTACAATTAAGATATGTGCAGTGTGCATAGGAATTCATTTATGTTTTTTTCAAATTATAATCCGGCCCTCCAACAGTTTGAGGAACTGTGACCTGGCCCTCTCTTTAAAATGTTTGTGGACCCCTGCCATATAGCAAGAAATCCTTAAACATGAATCTTCCAAGCAAGGATTTCATGAGACAAGAGCAAGAACTTAGCAGGAAACGATGCTTCATCTGACTATATTTCCCATGCATGGAACTTTATATCCTCACATTCCAAGAACTCATAAATTGGTTTCGTTTTCCCTGAATGCCTCTCATTCTTATCTGTCAAAGCCTGGCAGAATGCCGAAGGCCTTGGTCGAGCTGTCTGTTTTGGCTAATTTCCACCCGCCTGTCTATACGCTCATTAGTCCCTGCAGGTGCTGAGTTGTTTTCAAGCCCCAAATCATGGAAACTCTCTGGAAGCAATTCAGGGAGCAAACCATCATCCCTATGCCCTGTAGGAACATTCTCATGGGAAACTACACTTGGAACAGGTGCCTCCCTGTCATTCTCTGCATCAATATCACTGACCAAACCATTGCCATCTTGAACCTCATTTACATAATTCTCCACATCCAAAGCACCCTGATCCTGAAACACAATCACAGGCTGAACACCAACACCCAGACTGGAGAAAATGGGAATACGGCAACTCTGAAATAAGGCCTTGTTTCATTTCTCCATGGTTTAAGATCATCCTGGAAACCAAAACATAAAACAGGAGACCAAGAAACAAAATATGTGCTGGTACAGCCATACCAGAAGCTCCAGCTTTATTTGCTTTGTATTCAATGTTTGCTTGCAGTCCAAGGCTTGGGATTCTGCAGAAGGGTGGCTTCCTGTTAAAGCTTGCAGTTATATAGTGTCTTGATGTATTGTCATTGTGGTTACTTTGCTTAATTGTTTTGATTTGCTTTGTTTATTGTTGTGTTATGTTTTCTATTGTATTGTGTTTTGAGGCTTCGGCCCGTGTAAGCCGCATCGAGTCCTTCGGGAGATGCTAGCGGGGTACAAATAAAGTTAATAATAATAAATAATAATTATAGGGCAGGCCACCTGTCCATCATCATTAAGCTTTGGTTCCGCCCCTGTTCAGGCTCCGAGAGGGATAGGAACCATTTTGGTCAGTCTCAGCCAGGAAAGCTAATGTACAGGACATGTGCAAGCTTCAACCCTTAAGACTTTCCAGGGGGAAACACTCTTAAGAGCAAACCAGAGAACTCCAGGGAAGCCTCCCCAAAGCTTTGAGGACTTTCCTGGGGGAAAACAGTCTTAAGATTCTCCAAAGAATTTCCAGGAAAACAGCCCTAAAGACCAAAGAACTCCAGCTGGAGAATATCTAAGCCTTTACTGGTAGGTCCACTCAGCGTTCGAGAAACAGTTCGACCCGGTAGCGGAGCCCACATCAGTAAGGGTTAGATTACAGTCAGCCTGGGAGAAGTTAAAAAGGGGATTTTCCTTTAAAGAAGAAGTTATTGAAAACAGTTGCCTGTCCTTTGTGGGCAAGATTAGGAATTTACCAGTTGCCTAAAAGCTTGGAATCATTTGCTTAACTTTCTGAAGACAAGAGAAGTTTCTGTTTGATTGTTCATTAATGAAAGACTTTGCTGTACTTCACAGGCCGTCTAAAGACTATTTGTGGTGAAAATCTTTGAGAACTTCTCTTTAGGCCCTCTGGCTTCCCGCTGAGCAAAGGTTGCATGTCCTGTTCTAAAGGAAATTCTTCACAGGCCCAGCGCGCGACTGAACAAAATACACACAACATTTAAGACATTTTGGTGCCTTGTTTAAAGGGAAAGGATTGGCACAGATGGCTGAATCCTACTGAAACTCTGGCGGCAGGTTTGTTCACGCCAAAAGGACAAAGCTCCTAGAAAATATCCAGACACATCAAGGCAGGTGGCTTTGTCAGAAATGCATCTCCTTATCTAACTTCAGCAATAACTTAAATCAATTTTGTCATAAAATAATTTAACAGTAACGCAAAACATATTGAGGAAGATGATACGAAACTGCATTATCTTGAATATACTTTCAACATGCTGCAGTGATTCTGAAAATAAAATGCGATGACTATTAGATATTAGGCTTGGGTAACCACGGAAAAATTTGGTTCTAAACTCGTTTCGTTTTTAGGGGGGCCCTTGCGTTTCGTTTTTTAATAATTCCGAAATTTTCCTTTAAAAAAGTTCAAAATATACGAAATTTCGTAAAATTACAAATCGATTCGTTAATGGCGGACGCGATTGCGCAATATGCTAAAAACCCCTCCAAATGGGACAGGGGGAACTTCTGAAGCTTCCCTCTCCCTCTGTTGTTGACTGTTGGTGTGATAATTTATTTTTTATCACTGATAAAACAAACAACAACTATAAAACTTGCACCAGACATACAGAAATAATTACGAAACAATTACGAAAAAATTTCGAAACAATTTTGAACCAATTACGAAACAATTACGAAACAATACGAAATAAATTGGAAAAATTGTTTCGATTTTTAATTACTCCTCACAGTAGTCCTGCATGGCTCAATATTGGATCGTAAGCTAATTTAAATACGAATTAATAACAAATTACAAAATTAACGAACGAAACTGCCCAAGCCTATTAGATATGTGTGGAATGAGTGCTTAATGAAATGTTGATGTATTGTTTTTTAGTAATTAAAAAAGTCAGTATAGCATTTTAAACAAACAACTGCCTGAGAAAGAAAGAGTATGTGAGAAAGAGAGAGATTTAAGCTGTTCAGACTGTGAGATATATCCATCTTCACCTAATAATAATAATACCAAAATCATTCTATTCAGAAATCCTGCCCTTGTAAGTTCGGTGTAATTATTTGGGAACTGCAGAGGACTGATATGTATAAAAAGAAAAAAAGGGATTGTCCGTATGGCTATATTTAGAACTTAAAAGACATCCCTTGAGGAGATTGACTCAGGGAATGTCCAAAAGCCGTCGGTGCCAAGTGCTGCACTAAGCAAAACCGAAGATGAAGGTGGGAGAAGGGGGAGGGCTTGGTTATCTGATATGGGGGACAAAAAAGAAATCAATGTTTTGACATCAAGAATAGAGTTGTAAGCATCCCTGATATCTACAGTTGCCCTATTGGCATAAAGGTTTTGTTTCTGTCCTGTGTCCGACTAAGCTGTCTTTAAATTTAGCATCCTAGCTGTACGAGTCCTTCAAGCGGTAGCCACTACAAAAAAAGAGCGAGGGAGAAGTGACAAGGAATAGCACTTTGCTAAAAATAGAATTGGTGTGAACTTGAGAACAAGGGTGGGCAGGGGGTAGCCCAAGATGAAGTTGCTGCCTAAGCTGAAAGCATGTAGGGAAGATCCCCTCATCATAACGCAAAAAACGGAGGAGAAAAGCCAAGCAAACTGGGCTTCAGCTTTAGAGAGAAGAGAGTTCTCTTCCTCCCTACTTCAGGACAACAGGGCAGCTTTGCAGGCACCAGGATATCTTGGAGCACACAATGCGGTTTCATTTTTTGCACTTCACTAAGTAACTTCTCAGATTAGCCACACACTGAGGTGAATTTGGCAGTGCCCAGAAAGAGGTGTGGGGAACCTATCGTCCCATGCCCCGAATTGCCCGGCTTTATTTATTTACTAGCTTGGGGACCCGGCGCTGCCCAGGTTATTTGAGAAAGGAATTGTGTATCAAGGTTGGTCTTTATCAGTTATGTATATGGCTTGCAGTAGTCTCAGGAAGTTAGTGAAGGTACTGCAAGTTCCATCATCTGTGGTCCATCCTCCTCCAAATTGCACCAGAATGGAGAATGGGTCATGGTGGCTCTGTGTGCCAAGTTTTGTTCTTGATCAATCATTGGATGAGAGTCACAGTGGTCTCAGAAAGTGAGTTTAGGTACTGCAAGTCCCATCATTATTATGTTCTCCCCCAAACCTCACCAGAATGTTGAGTTGGCCAAGGGGGCTCTCTGTGCCAAGTTTGGTCTTTCTTGGTATTTGGATAAGTGTCGCTGTGGTTTCAGGAAGTGAGTGAAGGTACTGGAAGTCCCATCATCCATCGTCCATCCTCCTCCAAACAGCATCGGGATGTAGAGTGGGTCATGGGGGCTCTGTGTGCCAAGTTTGGTCTTGATCGGACATTAGATGAAGGTTGCAGCAGTCTTGGGAAGGGAGTGGAGGTACTTGAAGTCCCATCATCCATGGTCTGTCATTCTCGAAAGTGCACCAGGATGTAGAGTGGTTCATGGGGACTCTGTGTGCCAAGTTTGGTCTTGATCAGTCATTGGCGAGGGTCTCAGTGGTCTCAGGAAGTGAGTGAAGTGACTGCAAGTCCCATCATGCATTGTCAAATTCTTCCAAACCGCACCAGGATGTAGAGTGGGCCATGCGGGCTCTCTGTGTAAATTGTGGTCCTGACCCATCATTGTTGGCAGTTGTAATGGTCTTAGGAAGGGAGTGCATGTATTTCAAGTCCCATCGTCCATGGTGCATCCTCCTCCAAACTGCACCAGGATGTAGAGTGCATCATGGAGACTCAGCGTGCCAAGTTTGGTCTTTATCGGTAATTGGATGAGGCTTGCAGTGGTCTCAAGAATTGAGCAAAGGTACTGCAAGTCCCATAATCCATAGTCCATCCCCAGCCAAACCACACCAGGACGTAAAGTGGGTCATGAGAGGTCTATGTGCCAAGTTTGGTCCTGATCAATCATTGGATGAGGTTAACAGCGGTCTCAGAATGTGAGTGATGGTACTGCAAGCCCCATCATCCATAGTTCATCCTCCTCCAAACTGCAGTAGGATGTAGAGTAGGTCTTGCGGGCTCTGTGTGCCAAGTTTGGTCTGTATTGGTAATTTTCTGACCGAGCCCCTTTCCTCTCTTTGTCATCTCGGAATCTTGGAATTGAGGCTGGCCAATCAGAGACCATATGCAAATTTCCTTCTCTCATGTCTCTGTTTCTGTCATGAACCCTTTTCTCCACCAGGGGCGGAGAAAACAAAAGCAAAAAAGGGATTAATCTAGAAAAAAAACAAAAAAAATCCCTGTTTAAGACATAAACCGTTGAATATATTCAGCCATAAATGATAAAAAAAACCCATCAAACCAGAAATGAAACATGTTACTGAAATTGCAGAGAAACTGCTTGCTGCAACGATGTGTATTTGGAGCATCTAAATCCAGACACACGCTCACTGATATTAATTAGGAACAGTGTTTAGGGGAAAACATTTTGAATAAATTGAGGGACCGAATGTAAAAGCTGCCACTTTTTACATGGTCTATGATTCAAGGATTAATAGCCCTTAAAACGGCCATAAAACACCAAGGCCTCTGATCTAGTTTTGCAAAATAAGAATGGTTTGATTTTGGCTTCCGTCGTCGACCAGCCTTAAATTCACTGCTTGTCACTGGCTTCTGTAAACACTTTAAAGTAATCTGACATTGTGAGTCTTAAGGCACTGTTAATCTCTTTCCCAAATGACCTTCAGCTATTTGCCACACATGACTACTAGCATTCATTGAGAAACTGGAGAAAACAAGCATGATTCTGGGGTGTAGATGGATACGGAGATTTTAGAGTGAATGTATATAAAGCACCACCTTTAACTATTCTTCCTAATAGTAATATGTACATTAGCCTATTCTCCAAAAGCAAATCTGTTTGTAGCACTTCTCTATATGCACAATGGAAATGTTCTTACAGGCTTCAGAGAATCTAAGGACTGCATAAATAGCCACACAGATTAAACATACAAAGAGACTCTCCCATCAATACAGAATAGCCCAATATCCACAAGGGATATATTCCCAGGCTTCACAAGGATATGTGCAACTACAGGGATTAGTAAATCCTATTTTGTTTCAATAAGGCAATGTGTTGGCACGGTTGTGCCAGGAGATTCGAATTTCTTTTCTTGCACTGTTTGCTTGTTTGAATCCATTTGGGTTATGCACTTTGCAATTGGGTAGCTTATCCTGAGCCTCTACAGAACTTTGTGTTGGGAAACATGTGAGACCCTTTAACTGAGGCACCCTGGCATCCCATTGGGCATACAGAAAGCATGTCCTATAAACAGATATTGTCACAGGCCCAGTGCGCAACAGCACAGACAAACAACAGAGATACTGAGAAGAGGGTATATTTATTTATTTATTTTATTTCAGTTACTTCTACCCCGCCCTTCTCACCCCGAGGGGGGACTCAGGGCGGCTTACAAAAAAGGCACAATTCGATGCCTATGTCAAATATACATACATACATAAAAGCAATTAAACAGTTAACAGGTTAAAATCATCAGTACATAACACAATAGTAAACAATCTCATGCTCAGTGTTCAGAGTTCCAAAAATCCATTCCGTTCCGTCAATTCCTGCCCATCATCAAGGTCTTTCCTTTAGCTGCCAGAATGTCCAAAAGCCTGGTCCCACATCCAGGTCTTCAATTTTTTTCTGAATGAAAAAAGGGAAGTCGCTGATCTAATCTCCCCAGGGAGTGAGTTCCACAGGTGAGGGGCCACCACCGAGAAGGCCCTGCTCCTCGTCCCCACCAGCCTCACTTGTGACAGAGGCGGGGTCGAGAGCAGGGCCTCCCCAGAAGATCTTAAACTCCGAGGTGGGACGTAGAGGGAGATCCGTTCGGACAGATACACTGGGCCGGAACCGTATAGGGTTTTGTAGGTCAAAACCAGCACTTTGAATTGTGCTCGGAATTGGATCGGCAGCCAGTGGAGCTGACTCAACAGGGAGGTGGTATGCTCCCTGTATGCCGCTCCGGTGAGCAATCTGGCTGCCTCCCGCTGGACTAGTTGGAGTTTCCGAGCAGTCTTCAAAGGCAACCCCACGTAGAGTGCGTTGCAGTAATCCAATTGGGATATAACAAGAGCGTGGACCACCATGGCCACGCTCTTGTACAGAAGACTCTAAGTCAGTGGTTCTTAACCTTTTGAATGCTCCAACCCCTTAATACAGTTCCTCATGTTGTGGTGAACCACAACCATAAAGGAATTTTCCTTGCTATTTCATAACTGTCATTTTGCTACTGTTATGAATCGTAATGTAAATATCTGATATGCAGGATGTGTTTTCATTCACTGGACCAAATTTGGCAAAATTCCCCATGCGTTCAAATTTGAATACTTGTGGGCTTGGGGGGTTGCTTTTGTAATTTGGGAGTTGTCGTTGCTGGAATTTGTAGTTCCCCTACAACCAAGGAGCATTCTGAACTCCACCAACGATGGAATTGAACTAAAACTGGCAGACAGAACTCTCATGAGCAACAGAAAACACTGGAGGTGTTTGGTGGGCATTGGCATTGTGTTTTGGAGTCAAGATCTGTTTTCTCCATACTCCGCCAGTGTTCACATTTGGGCATATTGAGTATTCGTGCCAAGTTTGGGGGGCTTGCAAGGGGGGTGTTGGAGGGGTCATCAAAGACCATCAGAAAACACAGTATTTAATTAAATTAAATAGGTAACCATTAATAAAAGTTGCCCATGTTTAAACCCAAATACTGTTGTCTGGTCTCATTATTTCGGGGGTTGGCAGGCAAATACATTTTCAAATTATTTTATTGGTACTCTGAGCCAGCAGATCAGCATTTCTGAACCTGAGGGTCAGGACCCCTGGGAGGGGGGGCATGAGGGGTTTGTCAGAGGGGTCACCAAAGACCATCAGGAAACACAGTATTTTCTGTTGGTCATGGGATTTCTGTGTGGGAAGTTTGGCCCAATTCTATCATTGGTGGGGTTCAGAATGCTCTTTGATTGTAAGTAAACTAGAAATCCCAGCAACTACAACTACCAAATGTCAAGGTCTGTTTTCCACATACTCCACCAGTATTCACATTTGGGCATATGGAGTATCATTGCCACGTTTGGTCCAGATCCATTGTTGTTTGAATCCAGGGTGCTCTCTGGATATAGGTGAACTACAACTCCAAAACTCAAGGTCAGTGCCCACCGAATCAGTTCCTCTCTCTCTCTTAATATAGGCCTTCTCATGTTTCACAGATGAAAATTGGGACATCTGTGGCTGAAACTATATCCAGGAGTGTCCAAGATGGCAAGGTATTTATGAAGAAGAACACATAAGTCTGTAGAGAGTGCAGCAGTTTGCCTTTGCCTGAGCCGATTGGGAAGGGCAAGATTCCGACCTTCCTTTCCCCTTACCCTCGAGTTAATTGAGTGCAAACAACTTTTGCATATTGTATTGTCGAAGGCTTTCATGGCCGGAATCACTGGGTTGTTGTGTGTTTCCGGGGCTATATGGCTATGTTTCCAGTAGCATTCTCTCCTGATGTTTTGCCCACATCTATGGCAGGCATATTGAGCACAGTTTGCCGCAAATATTATCAGCCACAAACAATGAGGAAGGTGGGAGGAGAGGAAAACTGGGACACTGCAGGAAAAAAAATGTTTCTTGAGTATTGATTTTCATCTCTGGGGACAGGACATGTACAACATGGCCTAAGGGCGGAGGAAAGAAAACTCTCTAAATCTGTGGATGGGGCGGAAGTCACTGTTTCTTTTAATGAATATCCTCCAACAACTCAGAGATGGAAACCAGGACATGTGCGGGGAAACCAGATCAGAGTGGAGTCAAGAGGGCAAAAGTTACAAATGAAGAATACAGAAGCTAGAAGAAACTGCAGTAGTTTGCATTTGTCTTAGCCTACTGGGAAAGGCAAGATGGTCCCCCTACAGACACTTTCTTCTCTCCCCGGAGACTTCCCCATCCCTTTAGGGCAGTGTTTCTCAACCTGGGGGTCGGGACCCCCAGAGGGGTCGTGAAGGGGTGTCAGAGGGGTCCACTGTGCTCTCTAGATGTAGGTCTATACCCACCAAATCTTTCCAGTATTTTCTGTTGGTCATGGGAGTTCTCCGGCGTTGGTGGAGTTCAGAATGCTCTTTGATTGTAGGTGAACTATAAATCCCAGTGACTACAACTCTCAAATGACAAAATCAATCAACCCCCCCCCCCCTAAACCCACCAGTATTCAAATGTATTTGTGCCAAATTTGGTCCAGTGTATGAAAATACATCCTGCATATCAAATATTTACATTATGATTCATAACAGTAGCAACATTACAATTATGAAGTAGCAACAAAAATAATTTTATGGTTGGGGACAGGCATGTAGCTGGGGGGGGGGGGGCTTGAGGGCTTCAGCCCCCACCCCCACCCCCAAAATTCTCATGGTGGTCCATGAGAAGGCATTAGGTAAAGGTAAAGGTTGTCCCCTGACATTAAGTCCAGTCATGTCTGACTCTGGGATGTGGTGCTCATCTCCATTTCTAAGCCGAAGAGCCGGCATTGTCCGTAGACACCTCCAAGGTCATGTGGCCGGCATGACTGCGTGGAGCGCCGTTACCTTCCCGCTGGAGCGGTACCTATTGATCTACTCACATTTTGCACGTTTTCAAACTGCTAGGTTGGCAGAAGCTAGGGCTGACAGCGGAAGCTCACGCCGCTCCCCGGAATCGAATCTGTGACCTTTCAATCAAGCTCAGCAGCTCAGTGTTTTAACCCACTGCGCCACCTTACTGGTGCATTATTTGAACTGTTATATTTATTCATATCATGATCTGATCACCATACTCAATATAACCCATATGCATGGGGGTATTGGGGTAACGATACAAAAGGTTTGCTACGGTAGACCCTCTTTCACTCAGACTCAGCCCCCCCCCCCCTCCGAATTAAAATCCTGGCTACGAGCCTGGTTGGGGGTCACCACAACATGAGGGACTATATTAAAGGGTCGCGGCATTAGGAAGGTTGAGAAACACTGCTTTAGGGAATTTGAAGGGGTCTAAGGCAAATGTGTTTGGAGACATACAAGAAATGTTGTGGAGAGCTGACCCGCGTGTTTCAGCATTTAAAGAAATTTGAGCATTGTAGAGTTTCTGACTCAAAGAAAGACACTGAAGTCGAAGAAAGAAAGAAAGAAAGAACCCACTGATCGTTGCCACTGCTGTCTACAGATGGGAGCAATGAACTGTATGCTTGGCAGGCGCTGCTTTCAAGCTTTCCTTGCTCCCTTCCCTTCCTCCTCCTCCCCGCCGCTTCCCTGTCTTTTTTCCGCAGAGTTGACTAATTATGGGGATTCTCCAGTTGGTATAATTCCAGCAGTTTTCAGACAAAGCCTCTCGCGACCTTGACGAAACTGCTTGTCCACTCGCTGGCTTTCCACCAGCCCGGCAGTATAATTGGGTTGAGAGCTCAAGCTTATTTAAACCAAACGTAGCATTAAAAAAAGAAAGTTTATTTTCCCCCTCCTCCCACACAATCCTCCCCACCCCCAGTACATTAAATATATAGTTACCTCCTTGCCTATTTTCAGGTCTATATGACTTCTGTCACACTGGCTGTAAACTTTAATATAAACTTTAATGCGCCAATTGAACTGCACATTGATTCGAGACTTCTTTTGGGTTGTGCTCTCTTCCAAATGTTTCACGAGTCCTAATTATTTCCGGCATTGAGAGGATCAATCATGGGAAAAATCAACTAACACAGGGGATGGAAGGTGACTGTTTCAAGAAGAAGAAAACCCACACTAAATGTACACAAACCTGTTGGAACAGAACCTATTCTGTAGATCAGGGGTCCACAAACTTTTTAAACAGAGGGCCAGGTCATAGTCCCTCAAACTGTTGGATAATTTGAAAAAAAAGAAAAGAATGAATTCCTATGCACAGTGGACGTATCTTATTTGTAGTGCAAAAAACACTTTAGAACAATACAATAATTAAAATGAAGAACAATTTTAACAAATATAAACTTACTAGCTTGGGGACCCGGCGCTGCCCGGGTTGTTATAGAAAGTGGGTCCTGGGGGCTCTGTGTGCTAAGTTTGGTCTTTATCAGTCATTGGTTCAGGGTGCAGTGGTTTCAGTAAGTGAGTAAAGGTACTGCAAGTCCCATTATCCATGGTCAACCCTCCTCCAAACAGCATCACGATGTAGAGTGGATTATGGGGGCTCTGTGTGCCAAGTTTGGTCTTGATCGGACATTAGATGAAGGTTGCAGCAGTCTTGGGAAGAGAGTGGAGGTACTTGAAGTCCCATCATCCATGGTCTGTCCTCCTCGAAAGTGCACCAGGATGTAGAGTGGGTCATGGGGACTCTGTGTGCCAAGTTTTCTTGATCAGTCATTGGCAAGGGTCTCAGTGGTCTCAGGAAGTGAGTGAATTGACTGCAAGTCCCATCATCCATTTCCAAATGTTTCTAAACTGCACCAGGATGTAGAGTGGGTCATGCAGGCTCTCTGTGCGAATTGTGACCCTGATCCATCACTGTTGGCACTTGTAATGGTCTCAGGAAGGGAGTGCAGGTATTGCAAGTCCCATTGTCCATGGTGCATCCTCCCCCAAACCGCACCAAGATGTAGAGTGCATCATGGAGACTCAGTGTGCCAAGTTTGGTCTTTATCGGTAATTGGATGAGGGTTGCAGTGGTCTCAAAAATTGAGCAAAGGTACTGCAAGTCCTATAATCCATGGTCCATCTCCGGCCAAAACACACCAGGACGTAAAGTGGGTCATGAGAGGTCAATGTGCCAAGTTTGGTCCTGATCAGTCATTGGATGAGGTTAACAGCGGTTTCAGAATGTGAGTGATGGTACTGCAATTGCCATCATGCATGGTTCATCCTCCTCCAAACTGCACCAGGATGTAGAGTGCGTCATGGGGGCTTTGTGTGCCAAGTTTGGTCTGTATTGGTAATTTTCTGGATCAGCCCCTGGCCTTTTCCTTTCCTCTCTTTGTCATCTCGGAATCTTGGAATTGAGGCTGGCCAATCAGAGACCATATGCAAATTTCCTTCTGTCATGTCCCCGTTTCTGTCATGAACCCTTTTCTCCACCGGGGCCTCCTGTTGAAGCAGGCCAATCAGCGACCATATGCAAATAGCACCACAGCAGCAGCAAATCAGAATCTTGGAACTTTCAGGCTGGCCAATCAGAAAGCCGGCACATCCACCACCACACATCCACCGCATATAAGTTTTGACTTTTATTATATAGATAGATAGATTAGTATTTCATTGGGAAGTGTAAGCCTGCTTTTGGCTGATGAGATAGGATTGTTGTTGTTGTTGTGTGCTTTCAAGTTGTTTCAGACTTAGGTTGACCCTGAGTGAGGGCCAGGTTGATCTACCTACCTACCTATTTTGTCTCTATCTAATCTATCTATCTGGGGGATTACTGAGAGTTGCAGTCCAGGATTAGAAAATTGGAAATATGCAGATATTGGGATGCTCTCAAAGAAATCCAAGGAGAAGAAAGCTTGCATCTTGGAATCAGTGCATTTGGATCATCCTTCTCTCCTAAAGGGTCTGGTCTAAGGGATGCTGGGGGCTGTAGTCCGAAAGAGAGTGTGGATATTCTATTATGTGTTTTGTTTGCCGGGGCACTAATTTTTGCACATGCACTGTAGCATCTTTTCTTTTTGCTTTTTAAATCCCTTCTGCTGTCTTTTTCAGTGTTTTATGAGTGATGGTCACTCGTTGGCCTGATTGGGTGTATTGTGTCCAAATTTGGTGTCAATTCATCCAGTGGTTTTTGAGTTATGTTAATCCCACAAACTAACACTGTATCTTTATTTATATAGACTATCTGTCCCCTGCCATGCATTGCTGTGGCCCAGTCTGGTGATCTGGAAAAAAAAAGTAATTAGAAAGTGTTGGTTTCTAATATATGTAATTTCTTTCTGCTTGTGAGTAAACAGTATTTCTTGTTGTTTCTTTGTCAGTCTTGATGTAGAAATTGTCGGGTTTGCCTACTCTGGAACATGCAACATATAATTGTCCCTTTCAAATCTATGATACTATCTCTCTCTGTGTGTGAATCATATCTGTCTATCTATATCTTTGGCTGGATGGCTCTTTGTCAGGCGGGCTTTGATTACGTTTTCTTGCCCTGGTGAAGGGAGTTGGACTGGATGGCCTTAAGGCATCATTTCTCAATTCATCCCAAATCCTCCAGTATTTTTTGTTGGTCATGTGGGTTCTGTGTGGAAAGTTTGCCCCAGTTCTCTTGTTCGTGGGGTTCATAATGCTCTTTGATTGTAGGTTAACTATAAATCCCAGTAACTACAACTCCCAAATGTCAAAGTCTATTTTCCCCCAAACTCCATCTGTGTTAACATTTGGGCATATGGAATACTTGTGCCAGGTTTGGTCCAGACCCATCATTGTTTGAGTCCAGAGTGCAATCTGGATGTAGGTGAACTACAACTCCTAAACTCAAGGTCAATGCCCACCAAACCCTTCCAGTGTTTTCTGTTGGTCATGGGAGTCCTTTGTGCCATGTTTGGTTCAATGCCATCATTGGTGGGGTTCAGAATGCTCTTTGATTGTAGGTGAACTATAAATCCCAGCAACTACAACTCCCAAATGACAAAATCAATTTTTTTTTGAGTGATGGTCACTCCTTGGGTTAATAGGTGTCTTGTGGCCAAATTTGATGTCAATTCGCCCAGTTGTTTTTGAGTTATGTTAATTCCACAAACAAACATTTTTTTTTTGAGTGAAGGACATACATTGGGTTGTTAGGTGTATTGTGTCCAAATTTGATGTCAATTTGTCCAGTGGTTTTTGAGTTTTGCTAATCCTACAAATGAACATTACATTTATAGTTATATAGATGGTCACTCGTTGACCTGACGGGTGTCTTGTGTCCAAATTTGGTGTCAATTCATCCAGTGGTTTTTGAGTTATGTTAATCCCACAAACTAACATTACATTTTTTATTTATATAGATTACATAGATAGAAATACATATATTCCAAACTCTGAAAGAAATCCAAACATTTGGGATAAAAGATACTCAAAGTGTAGCACGGATTTGTTTACCACTGTTTATACAATCCACAAAATAATATCGTCCCACAAAAAAGAGCTGGACCTTAGGGAAGGCTGAGCAAAGGAAGATTGATGCTTTTGAGATGTGGTGCTGGAGGAAAGTTCTGAGAGTGCCTTGGACTGCGAGAAGATCCAACCAGTCCATCCTACAGGAAATAAAGCCCGACTGCTCATTGGAGGGAAGGATACTAGAGACAAAGTTGAAATACTTTGGCCACATCATGAGGAGACAGCAAAGCCTGGAGAAGACAATTATGCTGGGGAAAGTGGAAGGCAAAAGGAAGAGGGGCCGACCAAGGGCAAGATGGATGGATGGCATCCTTGAAGTGACTGGACTGACCTTGAAGGAGCTGGGGGTGGTGACGGCCGACAGGGAGCTCTGGCGTGGGCTGGTCCATGAGGTCACGAAGAGTTGGAGACGACTGAACGAATGAACAACAACAACAAGGAGCAAGTACAGGAGCTTAGTTTCCAAGTAACTTCGTTTCTTCTGTCATTATCAAGGTAACTTTTGCTATAAACAGTACTTTAAAATTATCACATAAAAAACTATCAAGCACTAAATGAAAAGGTGGGTAGGGGGAAACACCTGAATTTGAAAAGGGATAGTTAAATTTATGAAGCAATTCTGCCTACTGAAAGGCTTTTGCCTGACATGTAAGCAAATATGAGGCTGGGGATTTTTGCAAGAGAAGGAAGAGGAGGAAGGAGAAACGTCGTCAATAAGAGGTCCCTAATTAAAGGCATGTTTTGGACACATGTACTTTGAGACTTGGACTTGTATGCACTACTAAAGCAACTGTCTTTCTCCTCCTTCCCCACCCCTTAACCCCTCTTTTTGGCTCTGTGCCTTCCTTTCTCCCCCCCTTTCCTCACCCCCCACCACCACCTCCAGGAGCTGTTAATTTTGTTCACTGCTGAGCAAAAGTCAAAGTCAGAGTCTAAACAGCTTGTAATGAGTTTTCAATGGCCCATCTCGCTGAAATTGAGGGCAAAGGAGCAGCAGACTTAGACACTGTCAGCCCTCGGAATTTATTATTGAGGGTACAAAGGGTTCCACGGAAAATAGGACGGAGAGGGCCAAAGACCTGGTAATGTTGTGGTTATTGTTGTTTCAAAAAATGCGAAGCACCTCCACCAAAAGGATGTTTTACTTCTTTAAATACCTTGACACAACAGATAAATACAGGAACCAGTCCTGGCACACCTTGAAAGCTTTTCCAGAGTTGGGAACTCAAGGCAGGGGAAGGAGTTCGTTCTGTTTGTGATCTGTCTCAATACCAAATGGAAGTACAGTACAGTCTCGCTTATCCAACATAAACAAGCTGACAGAATGTTGGATAAGCAAAAATGTTGGATAAAAAGGCGGGCTTAAGGAAAAGCCTATTAAAAATCAAAATATGTTATGATTTTACAAATTAAGCACCAAAACATCATGTTTTACAACAAATCAACAGAAGAAGCTGTTCAATACACGGTAACTTTATGTAGTAATTACTGTATTTACATATTTAGCACCAAAACATCACAATGTAGTGAAATAGTTGTGGATCCGGGTGGGAGGCAGACTGCTTTCAATAATACAGAACGTTGGATGAGTGAAGGTTGGATAAGCAAGATTCTACTGTATTGAGTTCAGTTACCTTAAATATATTGCCCACTTTCATAAATTGTATTAATGTACACTTTTCTGTCTGAATGAAGAGCTCCATGCACCAAAATAAGATATATCCCGTGTATCCCGGCATATAAGACGACAGGGCGTAGAAGACGACCCCCAACTTTTCCAGTTAAAATATAGAGTTTGGGATATACTCGCTGTATAAGACTACCCCTCTTCCAAAGCTCACCAAATAAAAATTTTAAAAACATCAGATTTGATTTCAATATGGTAATTTTCCTATTACTGTACCTCCTTCTCTGCCTCTCAGATCTTGCACATGCGCACCTGCACCACTTCACTGCAGTCTTCAGGAGCGAGATCTGAGAGGCAGAGGAGGAGGTATGGAAATAGGATACAAGGGCGGGTCAGACAGGTAAAAGAGGTGTGTTTTTCTGGGCCCAGACCCACTCTATCTCTTTTTTCCATACCCCGGGCATCCCGGATGCCTGCAGCTTGCTTCGCCCTTCACTTACACTTTCCCGGTGAGGCGCCCCTTCACCTCACCATCGGGACCGCATTAAGTCCACGAATCTTGATGAATGGATTTTCTTCTACTGTACTTGTACAGCGTCACCCTTAATGCTTTCATAAAGTCGTTGCATATGGCAGGGACGCAGCCACTGCAATTTTTGAGCTCCCCCCACAATATGTAGCAACCACAGATTCTCCAATCTAGATTGGAATTGTCAGCACCCGCTCTATAGGACGACTCCTGGCATATAAGACTACTCCCGCATATAAGATGACTCTCATGCACAAGGCTACTCCAGCATATAAGACGACTCCCGCGTATAAGACAACTCCTGACTTTTGAGAAGATTTTCTTGGGTTAAAAAGTAGTCTTATACGTGAGAATATACGGTATATATATTTTGGCATGTTCTTCAGTCTACATAAAAGGGAGTGTCTTTTTTCCATGACTGAATTCGGATTTAGACTCTGATCTCCTGAATTCTTGTCCAACACTCAACATAACTGTAATGATCACACTATGCGGCAAAATTTGAAAAAAAAATCTGTTTCTGGTTTGAAAGTGTTTTTTCTTGTTTAATTGTGTGGTACTTACTTTGAAAATAGATGTTCTACCCCAGAAACTTTGTTTTTGAGCCTGCCACAAACTAGATTGAATTAATTGAGACTATTTATTTTATTTATATTGTATCAAAAGCATTGCATAAATTAGTATAAAACTAATTTTAGAAGGAGTGCCGGTGGCTAAATATCTTTTGGCCAAAAAACGGGCAACAACAACGGCATTGTCTGTAGCCTCCAACAATTCTTCTTCTGTACATGAGGCAGGGCATAGTGGACAAGCATATAGGGGAGACCCAGGCCCGTAGCCAGGATTTCGATTTGGGGGGGCTGAATTTGGGGGGGGGGGCTGAGTCTGAGTGAAAGAGGGTCTAGCCTAGCAAACCTTTTGTATCATTACCCCAATACCCCCATGCATATGGGATATATTGAGTATGGTGATCAGATCATGATATGAACAAACATAACAGCTTAAATAATGCACCAGTAAGGCCTTTTTGCGAACCCCCATGAGAATTTCAGGGGGGGAAGGGCTAAAGCCCCTCAAGCCCCCCCTCCCCCCGGCTACATGCCTGGGAGACACGAAAAGAGCCTCCTTGAAGACTGAGTAAATACAGTCGGGTGACTCCCAGGCAACATTTCTCGTAAATGGCCAATCTTTCCAAATCCAAAAGCATTGCTTTTAAACATTTGAAATTGAGACTATGAGACATTCATTGGAAAACTATTGCAAAATGTGCTGAAGGGTGTCCCGCAAAGACAAACCTTTTGCAATTCAATAAACTTTTTCCATGTTATGATATAACAAATTAGGAAATGTCATTTAAAACCCAAGAAGAAAAAAATGTGTTATATAGTGTGATGGTTACTAGGATTGTGCTTGGAACCGTTTTCCTTTGTTTCATCCACTCTTTCGTTTCTTTTTTTACCTTCGGGAGCATGTAACAAGAAGTCCCCTCCCAGTACGAAAATCAGCTCGACATGTTCCCAGCTCTTTGCCTGCTTTTTCGTGAGCACATGGCACTCCATGCCTCCTTGCCTTGGAAAGAGTGTGTGTATGGCGTGCAGGCCCAGAAATTGTGTGCGCCTGCCTGCAGCTGAGCGCCTCCTCTGGAGTAAGAGAACTCCTCCTTGCCTTGGAAAGTGTGTGTGGCATTTAGGCCTAGAAAGCACATGTGCCTGCCTACAGCTGAGCGACTCCTCGAGAGTAAGAAACATGTAAGATGCATGTTTAAAGTGCATGCCTGCCTGCAGCTGATGTGCAAGTACTGCATTCTGGAGCCATGCCGAAATAGGACCAAAGTGCTATAAATATGTATGCTAAGACAAAAAGCAAACTGCTGCAGTCTCTTCTAGATTATGTGTTCATTCTCAATTATTATTATTATTGCCATCTTGACCTCTCAGATGTTGTCTGTGAAATACAGCATGCGTATTTTGGGGAGGTGACTTTTTGCTAAACTGCAGGTTCTATATGTGCATGGATATTTCTTTAAGCCTCCATTGCCAGAAAAGTGTACATAGTAGGCTTGGGTAACCACGGAAAAATTTGGTTCTAAACTCGTTTTGTTTTTAGGGGGCCCTTGCGTTTCGTTTTTTTTAATAATTCCGAAATTTTCCTTTTAAAAATTTTGAAATATACGAAATTTCGTAAAATTACGAATCGATTCGTTAATGGCGGACGCGATTGCGCAATATGCTAAAAAAACCTCCAAATGGGACAGGGGGAACTTCTGAAGCTTCCCTCTCCCTCTGTTGTTGACTGTTGGTGTGATAAAACAAACAACAACTATAAAACTTGCACCAGACATGCGAAAATAATTACGAAATAATTACGAAATAATTACGAAATAAATTGAAAAAAATTGTTTCGAATCTAATTTACTCCTCACACTATTCCTGCATGGCTCAATATTGGATCGTAAGCTAATTTAAATACGAATTAATAACGAATTACGAAATTAACGAACGAAACCGCCCAAGCCTACTGTGTACCACTCATTTTATGAGTTGACATATTCTTAAAGTTTAATAAGCCTGTTCCTAGTTTATCTCTAACTGGTGTCTGCCTCAGTCTGTCGCACTCAGTGAAAACCAAGTCAGCCTAAAAACCTCTTACAGTCCAGCCAGCAAGGAAAGGAGCTAATAAAGAAGAACTGAAGCCAGGGTGCATATTGCCTCGAACACATTCACACCTTTGTTTCCTCAAACAATACAATTGAGGTGGTGGCGGCAAAATCTACCAGAATCATCAGTCTCTAATATCTTTAGTTAATCCCTCACTAAAATTCCTGTCACACAGGTGTGTTAAGGGACATCGCGTTCCTTTAATTTACTTTACATTGGTGGCAGCGGTGGGATAGAAAGGTTTTCCCCCCTGCCAACGGTGGAACAGTCATTCATCCTGTTTACACACCTCATCCCCAATCAGATCAACCAGCTTAAATATTAAACATTAATTAATTAATTAATTAATTAATTTAAAACACTTATATTCCGCCCTTCTCACCCCAAAGGGGAGTCAGAGCGGAGCACAACATATACATGGCAAACATTCAATGCCTGGGTACAATACATAAACATTAAAAAACATTTATCTCAATATTAAAATACACCATTTAAAATAGCACAATTTAAAACTGTCGTAGCCATCCGCATCAAATCCAATTGGCCCTGTCATCTTTCCCATTGTCGCTTCATTGCCCTGTCCTGAAAGCTTGGTCCCACAGCCAAGTTTTTACCATCTTTCTAAAGGACAGGAGGGAGGGGGCTGACCTGATCTCACCAGGAAGGGAGTTCCATAGCCGGGGAGCAATCACCGAGAAAGCCCTGTCTCTCGTCCCCACCAATTGTGCCTGTGACAATGGCGGGACAGAAAGCACGGCCTCCCTGGAGGATCTTAATCTCCGTGATGGTACATAGAGGGAGATGCATTTGGACAGGTAATTTGGGCCGGGGCCATTTAGGGCTTTATGGGCCAAAGCCAGCACTTTGAATTGTGCCCAGTAGCAAACTGGCAGCCAGTGGAACTGGCGTAACATGGGAGTTGTATGCTCCCTGTATGCCACCCCAGTTATTAACCTGGCTGCCTCTCGTTGGACTATTTGAAGTTTCCGAGCAGTCTTCAAAGGCAACCCCATGTAGAGTGCGTTGCAGTAGTCTATTCTAGATGTAACGAGAGCGTGGACCACCGTGACCAAGTCTGACTTCCCAAGGTACAGGCGCAGCTGGCGCACAAGTTTTAATTGTGCGAATGCTCCCGTTGCAACCTGGGATTCCAGGCTCAGTGATGAATCCAGGAGAACTCCCAAGCTGCGAACCTGTGCCTTCAAGGGGAGTGTGACCCCGTCCAGCACAGGTTGCAATCCTATACCCTGTTCAGCCTTGCGACTGACCAGGAGGACCTCTGTCTTGTCTGGATTCAACTTCAATTTGCTCGCCCACATCCAGACCGTCACAGCGGTCCGGTTCAGGACTTGGACAGCCTCCTTAGCATCTGGTGGAAATGAGTGATAGAGTTGGACATCATCTGCGTACAGATGACATCGTACCCCGAAACTCGGATGATCTCACCCAGCGGCTTCATGTAGATGTTAAACAACATGGGGGACAATACTGAGCCCTGTGGGACCCTACAGGAGAAAAGATGCTGTGGGCCTCCAAAAGTTGTTAGATCTCTATTCCCATCCGGGAGTTTGGGATGACATAAGATAATGACCAGAAACATTTGGAGGATTGCAAATTCCCCACTTTGAATTGTGTTTTTGATTCAATCTGCTTCCAACAAATACCCAATTTCCATATTTTCCTGCATATAAGACAACTTTTGAACCCAGGAAAATTTTCTCAAAAGTTGGGGGTCATCTTATATGATGGGTGTCATCTTATAGGGTGGGTGAAAGGAGGAGGAAGAGGAAGAAGAGGAGTTGTTGTTGTTCATTCGTTCAGTCGTCTCCGACTCTTCGTGACCTCATGGACCAGCCCACGCCAGAGCTCCCTGTCGGCCGTCACCACCCCCAGCTCCTTCAAGGTCAGTCCAGTCACTTCAAGGTTGCCATCCATCCATCTTGCCCTTGGTCGGCCCCTCTTCCTTTTCCTTCCATTTCCCCAGCATAATTGTCTTCTCTAAGCTTTCCTTTCTTCTCATGATGTGGCCAAAGTACTTCATCTTTGTCTCTAGTATCCTTCCCTCCAATGAGCAGTCGGCTTTATTTCCTGGAGGATGGACTGGTTGGATCTTCTCGCAGTCCAAGGCACTCTCAGAACTTTCCTCCAACACCACAGTTCAAAAGCATCGATCTTCCTTCGCTCAGCCTTCCCTAAGGTCCAGCTCTCACATCCGTAGGTTACTACAGGGAATACTATGGCTTTGACTAGGCGGATCTTTGTTGCCAGTCTGATGTCTCTACTCTTTACTATTTTATCGAGACTGGACATTGCTCTCCTCCCAAGAAGTAAGCGTCTTCTGATTTCCTGGCCACAGTCTGCATCTGCAGTAATCTTTGCACCTAGAAATACAAAGTCTGTCACGGCCTCCACATTTCTCCCTCTATTTTCCAGTTGTCAATCATTCTTGTTGCCATAATCTTTTTTTTGATGTTTAGCTGCAACCCGGCTTTTGCGCTTTCTTCTTTCACCTTGATTAGAAGGCTCCTCAGCTCCTCCTCGCTTTCGGCCATCAGAGTGGTGTCATCTGCATATCTGAGGTTGTTAATGTTTCTTCCAGAAATTTTTACCCCAGCTTTGCATTCATCAAGCCCCGCACATCGCATGATGTGTTCTGCATACAAGTTAAAAAGGTTGGGTGAGAGTATGCAGCCTTGCCGTACGCCTTTCCCAATCTTGAACCAGTCTGTTGTTCCGTGGTCAGTTCTGACTGTTGCTACTTGGTCCTTGTACAGATTCCTCAGGAGAAAGACAAGGTGGCTTGGGATGCCCATCCCACTAAGAACTTGCCACAATTTATTATGATCCACACAGTCAAAGGCTTTAGAATAGTCAATGAAGCAGAAGTAGATGTTTTTCTGAAACTCCCTGCCTTTCTCCATTATCCAGCGGATATTGGCAGTCTGGTCTCTCATTCCTCTGCCTTTTCAGGTTTGTGTGTATTGGATATTTGTGCCAAATTTGGTCCAGTGAATACATCAGATCTTTTTATTACAATTGATAACAGTAGCAAAATTACAGTTTAAAGTAGCAATGAAAATGATTTTATGTTTGGGGGTCACCGCAACATGAGGAACTGTATTAAGGGGTCGCGGCATTAGGAAGATTGAGAAACACTGGCTTATATCATAAAAACTAGAGCCAATATACATTTTTAAATGTCATTTTCGTTTTCAGCACCCCAAAATCATGAAAGAACAACTATTTACAGGCACGCAACTTTTTCTCCGTTGAACAGTGTTATCAATGCTCTTTTGTTTTGTTTTTGAGTGATGTTGAATGACATATGTTAATGTTTCCCCCTTCTTCTTAGTACCCCCCTCCCCCTTGTTATATTTTTAAAGAGTTGAATAGATCTATATTCCCATTTGTGGGAAATTATAGTGTTACTGCGTTCTAATAAAGGAAACAGAAGGGAGAAAAATTGCCGTGATCCAAGAAGAACTGTAGTTAATCCATACGGTTTTTATACAGTTATTGTGACAAAAATGGATTGAACAGGTACCGTGGATACAGGAATGCATAAATGAAATGCATCCCACTGGAAAAGCTTTTTACTCACATTGTCATTTACAGCTCCTGAATTAATAGACCAAGAAAGGCACCAGAGGCACCAACAAAATGCAGTAAAACCATCGGCAGCCAGTGGTGTCTCAAAGTTTAATTCCCCTGGGGAGAAAAGGACACTGCCTAATCTGTATTCAGTCCTGACATTGTCCACATCTGATATGGAACATTAGCTACTAACTCTCTCAATAGACTAGTGTCCTTCAGTTTATATTACTTTATGTTAATAGTAGAAAAATTGCACACAACATCATTTATCATTGTTATACTGCACTATACATCCCATAGCTTATTTTAATATATCTATTTACACATAAGATACAGAAAATCATTTTTTAAACCAATGTATTTCAAGACAAATACGAAACGAGAGACTTGGTGGGAACACATACGCTGTGACAGTCATGTCAATACAAACACTGAAACACGGAAGCTTTCCGAGTTTCCTGACTGGTAAACCCGTCACTGTGTTATGCTACAAATCTTAGAAAAAATGAGACCTAACTCTACAGGCCCTTTCATACTACATGATAATTGCATTCGGACCTGGATTCGATGGAACTCTGCATGTTGTAGTTTGCTGAGGCACTAGAGCAGCATTTCTCAACCTGAGTGTCAGGACCCCTTGAGGGGTCGTGAGGGGGGTGTCAGAGGGGTTGCCAATGACCATCAGAAAACACAGTATTTTCTGTTGGTCATGGGGGTTCTGTGTGGGAAGTTTGGCCCAATTCTATCATTGGGGAGGTTTAGAATGCTCTTTGATTGTAAGTCAACTAGAAATTCCAGCACTACAACTCCTAAATGTCAAGGTCTATTTCCGCCAAATTCCATCTGTGTTCACATTTGGGCATACTGAGTATTCACGCCAAGTTTGGTCCAGATCCAGGCATGTAGCCGAAGGGGGGGCCTTGGGGGGCTTCAGCCCCCCCCCAAAATTCTCATGGTGGTCCGCGAGAAGGCCTTGTTGTTCATTCGTTCAGTCATCTCCGACTCTTCATGATCTCATGGACCAGCCCACGCCAGAGCTCCCTGT
>NW_026847993.1:11368250-11467901 GCF_025583915.1 Anolis sagrei ordinatus | reverse complement strand
GTCTTCTCTAAGCTTTCCTTTCTTCTCATGATGTGGCCAAAGTACTTCATCTTGGCCTCTACTATCCTTCCCTCCAGTGAGCAGTCAGGCTTTATTTCTTGAAGTATGGACTGGGTGGATCTTCTTGCAGTCCAAGGCACTTTCAAACTTTCCTCCAGCACCACAGTTCAAAAGCATCTATCTTCCTTCGCTCAGCCTTCCCTAAGGTCCAGCTCTCACATCCGTAGGTGGCTACAGGGAATACCATGGCTTTGACTATGCGGATCTTTGTTGCCAGTGTGATGTCTCTACTCTTTACTATTTTATCGAGATTGGACATTGCTCTCCTACCAAAAAGTAATCTGCCCCCCCCCCCCGAAATTCTCATGGTGGTCCGTGAGAAGGCCTTACTGGTACATTATTTAAACTGTTATGTTTATTCATATCATGATCTGATCACCATGCTCAATATATCCCATATGCATGGTGGTATTGGGGTAACAATACAAAAGGTTTGCTAGGGTAGACCCTCTTTCACTCAGATTCAAGTGCAGTGTTTCTCAACCTTCTCAACCTTCCTAAGACCCCAACCCCTTAGTACAGTTCCTCATGTTGTCGTGACCCTCAACCATAAAATTATTTTTGTTGCTACTTCATAACCATAATTCTGCTACTCTTATGAATCGCAATGTAAATATCTGATATGCTGGATTTATTTTCATTCACTGGACAACATTGGGCACAAATGCCCAATACACCCACATTTGAATATTGTTGTTTTTTGATTTTGTCCAAATGTGAACACTGGTGAAGTTTGGGGAAAATAGACCTTGACATTTGGCAGTTGTAGTTGCTGGGATTTATAGTTCACCTACAATCAAAGAGCATTCTGAACTCCACCAATGATGGAATTGAACCAAACATGGCATACAGGACTTCCATGACCAACAGAACACACTGGAAAGTTTGGTGAGCATTGACCTTGAGTTTGGGAGTTGTATTTCACCTACATCCAGAGAGCACTGTGGACTCAAACAATGATGGATCTGGACCAAACTTGACACAAAAATTCCATATGCCTAAATATGAACACAGATGGAGTTTGGAGGAAATAGACCTTGACATTTGGGATTTGTAGTTACTGGGATTTATAGTTCACTACAATTAAAGAGCATTCTGAAACCCACAAACGACAGAAATGGGGCAAACTTCCCACACAGAACACCCATGACCAACAGAAAATACTTAAGGCCATCCAGTCCAACTCTCTTCACCAGGGCAAGAACATGTAATCAGAGCCCTCCTGACAAAGAGCCGTCCAGTCATAAATATAGATAGATAGATAGATAGATAGATAGATAGATAGATAGATAGATAGATATGATTCTCTCTCACACAGAGAGATATAGTATCATAGATTTAAAGAAGGACTATGATATGTTGCATATTCCAGAGTAGGCAAACCAGACACTCTCCACACCAACACTGACAAAGAAACAACAAGAAATACTGTTTACTCACAAGCATAAAGGAATTACATATATTAGAAACCAACACTTTCTCATTACTTTATTTTCCAGATCACCAGATTGGGCCACAGCAACGCGTGGCAGGGGACAGCTAGTGGTACAATAAATCCTATCTTGATCAAACAATTATTCCTAATACAGTGGTTCTCAACCTGGGGGTCGGGACCACTGGAGGGGTCACGAGGGAGTGTCAGAGAGGTCACTAAGGACCACTGGAAACACAGTATTTTCTGTTGGTCATGGGGGTTCTATGTGGAATGTTTGGCCCAATTCTGTCATTGGTGGGGTTCAGAATGCTCTTTGATTTTAGGTGGACTACATATCCCAGTAACTACAATTCCCAAAATGTCAAGGACTATTTTCCCCAAACTCCACCAGTGTTCACATTTGGGCATATTGAGTATTCATGCCAAGTTTGGTCCAGATCCATCATCGTTTAAGTCCACAGTGCTCTCTGGATGTAGGCGAACTGCAACTCCAAAACTCAAGGTCAATGCCCACCAAACCCTTCCAGTATTTTCTGTTGGTCATGGGAGTACTTTATGCCATGTTTGGTTCAATTCAGTCATTGGTAGAATTCAGAATGCTCTTTGATTGCAAGTGAACTACAAATCCCAGCAACCACAACTCCCAAATGACAAAATTAAGCCTCCGCCCCCCCTCCGGCCCCCCAACCCCACCATAGAATCATAGAATCAAAGAGTTGGAAGAGACCTCATGGGCCATCCAGTCCAACCCCCTGCCAAGAAGCAGGAATATTGCATTCAAATCACCCCTGACAGATGGCCATCCAGCCTCTGTTTAAAAGCTTCCAAAGAAGGAGCCTCCACCACACTCTGGGGCAGAGAGTTCCACTGCTGAACGGCTCTCACAGTCAGGAAGTTCTTCCTAATGTTCAGACGGAATCTCCTCTCTTGTACTTTGAAGCCATTGTTCCGCGTCCTAGTCTCCATGGAAGCAGAAAACAAGCTTGCTCCCTCCTCCCTGTGGCTTCCTCTCACATATTTATATATGGCTATCATATCTCCTCTCAGCCTTCTCTTCTTCAGGCTAAACATGCCCAGTTCCCTAAGCCGCTCCTCATAGGGCTTGTTCTCCAGACCCTTGACCAGTATTCAAGTTTGGGCGTATCAGGTATTTGTGCCAAATTTGTTCCAGTGAATGAAAATACATCCTGCATATCAAATATTTACATTACGATTGATAACAGTAGCAAAATGACCGTTATGAAGTAGGAAGGAAAATAATTTTATGGTTGGGGGTCACCACAACATGCGTAATTGTGTGAAGGGGTCGCAGCATGAGGAAGGTTGAGAACCCCTGCCCTAATAGGACTTAGATTAAAAGTATGAAGGGGGAAAAATACTCTTAGGACATCTCTGGAAAGAACAACCACAATCACAATAATCTGAAACTCTGAGCACATCACATCCCAGCACAACCACAAGTCTCCCATTATATGGTACAGGGAGTGAAAAAACATGTTACGTTAGAAAAGATTATTAAAGTTGCATCCAGGTCCTCCACTGATGGAAAATACCTCACATTAAAGCTTAAACTACACTTTAGTATTAGTCACTGGGCTGAGAAGCAGTAGTCATGTTGTATTAAATCACGTCTTCATGCAACAGTGAATGGGGAAGAAGAAAAAGGTTGCTGTTTGGTTTATTTTTTGTAAGAGAGTACAACAAGAAGAAAACACATACACATAAAAACAAACTAGGGCAGGTGTTAAATGACCCTCTGAGAAGATGTACATGGCTTGCTCATCTAAATACCCCCATCTTTAATGTAATCTAGTTTTCAGAGTGTATGTGAAGACACTAAATATATCACACAATGCAGCCCTGTCTGGCATAACTCACAGTTATTCTTCTGGGCTGTCAGATGTTCTCAGAAGGTCAGGACCCAAATGAAGTGACAAAACTCTGTATGCAAGGAAGTTTGATTGGCACATGTCTTCCCACTGCCGAGCACTAACCTTCGCGGCTTGTGCCTCTTGCAGTATCATACCCGAGTGGCTAGGCAAGGTCAGCTGTCAGTTTCTAACAGAGATGTTACTGAGACTCTTAATTCTGGGCTCGGACTTCAGTGTCATGGGAGGAAGGGGCATAGAAAGTCTCGCTTCAAATTGGAGACGAACCCAGAACTGTTTGAATTAGGATCCCTCATGGCTTTGCTAGATCTCATGGCATCTTTGGGCAAACAAGGGGTTACACTCCCCCTGAAGACGCAGATGGGGTTACACTCCCCCTGAAGACGCAGGTTCGCAGCTTGGGAGTGATCCTGGACTCATCACTGAGCCTGGAAGCCCAGGTCTCGGAGGTGGCCGGGGGAGCTTTTGCACAGTTAAAACTTGTGCGCCAGCTGCACCCATACCTTTGGAAGTCGGATCTGGCCACCATGGTCCACGCTCTAGTTACATCCCGATTAGATTACTGCAACGCGCTCTACGTGGGGTTGCCTTTGAAGACTGTTCGGAAACTCCAACTAGTCCAGCGGGAGGCAGCCAGACTGCTCACCAGAGCGTCATACAGGGAGCATACCACCCCCCTGTTGTGTCAGCTCCACTGGCTGCCGATCCAAACTCCACCAGTGTTCACATTTGGGCATATTGAGTATTTGTGCCAAGTTTGGTCCAGATCCATCATTGCTTGAGTCCACAGTGCTCTCTGGATGTAGGTAAACTACAACTCTGGTGGTCAGTGCCCACTAAACCCTTCCAGTATTTTCTGTTGGTCATGGGAGTTCTGTGTGCCAAGTTTGGTTCAATCCCATCATTGGTGGAGTTCAGAATGCTCTTTGATGGTAGGTGAACTATAAATCCTAGCATCTACAACTCCCAAATTACAAAATCAATCCCTCCACAACCCCACCAGTATTCAAATGTAGGCATATTTGGTATATGTGCCAAATGTGGTCTAGTGAATGAAAATACATCCTGCTTATCAGATATTTACATTACAATTCATAACAGGAGCAAAATGACAGTTCTGAAGTAGCAACGAAAATAATGTTATGGTTGGGGGTCACCATAACATGAGAAACTGTATTAAGGGATCGCACCATGAGGAGAGTTGAGAAACACTGGCTTATTGTTTCTTGGAGGCCTGCTTTTTTTCCATTTTTTCCATGTCAGGAGCAACTTGAGAAACTGTGTGACGGTGCGTAGTGATGCCACCTGTGTGTATAACTTTAAAGTGCAAAGGTTTAAACTGTATAACATGCCCATACTTGCTTACTTTGTAAATGTATAGTTGGATTGATTGGTTATTTATAGCTGTCAATCAATGCTGTTTGCACCAGTTATATTGCTTCCTCAGCCTAATTGCTTGGCTCCACCTCTTCCTGGACGAGGGCAGAGCTTTTCCTTTTCCATTCTACCATCAAACATTCTATCAGATAGACGTGAAAAAGAGACTTGGCTCTAAAGGCCTTAATTAAGTTGCCTTTCATCACCAATTCTAAGGTTTTTACCCTTGGGACTCGCCCTGGACAACGTTGAGGAGACCCAAGCGCCTTCAAACCAGTCCTTTGGCATCAAAAGGAAGACTCTGTGCCTTCAACATAGGCCATTTGACTGGGGTTTGTGTTTGTTCCGACCTTCACAGCCATTGAGAAAAGAGGGAACAGGAAAAGCTTCTCAGCTGCGAAATCTCCTTGGACCCAAGACAACCAGAGACTGCAATGTATATTTCCTTTACCCCTTTGAAACTTCCAGCTTATTGCCTCAAAGGGATTACTCTTTGTGAACAATAAAACCTATTTTGAGTTATCTACAGTGTTTTGGTTCCTGGGAGTTCCAGTTCTTTAAAGGAAGGCAAGAAGCAATCCTCTGGGGGAAAGATGTCACGTCTATGTCTCTTTCACTAAAAGTTATAGCCCCCAGGCGCGACGGCATAAACTGTAAGACCTCACAACCTCTGAGGATGCCTGCCACAGATGCAGGTGAAACATCAGGAGATAAGGCTTCTAGAACATGGCCATATAGCCCAAAAAACCTGCAACAACCCACAAACTTTAAGTCGCTTCTGGTGTAAGAGAATTAGCTATCTGCGAGGACATTACCCAGGAGGCATGCAGATGTGTTAGCATCCTGTGGGAGGCTTCTCTCATGTCCTGGCATTAAAAGCCACATATTCCAGAGCCTTGAGAATGCAACATAAAACCCATCTATGAGATGTGACTAGAGCATCCCGAAACCCTGTCCATTCAGGCATTCTTAACTTGGGGAAATGGTGTCTCTTAATTTTAGTTACCTTAACATCTCAGCAGCTGGGAAATGGTTTCCTTTGGAAATGAAATTTTGCAGATCATTAGCCCACAATGATTAAATCAAGTGGTGTATTAACATGAAAATGGGCCAATGTGCATTTTACTGTTTAAACATTTCTACTCAGGTGCTTCTCGGAGGCGACATTTCATTCTCCTCTTTTTCTCAGTAGCCAATAATTAAGAAAAAGTCATATGGAGAGTACCATGAATATTGTACCCTCCACTTCCTAATCCTAATTTATTATTTATTAAGTACTAGCTGTACCCGCCACGCGTTGCTGTGGCCAACCTTCCTCTTTCTCTCCTTTCTTTATCTTGTTCCTTCCCTCTCTATTTCCTTCCTTCCCTTGTTTCTTTCCTTCTCTCCTTTCCTTCCTTCTCTTCCTCTTCCCTTCCTTCCCCCCTTTTCTTTCCCTTCCTCGTTCTCCCGCTTCTTCCTTCTCTACCTATTCTTGGATTGCAACTCCCAGCAATCCTCCTGATTGAGCTACCTACCTACCTACCTACCTATATCCATCTAATCTATCTATTAGGGCTGGGCGGTTTCGTTTCGTTAATTCGTAATTCGTTAATAATTCGTTAATTTTTTCAATTACAAAACGATAACGAACCATTCTGGAGCAATTATAAAAAAAAACGAATTTTCAAAAACGTTTTGTAAATGCTTCGTATTTCGATATTGTATTCGTTTCGTTATTGTTTTGAGGTCGTTTCGTTATTATTTCCGCATGTCTGGGCCAGTTTTATGGTTTAATTAGTGAAAAAAAATATAATATCACACCAACAGTCAACAACAGAGGGAGAGGGAAGCTTCAGAAGGTTTTGGAGGTTTTTTAGCGTATTTCGCGGTCGCGTCCGCCATTAACGAATCGATTCGTTATTGCTTCGGAAATCGATTCGTTAATTTTTTACCATTTACGAAATTTCGTAAATATCGAACTTTTTAAAAGGAAAATTTTGTAATTATTTTAAATATCGAAACAAAAAAAAACCCCAAATACAAATCGATTTTAGAAACAATTTTTTCCGTTGTTACCCAGGCCTACTATCTATCTATCTGCAGGATCGCTGGGAGTTGCAGTCCAGGAATAGGAAATTGGAAATATGCAGGAATTGGGATGCTCTCAAAGAGATCCAAGGAGAAGAAAGCTTGCATCTTCAAAGGAGTGCATTTGGATCCTCCTCCTCTCCTAAAGGGCCTGGTCTAGGGGATGCTGGGAGCTGTAGTCCAGAGGAGAGTGTGGATATGCTACACACTCTTTTTTGTCGGGGGAGTCGTTTTTTGCGCATGCGCTGTAGCATCTTTTTGCTTTTGTGGCTTTTTAAGTCCCTTTCACTGTGTTTTTCAGTGTTTTTATGTGTGATGGTCACTTGTGGGCCTGATAGGTGTATTGTGTCCAAATTTGGTGTCAATTAGTCCAGTGGTTTTTGAGTTATGTTAATCCCACAAACGAACATTACATTTTTATTTATATAGACTAGCCGTCCCCTGCCATGCATTGCTGTGGCCCACTTGGGGGTTCTGTGTGGGAGGTTTGGCCCAATTCTATCGTTGCTGGGGTTCAGAATGCTCTGTGATTGTAGGTGAACTATAAATCCCGGCAACTACAACTCCCAAATGTCAAGATTCTATTTTCCCCAAACTCCACCAGTGTTCACATTTCGGCATGTTGAGTATTCGTGTAGAGTTTGGTCCAGATCCATCATTTGAGTCCACAGTGATCTCTGGATGTAGGTGAACTACAATTGGCGCTGACAAAATTACCATCTGCCAGCTGCAAAAGGCCACCCTACTGGGATCTGTATGCATTATTCACTGATACATCACACAATCGTAGACACTTGGGAAGTGATCCAATGCAACTGCCAGCAGAGGGATCTTGTCTGCTGTGGATTCATCTTGTTGTGTTTCAAATAATAACAATAATAACAACAACTTTACTATACCCGTCTTCATCTCCCTGAAGGGACTCGAGGTGGCTTACATATAGCACAAAGTGCCATAGAATTGAAAGAAAATATAAAAATGGATTTGCACTCTTGAGTGTAAGGAAAGAAAGAAGGGTAGAGAAGGAAGGATGAAGAGAAATAGGTGAAGAAGGAGGGAAGGAGAGAAGGAAAGAAAGAAAGGCAGAGAAGGAAGGAGGGAGAGAAAGAAATAATAAAAGTGTAAGAGGGAAGGAAGGAGAGAAGGAACGAAAGAGAGAAAGAGGGAGGGAAGAAAGGAAGAAAAGAGACAAGGAAGGATGGAACCAAAGAGCAAAGGAAGCAAGAAAAGAAAAAGAGAAGGAAGAAAGAAGAAAGGAAAGAAAAAGAAGGAAGGAGAGAAAGAAAGAAAGAAAGAAAGAAAGAAAGAAAGAAAGAAAGAAAGAAAGAAAGAAGGAAGGAATAAGCGAAATAAATCATAGAATCATAGAATCAAAGAGTTGGAAGAGACCTCATGGGCCATCCAGTCCAACCCCATTCTGCCAAAAAGCAGGAATATTGCATTCAAATCACCCCTGACAGATGGCCATCCAGCCTCTGTTTAAAAGCTTCCAAAGAAAGCTTGTTTTCTGCTTCCTTGGAGACTAGGACGCGGAACAATGGCTTCAAACTACAAGAGAGGAGATTCCGTCTGAACATTAGGAAGAACTTCCTGACTGTGAGAGCCGTTCAGCAGTGGAACTCTCTGCCCCGGAGTGTGGTGGAGGCTCCTTCTTTGGAAGCTTTTAAACAGAGGCTGGATGGCCATCTGTCAGGGTGATTTGAATGCAATATTCCTGCTTCTTGGCAGGGGGTTGGACTGGATGGCCCATGAGGTCTCTTCCAACTCTTTGATTCTATGATTCTAAGGAGCCTCCACCACACTCCGGGGCAGAGAGTTCCACTGCTGAACGGCTCTCACAGTCAGGAAGTTCTTCCTCGTGTTCAGATGGAATCTCCTCTCTTGTAGTTTGGAGGTTGACCATCAGCAGAGGCAGATAAGATCTCAATCTCAATCTCCCAAAGCATTGTAAATTAAAGACCAATCTCACTGCCAAATAATAATAATTAGCATCACCTTTATTTATACCCCGCCACCATCTCCCCAGAGGGGACTCGGGGCGGCTAACACGAGGCCAGGCCCAAAATCATACAACATAATAAACACACAATAACAAAATACATCAAACAAAATATGAAATAACAAATAACTCCAACTTCTTAGATCTTAATTCTCATTTTCTTCTTGCGCAAACTATGTGGAGGCATTGAAACTGAGAAAGCTTGCTAACGGAATATGGTGAATGCAACCAACACCATGCCGCATTTTGCAAAACGGAGGTACAAGACAGTTATAGGAGGATATTCTGTCTAATTCAGCAGTGTCAGGTGCATAATGTGCCCTTTATAGTGAAAAGTTTATTGTAAATGCATATGAGGAAGATGGAGAGCTGGAAGGCAAAATGCAAAATGGTACACGGGGTTCAGTTATAAATTAATATCAGCAGGCTAAATGGCCTTGATGAAATGAGCATGAATCTTAATGCCCGCTGCAGCTATGGAACAGACGGAAGCTAGTCGGGTTTATAAGCATTTGATTCTGACATTTTTCTAGGAAGGACATATGTCTCCAAAATGTGACAACTGTGTAACTGAAAGACTGTGCGAGAAGGAATAAAAAAAAAATCTTATTGAACCAATGCCAATTCGGAACACACAAAGGCTTCAGTTTTCTAGGATTTACCAAACGCCTTTCCAATTGGAGCATTGTGTGGTTTCCGGGTTGTTTTATTAGATCTCTTTTATGGGTGAAACTAGGGCAATGTCCATTGAGGGTGTGTCAACAAGGTAGAGATATTCCAGCTTGGAGTCCTTAGGCAGATTTTTTTCATTTTATTTCGTGTCAGGGCAGCCAGTCAATTATATTACATTTTTAACAGAACAAAGCAAACAAACAAACAGACATAATACAAAATTAAATGTCCTTTGACCAGTATCTGGCCACTTGGAGTGCTTCTGGTGTTGCCGCAAGGAGGTCCTCCATTGTGCATGTGGCAGGGCTCAGGTTGCATTGCAGAAGGTGGTCAGTGGTTTGCTCCTCTCCGCACTCGCATGTCGTGGATTCCACTTTGTGGCCCCATTTCTGAAGGTTGGCTCTGCATCTCGTGGTGCCAGAGCGCAGTCTGTTCAGCACCTTCCAAGTCGCCCAGTCCTCTGTGTACCCAGAGGGGAGTCTCTCATTTGGTATCAGCCATTGGTTGAGGTTCTGGGTTTGAGCCTGCCACTTTTGGACTCTCGCTTGCCGAGGTGTTCCAGCGAGTGTCTCTGTAGATCTTAGAAAACTATGTCTAGATTTAAGTCGTTGATGTGCTGGCTGATACCCAAACAGGGGATGAGCTGGAGATGTCTCTGCCTTGGTCCTTTCACTATTGGCTGCTACTTCCCGGCGGATATCAGGTGGTGCAATAGCGGCTAAGCAGTGTAATTTCTCCAGTGGTGTAGGGCGCAGACATGATAATGCGGCATGTCTCATTAAGAGCCCGTGATAATGCGGCATGTCTCATTCAGAGCCACATCCACTGTTTTAGTGTGGTGAGATGTGTTCCACACTGGGCATGCATACTCAGCAGCAGAGTAGCACAGCGCAAGGGCAGATGTCTTTACTGTATCTGGTTGTGATCCCCAGGTTGTGCCAGTCAGCTTTCGTATGATATTGTTTCTAGCACCCACTTTTTGCTTGATGTTCAGGCAATGCTTCTTGTAGGTAAGAGCACGGCAGAAAAAATGAAATGCAAAGATACAGAAATTGGGGATGCCTGGCTTGAAAAAGATATTGGAGTCCTTGTTGACAAGAAGGTGAGCATGAGCTAATAACATGAAGCGGTCGCTTAAAAAGCCAACAGGATGTTGGCTTGCATAAATAGGAGCATAGTGTCTAGATCCAAGGAAGTCATGCTACCCCTTTATTCTGCCTTGGTGAGAGCACACCTGGAATCACACTGGGTCCAGTTCTGGGCAGCACAATTGAAGGGAGACATTGACAAGCTGGAATGTATCCAGAGGAGGGTGACTCACATGATCAAGGGTCTGGAGAACAAGCCCTACGAAAAGCGGGTTAAAGAGCTGGGCATGGGCATGTTTAGCCTGAAGAAGAAAAGGCTGAGAGGAGACATGATGAGGGCCATGTATAAATATGTTGGGGGAATTCATAGGGAGGAGGGAGCAAGTTTGTTTTCTGCTGCTGTGGAGGCTAGGATGTGGAGCAATGGCTTCAAACTACAGGAAAGGATATTCCACCCGAACATTAGGAAGAACTTCCTAACTGTGAGAGCTGTTTAGTAGTGGAACTCTTTGCCCCATAGTGTGGTAGAGTCTCCTTCTTTGGCTTTTCAACAGAGGCTGAATGGCCATCTGTTGAGGGTGCTTTGAATGCTATTTTCCTGCTGCTTGGCAGGGGGTTGGACTGGATGGTTCACGAGGTCTCTTCCAACTCTATGATTCCACTGACTTGGCTCAATGCTGAGAAATAGGAGGCCCCGATGGTGCAGTGGGTTAAACGCCTGTGCCAGCAGGACTGAAGACCGACAGGTCGCAGGTTCGAATCTGGGGAGAGGCAGATGAGCTCCCTCTATCAGCTCCAGCTCCTCTTGCGGGGACATGAGAGAAGCCTCCCACAAGGATGATAGAAACATCAAATCATCCAGGCGTCCCCTGGGCAACGTCCTTGCAGACGGCCAATTCTCTCACACCAGAAGTCACTCCTGACACGACAAAAAAAATGCTGAGAAATCATGGGAGTTGTAGTCTTTAGACTTCTCTGCCAAAGAGTGCTAGTGCCTCACCAAGATAGAATGCCCATGATCGCATATCATTGAGCTATGCCAGTCAAAGTGATGTCAAGCTGCATTAATTCGACAGTGTAGATGCATAATGAGTCACTTTCTGGGTTTGGGTCATGCAAGCCCAACAAGTACAAATGATATGTGTTCTATCATGAATATAGGATTATGTATGGGGAAACCTAGCTTCTATTCTCCAAACAATTTGTTGTTCATTCATTCAGTCGTTTCCGACTCTTTGTGACTTCATGGACCAGTCCACGCCAGAGCTCCATATCGGTCGTCACCACCCCCAGCTCCTTCAAGGTCAATCCAGTCACTTCAAGGATGCCATCCATCCATCTTGCCCTTGGTTAGCCCCTCTTCCTTTTTCCTTCCATTTTCCCCAGCATCATTGTCTTCTCTAAGCTTTCCTTTCTTCTTATGATGCGGCCAAAGTATTTCATCTTGTCCTCTACTATTCTTCCCTCCAATGAGCAGTCAGGCTTTATTTCTTGAAGTATGGACTGGTTGGATCTTCTCGCGGTCCAAGGCACTCTCAGAACATTCCTCCAGCACCAGAGTTCAAAAGCATCTACCTTCCTTCGCTCAGCCTTCCTTATGGTCCAGCTCTCACATCCGTAGGTGACTACGGGGAATACCATTGCTTTGACTATGTGGATCTTCTTGCCAGTGTGATGTCTCTACTCTTCATTATTTTATTGAGATTGGTCATTGCTCTTCTCCCAAGAATGAAGCATCTCCTGATTTCCTGGCTGCAGTCTGCATCTGTAGTAATCTTTCCATCTACAGACACAAAGTCTGTCACTGTCTCCACGTTTTCTTCCCCTGTTTCCCAGTTGTCAATCATTCTTGTTGCCATAATCTTGGTTTTTTTAAAAAAAAAACTGCAATCCAGCTTTTGCGCTTTCTTCTTTCATCTTGATTAGAAGGCTCCTCAGCTCCTCCTTGCTTTCGGCCATCAAAGTGGTGTCATCTGCATATCTAAGGTTGTTAATGTTTCTTCCAGCATTTTTCACCCCAGCCTTGCATTTGTCAAGTCCCGCACATCATATGATTTATTTATTATTTATTTATTTAGAGTTTTTATAACCCAGTCTTCTCAACCTCCGGAGAGGGACTCAGGCCGGCTAACAAGAGAGGATTCAGTACAATAAGATAAAGCAAATATACATCATCAATATAAAATACATTAAAATACAATTCATACCATTTACAAAAAAGTCAGTTCACCAGAGTAAAATCACAAATTACAAATTCATCGCCGTCCGCCAGTAGGTCAACGGTTATTGACTCAGTCACCAATCTGCAAATGCAGTATCCCAAAGCCATGATTTTACCAGCTTTCTAAAAGTTAGGAGGGAAGAGGCAGATCTAATCTCCATCGGGAGGGAGTTCCAGAGCCAAGGGGCCACCACCAAGAAGGCCCTGTCCCTCGTTCCCACCAAGCGTGATTGCGAATGAGGTGGGACCGAGAGCAGGGCCCCTCCAAGAAGATCTTAACAACCTTGATGGTTGTGTTCTGCATACATGTTGAATAGGTTGGGGGAGAGGATACAACCCGGATGTACGCCTTTCCCAATCTTGAACCAGTCTGTTGTTCCATGGTCAGTTCTGACTGTTGCCACTTGGTCCTTGTACAGATTCCTCAGGAGAGAGACAAGGTGATTTGGTATGCCCATACCACCAAGAACTTGCCACAATTTATTATGATCCACATAGTCAAAGGCTTTAGAATAGTCAATAAAACAGAAAGAGATGTTTTTCTGAAACTCCCTGCCTTTCTCCATTATCCAGCGGATATTGGCAATTTGGTCTCTCGTTCCTCTGCCTTTTCAAAACCCAGCTTGTCCATCTGGCAACCCTCTCCCCATGTCTTACTGGAGTCTTCTTTGCAGGATCTTGAGCATTACCTTACTGCAGTGGTTCTCAACCTTCCTAATGCCGCGACCCCTTAATACAGTTCCTTATGTTGTGGTGACCCCCAACCATAACATTAGTTTAATTGCTACTTCATAACTATAATTTTGCTGCTGTTATGAATTGTCATGTAAATATCTGATAGGTAGGATGTATTTTCATTAACTGGACAAAATTTGGCACAAAGACCAAATAAACCCAAATTTAAATACTGGTGGGATTGGGGGAGAGTATTGATTTCATCATTTGGGAGTTATAGTTGCTGGGATTTATAGTTCACCTACAATCAAAGAGCATTCTGGACTCCACCAACGATGGAATTGAACCAAACTTGGCACACAGAGCTCCCATGACAAACAGAAAATACTGGGAGGGTTTGGTGGGCATTGACCTTGAGTTTTGGGAGTTGTAGTTCACTTACATCCAGAGAGCACTGTGGATTCAAACAATGATGGATCTGGACCAAACTTGGCATGAATACTCAATATGCCCAAATGTAAATACTGGTGGGGTTTGGGAAAAATAGACTTTGACATTTGGGAGTTGTAGTTGCTGGGATTTATAGTTTACCTACAATCAAAGAGCATTCTGAACCCTGCCAACGATTGAATTGGGCCAAACTTCCCACACAGAACCTCCATGACCAACAGAAAATATTTGTGGTCTTTGGTGACCCCTTTGACACCCCTTGGCAACCCCTCCAGGGGTGCCGACGCCCAGGTTGAGAAACACTGCCTTACTGGCATGAGAAATAAGGGCCACTGTACGGAAGTTTGAACAATCTTTAGCATTTCCCTTTTTAGTGGAGCTCTATAGGCAACTTTGGGCAACTTCTCTTCTTTTGGCTTACTCACCTCCCATGGTTGTCGAGAGCATTAAAATGCAACAGTCTGTGTCCTCCTGAGCTCCTTGTACAGTTCCTAACACAGCTCATCAGGTCAAGCATTTGACAGAACAAAGAAATGTGAAATTGGCCCAGAATCCCTAACCATACAAAGTGTTTATTAAGTGAGTCTTGAGCATGTCTTCTGATCCGTCCCATGGCCAAGCATAAAGTGCAAGATTTTCCAAAAAGCTATGGGGCTGAATTTAGTCCATCTGTGTTTGTTTAGAAGAGACACTAAAAAGAAAACATTGAGGTACATACTTTTCAAAAACCATGATGTCTGTGTTCTGCACTGTGAAAAGCTAGTGCATGCACAATCTAAAATGTGTAGTATATCAAGCACATTTGATGTTGTCAGGATGTGCACACGCTCCTTAGAGGAAGCATGGTTAATTCTGGATGGTAGCATTCATTATCCAATTCTGGGAAAGATTAGTTAAGAAGCTACAAAAACGAACACCTTACTAAATCGTCAGCATAAGGAGAAAAACAGCTGGATCGTTAAAAAGCCGAGCAATTACAGTGATGAAATACATTCCAGCTGAGTTCATTTCATAAACTCCAAAAAAGTCCTAAGGAAAAAAGTATTGGTAATATGCAAAAATGCAGATTTTTTTTTTGCATGGTTATGAGCGCTTTAGATATACGCAGGACTTCCACAGTTTGCCAAAAGCTCCGCGGTACATTTTGATACAGAGATTTTAAATATCCCTGCACAGATACCACTTTTTTCATGTCAGGAGTGACTTGAAAAACTGCAAGTCGCTTCTGGTGTGAGAAAATTGGCAATCTGCAAGGACATTGCCCAGGGGACACCTGGATGTTTCGAAGTTTTACCATCCTTGTGGGAGGCTTCTCTCATGGGGAGCTGGAGCTGACAGAGGGAGCTCATCCTTGCTTTCCCTAGATTCGAATCTGTGACCTGTCTATCTCCAGTCCTGCCGGCACAAGGGCTTAAACCACTGCGCCACTGGGAGCGTCACTAAACATGTGGGATCAAAAGCATTCCGGTACCACTTCTGTTTAAAGGCAGACATTCAAGGGAATTGCTGTTGTCACATTTTGGGGGGATAAATTGTTTTTGTCTAAACTTTTAAAACCCTCCAAAATCAGTAGATGTGTGAATCTTTCTGAAACTTTTGGAGATTGATGCCCTGGTTATCTTGTGCATCTATATATATAAAAATGCTCTGTGCATAATGAGTACCTTAAAATCAAAAGAACCAAAGAATGAAATCACACCAAATTTGGCAACAAAATGACTCACAACACAAGGAATGACCATCATTCAAAAAATTAGGATTTTGTCATTTGAGAGTCGAGTTGTTGGGATTTATAGTTCACTTATAATCAAAGAGCATTCTGAACTCCACCAATGATGGAATTGAACCAAACTTGGCACACAGGACTCCCCTGACCAACAGAAAACACTAGAAGGGTTTGGTGGGCGTTGACCTTGAGTTTTGGATTTGTAGTTCACCTACATCTAGAGAGCACTGCGGATTCAAACAATGATGGATCTGGACCAAACTTGGCACAGATATTCTATATGCCCAAATATGAACACAGATGGAGCTTGAGGGAAATAGACCTTGACATTTGGGAGTTATAGTTACTGGGATTTATAGTTCACCTACAATCAAAGAACATGCTGAACCCCACCAATGACAGAATTGGGGCAAACTTCCCATACAGAACTCCCATGACCATCAGAAAATACTTAATGCCATCCAGTCCAACTCCCTTCACCAGGGGAAGAAAATGTCATCAAAGCCCTCCTGACCAAGAGCCATCCAGTCATAGATATAGATAGATAGATATGATTCACACGCATAGAGATATAGAATCATAGATTTGAAAGGGAGCCCTACAGAAGGAAAATTATATGTTGCATGTTCCAGAGTAGGCAAACCAGACACTCTTCACATCAACACTGACAAAGAAACAACAAGAAATACTGTTTACCCACAAGCAGAAAGAAATTACATATATTAGAAACCAACATTTTCTAATTATTTTCCACATCACCAGATTAGGCCACAGCAACGCATGGCAGGGGACAGCTAGTTGTATATAAAATTCAAGTAGATAGTTTGTAGTGTTTTTAAACAATGTTGTTTATAAATTTTTTGAAAATTCCCCAAAAATCTGTGGATAAGTGAAACGTTCTGAAATTTGGTGGAGTAACAGCGATAAATGTGGTCTATCTTTGTAGCAAGTTTTACTCCAATAGATTTTAAAATGAGGGAGAAAGGAGCCCCTGAAGTTTCTTCAATTATAGCAATTATGCACAATTACTATAACAAAATAGTAATTAAATTTTGTTACTCTCGTTATAATATTGATTTTTTTCACTTACTATACTTTAGAAAGACTTTAGAAATTAAGGCCGGCAAGCCTCCCCGCAGTTCTGTAATGACTTTTGAACCATTTTTATGGATTGCACATCCCTAGTATTGGAAATTACAATGGAACCAGAAGGTTGTGGAAATAGTAATTGTGCTGTCGCGCGCTGGGCCTATAGCAATTGGCTTTTGAACAGGACGTGCTCTTTGTGCCCAGCGAAAAGCCGGGGTGCCTCAGATGAGAGGCCCTATGGGTTTTCCTATACAGAGTCTTTAGAAGCTTAAAAGTTTAACAAAGTTATTTATTACTGCTTAGGTCTTCAACAAACAATTTTAGATCTTCAACAAATCAAACAAATACTTCAAGACTTTGAATCAACTGGTGGCTTGCTTAAATCTTGTATATACGGTTCCGGCCCAGTGTATCTGTCCGAACGGATCTCCCTCTACGTCCCACCTCGGAGTCTAAGATCTTCTGGGGAGGCCCTGCTCTCGACCCCACCTCTATCACAAGTGAGATTGGCGGGGACGAGGAGGAGGGCCTTCTCGGTGGTGGCCCCTCACCTGTGGAATTCACTCCCCGGGGAAATTAGATCAGCGACATCCCTCCTTTCCTGTAGGAAAAAAAATGAAAACTTGGACATTCTGGCAGCTAAAGAAAGGACTTGACGATGGACAGGAATTGACTAAATGGAATGGAATTATGGAACTCTGAACGCTGAACATGAGATTAGTTTTATTGACTGTGTTATGTACTGATTGTTTTAACTTGCTAATTGTTTTAACTGCTGTTTTGTATGTATGTATATCTTGTGTAGGCATCAAATCGTGCCTTTTTGTAAGCCACCCTGAGTCGTCCCCCCGGGGGGGGGGGGGTTGAGAAGGGCGGGGTAGAAGTACCAGAAATAAATAAATAAGGGACAGGCAGCTTGCTTGGAGAACTATTTCTTTCCTTTAAGAGGAAAACCTTTTTTGACCCCTCCTTGGGCAATCTGCTTTCTAGGCTTTGCTGGCGTGGGCTCTACTCCTGGCTCCAAATTGCTTCTTGGGTACCCAAGTAGACCTACCAGCCAAGGCTCTGAAGAATTTCCAGCTGAAGTCCTTTGGATTTTTCCCACGAAAGTTGTAGGTCTGTTTCTCCAACCCCAACAAGGATTGTGCTGTAAAGCTGTTTCTCTTAAAAGCCTTTCTTTAGAGACTGTTTGTAAAGCTGTGAGGCTGTAAATTCCCCAGCCAGAGCTTTTGGGACTGTTTTCCCCCGGACTTTGTAAGAAATTAAGCTTCTCTACAGGTAGAACACTTTCAAGTCCTGTAGCTAAGCTTCCAACTGTAAGACTGAACTAAAATGGTTCCCTCTCCCTCCTGAACCTGGAAAAAAGGGCGGAACTAAAACTTAACGATGATAGACAGGTGGCTAGCCCCATGACTGCAGCCTAGCAGGAACCATCCAACTGAAAATGCATGGCCAGAACAAGCACATGCAAATGCTCAAAGAACGAAAGGGAGTTTGGAGCTCCTGGTACAGCCGTACCAGCACAGTAATACCCTGAAATTAATCTCGCTTGATCCTCTGTTTAGCAGACTTTCTTTTCTATGTGAAGAATAGTACTGTTCCTGTTGGAAAGAACTTATTTAAATGACTCACACATGCTCCCCTCTCTGTGCATTTGAATGTGTGCATGTTTTGGCGTAAAATCAAATATTAAAACAAAAACCAACATCTTGGAGTGTCAGTGGACATTGACGCACTAAAAAGCAGTTGTAAAATATTTAATGTTTAAATTAATGTTTTATGTTTACAATAAAAACCCTCCAGCCATGAAGGGCTTTTAAAAGTTACATGGAAGAAAAACACAAGCAAAATCAAACAACGAGCCAAACAGTCTTGAGGGGGCAAGGCCCACAGCATTAGCCAGCATTTCTCGCATCTTTCTCTTCATTCCCTTCCTGTGGGTATACATGTTTGTGCATATTGCCTTCACAATGCTGAATTAACCAGAGGGATATAAATTCATCAAGACCTCTCTCCTGGTCCAAAGAAAGCCTCAAAGAAGGGAATTGCTTTATATACTCACTAGCCGTCCCCTGCTGCACGTTGCTGTGGTCCAGTCTGTATATATGTTTTGTGTGTGTTTGCATATATAGATAGAAAAATATCTATATAAATAAAATGTAATGTTCGTTTGTGGGATTAACATAACTCAAAAACCACTGGACAAATTGACACCAAATTTGGACACAAGACACCTATCAGGCCAATGAGTGCCCATCACCCCTAAAAACACACAAAAAAACCCAGCAGACTGGACTTAAAACCCCACAAAATAAACTATATATACATATACACATACACATGCACACATACAGACACACACATGTATATATTTATATCTATCTATTAGGCTTGGGCAATCCATGGTTCTAAATGGTTCTAAAGTACTTACAAAACTAAAGTTCTGGTGGTGAAAATTTCAGAACTCTAACAAAACTCTCAAAATTTCATAATAAATGGCAGTTCCTAATTGGTTCTGTCATTAAAATCACCAATAATGAAATAATAATTAAATTTTGAAAGTTTTGTTAGAGTTTTGAAATTTTCACCACCAGAACTTTAGTTGTGTAAGTACTTTAGAACCATTTAGAACCATGGATTGCCCAAGCCTACTATCTATCTATCTATCTATCTATCTATCTATCTATCTATCTGCAAATAGATAGATAGATAGATAGATAGATAGATAGATAGACATATATACACAAATATATACACAAATATATAGACAGATAGATGGGTGTATATGTGTGTGTGCATGTGTGTGTGTATATATGTGTGTATACGTGTGTATATATTTGTGTATTTCTGTGTTTATATGTGTATATGTATATTGTGTATATGTCTGTGCTTGTACATATATACGTGTGCATGTGTATATTTGTATGTGTATATTTGTGTGTGCTTGTGTATATATGTGTGTGTATGTGTGTGCATGTGTATGAGTGTATGCATGTTTAGTTTATTTTTGGGGGTTTTAAGTCCATTCTTCTGGGGGTTTTTTGTGTTTTTATTGCTGATGGACACTCATTGGCCTGAAAGGTGTCCAAATTTGGTGTTAATTCGTCCAGTGGTTTTTGCGTTATGTTAATCCCACAAACGAACATTACATTTTTTATATAGATGAATGAGTCTAGAAACTGGAGTCTAAAAATTAACCCACCAAACCTGGCTCAACCCATCAATAGATATCTAACTTACCTCTTATAAAAAAAAGCAGACCTAACCCCTTCTCTGAGTAGGCAAGAACTTAGTCTAGTGATTATCAACATGGGATTAGAACCCCCTGGGGGGGGGGTCGCGAGGGGGTGTCAGAGGGGTTGCCAAAGACCATAAAAAACACAATATTTGCTGTTAGTCATGGGGGGCTCTGTGTGGGAAGTTTTGCCCAATTCTATCGTTGGTGGGGTTCAGAATGCTCTTTGATTGTAGGTGAACTATAAATCCCACAACTACAAGATCTATTTTCCTCAAACTTCACCAGTGTTCACATTTGGGCATGTTGAAGATTCGTGCCAAGTTTGTTCCAGATCCATCATTATTTGAGTCTACAGTGCTCTCTGGATGTAGGTGGACTACAACTCCCAAACTCAAGGTCAGTACCCACCAAACCCTTCCAGTATTTTCTGTTGGTCATGGGAGTTCTGTGTGCCATGTTTGGTTCAATTCCATGATTGGTGGAGTTCAGAATGTGCTTTGACTGTAGGTAAACTATAAATCCCAGCAACTACAACTCCCAAATGACAAAATCATTTTTGTTAGTAATGGTCACTCCAAGGGTTAATAGGTGTCTTGTGGCCAGATTTGACGGCAATTCGTCCAGTGGTTTTTGAGTTCTGTAAATCTCACAAATGAACATTATTTTAATTTATATAGACTAGCCGTCCCCTGCCACATGTTGCTGTGGCCCACATGGGAGGTTTGGCCCAATTCTATCATTGGTGGGGTTCCGAATGCTCTTTCATTGGAGGTGAACTATAAATCCCACAACTACAACTACCAAATGTCAAGATCTATTTTGTTCAAACTCCACCAGTGTTCACATTTGGGCATGTTGAAGTTTACTGTGAAGTTTGGTCCAGATCCATCATTATTTGAGTCTACAGTGCTCTCTGGATGTAGGTGGACTACAACTTCCAAGCTCAGTGCCCACCAAACGCTTCCAGTATTTTCTGTTGGTCATGGGGGTTCTGTGTGGTAAGTTTCGTCCAATTCTATCATTGGTAAGATTCAGAATGCTCTTTGATTGTAGGTGAATTCGAAATCCCAGCAACTACAACTCCCAAATGTCAAGGTCTATTTTCCCCAAATTCCACCAGTGTTCACATTTGGGCTATGCAGAATATATGTTCATTCGCTGGACCAAATTTTTCAAAAATACCCAATACACCCAAATTTGAATACTGGTGTGGTTGGGGGGATTGATTTTGTCATTTGGGAATGGTAGTTGCTGGGATTTATAGTTAACTAGTTATAAATAAAAAGTGAGTTAAACCCCTGTGCTGTCAGGACTGAAGACCGATAGGTCGCAGGTCTGAATCCAGGGAGAGTGCGGATGAGCTCCCTCTATCAGCTCCAGCTCCTCATGTGGGGACATGAGAGAAGCCTTCCAGAAGGGTGGTAAAAACATCAAAACATCCGGGCGTCGCCTGGGCAACATCCTTGCAGACGGCCCATTCTCTCACACCAGAAGCAACTTGCAGTTTCTCAAGTCTCTCAGTTAAAAAATCCCACAATATCATCTTTGAACTGGATTATCTGAATCCACACTGCCATGCCTCCCACAAGGATAAAACATCAAAACATCCGGGTGTCGCCTGGGCAACGTCCTTGCAGACGGTCCATTCTGTCACACCAGAAGCAACTTGCAGTTTCTCAAGTCTCTCGTTAAAAAAAACCCACAATATCATCTTTGAACTGGATTATCTGAGTCCACATTGCCATTTAATCCAGTTCATTGTGGATTTTACACAACCGTGTGGAAAAGGCCTGAATAGACTCTATAAGGAGACATTCCCTGAGGAAGCGCCTGTAATAATAAGGCAAGACATGGCTCCTCCCCCTCCAACAGTTGCCCCTGTCAATCACAGCCCGCGCACCACTCGATTGGCTGTCTTCGCCTTGGACTGTTAGACCTTGAGAACACATCACTCTTCAATCCCTCCGCAGGGAAGGCAACGGGAAGGTTTGAAAAAAAGAAAATAGTCCCGGGACCGTTAGACCTTGAGAACACATCACTCTTCAATCCCTCCGCAGGGAAGGGAAGGGGAAGGTTTGAAAAAAAATAGTCCCGGGACCAGATCCTGGGGTGTAGGGCCTGTCTGGACGGGCTCTGCGCTCTCTTCCCTCGAAAAAGACCAAAAGAGCTGATTTATGTATCTGTTTATTTGAGATCATATCGCAGTTCAAACTCATATAATCCATTTTAAAGCAGAGGACCTGGGATCAGATCCTGGGGTCTGGGGCCTGTCTGGAAGTGCCCCCAGATGAGATTGGACTGCAGCACCCATCAGCTCTATATCCAATGAGGTCCAGGGTTTGTACTACATCTCCCAAAATCCCCATTGTGTGATAAGGAAAAAATGGAGAATGCTCCTGCCTGTGGGACACGTGAATGTGTTCAAGGACCACCTAGTTCTTTGACGAAGGAAGTCAAGAAGACACGCTTCCCGGAGCATATCTATCGGCCAAAAAGCTCTCCTCCCAAGTCTGAAATCTCTTCCCCAGTAGAAGTTACGGGCCCAGAGCCAACCTCCCACTTGCCCTATGTACCTATCATTTCATCCCGTGCCAAAAGGCTGAACCAGAGGCTGCCCATGAAAATCCAGGGGCCCGGTCGAACAAGACTGGTCACGGTGGAGACCAAGAAGATCATGTCGGTCATAGATGAGGCCATCCTGCGGGCCGAGTTGATCAACACCTTCCCATACCTGATGCAACACCTGGAAGCAGCGAGCACAGTGCTGGGCCCTGAACTGACAGGAGCGTTTAAGGAACACCTGAGGCTTTCGAATATCCTGATTGCCACGCGCACCCGCCTCAAAGGAACAGACCTCGTGCACGAGAGCACATACAAAGGCAAGACCCATGGCGCCAAAGACCCGACAGGCCACCTGCCTTTGATCATCTACGGCCTACAGGGCTCTGTCCGTAATATTTTGCGCCGCTTCGATGCCAACTCCGACACCTGCCAGATCATACGAAGCTTTGCCCGCCGGAGGCGCCTCAGCGCCAATCTCTTCCTCAAGAGCTTGGTCGAGTTCCGCATGTTTTTCCTTGAGAGGCTTCTGACTACTCCGTTGGAAGACAAAGAGTGGAAGCAGCTGAGGGAGGAACTCAGTGAGCAGGATAAAAAGAACAAAGAGCTGATCGCCTTGCTGCAGGAAGAAGTAGCTGCTGCGATTCTGGATCGGGATGAGGAGCTCTCCAAGAAGGATGCGATCATAAAGGAGCTCAAGAACCAGCTGCACAACCTGGCCAACTGTGCCGACAGCCAGATCCAACGCACCCGGGCCGAAGCAGAGGAGCAGCAGAAGGAGGCGCAGCAGGGGGCGCATGCCAAGTGCCTCAAGTTGCAGCAGGAGTTGAACCAGCTACGGGCCCAGTTCAGTGCCCTCATCTCGGAGAACCAAGATGCCGAGAAGGCGATCCGGAAGAAGAAATTCAAAGTGGAGATGGAAATTGAGAACTGGGTCCAGAAGTATGACGTCGAGATGGTGGAAAAACAGAAAGAGATTGAAGAAATCGATGCGGTCTATTCGGTGGTGAAGGAACACCTTGCCGACGTGCGGGAGAAGCTCCGCCTCCTGGACCAAGAGTACAGCCAGATCAAGGAGGAACGGAAGATGAAGCTGGAGCAGAAGGAGAAGGCTGACCAAGAGATGGCCATTCTGGTCCGGGCGGCCACCATCATCCAGGCCTTCTGGAAGGGTTACCAGGTGAGATCGGTGCTGCGCACTCGGCGGAAGAAGAAGAAGGGCAGAGGAAAGAAGCCAATCTTTCCTCTGAAAAAAAAGAAGTGAAGAAAAAAAAAGAAAAAAAAGAAGAAGAAAAGAAGAAGTGAGCCCTTCCCACTTTTTGTACCCCAGATGGTTATGGATAGAAAGATTTGGTACCCCTTGTCAGTGTGTCTTCTATATAAATAAAAATGTAATGTTCAATGGCTGTTTAGACTCTCCTTAATAATAATAATAATAATAATAATAATAATAATAATAATAATAATTCCTTTCTTCCTCCCTTCCTTCCTCTCTCCTTTCTCTTCCTTCCTTTCCTCTCCCATCCCTGCCTCCTTTCCTTCCTCTTTCTTTCCTTCTACATTTCCTTCCATTCCTATCTTTCTCTTCACCAGTCTTTTTCTTCCTTTCTTCTTTCCTTTCTTTCCCTTCCTTCCCCCCTTCCTTCTGTGGCAGTTTGTAAGGGGTTTGCATCCTCCCTTCACCCAATGGTCCCGAGTGGGGTGTGTGTGTGTGTGTGTGTGTGTGTGCAGCCACTCCTGCAGCCAGGCTTCCCTTTCAATCCTCCAGTTTGGGGGGAGGGGTTGCCTGGGGGCCATTTGGGCCTCAAGGAGCCTCTACGGTGACTGCCGGGGCTTGCCTCGCCAAGGCTCCACGCCCTACTCTGTCTCTCCTTCCTTCCTTCTCTCTTTTCTTTCCTCAGGAGTCTGCCTTCCTGCTTGGAGAGGGACTCCATGTTGAGGTAGCCCCTTTCCTCTTTCAATGGTTGGTGCCTCAGTCTTCTCACACACGCTGGGGAGAGGGCCTCTTGCGCATGCTCAGTTAGGTACTTTTTTGGGGATGTGCCATCGCGCCTGGGGGCTATTATTCTTAATAAAGGAGGGATGGACGTGGCATCTTTCGCCCAGGGGATTGCTTCGTGCCCTCCTATAGGAAACTGGAACTCTCAAAAACCAAAACCTGCTGGCTGCGTGCCAGCAGGTTGAGGGTGAATCCAGCAAAGACGGAGATCCTATGGCTGGGTCGACCGGGCAGTGGGGACATCCAGCTGCCTACCCTGGATGGCGAGGCGCTACGCCCGTCATCATTGGTAAAGAGTCTGGGAGTCCTTTTGGACCCTCTGCTGACAATGGAGGCCCAGGTCTCCGCCGTGAGCAGAACCGCCTTTTTTCACCTGCGGCAGGCTAGACGGCTGCCCCCCTACCTGTCCAGGGACAACCTAGCTATGGTAATCCAGGCCACGGTCATCGCAAGACTGGACTACTGAAATGCCCTCTACATTGGCCTTCCTCTGTCGGTGATCCGGAAGCTCAAGTTGGTACAAAATGCAGCTGCTTGGCTTCTTGCGGGAATTCCGATGAGATGCCACATAACACCAATCATACTGCAGCTGCATTGGTTCAAAGTGATGGTAATCACCTTTAAGGCCTTGCGTGGTCTGGGGCCAATGTATCTGAGGGACCGCCTCACCCCCTACCAACCCCAGAGATCCCTCCGTTATGAGGACCAAGATCTTTTGGAAATTCCCAGTGTCAAGACCTTGCGTCTAACAGCAACCAGACGCAGAGCCTTCACAGCAGTGGCACCATCACTCTGGAATACTCTGCCACCTGAAGTCCGTGCTTTGCGGGACATAACAGCTTTCCGCAGGGCATGTAAGACATACCTGTTTTGACAGGGTTTTAATGTTTGATATTGCTGTTTTTAAATTGTTTTAAATTGCTTTTAAATTTTGTTACATTTTAGCCATTCTTGTAAGCCGCTCCGGGGAGTGGTGGCATATAAGTTCAAATAATAAATAAATAAATAAATAAATAAAACACTGTAAATAACTCAAAATAAGTTTTATTGATCAAAAAGTTATTTCTTTAAAGCAATGACCTGGAAACTTCAGAGGGGTAAAGGGAAATATACGTTACAGTCTCAATTAGCCCTGGGTCCAAGGTGTTTGAAGCTGAGAAGCCTCACCAAGTTTCCTCTTTACTCAATGGCTGTGAATGCCAGAGCAAACCACAACCCCAGTTCAGATGGCCTATATTTTGAAGACTCAGAATCTTCCTTTGGTACCAAAAGAACCGGTTTGAAGGCGCTTGAGACTTCCAACGTCATTCAGGTTGATCTGAACACGAAGCACAAGTCTCAAGGGTAAAAAACCTCAGAACTGGTACTAAGAGGTAATTTAAATCAGGATCTTTTAGAGTCAAGTCTCTTACTCACATTCATATGGTCGGTACTCTGATGGCAGAATGAAAAGAAAGGAAGTACTCCCCTCCTGCAGGAAGAGGTGGAGCCAAACAGTACTGATTGACAGCTATAAGCAACCAATCCATACAACTATACATAAGCAGGGTAAAAGGGGCAGGATTAAGCATGATACAACAGTTTAAATCTTGCAACTAACAGTTCTATACATAGGTGGCGCCACTCGCGCCGTCACGGGGGGAGGGGGTATTAAAGTTATTTCCCCTTCCTTTTAAAATATTTTTTTTGTTTGGAAGACATAGATCAGATTACAATGTGTTTTGCTGCCAAATTTGGTGCCAATTCGTCAAGGGGTATTTGAGTTCTGTGAATACCACAAACGAACATTACATTTTTATTTGTATAGATCAAAGAGCATACACGCACTCACACACATATATATTACATTATTTGTATAGATCAAAAGATCTTGGAGTCCTCGTGGACAACAAGTTAAACATGAGCCAACAATGTGATGTGGCGGCAAAAAAAGCCAATGGGATTTTGGCCTGCATCAAGGGGAGCATAGTGTCTAGATCTAGGGAAGTAATGCTACCCCTCTATTCCACTTTGGTTAGACCACACCAATTTGACACAAGTTGCCCTTTGTTTAAAGCTGCTAAAAGGAGATCAGAGTACATAGATCAGATTGGGGTGCAGTGTAGGGGAGACGAGGATAGTTGATGCATATATCTATGGCCAGGCCCGTAGCCAGGATTTCGTTTCGGGGGGGGGGGCTAAAATATTTTCAGGGGGGGGTCGGGGGTGGTTGGGGGGCTGAGTCTGAGTGAAAGAGGGTCTAGCCTAGCAAACCTTTTGTATCATTACCCCAATACCCCCATGCATATGGGATATATTGAGTATGGTGATCAGATCATGATATGAATAAACATAACAGTTTAAATAATGCACCAGTAAGGGCTTTTCGCGAACCACCATGAGAATTTCGGGGGGGCTGAAGCCCCCCAGCCCCCCCACCCTGAAGAAGAGAAGGCTGAGAGAGGATATGATAGCCATGTATAAATATGTGAGAGGAAGCCACAGGGAGGAGGGAGCAAGCTTGTTTTCTGCTTCCCTGGAGACTAGGACGCGGAACAATGGCTTCAAACTACAAGAGAGGAGATTTCATCTGAACATGAGGAAGAACTTCCTGACTGTGAGAGCCGTTCAGCAGTGGAACTCTCTGCCCGGAGTGTGGTGGAGGTTCCTTCTTTGGAAGCTTTTAAACAGAGGCTGGATGGCCATCTGTCAGGGGTGATTTGAATGCAATATTCCTGCTTCTTGGCAGATTGGGGTTGGACTGGATGGCCCATGAGGTCTCTTCCAACTCTTTGATTCTATGATTCTATGATTCTATGAATATCACAAACGAACATTACATTTTTATTTATATAGATCAAAGAGCATTCTGAACTCCACCAACATGGAATTGAACCAAACTTGGCACACAGAACTTCCATGACCAACAGAAAATACTGGAAGGGTTCGGTGGGCACTGACCTTGACTTTGGGAGTTGTATTGTTTTCCAGTGGTCTTCGGTAACCCCTCTGACACCCACTCACGACCCCCCCAGGGGTCCTGACCCCCAGGTTGAGAAACGCTGGCCTATGTGGTCTCTTCCGATTCTGTGATTGCATGAATCTGGATGATGTGTGCAATTCTTCACCCCCTTGCAACCTCACAAAGGTGCGAAAACCAAGTAAAGATGAAATCAGAGGCATATAATATTTTCCAAAGAAATGTAATGGTGCTCACAATGAAACTAGTAATGGATTACTAGGTTCTTGTGGGTTTTTTCGGGCTATAGGGCCATGTTCTAGAGGCATTTCTCCTGACGTTTCGCCTGCATCTATGGCAAGCATCCTCAGAGGTAGTGAGGTCTGTTGGAATTAGGACAATGGGTTTATATATCTGTGGAATGGCTGGGGTGGGCAAAGAGCTCTCGTCTGTTGGAGCTAGGTGTGAATGTTTCAACTGACTACCTTGATTAGCATTTGATTGTCTGGCAGTGCCTGGAGTAATTTTTTGTTGAGAGGTGATTAGATGTCCTTGTTTGTTTCCTCTCTGTTGCTTTGCTGTTCTAATTTTAAAGATTTTTTAATACTGGTAGCCAAATTTTGTTCATTTTCATGGTCTCTTCCTTTCTGTTGAAATTGTCCACATGCTTGTGGATTTCAATGGCTTCTCTGTATACTACAACAGCAAAACAGCAGAGAGGAAACAACCAGGCACATTTTAACACCTCTCAACAAAAGATTTTCCCAGGCTCAGCCAGGCCTTCAAATGCTAATGAAGGTGGTCAGTTGAAATATTCACACCTAGCTCCAGCAGAGAAGAGCTCTTTGCCCCACCCCAGCCATTCAACAGATATATAAACCCATTGTCCTAATTCCAACAGACCTCACTACCTCTGAGGATGCTTGCCATAGATGCAGGCGAAACGTCAGGAGAAATGCCTCTAGAACATGGCCCTATAGCCCGAAAAAACCCACAAGAACCTAGTGATTCCAGCCATGAAAGCCTTCGACAATACATCTTCCTTCTTGTCTTTATTTTGGAAACACTGAAATTAATAAGAACAAGCATTTTCTGTGCACCAAATAAACTCTTTGTGCAAGCAAGCATGAAATCCTTCGACAATACATTTGTTGTTCATTCGTTCAGTCGTCTCCAACTCTTCGTGACCTCATTGACCAGCCCACGCCAGAGCTCCCTGTCGGCCGTCACCACCCCCAGCTCCTTCAAGGTCAGTCCAGTCACTTCAAAGATGCCATCCATCTTGCCCTTGATCGGCCCCTCTTCCTTTTTCCTTCCACTTTCCCCAGCATAATTGTCTTCTCTAGGCTTTGCTGTCTCCTCATGATGTGGCCAAAGTACTTCAACTTTGTCTCTAGTATCCTTCCCTCCAATGAGCAGTCGGGCTTTATTTCCTGGAGGATGGACTGGTTGGATCTTCTCGCAGTCCAAGGCACTCTCAGACCTTTCCTCCAACACCACAGCTCAAAAGCATCGATCTTCCTTCGCTCAGCCTTCCCTAAGGTCCAGCTCTCACATCCGTAGGTTACTACAGGGAATACCATGGCTTTGAAAAAACCCACAAGAACCTAGTGATTCCAGCCATGAAATCCTTCAACAATACATTAGTAATGGATTAATTAGCATTGTCCTATCTGTCCCTCCTCCTTCTGTTATCCGTGTCCCCTTTTTTATTGGTGCTGTGCTTTTTCTCTTAAGGAAGTTTTAAGACTTGATACTTTCCATGACCTGTGCAAATCCATAGCCTGTTGTCAAGTTTTCCATAACCATAACTATGGGATGTTTCAGACACTGAGAGGGAGGGTCTGGTGCTGAGGAGTAGTAAAAAAAATGATGGTTCTGTTTTTTGTCTTACTTTCTTCTGTTGAAAGGATCTTAAAAAAATCAGAATAAAATATGAAGTAGGATAAAAGATGGTCCTTAATGAGGCCCTCTGTTTCTCTGCCACAGTACCTCTTAAAAACAAACATGGATAGATGCTGTGTCAGCAGCCGAAAACAATAGAATTAGTGCCTGCAACACTTGGGGCTCCGAGTTATCATCCAAGATGAAGCGATTCAGAGAGCGCTCGAGGGTGGCGTGTAAGGTGGAGAAAACTACGGATGTTATTTGTCCCCTCGCTGCAAAAAATCATTCTCGGGATTTCAAAGAGACTGTAACATCGCCCGAACATAAATAAATGAATAAACTTAACTGAGCTTGCAAAACAGGCCTTCGATTGTTGTGACATCCCGACAACATGAGAAAGAACGTAGGTAAAACAGGGGAAAATCCAGATAAAGTCTAATGGGTTTTGACAGGAGAGGAAGAAGTTCTCGCAAACCGTCCTGATGAAAAGCAACGAGACCGAAAAGCTTTATCCTCAATGTCTGTAATGACTCAAAATATTTGTTTAGCGACTTAATTTTTTTTTACAGCCAAAGAATATGGCATCTCTAGGGCTGGGCAACCACGGAAAAATTTGTTTCTAAACTCGATTCGTTTTTTGGGGTTTTTTGCGTTTCGATATTTAGAAGAATTCCGAAATTTTTCTTTAAAAAAGTTCGATATTTACGAAATTTCGTAAAATTACGAAACAATACGAACCGAATACGAAACAAATACGAATCGATTCATTAATGGCGGACGCGACCGCGCAATACGCTAAAAAACCTCCATATGGGACAGGGGGAACTTCTGAAGCTTCCCTCTCCCTCTGTTATTGACTGTTGGTGTGATATTTATATTTTTTTTCACTGATTAAACAAACAACAGCTATAAAACTTGCCCCAGACATGCGGAAATAATAACAAAACGATTTCGAAAAGAATACGAAACGAATACGAAGCAATCGCAAAACGAATTGAAAAATTCATTTCGTTTTTTAGATGCTCCTGAATGGTTCATTATCGCTTCGTAACAAAAAAACCCGAATTTTTAACGAATTACGAAATTACGAAACGAAACCGCCCAGCCCTAGGCATCTCGTTTCTTGATTGGGATGGATGACCCCCCCCCCCCAAAAAAAAACTTCTTTCGGGGAAGCAATATCCAAAGAGATATTCTCCATATTATTTTTGAAGAATCCTAAATCCTTCATCTATTATTCACACAGAAGGTGCCCTGACCTCCAGCTCCGTTTGCCTACAAAAAACCCGATTCCACATTTTACTAAGTCCTACAAATGGTCCACTGAGTATAATACCAAAAGTAGCATATTCCAAAGTCTTCGGCACAAGTCTTTCTTGGCCTTTCTCTGAACTCTATATAAATCATTCTGGGAAATCGTTTTAACCCAGAGACTGAATCTTGGGCTTCTTTTGCATCACTTGAGTCTCCCCAAACGTTATTGGGTTAAAGCTCATATCTAATCACTGACCATGCGCTGATGGGAGCTGGAGTACAAAACATTGTTTTAAATCTGTAATTTAGTTCTGTTTATTTGTTTTGTATCAAAAGCATTGCATAAATTAGTATAAAACTGATAAAAATAGAAGGAGCACAGGTGGCTAAATATCTTTTGACCAAAAATGGGCAACAGCAATGGCATTGTCTGTAGCCTCTAACAATTCTTCCTCTGTACATGTGGCAGGGCATAGTGGACAAGCATACAGATGCAGAGTTGTCTGTTCTGCTCCACAGTCATATAAGATGTGGGATTCTTTTGTTGTTGTTTTTGTTCATTCGTTCAGTCGTCTCCGACTCTTCATGACCTCATGGACCATCCCACGCCAGAGCTCCCTGTCGGCCGTCACCATCCCCAGCTCCTTCAAGGTCAGTCCAGTCACTTCAAGGATGCCATCCATCCATCTTGCCCTTGGTCGGCCCCTCTTCCTTTTACCTTCCACTTTCCCCAGCATAATTGTCTTCTCTAGGCTTTGCTGTCTCCTCATGATGTGGCCAAAGTACTTCAACGTTGTCTCTAGTATCCTTCCCTCCAATGAGCAGTCGGGCTTTATTTCCTGGAGGATGGACTGGTTGGATCTTCTCGCAGTCCAAGGCACTCTCAGAACTTTCCTCCAACACCACAGTTCAAAAGCATCGATCTTCCTTCACTCAGCCTTCCCTAAGGTCCAGCTCTCACATCCGTAGGTTACTACAGGGAATACCATGGCTTTGACTAGGCGGATCTTTGTTGCCAGTCTGATGTCTCTACTCTTTACTATTTTATCGAGACTGGACATTGCTCTCCTCCCAAGAAGTAAGCGTCTTCTGATTTCCTGGCCACAGTCTGCATCTGCAGTAATCTTTGCACCTGGAAATACAAAGTCTGTCACGGCCTCCACATTTTCTCCCTCTATTTCCAGTTGTCAATCATTCTTGTTGCCATAATCTTGGTTTTTTTTATGTTTAGCTGCAACCCAGCTTTTGCACTTTCTTCTTTCACCTTGATTAGAAGGCTCCTCAGCTCCTCCTCGCTTTCGGCCATCAGAGTGGTGTCATCTGCATATCTGAGGTTGTTAATGTTTCTTCCAGCAATTTTCACCCCAGCTTTGCATTCATCAAGCCCCGCACATCGCATGATGTGTTCTGCATACAAGTTAAAAAGGTTGGGTGAGAGTATGCAGCCTTGCCGTACGCCTTTCCCAATCTTGAACCAGTCTATTGTTCCGTGGTCAGTTCTGACTGTTGCTCCTTGGTCCTTGTACAGATTCCTCAGGAGAGAGACAAGGTGGCTTGGGATGCCCATCCCACCAAGAACTTGCCACAATTCTTTTAGGTAGTGCCATTTTTCTAGGTTGTCTTTTGATCTGCCCACTCCACTTCTGTGTCTGTTCAGGGACTTCCAAGTTCTGTGGTAATATTATTATTTAATCATCGCTGTAACATTTTTTTTGTAATACTGTAGGCCATCCACATTAGCGCTTGATATTTTGGCAGATTTCATTAATGGATTTGATTAATAATGTCTTTTAAATAATCTCTAGATCCTCGAGTGCAACTCCAGGACGTTGACTGTAGAGTTACATTAGAGCAGTTGTTCTCAACCTGTGGTTCCCCGCATGTTTTGGCTTACAACTCCGATAAATTCCAGCCAGTTTACCAGCTGTTAGGATTTCTGGAAGTTGAAGGCCAAAACATCTGGGGACCCACAAGTTGAGAACCACTGCATTAGATGAACAAGAGATTTTTAGAAAAGTTTTTTTTCCTCAGGCAAAAAGTGTTTTCTCAGATTTTTACACTTCTGTGGAGGTCCTGTGCCCTTACCCTCAGGAAATTTGGAGGACCAATGATCCTGCAATTCAATTAATCTGTAATAGTAACTGACCAGGAGTAGCTCTGTTTTGTCTGGATTTACTTTCAACTTCTTAGCCCTTATCCGGTCCATCACTGCTGACAGGCACTAGTTTAGAGGCAGGATGGTGTTCTTGGCATTTGGTGAAAAGGAGTAATAGAATTGGATGTTGTCCTCATAAAATTAGCACCGAACTCCAAAACTCTGGATGAACTCTTCCAGTGGTGTCATGTAAATGTTAAAAAGCATGGGGGACAGAATTGAACCATGACGGACCCCACAGGCCAGTGCCAGGGAGTCAAACAGGAATCCTCCAGCTCCACCATCTGGGTCCGACCCTCCAAGAAGGACTGAAGCCATTGTAGAACAGTGCCCCCCAAGTCCCATCTCAGAGAGCTGGCGTGGAAGGATACCATGGTTGATGGTATTGAAAGCCACTGACAGGTCCAGGAGAACTAGTAGGGATGCACTCCCCCTATCTAGCTTTCTTTGTAGATCATCCACCAAGGCTGTTCCGTAGCCAGGCCTGAAATCAGATTGAGATGGACCCAGATAATTGGTTTCATCCAAGAACCCTTGAGTTGTGAGGCCACCACCTTCTCCAGAACCTTGCCCAAAAGGGGGAGATTGGATGCTGGCCTATAATTAATCAGTTCAGTGGGATCCAGTGCCGGTTTCTTCAATAAAGGTCTAACTACTGCCTCCCTGAGACTAGTTGGAGGTCAGGGAGACATTTGCCAGCACCTTCACCCACTCTGCCAACCCCTGCCTGGCCAATTTAGGCAAGGGTCTGGAGAGCAGGTGGTTGGTCCCTTCCCCCCAGGATCTTGTCCACGTCCTCGAGCCGGATAAGTTGAAAGGAATCCATAGAACCATGACAAACAGATGCCTCAGTTACATCCACAGAGACTGCATTAAAACTGACGTCAATGTCGGAACGGATCCAAGTGACTTTATCTGCAAATAACCTAGCACACTTCATCTGCTCTGCTAGTGTTACAGCCTGTGCTGGACGGGGTTACACTCCCCCTGAAGGCGCAGGTTCGCAGTTTGGGAGTGATCCTGGACTCATCGCTGAGCCTGGAGCCCCAGGTTTCGGTGGTGGTCAGGGGAGCTTTTGCACAATTAAAGCTTGTGCGCCAGCTGCGCCCGTACCTTGGGAAGTCTGACTTGGCCACGGTGGTCCACGCTCTGGTTACATCCCGTCTAGACTACTGCAATGCTCTCTACGTGGGGTTGCCTCTGAAGACTGCCCGGAAGCTTCAATTAGTCCAACGAGTGGCAGCCAGATTGCTAACAGGAGCGGGGTACAGAGACCATATGACCCCTCTGTTACGCCAGCTCCACTGGCTGCCAATTAGCTTCCGAGCACAATTCAAAGTGCTGGTTTTGACCTATAAAGCCCTAAACGACTCCAGCCCAGTTTACCTGTCCAAACGGATTCTCCCCTATGAACCATCAAGGTTATGAAGATCTTCCGGGTGGACCCTGCTCTCGGTCCCACCACCCTCGCAATCGCGTTTGGTGGGGACGAGAAACAGGGCCTTCTTGGTGGTGGCTCCCCGGCTTTGGAACTCCCTCCCACTAGAGATTAGATCTGCTCCCTCCCTCCTGACTTTCAGGAAACTACTAAAGACCTGGCTCTGGAATGTGGCATTTGAGGACTGAATTCTATAACCTTCGTCCACAAGGAAGGAGGATAATGAACTGTGACTATGACCATGACTGTGACTGTATTGACGATTTGGCTTGGGTAATTGTAATGATGATTAAGTTCTTGTGGGTTTTTTCGGGCTATATGGCCATCTTCTAGAGGCATTTCTCCTGACATTTCGCCTGCATCTATGGCAAGCATCCTTAGAGGTGAGGTCTGTTGGAACTGGGAAAAAGGGTTGCTATATCTGTGGAATGACCAGGGTGAGACAAAGGACTTTTGTCAGTTGGGCTAGGTGTGAATATTTCAACTGACCACCTTGATTAGCATACAATGGGCTGACTGTGCCTGGAGCAAACTCTTCTTGAAAGGTAATTAGATGTCCCTGCCTGTTTCCTCTCTGCTGATTTTGCTGTTGCAATTTTAGAATTTTTTAATACTGGTAGCCAGATCTTGTTCATTTTTCTTGTAATGATGATGTTTTTACTGTATTTTATTGTACTATTTTAATCTGTAATGATGTTGCACTCTGTTGTACTTGTATATTATTGTGTTTGCATATATGTTGTAAACCGACCGGAGTCCCTCGTTTGAGGTGAGAAGGCCGGTATATAAAACTTCCAAATAAATAAAATAAACAAATCATTGTGGGGTCACTGAGACCCCTTGGATGGCAGGGGAACAACTTTAGTTTGCTGAGTATGTGTTTGTATTTGACATACTATAAATCTCCAGGTTGGGTCTGCTGTGTTCGACAACACAACCTATTAAAAAAAATTGAAATATAACAGTCAAAGTAGTCTCAAACGGCATTCATTCTGCAGTGTAGATGCATCCTTACAGCGGCCGTGTTGGCAAAGAGGATTCTAAGAATTTGCAGCCCTTAAAAGTGACTTTTTTACGTTTTGGTCAATTGGAACAAATGGTTGTATTGCAGTCACTAAAGTGGCTCAAAATGCACAGAATCTGTCTTTAGCACGGAAATGATTTCAAAGGGTGTAGTTATAAGCCGGGCGTTTTTAGCGCTGCCAGGTGAAGTCAGGAAACGCTCTATTTACTCTCCTTCTATTGACTGGCTGCATTCAGGCAAGGCTGCCAGTGCGTTGACATGGAAAGCATCAGCGATGGGACCATTTCAAACCACTGACATTATCCTTCTCTATTTGCAAACTGAATCACTCCTGTACGCACCAGTTACTTTTTATAGAGTGTTTGTGCTTTGGCAAAGCTTTAAAAAAGTAAGGAGTAATGCAAAGGAAGTTATCATAGAGAAGCTGTCATATTTTTTTTTTAAAAAAAAGCAAAGAAATCATTCTGCTTTATTTGTTCTTTTTCCTCTTTCATTTGCTCATTGAAAGAGAGAGAGAGAGAATGAAAGAGCCTGAATAATTTCGAAGGTCAATAGAACGCATTAAAGAAATGCAAGCACTTTGTCTCTTAGTGTGTCTTTCCAAGGCATTGCATATTTTCATTTTTTTTTATTTTTATTCTTATTCTCATTTTTATTATTAGCTGTATCCGCCATGCTCTGCTGTGGCCAATCTTTCCTCCCCCTTTCTCTCCTTTCGCTCCCTCCCCCTTCCTTCCTTCTTTTCCTTTCCTTTCCTTCTTTCCTTCTCTCCTTCCTTCCTTCTCTACCTCTTTCCTTCCTTCCCCTTTTCTTTCTTCCTTCTCTACCTCTTTCCTTCCTTCCTTCCTTTGCTTTTTGCTTTCATCCTTCCTTCTCTCTTTCTTTCCTTCTCTCCAGCTTTCTCTCCTTCTTTCCCTCCTTCCTTTGCTCCCTGTTTCCTTCCTTCCTTCCTTCCTTCCTTCCTTCCTTTCCTTCTTCCTTCCTTCTTCCTTTCCTTTCTTTCTTTCTTTCTTTCTTTCTTTCTTTCTTTCTCTCCTTCCTTCCTTCCTTCCTTCCTCTCTCCTCTTCTTTCCTTCCCTTTTTCTTTCTTTCCCTTTCTCCTTCTTCTTCCTTCCTATCTCTTTCCTTCCTTCCTTCGCTTTTTCCTTCCTTCCCCCTTTTCTTTTCCTTCCACTTTCTCTCCTTTCTTCCTTCCCCACCTCTTTCTTTCCTTCCCCCTTTTCTTTTCCTTCTACTTTCTCTCCTTCCTTCCTTCTCTACATTTCTTTCCTTCCCCCTTTTCTTTTCCTTCCACTTTCTCTCCTTTCTTCCTTCTCTTCCTCTTTCCTTCCTTCCTTCCTTCCTTCCTTCGCTCTTTGCTTTCATCCTTCCTTCTTCTCTTTCTTCCTCTCTCTCTTTCTCTCCTTCTTTCCCCCTTCTTTCCCTCCTCCTTCTCCTTCCTTCCTTCCTTTCCTTCCTCCTTCCTTCCTTCTTTCCTTCCTTCCTTCCCTACCTCTTTCTTTCCTTCCCCTTTTTCTTTTCCTTCCACTTTCTCTCTTTCTTCCTTCTCTATCTCTTTCCTTCCTTCCTTTGCTCGTTGCTTTCGTCCTTCCTTCTCTCTTTCTTGCCTTCTCTCCTGCTTTCTCTCCTTCTTTCCCTCCTTCCTTCACTCTCTCTTTCGTCCTTCCTTCTCTCTTTCTTGCGCATGTAGCAGGGTTCAGACTGCATTGTAATAGGTGGTCTGTGGTTTGCTCTTTACACTCACATGTCATGGACCCTATTTTGTGGCCCCATTTCTTATGGCTTCATCTTGTGGTGCCAGAGCACAGTCTGTTCACTGCCTTCCAAGTTACCCAGTCTTCTGTGTGCCCAGGGAGTGTCTCTCATTCATTATCAGCCATGGATTGAGGTTCTCGGTTTTTGCCTGCCACTTTTGGACTCTCGCTTGCTGAGATGTTCCAGCGAGTGTCTCTGTAGATCTTAGAAAACAATTTCTTTATTTAAGTCGTTAATACAACAACAACAACAACAACAACAACAACAACAACAACATAATAATAATAATAATAATAATAATAATAATAATAATAGAACTGCAAAGACTCTGGCACAAGCCATTAAAGGTGGTCCCAGTGGTGATTGGCACACTGGATACAGTGCCTAAAGATGTTGACCTGCACTTAAAAACAATCAGTTTTTAAAATCAATCAGCTGACAAAATTACCATCTGTCAGTTGTAAAAGACCATCCTACACACAGTCCTAGACCCTTGCGAAGTGTCTGACGTGTGATCAAATACAAAAGCCAGCATGATCTTGTTTGCTATGTACCAATCTTGTTGTGTATATACTACTACTACTACTACTACTACTACTAATAATAATAATAATAATAATAATAATAATTGTATTTGTTACCCGCCTCTCCTTGTGGCTTAAAGCAGAGTACGACATAATTAAAATATACAGATACAATATAATACTATTTAAATACACATTTCAAAATACACCTAACAAAGATTAACACTAATACTAATAAGATGTAAATTTAAAATTGAAGGATTAAAATCCTGTTAAGTTACTGATCTTTAAGGATTGGGGCAAGAGTAAAAAATCAAAATTTCTGGCAATATGTTGTGGGGAATTCTCATGGTGTGAAAATAGAAAACAAGAGTATCCACTTATAATTTCTTTTCTGTGTGTGAATGTAATCCCTAGAGATCCCTCTAGTCAGGAGTAATATAGCAATCTGTATTTTAGCAATTTGAGACACTGAATTTAAGTACCCTCCAAGTGTCTTAATTTGGCAATCTAGATTAAACTTCACTTTTTTAAAGATGCTATTAGAATGTCCCAGTTTATTTCCCCTTTCGACTTTCCTCCTTTGTCTTCAACTTTTTGCAGATGCTGCAAATTGGTTACGAATCACAAAAGTATTTTGCATCAATTATTAGAAAGAAGAGAAGGGGTGAAATCTTGCCCTTCCCACGCCACGTTTGTCTTGGTTTTCATCTATGAAATTTTGGGTTATATGAAGGCAACTCTTGTCCTTGTTGAAAAAAAGTGACAATTGAAGTTAAATGTCCAGTGTAGACAATTTGAGAATTGCTTGTGTTTATTATCTGTCTGTCTGTTTATTCAGTTTATATCCCAAGTTCCCTGATAAGAGCTTGTGATGTCCCTGCACTTTACACCTTCCATTGTGAGGTTCTACCCAGATCACCACTGCCACCAAATGTGAAAACTTCCCCAATCTTATGTCTATCACGAAAAATTTGTAAACGCTTTATCATCAATGCAGTTTGATGCCACTATAACTGCCTCACTCATTGCAGTGGAATCATGGGAATTGTAGTTTTACAAGGTATTTAGCCTTATCTGCTGAAGTGGTACCAGCAAAGAAGGCTAAAAACCTTGTGTGCTGTCACACGCTGGGTCTGTAGCAATTGTCTATTAAAAGGACGTGGTCTCTATATGCCCAGCGGGACGCCCGGAATGCCTCGGCTGAGAGGCCCTATGGATTTCCCTATACAAAGTCTTTAGAAGCTTAGAAAGTTTAACAAGGTTCTTTATTAATGCTTAAATCTTCAACAAATCAATCAAATACTTTAAAACTCTGGAAAACTGGTACCTTTCTTAATCTGCCCGCAAGGGACAGGCAACTTGCTTCAAGAACTGTTTCTTTCTTCTATAAAGGAAATCCTTGACCCTTCCCTGGCCAATCTGTTCTTCGGCTGGCGTGGGGCCCTACTCCCGGTTCCAATTTGCTTTACGGGTAACCCGAGTAGACCTTACCGGCCAAGACTTTGTAGATTTTCCAGCTGGTGTTCTTTGCCTTCCAAGTAAGCTGGCTGTATTTCTTAGTAAAGCTGTGAAACTGCTTTCCCCCAAAGTTTGTGAGAAACAAAGCTTTCTACAGGTGGGAGAAGCTCTCATGTCCTGTAACTGAGCTTTTAAACTGTAAGACTGAACTAAAAACTTTCTTTTCCCTCCTAGAACCCTGGGGAAAGGGGCGGAACTAAAGAACTTAACGATGATAGACAGGTGGCTGGCCCTATGGCTGCAGCCTGGAAGGAACCACCCAACTGCAAAATGCATGGCCAAAACAAACATATGCATAGAAAGGAAATTTAGGTTTCTGGTACAGCTGTACCAGCACATCTTGTAAAACTACAACTCTTACGATTCCATAGCATTGAGTCCTGGTAAAGTGGTGCCAAAGTGCATTAATTCTACAATGTAGATGCACCCTTGGATAAGAACTTTCTCTGTCACCATATCCGCCATTAATATAGGGACCTCTTGTGGCTACAACCCTAGGGAACTACTAGATGCTCTCTAGATTTTTGTGCATAACATTATGCAACTTCTATAGCCACTGGACACCAACATGCTTCATTGTCTCCTCCACCACAGACACCTTGTCGGAATTCAATCCTTATATTTTTCCTGTTATACACACACACACACATTTGTGTATAGTGTTCACTTTGTACCTTATCCGTCCACAGAGACCGGCAATAACCGCCTGCATTGTTTGGCAAGAGTGAAGGCTGTGGTCCAACGCATCTGGAACGCATCCATTTGGCGAAGGCTCTTGTATCATCAGCATTAGCTCCTCATTCATTTACTTAGCTTTCCCATAGAAATATGGCGGCTAATTTGTCTGTATTTTCTCAGCACTTGTTTTAATGTTTATAGGCATTAAAAGAAGGCAATTTTTTTTTGCTTATGATGGCACAAGTGGGTAACATTGCCAGACTGCAAACATTTGGGTTTCTCCAATTTTATGGCAAATGGTTCAAAACTTAGTTTTTATTTTGCCCGCATATGTATCAATATTCAATTTATGGTCTGTTTATTTATTTTAATGTCAACCCAAAATGATGAAAGGAAGAGGTTTGGAGGTGCTTGCACTGCACATTATGCTGTTATGCAGATGTTCAGTGGTGCTATTTAGATTTGTGTTGTGTGGGATGCTCTTTTCTCACCAGCCAGATCACTTGGGGTGGGACTGGGGGGGCAAGAGAGATTTGCAGTTCACACATTTTTTTTTAATGGGGCGAGCGATGGAGGCATGCTTGCTTGCACAAAGAGTTTATTTGCTGCACAGAAAATGCTTGTTCTTATTAATTCCAGTGTTTCCAAAATTAAACCCAGTGCAAGGAAGATGGTTACAGTGAACACATCTCAGCTGATGCACATTCAGTTTGGTTTTGTTCCATATTACTTGTAGATCAGTCCAGTAATTTCATTGACATGCATGCTCCTCAGATACTTGCTTACTTAGGCAATCCCTTGTAGTCCAAGGATGATGATCCTCCAAGTTTGGTGTCCTGGGGGTAGGTTCGTAGGTGACTGTGGAGCCCTCTTCTTGATCTGCATCTTCTTCCGCAGTGAGGTCATTGGTTTCCAGGTGGAAAGCGGTCTTGGACGGGGTTGGCTTGATGTGCCTTCCTCTTGGCACGTTTCTCTCTTTCACCCTCCATTCGTGCCTCTTCAAATTCTGCAACACTGCTGGTCACAGCTGACCTCCAGCTGGAGCGCTCAAGGGCCAGGGCTTCCCAGTTCTCAGTGTCTATGCCAGAGTTTTTAAGGTTGGCTTTGAGCCCATCTTTAAATCTCTTTTCCTGTCCCCCAACATTCCGTTTTCCGTTCTTGAGTTCGGAGTAGAGCAACTGCTTTGGGAGATGGTGGTCGGGCATCCGGACAACATGGCCGGTCCAGCGGAGTTGCGGAGGACCATCGCTTCAATGCTGGTGGTCTTTGCTTCTTCCAGCACGCTGACGTTTGTCTGCCTGTCTTCCCAAGAGATTTGCAGGATTTTCCAGAGGCAGCGCTGATGGAATCGTTCCAGGAGTTGCATGTGACGTCTGTAGACAGTCCACGTTTCGCAGGCATAGAGCAGGGTTGGGAGGACAATAGCTTTATAGACAAGCACCTTGGTATCCCTACGGATGTCCCGGTCCTCAAACACTCTCTGCTTCATTCAGAAAAATGCTATTTATTTGTCGTATCAGAGCAACCAGTCCATTATATTACATTTCTAACAGAACAAAGCAAACATACAGACAAAATACAAAATTTGTGAGTTTGGTAGTTGGTTAAATGTCCTTTGACCAGTATCTGGTCACTTGGAGTGCTTCTGGTGTTGCTGCAAGAAGGTCCTCCATTGTGCATGTAGCAGGGCTCAGGTTGCATTGCAGCAGGTGGTCAGTGGTTTGCTCTTCTCCACACTCGCATGTCGAGGATTCCACTTTGTAGCCCCATTTCTCAAGGTTGGCTCTGCATCTCGTGTCAGAGTACAGTCTGTTCAGTGCCTTCCAAGTCGCCCAGTCTTCTGTGTGCCCAGGAGGGAGTCTCTCATTTGGTATCAGCCATTGGTTGAGGTGCTGGGTTTGAGCCTGCCACTTTTGGACTCTCGCTTGCTGAGCTAGTATCTCTGTAGATCTTAGAAAACTATGTCTTGATTTAAGTCATTGACGTGCTGGCTGATACCCAAACGGGGGATGAGCTGGAGATGTCTCTGCCTTGGTCCTTTCACTATTGGCTGCTACTTCCCTGCGGATGTCAGGTGGTGCAATACAGGCTAAGCAGTGTAATTTCTCCAGTGGTGTAGGGCGCAGACACCCTGTGATAATGCGGCATGTCTCATTAAGAGCCACATCCACTGTTTTAGTGTGGTGAGATGTGTTCCACACTGGGCATGCATACTCAGCAGCAGAGTAGCATAGCGCAAGGGCAGATACCTTCACTGTATCCGGTTGTGATCCCCAGGTTGTGCCAGTCAGCTCTCGCATGATAATGTTTCTGGCACCCACTTTTTGCTTGATGTTCAGGCAGTGCTTCTTGTAGGTAAGAGCATGGTCTAGAGTGACTCCCAGGTGAAAAATGCTGCACTTACAGAGCTCAGGCAACATTGTATTTCGGTGTTGATGTTGACTTCGGTGGAGAGGTGGCTGCCAAGGTAGCGGAAATGATCAACATTTTCTAATGTTACACCATTAAGCTGTATCGCTGGCATTGGAGAGGGGTTGGCTGGTGCTGAAACAGCACTTTGGTTTTCTCGATGTTCAATACAGGCCGAGCTTCTCGTATGCTTCTGCGAAGGTGTTTAGAGTGGCTTGTAGATCTGAGATATCACCAGTGCAATACATCAAAATTGCAGGTTTCCAGATTTAATTGAAATGGAAGGAAGTCAAAAATGGAACAAAATTAATACAATTTTCCTGACCAAAAGAACAATTGGGTTGGGTTCAGTTTAAGGTTGTAGTAGGGACCGCTGGGAAATAAGACAGCATTCTGCACTGTCATTTTTCAACAAAACCGATCCAAGCTGGGTTGCTGTAGGTTTTAAGGGCTGTAGGTTTTTAGGGTACAGATACTGGGTGAAATATGTTAGGGTGGATTTACACTGTAGAATTTATGTAGCTTAACACTATTGTAATTGTCATGGCTCAATGGTATGGAATCATCGGATTTGGAGAGGCACAAGCATATCTATATAGTGACTATTTTTTTCCACTATAGTATTAGCAGGGGTGGCTCAACCCATTACGCAAAGTAAGGATTTGCAGTATAGTTGATTTTGCCCAGGGGTGCTCTTGAGGTGCTCTTGGGGGAAAATAGACCTTGGCATATGTGAGTTGTAGTTACTGGGATGTATAGTTTACCTACAATCAAAAAGCATTCTGAACTCAACCAATGATGGAATTGGACCAAATATGGCACACAGAACTCCCACGACGAACAGAAAATATATATATCAGTGATTGGTTGGGGGGGGGGGGCACCAAAATACTGTTTGCTTACCATTGAAAATTACCTAGGGCTGCCTCTGAGTATTAGTAAAGTGATCTTGTGTATTGTTTAGAGCCAAAACTGCAGAAGCTTGTTCTTTTAGGCATTTCTCCTCAACCTAGAGCTTCTGTCTCTGTGGTTCCCTTGTTTGTTCATGAGAGGCACGTTTTCACTAAAGTGCTCGACTTCAAGCCATTCTCAATTCAATTTAAGCAAAAGGGTTTGTGTTTTCTCTTTTTGCGTTTGGCTAATTTACATATAAAAGCTTTACTATACATTTTATAAAATGACTGTGTACAGAAAAGACTCATTTCGGTTCCGAAGGATTGTTCTTCCTCCCACGGAGTTACGTTCTCTCTTTGCTCCTGTGCTTTTTACTAGCAATTTCTTCTTCCCCGCCTTTCCAATTCTAATTCTAAATGGTTAGTGACTAGAAATAGACGTGTGTTTTCCCAAAATGGGCAAACATAACATCTAAAGTAAGCCCAAAATGATTTGACTGTTATTATGAAAAGATTAAAAGTGTGTTTCTATTACCAAAGTAATTTCGGATGTGTTTGTGTGTGACAGGTAACCCAGGTTTGGGAAAATACACCCCTGATTTTTAAAATATGACAATAGCTGATGATAGTTTTCTTCTAAATGTCTTCTATTTAATCAGGTTTTCTGAATCTTTTTTTTTTAAATGTTTCTCTACATGGCGTGCAAAACCTTTTCATAAACCGTTGACTACATCATCTCTGTGTATTACTTCCACAGCAGACCAGCACAACTCGGAAGTAGTAAGGGGCATGCCCAGGTCTGGGGCCAGGGGGTACACTTCGCTCTTGGGGAACCTGCCCATGAAACTCTCGGATTCCTCTGCCCTCTCCATGTCTGCCATGGAAGCCACCTGAGAACTTCCCACCCTCCCTGCTGTCCCTCAGTTTTGCCGCTTGCAGTTCCATGCGCTTATTCCCCTTCAGTGCAGTCTCGGCACATGCTGACTCCACGTGCCACCCAAGGAAGGCTGAGCTGCAAGGGAGAAGAGGGACAGCCAACTGGCCAGCCAGCCTGACTCCTATCTGCCCACTGGCACCTCAGAGCTTCTGAGGGCAACACTATTTATTATTATTATTTATTTATTTAAAAGTTTTGTATACCGACCTTCTCACCTCTCTTGAGGGACTCAGACCAGTTTCCAACCATAATATCACATACAATAAATAAAACATCATAATTCATATTACAGTAAAGCATTAAAACAGCAATTAAATTTAATAACTACAATGGTCAGTCGTCACAGTAAAATCGCTGCTCATCATCCTCCATCCATATCTCAGGGAGTTGGCTCACTCGTCGAATGCCTGTCTCCATACCCAAGTCTTCACCTGTTTCCTAAATGTCAGGATAAAAGGGGCGGTTCTGATCTCCAGTGGGAGAGAGTTCCAGAGTTGAGAGGCCACTACCGAGAAGGCCCTGTCCCTCGTCCCCACCAAACGTGCTTGCGAGGCCAGTGGGACCGAGAGCAGGGCCTCTCCAGACAATCTTAATAATCTTGATGGTTCATAGGGGAGAATACGTTCAGAGAGGTAAGCAGGGCTGGAGTCGTTTAGGGCTTTATAGGTTAACACCAGCACTTTGAATTGTGCTCGGAAGCTAATTGGCAGCCAGTGGAGCTGGTGTAACAGCGGAGTGGTGTGCTCCCTGTACCCAGCACCCGTTAGTAGTCTGGCTGCCGAGCGTTGGACTAGCTGCATCTTCCGGGCAGTCTTCAAAGGCAACCCCACGTAGAGAGCGTTGCAGTAGTCTAGACGGGATGTAACCAGAGCGTGGACCACCGTGGCCAAGTCAGACTTCCCAAGGTACGGGCGCAGCTGGCGCACAAGCTTTAATTGTGCAAAAGCTCCTCTGACCACCGTCGAGACCTGGGGTTCCAGGCTCAATGATGAGTCCGGGATCACTCCCAAGCTGCGAACCTGCGCCTTCAGGGGGAGTGTAACCCTGTCAAGCACAGGCTGTAACCCTATGCCCTGTTCGGCCTTTCGACTGACCAGGAGTACCTCTGTCTTGTCTGGATTTAGTTTCAATCTGTTGTCCCTCATCCAGTCCGTCACAGCGGCCAAGCACCGGTTCAGGACCTGAACAGCCTCCTTAGTAGAGTTGGGTGTTGTGGTCTGCTGATGATGACCCAACATCAGCAGACCACAACACCCAACTCTCTTTTCATATGCCTACATGTATATCTAAACGATTCCGCCCCAACTTTCCTATCTGATCGTGCCTTTCCTTATGAAGCTTCCAGGAATTTAAGATCACCTGGGGAGGGCCCTGTTCTCGATCCCGCCTTCCTCACAGGCTTGCTTGGTGGGGATGAGTGACAGGGCCTTCTCAGTGGTGGCCCCTCGGGTGTAGAACTCCCTTCCTGGGGATATTAGATTGGCCCCCTCCCTCCTGATCTTTTGGAAAAGAGTAAAAACCTGGCTCTTCGAGCAAGCTTTTGGAACCTCATTGTAACCAGATAAACTCAGTTCTTGTGAGCGAATACGGAACGGCTTAATAATGCAAATGGACATGAATTTAAATCCAGAAGTCATTGATTTTAATAGTAACGCTTTGGTTACATCCTGTTTAGATTACTGCAATGCTCTCTATGTGGGGTTGCCTATGAAGACTGCCCGGAAGCTCCAACTAGTCCAACGTACGGCAGGCAGAATGCTAACACGAGCAGGATACAGGGAGCATACTACTCCTCTGTTGCGCCAGCTCCACTGGCTGCCAATTAGCTTCCGAGCACAATTCAAAGTGCTGGTGTTAACCTATAAAGCCCTAAAGGACTCCGGCCCAGTTTACCTGTCCGAACGTATTCTCCCCTATGAACCATCTAGGTTGTTAAGAACGTCTGGAGGGGCCCTGCTCTCGGTCCCACCGGCCACTCAGGCACGTCTGGTGGGGAGTGTTTTGAGTGTTTGAGGACCGGGACATCTGTAGGGATACCAAGGTGCTTGTCTATAAAGCTATTGTCCTCCCAACGCTGCTATATGCCTGCGAAACGTGGACTGTCTACAGACGTCACATGCAACTCCTGGAACGATTCCATCAGCGCTGCCTCCGGAAAATCCTGCAAATCTCTTGGGAAGACAAGCGGACAAACGTCAGCGTGCTGGAAGAAGCAAAGACCACCAGCATTGAAGCGATGGTCCTCTGCCATCAACTCCGCTGGACTGGCCACGTTGTTTCGATGCCTGACCACCGCCTCCCAAAGCAGTTGCTCTACTCTGAACTTAAGAACGGAAAACAGAATGTTGGTGGACAGGAAAAGAGATTTAAAGATGAGCTCAAAGCCAACCTTAAAAACTAGGCCTGTTTGATCAAGAAAAAATTTGTTTCTAAAATCGTTTTGTAATTGGGGTGTTTTTTTGTTTCGATATTTAAAATAATTACAAAACTTTCCCAAAAAAAGTTTTGGTATTTACAAAATTTTGTAAATATTAACGAATTTTTAGAATATTTTTTTTATTTTTTAAGAATAATATTAAAAAATAATATTAAAAATAATATTAAAAATAATATTAAAAATAATATTAAAAATATTTTAAAATGGAAAACGAAACCGCACAGGCCTACTATACAGACATAGCGGGTTTGAGTCAGACCCAGCTAACACCTCCCAACAAAGGATTCCCCTGAGCAGGAAGGAGCCAGACTTTGAAGCTACAAGGCCATTTAATCCCAATCAAGCTGTCCAAACTCCATTTGCCTAGTTTCCAACAGACCTCTGAGGATGCCTGCCATAGATGTGGGCAAAATGTCAGGAGAGAATGCTTCTGGAACATGGTCATACAGCCCAGAAAACTCACAGCAAGCCTGGATGCAGCCTTCAATTCTCAGGCGGGCCACGGAGGCAGAGCCGGCGCTGCAGGAATCCCCTCCCCGGCTCCTGCGCCCTCCGGGAGAGAAAGAGAAGGAAGGAAGGAAGGAAGGAAGGAAGAGAGAAGAAAGGTGGGAGTGAGGCTAGGCAGAGACGAGAGAAAGAGAGAAGGAGGGAAGGAGACAGAGAGAGAGGGAGAGGGAGGAGAGAAAGGGGGAACGCGAGAAAGAGAGATAGAAAGAGGGGAAAGGGAGAGTGTGTGAGAGAGAGAGAAAGAGGGAGGGAGAGAGAGAGAGAAGGGGGAGGAAGGAGGAAGAGGAAGAGAAGAGGAAAAGAGGAAGGAAGGAAAGGGGGAAAAGAGGAGGAAGGAAGGAAAGAAGGAGGAAGGAAGGAAGGAAGGAAGGAAGGAAGGAAAGAAAGAAGAGAGAAGAAAGGAGGGAGTGAGGCCAGGCAGGGACGGAGAGAAAGAGGGAACTCGAAAAAGAGAGGGGGGAGGAGGGTGTGTGAGAGAGAAGGAGGGAGGGAGAGAAAGAGAAGGATGGAGTGAAAGAGAGAAGCGGGAGGAAGGAGGGAACGCGAGAGAGAGAGGGGGGGAAAGGAGGGAGTGTGTGTGAGAGAGAAAGAGGGAGGGAGTGAGAGAGAAGGATGGAGTGAAAGAGAGAAGCGGGAGGAAGGAGGGAACGCGAGAGAGAGAGGGGGGAAAGGAGGGAGTGTGTGTGAGAGAGAAAGAGGGAGGGAGTGAGAGAGAAGGATGGAGTGAAAGAGAGAAGGGGGAGGAAGGAGAGAAAGAGAGAGAGAAAGAGGGGAAAAAGGAGGAAGGAAGGAAAGGGGAAAGGGAGAGAGAAGGAAGAGGAAGGAAGGAAGGAAGGAAGGAAGGAAGGAAAGAAGGAGGAGGAAGAGAAGGAAGGAAAGAGAAGAGAAAAAAAGGAGGGAGTGAGGAGGAGGGGAGAGAAAGAGAAGAAAGAGAGAGGGGGTGTGAGAGAGAAGGAGGGAGGGAGTGAGAGAGAAGGATGGAGTGAAAGAGAGAAGCGGGAGGAAGGAGGGAACGCGAGAGAGAGAGGCAGGGGCAGGGCTTGGGTGAGAGAGAAGAGGGGAGAGAGAGAGAGGGAAGGAAGGAAAGAAGCGGGAGGAAGGAGGGAACGCGAGAGAGAGAGGCAGGGGCGGGGCTTGGCTCACTGGGTGCGCGCTCGCGGCGCCCCTTCGCCCCGCCCGTCCGCCCCATTTACGAAACGAGCGAAAGCTCGTAAATACTCTTGGAGTTGACGTTTCGATATTTTAAAACCCTTCCGGGTTTGAAATATTGTTTTGTTATCGTACCGTAAATGCAAAAATTAACGAATTTAAAACGAAATAACAGGTAAAAGCCAACCTTAAAAACTCTGGCATAGACACTGAGAACTGGGAAGCCCTGGCCCTTGAGCACTCTAGCTGGAGGTCAGCTGTGACCAGCAGTGCTGCAGAATTTGAAGAGGCACAAATGGAGGGTGAAAGAGAGAAACGTGCCAGGAGGAAGGCGCGTCAAGCCAACCCCGACCGGGACCGCCTTCCACCTGGAAACCAATGCCTTCACTGTGGGAGAAGATGCGGGTCAAGAATAGGGCTCCACAGCCACCTACAAACCCACAAAAATAGTCAACAAGGAAGACTATCTTACTCGTCCAACGAGGGATCGCCTAAGTAAGTAAGTAAGTAAGTACCGGGCATGGACTCCTGGTATCCACGGTTCTTAGATCTTTAAATCTCGAAGTCAGCTGGAAGGAATCACTATCTAGTTGTGTGGGTGCTGGGCTGTGGTCACATCTACACTGACCATTTAATGCAGCTTTAAAGTTGACTTCAAAATAAAGGCTGCAGTAAAAATTAACTGACCTCAACACTCTCCTTCTTCCAACACAGCTCACTGCAATATGAACACTGAACTGCAATTTCCGCAACTATAGAAGCTTTCCTCACTGTCTGGTGTGAAAGCAACTTCAATCCCATTAAAAAAATATTTGATAATTGCAAATCATTTCTCTCGGCTAAACACTACAGGCACATTCATTGCATCAGGACATGCATGGGGGCCATTACAGAAATGCCATTGGCACTGAACACTCTTTTCCAAGAAATTAGGGAATTGATTATGGGTATTAATCAAATAATACGTGGAATATCTAAAGCCTGCACTATATCAGCAGCACAAAGCATAGTCCCACTTTACTGAGTACTTAATAACTTTAAGAAACCAATGGATAGAGGAGAACCGCCTTAATCTGAGAAAGCATCTACACTGCAGAATTAATACAATTTGACAACACTCTAATAGCTCAATGCTATGGAATCCTGGAAGTTGTAGTTTGGTAAGGCACCAGCACTCTTTGGCAGACCATGCTGAAGATCTCACCAAATTACAACTCCCATGATTCCAGAGCAATGAGCTATGGCAATTAGAGTGGTGTCAAACTGCATTAATTCTACAGTGTAGATTCATCCCATTTCACCAAAGATCTGTAGTACTGTAGAAACAAATTGACTGTTGTTAACCTGCCCTATATTTCAAAAGGGAGATATTGAAGTTCATAATCTTAGTTTTGGATGGTGAATTTTTTTCCCATTGGACAGTGAAATGGATGTGCTAAAAAGGAGACTTCTACATTTTGGAAACTTTGAGCTCAATTGCACACAAGTATACTGTCTGTAATTATTTTTGCACCAATTGTGTCAATTCTCTATTTGTTTTGCAGGTACGTACCATAGCAATAATTAGGACTGAGCATTCAAAACATTTTCTTTTATAGATACCCTATACGACGCCGGCCCAGCTTACTTGTCTGAACGTATCTTCATCTACGTTCTGCCTCTACATTCCGCTTTGTAGTGTAAGATCTACCGGGAAGGCCCTGCTCTCGGTCCCACCAGCTTTGCAAACGCATCTGGTGGTGACGAGGGACCGGGCCTTCTTGGTGGTGACCCCCTGCTTGTAGAATTCGCTCCCCAGTGAAATTAGATTGGCGTCCTCCCTCCTTCCTTCTTCCCTTTCTTTCTCTCTTCTTCTCTTCTTTTCTCTCATTCCCCTTATTGTTAATATATCATTTAAACTATTATTAATCTTATTCTTCCTATTTAGTCTGATCATATTAGTATCTTGATCTTGTTTTCCTTTAACCAATCTTTAACGGGGTTCCAGTTTGTTGCTTTAATAGGTGTGTTTCGTGCACAAGCTAATATGTATGTTAGGTGATCCATGTTCATAATGTCCAATATCTTTTTCATCCACTCTTCCTTTGTTGGTATTGTGTTTTGTCTCCATACTCTCGCCAATAGGATATGGGCTGCTGTTGTTAAATAAATGAATAATTTATCTGTGTTCTTATCCCATTCACTATTGGTTAGTCCTAATAGGTAACATTCGGGTTTAAAGGGGATTTCACTCTTCAATATTTTCTGACATGCTTCCTGTATTATTTTCCAGTAGGATTTCACCTTCTTGCAGGACCACCACATATGGTGGAAGGTCCCCTCCTTAGTTCCACATTTCCAACATTTATTACATATATTTTTTGAGAACTTTGCCAACTTGCTTGGTGTTAGGTACCATTGATGAGTCATTTTCATCCAACGTTCTCTGAGGTCGTATGAGTAGGAATAGTTAGTTTTCTTGTTCCAACGATTATGTGTGTTTTTAAAGTATTGTATTCTATTGTATCTTGCTGCTGTTGTTGTTGTTCATTCGTTCAGTCGTCTCTGACTCTTTGTGACCTCATGGACCAGCCCATGCCGGAGCTCCCTGTCGGCCGTCACCACCCCCAGCTCCTTCAAGGTCAGTCCAGTCACTTCAAGGACGCCATCCATCCATCTTGCCCTTGGTCGGCCCCTCTTCCTTTTGCCTTCCACTTTCCCCAGCATAATTGTCTTCTCTAGGCTTTGCTGTCTCCTCATGATGTGGCCAAAGTACTTCAGCTTTGTCTCTTGCTGTTATAATGTATTAATTGTGGGATCAAATTGTTGCCATTGTTAGCCGCTCTGTGTCCCCCTGAGGGGGTTGAGAAGAGCGGGGTAAAAATGTTGTAAATAAATAAAAATAAAATTTCCCCCTCACTTCATTTCTCTTGAATCTATGCTTTGGAAATAGTTGCAGTGTTTATATACAGCTATCGTTACTCTTTCTAAAATAGTAGAAAAACACAGGCAAGTAACTGATCCATTTAATTTTAGTTAAAAATAAAACTTGCTTGGCAGATAGGAATGAAATGTATTTTGGAGTTCATTGGAAATATACCAGGACAGGGAAAATATCATCTGGGGATCACTAATAAAATTGGTTTGTATAGGAACGAATCCCAGCATTTCCTGAAATATTTTGTTTCATCTGGAGGAACACTTAAAATACTGGGGCAAATGGGACAGCCAGCAGAAAAACCTATGGCAGGCAAAGATTATCAGATTTTTAACAGTTTTGGAAATATCCCCATGTAGGAGAAAAAGCCGATTTCAGTGTAGGAATTAAGAAATCAGATGGCACATGTTTTTGTTAAAGGGATAAAAGAGCAGCAAGTGATGCATGGGCATATTCATGCACATTTTGCAACTTGCAGCAGTCAATATTGCCCCTTTCCCTGTTGTGTAAGTGCTAGATTTTTCAATAGAAATACAACAAATGTTAATGTTAAAATGGGATGACACTATATACTAGGCTTGTGCCGAAGAGGGGAGGAGGAGCCGTGACTGGCTACCACATAACCCATTCCAGATGGGAAAAAACGTGGCTGAGCCCTTGCCATTACAGCCAACCGAACAAGCTGGATTGGCCAAAGGAAACTGCACAAGCCTACTATTTACCCTGTTAAAACAATTCAAACCTGCACTTAAAAGATGAAACGAAATTAGAAACAAAGTGCTGGCTTTTTCCTACCATGGGAGAGGATGCTTAACCTGTGTCCTTTTAATTTGTTAACTGTTCTAGTTTAAATCTCTTGTCAATGAAACTTCAGAGCTAGATGTAGTGGGATTGGGAAGGGTAAAACCTGACCGTAGAGTCCACGTTTCTATGGTAAGATCAAGTGATATCTTGGGGAAAACAGGAGAAACTGAGCAGCAATTTATTGTCGAAGGCTTTCATGGCTGGAATCAGTAGGTTCTTGTGGGTTTTTTCGGGAGGAGGTGGGGTTCGCAAATGGGACAGCCATTCTTTTGCAGATTCGCAAAAAGAATCTGCGAACCCCACCTCCTCCAAGATGAACTGAACCACCTCAACTGGGCTCTCCAGGCCAATGGAGACTCCACCTCAGACATCAGAAGAGCTGCAAGACCAAGAACAAGCCACGAGAGTAAAGATGAAGATCCACCCAGAGGAAAAGTGTTCCTGCCATACATCAAGGGAACCACTGATCGCATAGGGAAGCTGATGAGGAAACACAACATACAAACAATCTACAAACCCACCAAGAAAATCTAGCAAATGCTACGTTCAGCAAAGGACAAGAGGGATCCTCTCACCTCTGCAGGAGTCTACCATATACCATGCAGCTGTGGACAAGTCTACATAGGGACCACCAAACGCAGCATTGCCCAAACACGAATCAAGGAACATGAAAGGCACTGCAGACTACTTCAACCAAAGAAGTCAGCCATAGCAGAGCACCTGATGAACCAACCTGGACACAACATTTTATTTGAGAACACAGAAATGCTGGATCACTCCAACAACCACCAGCTCTTTAAGCTGCTCCTCATAGGGCTTGTTCTCCAGACCCTTGATCATTTTAGTCGTCCTCCTCTGGACACATTCCAGCTTGTCAATATCTCTCTTGAATTGTAGTGCCCAGAATTGGACACAATATTTCAGGTGTGGTCTAACCAAAGCGGAATAGAGGGGTAGCATTACTTCCCTATATCTAGACACTATGCTCCTATTGATGCACCAAATCTGTACGCACCAAAATCAAAGAAAGAGTGGGTTGGCTGTAAATTGACCTCTAGTTGTACTTCATGAACTATCTCAAACGTTATTCACTAAATTTCTTCCCGGATGGAGTAAGGAATAAAGTTAACAATGTTCTTGCTGAGTGAAAGTCTTCGAAAACCACACAATTTTAAAAGGTTACTTGCAATTTGAGAGTTATTCTGCACAAAATATGCACTTTTTTTTTTTTTACAAAGAAGACAGCATTTCTATGCAGAAAACAACATTTTCTGCTCAGGAAGGAACATTTCTTCAGGAATATTTTTCCTACAAAAATATTCCTTCTTTTCTGCAGAAATATTTTCTTCTCCTCAGAAAATACTGGTTTCCACATAAAACCACATACAAAATTTGTTCAGTATTCATTATAAATGTCTAGGTACTAGACTTGTGCACAGATCCATTTTAGCCATTTTCCTTCAGCTTCTTTGGTGTGTTCGGCTTCTCCAGACGGTCATAACGGCAAGGGCTCAGTCGGCATGTTTTTGTTTTTGTTTCTATTTTTTGCCCAAAACGGCCCATATGTCTGTCAGACATGGCTTCTTCCCTTCTATTCGGCAGCACGCGGCACATGCTTCCTTAACTCTGTTCCTAAAACCCAGGCTCCATTGAAAGACGAAAGAAAGAAAGAAAGAAAAGGGGCCAAGGAGGGATGCTTCCTTAATTATGTTCATCAAACCCTGTCTTCCTTGAAGGAAAGAAAGGAAAGGGTCCCAGGAAAAGTGCTTCCTTAACTCCGTTCCTCAAACCCAGGCTCCTTAGAAAGAAAGAAAGAAAGAAAGAAAGAAAGAAAGAAAGAAAGAAAGAAAGCGAGTTCAGGAAGACTGTTTCCTTAATCCCATTTCTCAAATCCAGACTCCCTTGAAAGGAAGAAAGGAAAGAGTCTCAGGAAAGGTGCTTCCTTAACCACGTTGCTGAAACCCAGATTCCCTTGAAAGGAAGAAAAGAAAGGATCCCAGGAATGGAAAAGGGAGACTTGTAAGTTCCCCATTGTTGCCAGTGGGTTGGATCTTCTCAGCTCTTTCAGCTTCCTAGCTGAAAAAATATTTTTTCCACTAGCCAGTTTTCGGGAAACTCGCAAAAATAGATCTGGGTACCCAACCAAATTTGGATACCAAAAACGGATCGCCTTGCAACCAAATTGTACAAGCTTACTAGGTACAGCAGTATTTTCACAGGAAACAAAATAGTCTGTATAGCAAACAATCTCTCTGCATAGAAATATAATTTTCTGTGCAGATAATGCTGTTTTCTGCAATAACAAATCATGTACAATCATGTACAAAGGAAACCACATTTTGTGTTTATGATGTTTTGTCTCTTGTATTTTAGTATATGTATGCTTGAAACTTTTGTCTCGTGTATTTTAATATATGTGTGCTTCAATATATGATTTTATGATTGGATTTTAAATATGTTTTAATATGAGATTTTATAGACGCTTTTAATTAGATGTATTGTGCCCTGCCTGGAGTCAAAGGGAGAGACGGGTAATAGATAAAAATGATGATGATGATGTCCCAAACTTCTCTGTCCATCATTTTAAAACATTTTTCCTATAAATATCCCCTGGTCAAAAGAATAAAAGAGTAATCTTCTAGACTGGATTACTGCAATGAACTCTACGTGGGGCTGCCCTTGAAAACGGCTCGGAAATTCCAGATGGTCCAATGGGTGGCAGCCAGGTTGTTAACTGGGGCTCCTTACAGGGAGCGGTCAACCCTCCTGTTCAAGGAGCTCCACTGGTTGCCATTCATTTTCCGGACCCAATTCAAGGTGCAGGTTCTTACCTACAAAGCCCTGAACGGTTTGGGACCCGCCTACCTGCATGACCACATCTCTGTATACGAATCCACACGATCTCTTCGATCATCTGGAGAGGCCCTGCTCTAGATCCCACCTGCATCGCAGGCGTGATTGGTGGGGACGAGAGAGAGGGCCTTTTCGGTGGTGGCCCCTCGACTCTGGAACTCACTCCCTAAGGACATCAGGCAAGCCCCAACTCTGGCAGTCTTTAGAAGGAGTTTGAAGACTGGTTGTTCCAGTGTGCCTTCCTGGAATAATGATCCCATAGCACTTTGTCCTCCAAAGCACTTTACATATTAGGTCTGCTTGTACGTTTTCCACAAACACCACTTTCACCTTTTCGCCCATGTCCTGGCATCATTTCCAATTTTAACTTTACATTTGGCCTTCCCACTGTTTTTATTGTGTGTTGTCTTATTTTTAATTGTTGCATATTTTATTGTCTATGTTTTTTTTAAATTTTAATTGCACGTATTATTATTATTTTATTATTAACTTTATTTGTACCCCACTAGCATCTCCCGTAGGACTCGATGCGGCTCACATAGGCCGAAGCCTCAAAACACAATACAGTAAAACATAATACAACAACAATACCAAAGCAAATCAAAACAGTGAGCAAAATAAACAACAACAGTAACAAAACCAGGACACTTTAAAAACTGGGCTGGCCAGAGCAGTGGGTACAGGATTAAAAAGTGCTGAAGTGGCAGGAGGGATATAGGATTATAAAATGCGGTGTGCAGTGATCTTGATTCTACTAAAGTGCTTCTAGGACTTGGTGATGGGGATTCCTAATCTGGGAAGGCACATCGGAACAGCCAGGTTTTTAAATTATTTCTGAAAACTGCCAACGTAGGGGCCTGTCTCAGCTCTTTTGGGAGGGCGTTCCAAAGTCGGGGGGCCACCACAGAAAAGGCCCTGTCTCGCGTCCCCACCAAACATGCTTGCGACGCGGATGGGATCACGAGCAGGGCCTCTTCAGATGACCGAAGTGAGCGTGTGGGTATTGTTGTTATTATTGCTTGTATTGTTGTATTTGGGCTCAGCCACATGTAAGCCGCACTGAGTCCCTTGGGGAGATGGTAGCGGGGTACAAATAAAGTATTATTATTATTATTATTATTATTATTATTATTATTATTATGGAAGCATAAAGAAGTTGGCAAATGACCCAATTGTTCCAATTTATTAAAGAGCCCAATTGGACTTGACTTTATTATACCAATTGTTCTTAGTTGACCATTATTCCAGGAATTCCCCCTTTTCATGTTTTATTTCCCTTCATTTCTTCCATTGTCTTCCTCCCTCAAACTCAGTGCACTCTTAATTTTCAATTCGCAAGGAGACATTTAGTTAGAACTGGGAAAATCCAGGTGATGCGAAGCAGCGGCCGCCTTCCTTTTAAGCTCAATAAACAAAGAGCTCACTAAATAAACTGCCAACTCTCCTCTATCTTCCCTATCTTCCCGCTTCATGGCTATCCTCCCAGCTCTCGCACAGACTTCTAAAGCCATGGTGCCATCATCAGACAACATAGAGACTGCAATAGGAGCATTTCTATTGATCCTGGAATTTGCACGCTTGCAGCAGCAAATTGATTTTTATTCAAAGGCAATATAAAATAAGCAAATTTTAGAACTAAAGAAATGCAGCAACGGAGAGAATCGAGTTCAGGTATTACATTGCAATATTTGTTATCTTTCTTTTGAATGTAAGAATAAAGGTGGAATAAAGAAGTGGTTTGAACTTCAAGTAGAGATTATGTTGCAAATATATGAAACAAGTTCCATTGAGCTATCTCAATGCTCCAGAGACATTGTGCTTACAATGTCTTGGATTCAGATATACAAGAATTAGCCTGCTTGTGTGTACGACTAAAGAGAAATAGAAGCAGCACTCCCAATGCCTATGAGAATTCATGGCCCTTTTGCATGACATAATTATAGCACTATGTTTTGGCTTTTACTTTCATGGCAGTGCCCTATAGAACTGTAGAGATATAGAATCATAGAATCAAAGAGTTGGAAGAGACCTCATGGGCCATCCAGTCCAACCCCCTGCCAAGAAGCAGGAATATTGCATTCAAATCACCCCTGACAGATGGCCATCCAGCCTCTGTTTAAAAGCTTCCAAAGAAGGAGCCTCCACCACACTCCGGGGCAGAGAGTTCCACTGCTGAACGGCTCTCACAGTCAGGAAGATAAGGCACCAGAGTTCTCCGACTGATAATTCAAAATACTGCTCTCTAAATTGCAAATCCCAATATTCAACAGGACAGAACCATGACCATTAAAGTGAAATTTGGGCAGTATACCTCCGTATCTTTGTGTCCAGCATGGAAATACAGAGGTCTGCTGGAACAAGGATGATGTTGCATCCCAGTTCAAGAAACGAGACCATAAGATTAAATCCACCACACTGGACTGTAGGAAAAGCAATCCTTGTTTATTGATGAAAAATTGGTTACAAAAGAAAGGTAAATGCAAAGTCAAAAAGTCACAGAAAAACACAGCAGTCAGTAGAATCTCTGAACTTGAGCAAAATTTCAAAAGCCACAATACAAGAACCAGGAATCTGTTAGCCTTTTACTAACCATGAACTTGATAACTAAGCCTCTGGGATTACCGGCGATGAAACACAGGAATTCTGCCAAGGCACAGCCACAGTCCCAAACGTTGCTTGATCTAAAGAGGCACCCGGCAGGAGGCCTCTTAAACCAAAGAAGCTATTCTTTGAAACGCCCCTTGACTTTGACGTCTGGGCCTGTTTCTCCTGTAATCGATGTGACCTTCGTAGAAATTGGGAAACATTTCTGTCTCTAATTATCTGTTCTCTTCGGTCCTCATTAAAAACCCCAGGTGGAGAGATATTGCGGCTAGTGATATCACGGCTAACTTCCAAAACATTTTCCTCCAGCTGTTGAGTTTCCTTTTCATCCCCGCTGACCTCTGCATCAACAACAGATTGCACACTGTCAGGGTCAGGGAGAGCTTGCTAAGTTGGAAAAACTGTCAGAGAATCCGGTTCACACAGATCAGGATCAGGCTGAACCCCAACAGATGAGATCACAGAGAAATCCACATAAGCATACTTCCTTCCTTAGGCGATAACTCGTAGTCTGAGGATGATGGTCCTCCAAGTGTAGTGTCCTGGCGGTGCGACCATAGGTGACTGTGGAGCCCTATTCTTGATCTGCATCTTCTCCCACAGTGAGAGCATTGGTTTCCAGGTGGAAGGCAGTCCCGGTTGGGCTTAGTTTGACGTGTCTTCCTCTTGGCACATTTCTCTCTTTCGCCCTCCATCTGTGCCTCTTCAAATTCAACAGCACTGTTGGTCACAGCTGACCTCCAGCTGGAGCGCTCAAGGACCACAGCTTCCTAGTTCTCTGTGTCTATGCCAGAGTTTTTAAGTTGGCTTTGAGCCCATCTTTAAATCTCTTTTTCTGCCCACCAACATTCTGTTTTCCATTCTTGAGGTCAGAGTAGAGCAACTGCTTTGGGAGATGATGATCGGGCATCCGGACAACGTGGCCGGTCCAGCAGAGTTGATGGCAGAGGACCATCGCTTCAATGCTGGTGGTCTTTGCTTCTTTCAGCACACTGACATTTGTCCGCTTGTCTTACCAAGAGATTTGCAGGATTTTTCGGAGGCAGCACTGATGGAATCGTTCCAGGAGTTGCATGTGACGTCTGTAGATAGTCCACGTCTCGCAGGCATATAGCAGGGTTGGGAGGACAATAGCTTTATAAACAAGCACCTTGGTATCCCTACGGATGCCCCGGCCCTCAAACACTCTCTGTTTCATTCGGAAAAAAATCTGCACTCGCAGAGCTCAGGCGGTGTTGTATTTCAGTGTGAATGTTGACTTTTGTGGAGGGGTGGGTGCCAAGGTAGCGGAAATGGTCAACCTTTTGTAATGTTATGGCATTAAGTTGTATTTCTGGCATTGGAGAGGGATCCACACAGAGATTTTCTGGAACAAGGATGAGATTACAGGGATATCCACATTAGCATTTTTCCTTTTATCCAAAATACAAGGAAGCAACCAAATTCTGCACAGTACATCAGTTGTGCTCAGAGAAGACTATTTAAACCATGTTTACTGTTATTCTCTGTTTTGTGTATTTTAATATATATTTTATAGAGATACGTTTTGGTGTGTAACTTTCATAGAGGTACATTTTAATATGTGTATTTGTGGTGTTTCTGCTGTGCTTATGTGTATTAAGTGTTCTGTAACCCGCTTTGAGGAGAGGCAGGCAAGAAGTAATAATAATAATAATAATAATAATAATAATAATAATAAGTATTATTATTATGTATTGTTGAAGACTTTCATGGCTGGAATCACTCAGTTCTTGTGGGTTTTTTCGGGCTATATGGCCATGTTCTAGAAGCATTTCTCCTGACATTTCGCCTGCATCTATGGCAAGCATCCTCAGAGGTGAGGTCTGCTGGAACTGGGGGGAAAAGGGGTTTATATATCTGTGGAATGAAAGTCAGAGAGCACAGTAGATGTGCTTTCCTATTATTATTATTATTATTATTATTATTATTATTATTATTATTATTATTATTATTATTATGTGGCATGCCGCTGATGGGAAATGAAGTCCCATGGATTCCAATGGACCTACTCACGGTAAGCCAGTGTGGGATAGTAGTTCAAGTGTTGAACTACAGCTCTGGAGACCAGGTTCAAAATCCCACTCAGTCCTGAAAACCGGGTGACCTTTGGCAAGTCGCTTACTCTCAGCCTTAGAAATCCCTGTGGTCATTTTTCCTTAGAAGCAGTATGAGTAACCTAGGATTATGAGTAACCTAGAATCTATATGAGTAACCTAGGAGCTCCCAGTGGCGCAGTTGGGTAAATTCTGAGCTGCTGAATTTGCTGACCGAAAGGTCACTGGTTTGAATCCAGGGATTAGCATGAGCTTCCACTGTTAGCCCCAGCTTCTTCCAGCCTAGCAGTTCGAAAATGTGCGGGAAGGTAACAGCACTCCATGCAGTCATGCCAGCCACATGACTTTGGAGGTGTCTACGAACAACGCCGGCTCTTTGGCTTAGAAATGGGGATGAGCACCAACCCTCAGAGTTGGACACCACTAGACTTAATGACAGGAGAAAACCTTTAGCATCTAGGACTGCATGATATATTTTCAAATGATACACACAGATCCAAGTAAGATGGTCTTTTGCAGTCGACATATCGTGATTTTGTCAATGTTTGTATTATTATTATTATTATTATTATTATTATTATTATTATTATTATTAGAAACACAAGAAGATGAGTCCACAGCAAACAAGATCACTCTGCTGGCTGTTGTATTCGATCCCAAGTGTCTAGGATTGTGTGATGTATCGGCAAATAATGTATGCAGATCCCAGTAGGGTGGCCTTTTGCAGCTGGCAGATGATAATCTTGTCAGTGCCGATTGTGTTTAAGTGCAGGCCAAGGTCTTTAGGCACGGTACCCAGTGTGCTGATCACCACTGGGGCCACCTTGACTGGTTTGTGCCAGAGTCTTTGCATATTATCATCATCATCATCATCATCATCATCATCTTATTATTATTATTACATTTACAGTATTTTACCCTATTATTTGGGAGCCCCCGGTGGCACAGTGGGTTAAAGCACTGAGCTGCTGAGCTTGTTGATCGAAAGGTTGCAGGTTCGATTCCGGGGAGCGGCGTGAGCTTCCGCTGTCAGCCAACCTAGCAGTTCGAAAACATGCAAATGTGAGTAGATCAATAGGTACCGCTCCGGCGGGAAGGTAACGGCGCTCCATGCAGTCATGCCGGCCACATGACCTTGGAGGTGTTTACGGACAACGCTGGCTCTTCGGCTTAGAAATGGAGATGAGCACCACACCCCAGAGTCAGACATGACTGGACTTAATGTCAGGGGACTACCTTTACCTTTACCTATCATTATTAGAACCAGAAATGCAGAATTGTGCTCCAAAGATAAATGCATATTTTCATTCAAGTAAATCAGAAAATTATTAAAACCCCAAAATTCCACTTTCACAAAGATAACACCAACAGGATAAGTCAAATAAAAGTGTTATTATGGAAAGGGAAAAATTTTTATGACCTAAAAGACTAATTTAACAACTATAGGTGCAGTAGTTTTTGGAAATTAGTTCACTTAGGGACATACCGATCGTTCTTCACTGGGCTCAGTGTTTACAAATTGTCTCAGAGATAATTAAAATCTCATATCAAAAAGAATCACTGCACCTTTAAGGAAATATTATGTTTTCAGGGAGTCCCTATCAAGGTAAATTTCATCAGTATTCAAAGAATGAGCAAAGCACTTCAACAATTTATTTCAATAAAAGAAGATTTAGCAGAAAGGAGTATAAATGATGAAAACTTGCTTTAAACTGATTTATTCCCTGCAGCAATAAAAGGAATGTTTCTTCACTCGGCTGTTTAATATGCAAATATGCAGAGCATCCAGCTTCTGACAGCACATCATTAATAAAACCTTGCACTAAGCAGTGCTCTCGATATTTCATCCTGATGAAAATACATGATGATGATTTTTGACTGTATAATTTCAGAGTTGGAACAATGTACTTCTTTCCAGAGAGGTGGACACTTTAGAAGTTAGGCTATATTACTTGAGCTTGGAAGCTTTCACATATTTTTCTCCCCAAAAAACATTATTTACTTCATTTTTAATCTGACTTTCTCCCAATATAGGAACTTGTTCGGTGACAGCATGAGCCTTATAAACCAAAGGTGAAAACTCAAAATAGTCGCTTGGAAAATAGGCAGAATCACAATGTAACAAATAAGAGCAATGGAAGGTCAGTTATAATGAACCGTAGGGAAAAGTAGGGAACTTTATTCGATAATAAAAATGCTGCTTCACCAAAAATTATAACGACCACAAAGCAGCCTACCAAATTATAACGATGACACCACTACAGATTAGCTCACCAAAAATATAGAGGGAGTATGGTCCAGAGGAGAGCGACTAAAATGATAAAAGGTCTGGAGAACAAGCCCTATGAGGAGCGGCTTAAGGAGCTGGGCATGTTTAGCCTGAAGAAGAGAAGGCTGAGAGGGGATATGATAGCCATGTATAAATATGTGAGAGGAAGCCACAGGGAGGAGGGAGCAAGCTTGTTTTCTGCTTCCCTGGAGACTAGGACGCGGAACAATTGCTTCAAACTACAAGAGAGGAGATTCCATCTGAACATGAGGAAGAACTTCCTGACTGTGAGAGCCGTTCAGCAGTGGAACTCTCTGCCCCGGAGTGTGGTGGAGGCTCCTTCTTTGGAGGCTTTTAAGCAGAGGCTGGATGGCCATCTGTCAGGGGTGATTTGAATGCAATATTCCTGCTTCTTGGCAGGGGGTTGGACTGGATGGCCCATGAGGTCTCTTCCAACTCTTTGATTCTATGATTCTATGATTCTATGGTTGTTGAAACCAACTGTATATTTAAAGCTAGGAACTGGGAACCACTGGAACTGAGACACTTAAGATGATTCTTTAAAAGGTTTCCGCTGCCATCATATTACTAATGCACGGGCTGAGGTATTATTGAGAGTGTTACCCTAGTTTTCTTAGAGGCTGGTAAAAAGCTGACTTGAATAACACTTTTACCACAAAGGTATTCACACTGAGGCTGGTATAAGTTGGTAAAAATAACAAGAACTTTTATTGAACAGGCTTGAATAATTCAGGTACAAAATCTTGATGGTTTCAGTAAAATACTGGCATCAAAAAACTTGTGGTTACATTTGAGAAGAGATCTTAAAAACTTCTGGGTTACAAGTCTTAAAGTTTCAACAGAGAAAATTACTTCAGGAAATAAATCTCTGAAAGTAACTCCCACAAAAATCCCCCTTAGGAATCTAGTCAAAACCTGACTAACGGGATTCTACTCCACACAGTATTCTATCTATACTTCTCTATAGCTACTCTGAATACTAAACAAAAAGACTGACCCAAAGTTCTTCTTCAAAACCCTAAACTGTTCTCACTAACACCCAACGTCTTTGTTCTACCCTTTCCAAGCTCCAACTCCAAACTCACTAGCAAACTCTACTGGCAATCTGGGAACTCAAGCCTCAGTTTTAAAAGTCACTTTTTCCCTTCTGATTATTTAGGCTTTGCCCCCATCGTTCTAACCAATCTTCACCTTCTAACTTTCCCTCCAAGACTAGAACATGGCCTCTTAAGGCAAACCTAACCTAAGATGGCATCTCCCTGTCTCCCTTCTCCAAAATAGATGCCGTGGCTTTGCCTGGCCCACTCTCTTAGGCCTAAGCTAGCTTGTCAAGGTAAGGGATTCATTACATTAGTCTTACTCCAAATTAAAGTTTTAGGAGACGTGATCCTCAACATTCAGCTATAAAAGTGGAGAGGATAAAAGTCCTACTCTGCACTTATTTTTCAAATGCAGTGCAAGTTCAGACTCCCATTATCTGCAAGTGTCTAACAAATCTACATTTTACAAATCAAATCAGAATAAAATAAAGATCTGGAAAAGTTTATGTTGCTCATTGTTTCTCAACCTTCCTAATGCCGCGACCCCTTAATACAGTTCCTCATTTTGTGGTGACCCCCAACCATAAAATTATGTTGTTGCTACTTCATACCTGTAATTTTGCTACCGTTATGAATCGTAATGTAAATATCTAATATGCAGGATGTATTTTCATTCACTGGACCAAATTTGGCACAAATACCCGATACACAAAATACACCGAATACTGGTAAGGGTTGGCAGATTGAGTTTCTCATTTGGGAGTTGTGGTTGCTGGAATTTATAGATAACCTACAATCAAAGAGTATTCTGAACTCCACCAATAATGGAATTAAACCAAACTTGGAATACAGAACTCCCATGATCAACAGAAAATACATGATCAACAGACCTTGAGTTTTGGAGTTGTAGTTCATCTCCATCCAGAGAGCACTGTGGATTCAAACAGTGATGGATCTGGACCAAATACTCAATATGCTCAAATGTGAACACCAGTGGAGTTTGGGTAAATTGGGAGTTGTAGATGCTGGGATTTATAGTTCACCTACAATCAAAGAACATTCTGAACCACACCAACAACAGAATTGGGCCAAACTTCCCACATAGAACCTCAGTGACCAACAGAAAATACTGTGTTTTCTTTGGCGACCCCTCTGACACTCCCTCGCGACCCCCTCAGGGGTTCCAACCCTCAGATTGAGAAACGCTTGAAAACACAAGACACATTATCAGCAGGTTTCTCCAGAGCAAATAATACCAATACATTAGAATGTAGAGAAGTTGTTCCCAACCTTTTTTTGACCAGGGACCACTTTGACCAGGGACCTCTTTGACCAGGGACCACTTTTATCAGGGACCACTTTAATCAGGGAGCACTTTTACCAGGGGTCTCTTTGACAAGAGGCCACTTTGACTAGGAGACACTTTGACAAGAGGCCACTTTGACCAGGGGCTACTTTAACCAGGGAACACTCTCCCACATTTGTACCAAAAGGGTTACAAATCACTTTATGGTCAACTTTAGATTCAATTTGGTTATTTGTGGTGCTGATTAAAAAAAATGCATTGAATAAACCACATCAGCTCTAGTTTCTGATACAGAACACATTGCATCCAGTAGTCTCCATCTGCTCGCCCACAGAAAACCATGTTTAATTATCTACAGCTGATGTGGTTTATCCAATGCAATTTTCTGAATCAGCATCCAAAATAACCCCAGGAACAAGCCTAAAAACGAAGACACTACAAAAAAAAATGGTTGAGGTGTGTTATTATCCATAGATTTTGTTAACACTTGGCACTAGAAGAGGGTTTCATGAGCGGTGTAGTAACAGTGAGGCTGTGGACTATATTTTAGTTCTTGCAGACCACTGGTGGTCCATGGACCACATGCTGGGAACCACTGCTGTAGAGTTTACAAATCTGAACCACATTCATAACTGATTGTCTAACAGCATCTATAAAATGCTACAATAACCTGGGGTTGTTATGTCACAAGACTGTGACAAACCCACAATATGAAATTTGTGCTGGTACAACTGCTCTAGGAGCTCCAACTTCGTTTGCTTTGCATTTAATTTTTGTTATAATCCCAAGTTTCAGGGACTCTGCAGAAAGGTGGCTTCTTTTGGCTGCAATCATAGGGCAAGCCACCTGTCAATTATAGTTAGGTTCCCTGGTCCTGCCCCCTTTTGGGGTTTTGGAGGGAAAAGGAGCCAGTTTGGGTTCAGTCCACACAGAGAAGCCTTTCGCACAGGACATAAAACGAAGAGCTCCTGTAGAAAGCTTCGTCTTCTACAGCTTGGCCGGGGAGATATACAGCCTACAGCTTGGCCAGGGTTATACAGCCCACAGCTTGGCCGAGGATCATACAGCCTTACTGCTCCTTTGCTGAGGGACTTCAGCCAGCCATCACCTAAACCTGAACTCCTTCTTTTCCCCTGGAAGTCTACAAAGCTCTGCTTGGTAAGGGTCACTCGCGGAAGCCAGACACAGTTGGTACCGGGTGCAGGGGCTCCACGCCAACCGAGGCAAGTACAGACTGCCCAGATTAGAAGTTAAGGATTTCCCCATTAGTTAGTATACAGTAATGAAGATAGTGCCTGTTCCCAGTGAACAAGATTGCAAGAGCCAATAGAACAGTGTTTCTCAACCTGGGGATCGAACCCCTGAGGGGGTCGCGAAGGGGTGTCAGAGGGGTCGCCAAAGACCATCAGAAAACACAGTATTTTCTGATGGACATGGGGATTCCATGTGGGAAGTTTGAGCCAATTCTATCATTGGTGGGGTTCAGAATGTGCTTTGATTGTAATGAACTATAAATCCCAGCAACTACAACTCCCAAAAGTCAAGGTCTATTTTTCCCCAGGCTCCACCAGTGTTCACATTTGCGCATATTGAGTATTTGTGCCAAGTTTGGTCCAGATCCACCATTGCGTGAGTCCACAGTGCTCTCTGGATATAGGTGAACCACAACTCCCAAACTCAAGGTCAATACCTACCAAACCCTTCCAAGATTTTCGTTGGTCATGGGAGTTCTGTGTGGCAAATTAGGTTCAAATCCATCGCTGGTGAAATTCAGAATGCTCTTTGATTATAGGTGAATTATAAATCCCAGCAACTACACCCAAATTACAAAATCAGTCCTCCCCCAACCCCACTAGCATTTGCATGTGGGTGCATTTGGTATTTGTGCCCAGTATGGTTCAGTGAATGAAAATACATCTTGCATATCTAATATTTAGATTATAATTTATAACAGTAATAAAATGACTGTTATGAAGTAGCAACAAAAACAATGTTATGGTTGGGGGTCACCACAACATGAGGGACTGTATTAAGGGGTCAAGGCATGAGGAAGGTTGAGAACCACTGCAATAGACTGTTAAGAAAGCTTTAAGTTACCTGTTTGTTTTCATCAATAAAGAACTTTGTTGGATTTACTTTAAGCAATCTAAAGACTCTGTTTGGGGGAATCTAAGGGCCTTTTATCTGAGGCAGCCCCGGCGTCCCGTTGGACACACAGAATTTATGTCCTGTCTACAGTCTAATGCACAGGCCCAGCGTGCGACAGCACAAAATTGCTGGCTTGCAAAACATGGTAATATATGTGCAGAGGGCTTGAATCACAGTCAAAAGGGTAGTCTCTCTGCTTGGTTCCCCCAACGTGTCCCCGTCTCTTGTGAATCATAGGGCTGGGCAACCACGGAAAAATTTGTTTCTAAAATCGATTTGTTTTTTTGGGGTTTTTGCGTTTCGATTTTTAAAAGAATTCCGAAATTTTTCTTTTAAAAAGTTTGATATTTACGAAATTTCGTAAATTACAAAACAATATGAAACAATTATGAAACAATTACGAGTCGATTCGTTAATGGCGGATGCGACCGCGCAATACGCTAAAAAACCTCCAAATGGGACAGGGGGAACTTCTGAAGCTTCCCTCTCCCTCTGTTGTTGACTGTTGGTGTGATATTTATAATTTTTTTTCACTGATTAAACAAACAACTATAAAACTTGCCCCAGACATGCAGAAATAATAACGAAACGATTTCAAAACGATAACGAAACAATTACGACACGAACTCGAAACAATTACGAAACGAATTAAAAAATTCGTTTCGTTTTTTAGTTGCTCCTGAATGGTTCGTTATTGCTTCGTTATAAAAAAATAACGAATTTTTAATGAATTACGAAATTACGAAACGAAACCGCCCAGCCCTAGTGAATCACTCAAGTGTTAAAGAAATCTTCCCCTGTGTTCATTTCACTGTTTCGCAGTGATGTAGGGAGGATGCCTTCACATCATAATTGAAAAGATTTGTGTTAAGAATCAATGATTTAGCACATTTCAAAGAAATCTGAAGGCTTTAAATATATATATATTTTAAATATATTTTTTACACCATCTCCCTGTGGATCTCAATAAGACAAAACGTCTTTGAGGCTGCAATTCAGGGGGAATCTTGCAGGTTTTAGTAAACTTCTCCTAGCGTGCACTTTACGTGTTTCTGATTTTCCGTGAGTGGCAATACACCCTTCATAACTCAAATGGGATTAACCAATTAGACATTTCCCAGTAGTCTCTAAAATAGCTGCTGTTGGCATGTTTTTTGCATGGAGGAAACCTCAGCGGGCGGATATGATAGAAATCTTGCACTATTTAAATATAGAATTGGGACATCAAAGAAAGGGTTGTATTGAAATAACATAGATAATTAAGGAAGTAGAGAACAGTAATAACTGATTTGCATAAAATGCTAATTAGACCCTTAAATTGTTCGCCAATTCCTGCTTTAGGCATGGTAACTGCGGGTTCAAATTTATGTACTAATTTTATTTAATCTTGTTTGAAAGCAGTTCAGAAAGGGGCACCAATGTGACTGGTACCTTGCCTCCCCCTTTTTCTTAAGTGAATTACAAAGTAAGTGGACTGAAAAATCAGTTTGGAATTCAGCCCACGACTGTCCCAGTGCATATCAATTTGGCGTACGAAACATTAAGGAAGTCTTACATATATGTACATGGCGTTCATTGACCTTGCAAAGGCATTCGACACAGTGAATCGCAGCGCCCTCTGGACCATCCTCCAAAAAATCGGGGGTCCTGACAAATTTGTGAACATCCTGCGGCTCCTCCGTGATGACATGATGGCAACTGTCTTGGACAGCAATGGCTCCCAAAGTGACCCATTTAAGATGGAATCAGGTGCCAAACAGGGATGTGTTATTGCCCCAACTTTATTTTCCGTCTTCATCTGTCTTGTCTGGATTCAGTTTCAATTTGTTAGCTCTCATCCAGTCCGACACAACTTCCAAGCACCGGTTCAGAGTCTGGACAGCCTCCTTGGTGACAGGTGAGAAGGAGTGACAGATTTGGACATCATCTGCATAGAGATAACACCTCATTCCAAAACTCAGGATGATCTCCCCCAGCGGCTTCATGTAGATGTTAAACAACATTGGGGACATAAATGAACCCACAATGATTGTGGGGTCGAACTGGTGTCACCCAACAGCACTTTCTGGGACCGTCCCTCGAGAAATGACCGGAACCACTGCAAAGCAGTACCCCCAAGTCCCATGTCTATGAGGCATCCCAGAAGGATACCATGGCCAACGGTATCGAAGGCTGCTGAGAGGTCCAGCAGAATCAACAGGGACACACTCACTTTTCTTGGGGGGGGGGGGTATAACTGGTGCTCCTTTCAGGGAGCGGTCAACCCTCCTGTTTAAGGAGCTCTACTGGCTGCCGTTCATTTTCTGGTCACAATTCAAAGTGCAGGTTCTTACCTACAAAGCCCTAAATGGTTTGGCACCTGCCTACCTGCGTGACTGCATTTCTGTGTACGGACCCACACGATCTCTTCGTTCATCTAGAGAGGTCGTGCTTGCGCTCCCACTTCCATCGCAGGCGCAATTGGTGGGGACAAGGGAGAGGGCCTTCTCAGTGGTGGCCCCTTGACTCTGGAACTCACTTTCCAAGGACATCAGGCATGCCCCAACTCTGGCAGTCTTTAGGAGGAGCCTGAAAACGTGGTTGTTCCAGTGTGCCTCCCCAGAATAATGAACTCTCAGCATTGTGCCCTCTAAATGGACTTTTCATTGATTTAGGATTGTTTGTACGCTCTCATCTCTCCTATCTTGTTCATGCCTAGCATTATTTTTAACTTTAATTTGGCCCAGCCATAGATTTTAAATGTGTGTTGCATTACTGTCATTGTAGATTGCTTTTTTGTTTATGAGTTTTACTTAATTGTTTTATTGTTGTTGTTATGGCTTGTATTGATGTATTGTGGGCTCGGCCTCATGTAAGCCGCACCGAGTCCCTTGGGGAGATGGTAGCGGGGTACAAATAAAGTTTATTATTATCATATTATAATAGAAGGTGACCCAAAGCACTGCTTTTGGGAGGTAATTTTAGTTGAGTAAAAGCCACTTGGAAACAGGCATGAACAAATAAATGGGGGATGGAGTGGGGAGGCATTACTCCTCTCAATATAAGCAGACATTCAAATGTGTTCTTTCTGTGTGCATCCAGGGGCGGCTCGTCCATTATGCAAAGTAATCGGTCGCAGAACACTTCTTTTTGCAAGGGGCGCAGAGGCACCTCTGTAAATGCCCCTCGACCATCACTTGAGGAGTGCCCCCTCAGCTCACAACAGCCCTAGCAGTCCGGGGGAAGCTTCGGCTTTCTTGCTTTGCTGCCGGGCGATCCTCTTCCCAAAGGGGCCGGGCCCTTGAGCCTCACCTAGCCCCTCTCGTTCCTGCTCCACCCGGCCACCGGGTGCGTGAGCAGAGCCAGCGCTCAATCGTTCTCCGCATTAGATCCCTTCCCCATGACCGGCTCCCTTTCCAGATCCCCCGACGCTCCACCCGCCTCCTCTCCTCTCCCCAATCCGCAGGTGGGCCAAGAGACGGAGATGCCGTGTCTGGTCCGCTTCGGGTCTTGAGGCGTGTCTGAAGACCACAGCGTGCGCACCTTCTCCTGACTTTCTCTTCAGCCATTGAGAAGAGAGAGAGAGAGAGAGAGAGAGCCCTTCTGGCTGGAGGTATCTCCCACCTCCGCTCCCTCCTTTGTTTTTGCGCCTACCTTCAGGAAAGGTGGGCATCTCCACCTCTGTCTCTCTCTCTCTCTCTTGGTCCCAATGGCTGAGGAGAAAGTCAGGAGAAGAGGTGACTTTTGGTGCACACGCCGGGGTCTTCAGGCACGCCTCCGGACCCAAAGCGGGCCAGGCAAGGGAGCAAGTGCGGCAAGTGTAGTTACTGGATGTATAGTTCACCTACAATCAAAGAGCATTCTGAACTCCACCAATGATGGAATTGAACCAAATATGGCACACAGAACTCCCACGACGAACAGAAAATATATACCAATGATTGGCTTGGGGAGGGGGGGCAAAATACTGTTTGCTTACTTTTGAAAATTACCTAGGGCCGCCTCTGCATGCATCCTTTCCATAACTCTCATGTCATGCCAACATCCCAATCCCCAAAGATTTGCAAATAATAAAGATATTCAAATTTTTAGATTAACGTCCTTGGAATGGCCACTCCCTACCACTTGGGTGGATAGGTGCCGGTTTTCTCCAATAAGGTAGCTGCTATTTCCTACTCTCCTGTCTTGTGCCATTCAGAAAGTAATGATATGCTCTGGAAGTCTTGTTTTATTTTACTGTCCGACCGCTCTCTCCGCACAGCACTGCTCTGAGATGTGAATGAGAATGAGTGTTTGAGCCATTCCTTCAGGACATGTCTGCGTATTGACCTTCAGCGCACCCGGTTTTCCCTGCGAGCCCTCTAAGCATGATCCATCGTTTTTCTCAGGCCATTCTCCCTTCACCCCATTGATGGGTTTCAGAGCTACTTAAATTTCAAAGTCCTGATGCATTTCAGCGGTGGCTGAGGCTCGGCTCGGCTTGCTTATAGACTGTACAAGGTCACCGAAAGGGAAGTGGGGAAGGGGGCGGGCGGTGGGGAGAGAGGGGGGAACACGCAGGAGCATTTATCAGGATGTATTGCTTTACTTTTTCTATCCATCACAAAGGCGATGATTCTATTTCAGAGAAAATCCATTGAACTCAGATCAAGTCAGATGGCTGTTATCATTGGAAACTCAAGAGCTGTCATGCCATAATCGGTACAAATGATGAACGCTGAAATGTGGACCAGGGAGGGTGGGGGGCATAATGGTCTTTAGTGCAGCCTCTCTCTGGTTTTGGTGTGTTGCGTGTGAGCGGCGGCTGCTTTCTGAATTCTACGAAAACACGTTTCCACAAGCAACATCAGGATTCAACCATTTGGCTGTGTAAACAAAGGTGGGCTGGCAATTAAATCCGAAGAGAAGGTGAACATTTATTAATAATGACACTTAGTGGAGAAAGAGAAAGTGTATACCTGAGCATGTTTTGTGATTTTTAAGTACACCTATGTATAACTATTTTGTGTGAAATCCACAAGCATGTGGACAATTTCAACAGAAAGGAAGAGACCATGAAAATGAACAAAATCTGGCTACCAGTAATTAAAAACTCTAAAATTACAACAGCAAAACAGCAGAGAGGAAACAACCAGGCACATCTTAACACCTCTCAACAGGGGATTTTCCCAGGCTCAGCCAGGCCTTCAAATGCTAATGAAGGTGGTCAGTTGAAACATTCACACCTAGCTCCAGCAGAGAAGAGCTCTTTGCCCCACCCCAGCCATTCCACAGATATATAAACCCATTGTCCTACTTCCAACAGACCTCACTAACTCTGAGGATGCTTGCCATAGATGCAGGCGAAACGTCAGGAGAAATGCCTCTAGAACATGGCCCTATAGCCCAAAAAACCCACAAGTACCTATTTTGTGTGTGTGTGTGTGTGTGTGTCAGGAGCGACTTGAGAAACTGCAAGTCGCTTCTGGTATGAGAGAACTGGCTGTCTGCAAGGATGTTGCCCAGGGGACACCCTGATGTTTTATCAGCCTGTGGGAGGCTTCTCTCATGTCCCCGCAGAGAAGCTGAAGCTCACAGACGGAAGCTCACCCCGCTCCCCGGATTCGAACCTCCAACCTTTCAGTCAGCAGTCCTGCCTGCACAAAGGTTTTAACACACTGCACCACTGGGAGCCCCCAGTGCTGCAATGGGTTAAACCCTTGTGCCAACAGGATTGCTGTGGTTCAAATCTGGGGAGAGCTGATTGAGCTCCCTCTAGAGCCTTCATTGTTTGAGTCCACAGTGCTCTCTGGATGGAAGTGAACTACAACTCCCAAACCCAAGGTCTATGCCCACCAAACCCTTCCACAATTTTCTGTTGGTTGTGGGAGTCCTATGTACCAAGTTTGGTTCAATTCCATCGTTGGTGGGGTTCAGGATGCTCTTTGATTGTAGGTGAATTGTAAATCCCAGCAACTCCAAATCCCAAATGACAAAATCCATTTTTTTTTAGTGATGGTCAGTCCTTGGGGTAGTAGGTGTAGTGTGTCCAATTTGTGCAGTGGTTTTTGAATTCTGTTAATCCCATAAACATTACATTTTTATTTATATAGACTAGCTGCCCCCTGCCATGCGTTGTTGTGGCCCTGTCTGTGTATATGTGTTTTGTGTGTATATATATATTTGTGTATATGTATATATGTGTGTGTGTGTGTGTGTGTGTGTGTGTATATATATGGTTTTGCACATGCGCTGTAATGTTTTTTGTTTTGTTTTTTGACTTTTTAAGTCTCTTCTGCTGTGTTTTTCAGTGTTTTTATGAGTGATGGTCACTCGTTGGCCTGAGAGGTGCCTTGTGCCCAAATTTGGTGTCAATCTGTTCATTGGGTTTTCAGTTATGTTAATCCCATAAACGAACATTACATTTTTATTTATATAGACTAGATGTCCCCTGCCACGCATTGCTGTGGCCCAAATGGGGGTTCTGTGTGGGAGGTTTGGCCCAATTCTATCATTGGTGGGGTTCAGAATGCTCTGTGATTGTAGGTGAACTATAAATCCCAGCAACTACAACTCCCAAATGTCAAGATTTTATTTTCCCCAAACTCCACCAGTGTTCACATTTGGGCATATTGAGTATTCGTGTAGAGTTTGGTCCAGATCTATCATTGTTTGAGTCCACAGTGATCTCTGGATGTAGGTGAACTACAACTCCAAAACCAAAGGACACTGCCCACCAAACCCTTCCAGTATTTTCTGTATGTCATGGGAGAACTGTGTGCCAACTTTGGTTCAATTCGATCGTTGGTGGCGTTCAGAATACTCTTTGATTGTAGGTGAACTATAAATCACAACTACAACTCCCAAATGACAAAATCAATTTTTTTTAGTAAAAGACATACATTGGGTTGTTAGGTGTCTTGTGCCCGAATTTGGTGTCAATTCAGTGGTTTTTTAGTTCTGTTAATCCCACAAACGAACATTACGTTTTTAGTACGATCTGGCCACGGTGGTCCACGCTCTTGCTACATCCCGGTTAGATTACTGCAACGCACTCTACGTGAGGTTGCCTTTAAAGATTGTTCGGAAACTCCTAGTCCAGCGGGAGGCAGCCAGATTGCTCACCGGAGCGGCATACAGGGAGCATACCACCCCCTTGTTGTGTCAGCTCCACTGGCTGCCAATCCAATTCTGAGCACAATTCAAAGTGCTGGTTTTGACCTACAAAACCCTATACGGTTCCGGCCCAGTGTATCTGTCCGAACGGATCTCCCCCCACGTTCCACCTCGGAGTCTAAGATCTTCTGGGGAGGCCCTACTCTCGACCCCGCCTCTATCACAAGTGAGATTGGCGGGGACGAGGAGCAGGGCTTTCTCAGTGGTGGCCCCTCACCTGTGGAATTCACTCCCCGGGGAAATTAGATCAGCGACATCTCTCCTTTCCTTCAGGAAAAAATTGAAAACTTGGATTTGGGACCAGGCATTTGGACATTCTGGCAGCTAAAGAAGGGACTTGATGATGGAATTGACAAAACGGAATGGAACTACGGAACTCTGAACGCTGAACATGAGATTAGTTTTACTGATTGTATTATGTACTGATTATTTTAATTCGCTAATTGTTTTAACTGCTGTTTTTTATGTATGTATATCTTGTGTAAGGCCCCCGGTGGTGCAGTGGGTTAAAGCACTGAGCTGCTGAGCTTGTTGATCGAAAGGTCGCAGGTTCGATTCCGGGAGCGGCGTGAGCTTCCGCTGTCAGCCCTAGCTTCTGCCAACCTAGCAGTTCGAAAACATGCAAATGTGAGTAGATCAATAGGTACCGCTCCGGCGGGAAGGTAACGGCGCTCCATGCAGTCATGCCGGCCACATGACCTTGGAGGTGTCTACGGACAACGCTGGCTCTTCGGCTTAGAAATGGAGATGAGCACCACACCCCAGAGTCAGACATGACTGGACTTAATGTCAGGGGACTACCTTTACCTTTTATATCTTGTGTAGACATCGAATTCTGACTTTTTGTAAGCCGCGCTGAGTCCCCCCCCCCCCCCGGGGGTTGAGAAGGGCGGGGTAGAAGTACCAGAAATAAATAAAATAAATAATAAATATTTATATGGATTGTAATCTGTACAAGGACCAAGTAGCAACAGTAAGAACTGACCACGGAACAACAGACTGGTTCAAGATTGGGAAAGGCATACGGCAAGGCTGCATCCTCTCACCCAACCTTTTTAACGTGTATGCAGAACACATCATGCGATGTGCGGGGCTTGAAGAATGCAAAGCTGGGGTGAAAATTGCTGGAATTAACATTAACAACCTCAGATAAGCAGATGACACCACTCTGTTGGCCGAAAGCGAGGAGGAGCTGAGGAGCCTTCTAATCAAGGTGAAAGAAGAAAGCGCAAAAGCTGGGTTGCAGCTAAACGTCAAAAAAACCAAGATTATGGCAACAAGAATGATTGACAACTGGAAAATAGAGAGAGAAAATGTGGAGGCCGTGACAGACTTCGTATTCCTAGGTGCAAAGATTACCGCAGATGCAGACTGTGGCCAGGAAATCAGAAGACGCTTACTTCTTGGGAGGAGAGCAATGTCCAGTCTCGATAAAATAGTAAAGAGTAGAGACATCAGACTGGCAACAAAGATCCGCCTAGTCAAAGCCATGGTATTCCCTGTAGTAACCTACGGATGTGAGAGCTGGACCTTCGGGAAGGCTGAGAGAAGGAAGAGAGATGCTTTTGAACCGTGATGCTGGAGGAAAGTTCTGAGAGTGCCTTGGACCGCGAGAAGATCCAACCAGTCCATCCTCCAGGAAATAAAGCCCGACTGCTCACTGGAGGGAAGGATACTAGAGACAAAGCTGAAGTCCTTTGGCCACATCATGAGGAGACAGCAAAGCCTAGAGAAGACAATTATGCTGGGGAAAGTGGAAGGAAAAAGGAAGAGGGGCCGACCAAGGGCAAGATGGATGGATGGTATCCTTGAAGTGACTGGACTGACCTTGAAGGAGCTGGGGGTGGTGACGGCCGACAGGGAGCTCTGGCGTGGGCTGGTCCATGAGGTCACGAAGAGTTGGAGGCGACTGAACAAACGAACAACAACAAATCCACCCTGAGTCCCCTGCAGGGTGAGAAGGGCGGAATATAAATACTAGGGCTGGGCGGTTTCGTTCGTTAATTTCGTAATTCGTTAATAATTCGTTATTTTTCTTGATAACGAAGCGATAACAAACCATTCAGGAGCAACTAAAAAATGAAACAAATTTTTAAAGCTATTTCGTAATTGTTCTGTAATTGTTTCGTTATTATTTCCGTATGTCTGGTGCAAGTTTTATAGTTGTTTCCCTCCCCTCTCCCTGGTTGCAAGCGGTCGGCATTTACCCCACTTCCGGGTCCCTGGCCTCTGCTTAAGTGGATTAAATTCTCCTCTCCTCCTGTCGTCACCTCACCTCGTTCCTCACTCTGGCCTGCGTGTGCATTGGGTAAAGAGACACAGCAGTGCAGCACTCAGAGACCTGCCTGTTGCCTGCCTAACCTCTTTCCTTCTCCATTATATTTTTATTATATTTATTTATTATTATTATTATTATTATTATTATTATTATTATTAAGAATGGATGGCCATCTTTCAGTAGTGCTTTGACTGTGCCTTACAAGCACGAAGGCAGAAAGTGGTTTGTTGTTGTTGTTATTATTATTATTATTATTATTATTATTATTATTATTATTATTGAGAAGCATTGTCAAACCAGAATAGAGATCTCACCCCTCCTCTCTCTCTCTCTTTCCCCCCTCTTTCCTTCTCCGAGGTTAAAACTATTATTTAAAACTATTATTTTCACGTTGCGCAACCGCGTCCGCCATTTTAACGAATTGATTCGTTAATATTAACGAAATTTCGTAAATATCAAACTTTTTAAAAGGAAAATTTCGGAATTCTTTTAAATATCGAAACGCAAAAAACCCCAAAAAACGAATCGATTTTAGAAACAATTTTTTCCGTTGTTACCCAGGCCTAATAAATACTGTAAACAAATAAATAAATGGAGATGCTGGAGTACTGAGCAAGATGCTCTGAGAATTAAGTCTACCTTTCTACTCATCTTTATCACTGAATTCTGTTTCTAATCTCTCTAGGTAGCAAATGCAGCCATGCCCTTATTAGACAAGCAAGGAGCAAAAGAGATGCAAATCTCATACGAGTTACTGTACCTGTTCCTTACGAGAGCATTGGGCCTCACTGTTTCCGACCTTGCCAATCAGAGGGACGGCTTCATTCCCTTTTTCCCACTGGCTACAGGCTCCTTTTCTCTCTGAAGATACCAACCCTCTGTCTGAGGCACCTTTCCAAATTAGTGCCACCAAACAGGGCAGTTTTAACAGCCTAATTAGCCCTAATTGAAAGGTGCGGTGCGTTTCTTCTTCCCAATATCACCCGCCGTTATTTAAACAAAACTGAATTAAACCTTGTGGCCTTACACATTACACAGTTAGCATGCAGACGCGAGATTATTAAATGGCGAGCGCAATTTAGCGCAAATCAAACCAGAGCGAATGGCTGCCCAGAGCGGCGATTCTAATGCATCGGTGAAAGGTCATCAGCATCGCTTTTGAATATGCTTGTTAAGAAGCCAAAGCGGCTCATGACTTCGCTTATCTCCTGTCCCCATCAGCCTTACCTAACGGATGATCCTAACAATTCACATTGGCAGTCCTTTGTAGTGTAATGAACACTGTTGCAATCTGATGAATGCCACGAAGGCACAGAAAACGTCACTTCTTTCATTAAGAAAACCTTCCCAAGTTCATTGTATTGAACCGCGGCTCTCGCTATTAGGCTGATACACGACACAGTCAATTCCAGTTACGCTTTAAGTGACTATTCATGTTCAGCGGATTTCATTTTTAAAGAAACCCTAATTTATTTAAGTTCAGTTATTTACACAGATGTTCATGTTTCTCGTAACCTCCTCAATTAGCATGAGGAAATATGTGTATTACTGCAATCATACTTCATAGGCTGGTGGCTTGTTTGCTTTAATTTCCAGGAGAGCAAACAGCCTGAACAAATGGAAGACTCCATATCTGCATATTACCAAAACAACAATGCAATTTATTGAATGAGGAGAACGCAAAGATATTTTCTCACAGAAACACTGACCATTTAGAAAGAGTTTCCGATGAACAAATGAATTGGTTTCCTATGTTAGTGAACAGGATCCTGGGGAAAACATTAAAATAAAAGGACCTTGATTCTTGTGGGTTTTTTCGGGCTATAGGGCCATGTTCTAGAGACATTTCTCCTGACATTTCGCCTGCATCTATGGCAAACATCCTCAGAGGTAGTGAGGTCTGTTGGAATTAGGACAATGGGTTTATATATCTGTGGAATGGCTGGGGTGGGGCAAAGAGCTCTTCTCTGCTAGAGCTAGGTGTGAATGTTTCAACTGACCACCTTCATTAGCATTTGAAGGCCTGCCTGAGCCTGGGAAAATCTCCTGCTGGGAGGTGTTAAGATGTGCCTGGTTGTTTCCTCTCTGCTGTTTTGCTGTAGTAATTTTAGAGTTTTTTTAATACTGGTAGCCAGATTTTGTTCATTTTCATGGTCTCTTCCTTTCTGTTGACATTGTCCACATGCTTGTGGATTTCAATGGCTTCTCTGTGTAGTCTGACATGGTGGTTGTTGCTTATGCTCTAGGAACATATATATTCACTGTCAGAATTCTTTCTTCAGAACAGCAGATTTCTCTGTCATGTCATTTTTTTTATGCTCATCAGTTTCCAAAGCCTACTTCCATATATATCTATTTACTAGCTGTACCCGCCACGCGTTGCTGTGGCCAGGCATGTAGCCGGGGGGGGGGGGGGCTGGAGGGGCTTCAGCCCCCCCCCCCGAAATTCTCACGGTGGTTCGCGAAAAGGCCTTACTGGTGCATTATTTAAACTGTTATGTTTATTCATATCATGATCTGATCACCATACTCAATATATCCCATATGCATGGGGGTATTGGGGTAATGATACAAAAGGTTTGCTAGGGTAGACCCTCTTTCACTCAGACCCCCCCCCCCAACACCACCCCCCCCAACCCCCCCCTGAAATTTTTTCCCCCCCCCCCCCCCCCCGAAACGAAATCCTGGCTACGGGCCTGGCTGTGGCCAACCTTCCCTCCCTTTTTCTCTCCTTCTTTCCCTCCCTCTTTCCTTCCTATGCTCTTTTTCTTCTTATTTCTCATCTTCTTTCTTCCGTCTCTACCTGTTTCTTTCCTCCCTTTCTTTGCTCTTTAGTTACATCCCTCCTCTCTTTCCTTCCTGCCTTCCCTCCCTCCTTCTGTCTTTCATTCCTTCTCTCCTTCCTTTCCTCTCTCTTTCCTTTAACTTTCTTTATTTCCTTATCTCCTTCCATCCTTCCTTCTTTCCTTCTTTCCCTCCAACTCTATGCTATGAGTCTGTTTAATTTGTATTATATAATAATACCAACGACAGAATTGGGGTAAACCTCCCACATAGAACCCCCACGATCAACAGAAAATACTTAAGTCCATCCAGTCCAACTCGCTTCACTAGGGCAAGAAAACATCATCAAAGCCCTCCTGACAAAGATACATCAAGCCATAGATATAGATAGATAGATATGATTCACACACATGCAGATATAGATTTGAACGGGACCCCTAAAGAAGGACAATGATATGTTGCATGTTCCAGAGTAGGCAAACCAGACAATCTCCATATCAACACTGACAACGAAACAACAGGAAATACTGTTTACCCACAAACATCAAGACATTGCATATATTAGAAACCAACACTTTCTCATTACTTTATTTTCCAGATCACCAGACTGGGCCACAGCAATGCATGGCAGGGGACGGCTAGTATATATACAAATATACAAGCAAAGGGTCTCATTATGCATTAGCTCTCCGGACATCGCAATTTCTAAGGATAATGTTGCTTTCTATTTACTGAGAACTGGTGAAAATTCTGTTTGTCAACGAGGAGGATCCTGGAAAGAGTTGAGGTAAACGAAATTTCTGCTCCCCTCCCTCTTGTTTTCAAAGAGGATATTTTTCTTTTCTGCACTCACACAGTTGCCCGAGGCTGCTCTTGAACGCAGATTGATGAATACTCTAAAATTAAAAGTGAAGCTTTGCGATGGAGACTCCTAAAGGATCAATTACTATGGCTGAAAAAGAGTAGCCCCTTGGAGACATTCAAATGTTGAAAACTTTTGACATCGTGCATAATTGGACAACTTTACCTAGTAGGGATGAGGTTACGTTTCATCCTACGATTCCCCACCTCTTCCTGGATCTGGAATCCAATTTAGGTGAAGGAAAGATTTTACTTAGACGAAAGAAAACAACAAAAAAAGTGCTTATGCAGAAAGTTATCAGAATAGACATATAACTACAGATAACAACTAGTTTTCAGCATATTGTTTAAGGCTATTTTTTCATTCTTGCTGACAAATGTTCTTTTTTTTTTAATTTAAAAGCCAGTGCCATAAAAGTGCCAAGTATGGAAAAAATAAATAAATAGCAGGTCCACTATTTATGCGTATTCATAACACACTTACTTGAGACTTCATTTTATTTTACGAATATATACACAAGCATGTGTATGATGGTGAAGCTGGGAGACACCTGTTTGGACCCCTGGCCTTTGACCTGTGGGGTCCCGCAAGGCTCTATTTTGTCTCCCATGCTTTTTAACATCTACATGAAACCACTGGGAGAGGTCATCCAGAGTTTTGGAGTTAGGTGCCACCTCTACTCAGATGACACACAACTCTAGTACTCATTTCCACCTAATTCCAAGGAAGCCCCTTGAGTGCTGGACGAGTGCCTGGCCGCTGTGGCTATCTGGATGAGGAAGAGCAAGCTGAAGATCAATCCCGACAAGACAGAGGTTCTCCTGGTCAATCGTAAACCGGATCGGGGTATAGCTTGGCAACCTGTGTTGGACGGGGTTACACTCCCCCTGAAGTCACAGGTCCGTAGTTTGGGAGTTCTCCTGGATTCATCACTTACGTTTGAGGCTCAGGCGTCGGCGATGTCCGGGAGGGCTTTTGCACAACTAAGACTCGTGCGCCAGCTGCGACCGTACCTCACAAAGGTTGATTTGGCCAGGGTGGTCCATGCCTTGGTCACCTCTAGATTGGATTACTGTAATGCGCTCTACGTGGGGCTGCCCTTGAAAACGGCTCGGAAATTCCAACTGCTTCAACGGGCGGCGGCCAGGATGTTAACTGGTGCTCCTTACAGAGAGAGGTCAACCCTCCTGTTTAAGGAGCTCCATTGGCTGCCGTTTACCTACCGAACCCAATTCAAGGTGCAGGTGCTTACCTACAAAGCCCTGAATGGTTTGGGACCTGCCTACCTGCGTGACCGCATCTCCGTGTATGAACCCACACGATCCCTTCGCTCATCCGGAGAGGCCCTGCTTACGATCCCACCTGTGTCACAGGCGCGTTTGGTGGGGACGAGGGACAGGGCCTTCTCTGTGGTCGCCCCCCGACTCTGGAACACCCTCCCCAAAGACATTAGACGAGCAACCACGTTGGCAGTCTTCAGGAAGAATCTGAAGACCTGGCTATTCTGATGTGCCTTTCCAGAATAGGATAATCTCCACCACTACGTCCCAGAAGCACTTTATTAGAGTTAAGACTCTCTGCACATTGCACTTGCCCGGAAATCCAAATACCACCTGCCACACCCAGCACTTTTTAACTTGTACCCACCACTGGCCCGGCCCTGGTTTTACTGCATAATTGATGTATTGTTTTATTGCTTATGTTTTATTTTGCTTTAAATTGTACTGTTATTGTTTTGCTGTCGTTGTGTTGAGGCCTTGGCCTTTGTAAGCCGCATCGAGTCCTGCGGGAGATGCTAGCGGGGTACAAATAAAGATTAATAAAGATTAATAATAATAATAATAATAATAATAATAATAATAATAATAATGTGAAGCAGAGGACATATCTGTGACAATTTTAATTCTGCTACATTAAAAGTAGGTTAGGTAAAGGTTTTCCCCTGACATTAAGTCCAGTTGTGTCCGACTCTGGGGGTTGGTGCTCATCTCCATTTCTAAGCCAAAGAGCTGGCGTTGTCCGTAGACACCTCCAAGGTCATGTGGCCAGCATAACTGCTAGGCGTGCAGTTACCTTCCTGCTGAAGCAGTACCTATTGATCTACTCACAATTACTAGGCATGTGCAAACCATGGTTCTAAATGGTTCTAAAGTACTTACAAAACTAAAGTTCTGGTGGTGAAAACTAGGGGCGCTGGTACTTTGCTTCTACAGTGTTGCTAAAGTTATGGTGGTGAAACTTTCAGAACTCTAACACAACTTTCAAATTTTCATTATAAATGGCAGTTCCTAATAAGTTCTGTCATAAAAATCACCAATAATGAAATAATAATGAAATTTTTGAAAGTTTTGTTAGAGTTCTGAAATTTTCACCACCAGCTTCCTTTTCTTTCTTTGAGTGTTTGCATGTATTCCAAAGTTCCATGCATTTTGCAATAAGGTGGCTTCCCTTGGTTTGCAATTATAGGGCCAATGGCCCATCAATCATTGTTAAGTTTTGGTTCCGCCACTTTCCCCAGGACTCTGGGAGGAGAGGGAGCCATTTTAGGTCAGTCTTATAGTTGAAAGCTTAGTTACAGTATGTGAATCAGCTCCACCTGTAGAGAAGCTTCATTTCTCATAACATCCGGGGAAAACAGCCCTAAAGCTTCTAAGGAAAATAGTTTTACAGCACAACCCTTGTTGGGTTGAAAGATACAGATCCATTCGTGGAGAAAATCCAAAAGGATTCCAGCTGAAAAATCTACAAAGTCTTGGCTGATAGGTCTACTCAGGTAACCAGAAGCAATTGGAGCCGGGAGTAGGGCCCACACCAGCAGAGCCTAGAAAACAGATTGCCCAGGAGGGGTCAAAAAAGGTTTTCCTTGTTAAAGAAAGAAATAGTTCTCCAAGCAAGGTGCCCACCGGTTGATTCAAAGCCTTGAAGCATTTGTTTAATTTGTTGAAGATCTAAGAAGTATTTGATTGTTTGTTGAAGAATTAAGCAATAATAAAGGACTTTGTTAAACCTTTCAAGCTTCTAAAGACTCTGTATAGGAAATTCCTTAGGGCCTCTCACTCGAGGCACCCCGGCTTCCCACTGGGTACAAAGAGCACGTCCTGTTCAAAAGCCAACTGCTATAGGCCCAGCGCGTGACAGCACATGAATAAAAATGTAATATTCGTTTGTGGGATTAACATAACTCAAAAACCACTGGATGAATTGACACCAAATTTTGACAGCATACACCTAACAAACCAATGTATGTCCTTCACTCAATTTTTTTTTGATTTTGTCATTTGGGAGTTGTAGTTGCTGGGATTTATAGTTCACTTACAATCAAAGAGCATTCTGAACTCCAGCAATTATTGAATTAAACCAAATGTGGCACACAGGACTCCCGTGACCAACAGAAAACACTAGAAGGGTTTGGAGGGCATTGACTTTGAGTTTGGGAGTTATAGTTTACCTACACCCAGAGAGCACTGGGGACTCAAACAATGATGGATCTGAACCAAACTTGGCACAAATATTCCATATGCCCAAATATGCATACAAATGGAGTTAGGGGAAATAGACTTTGACATTTGGGATTTATAGTTCACCTGCAATCAAAGAGCATTCTGAAGCCCCACCAACGACAGAATTGGAGCAAACTTCCTACGCAGAACCCCCATGACCAACAGAAAATACTTAAGGCCATCCAGGTCCAACTCCCTTCACCAGGACAAGAAAACATAATCAAAGCCCTCCTGACAAAGAGCCATCCAGCCATAGATATAGATAGATAAATATGATTCACACACACACATATAGTACCATAGATTTGAAAGGGCAATGATATGTTGCATGTTACAGAGCAGGCAAACCAAACAATCTCCACATCAACACTGACAAAGAAACAGCAAGAAATACGGCTTACCCACAATCAGAAATAAATTACATACATTAGAAACCAACACTTTCTCATTACTTTATTTTGCAGATCACTAGACTGGGCCACAGCAACGTGTGGCAGGGGATGGCTAGTATAATAATAACAATATGATATTATAAGTATATATTTATATTACATGTAATATTACTAATACTATTACAATACAGTGGTATGGTGCAATATAACAATGTTTAATGCTGATAGTGTACTATGCTAATAATATAATATACTAGCTGTCCCCTGCCACGCGTTACTGTGGCCCAGTCTGTTAATCTGGAAAATAAAGTAATGAGAAAGTGTTGTTTTCTAATATATGTAATTTCTTTATGCTTGTGGGTAAACCGTACTTCTTGTTTCTTTGTCAGTGTTGATGTGGAGAGTGTCTGGTTTGCCCACCCCTGGAACATGTAACACATCATTGTCCTTCTTTAAGGGTCCCTTTCAAATCTATGATACTATATCTGTGTGTGTGTGTGAATTGTATCTATCTATCTAATCTATTGCTGGATGGCTCTTTGTCAGGAGGGCTTTGATTACATTTTCTTGCCCTAATGAAGGGAGTTGGATTGGATGGCCTTAAGTATTTTCTGGTCATGGGGGTTCTGTGTGGGAAGTTTGCCCCAATTCTATCGCTTGTGGGGTTCATCATGCTCTTTGATTGTAAGTGAACTGTGAATCCCAGTGATTACAACTCCCAAATGTCAAGGTCTATTTCCCCCAAATTCCATCTGAGTTCATATTTGGGTGTATTGAGTGCTTGTGCCAAGTTTGGTCCAGATCCATCATTGTTTGAGTCCATAGTGCTCTCTGGATGTAGATGAACTACAACTCCCAAACTCAAGGTCAATGCCCACCAAACCCTTTCAGTATTTTCTGTCGGTCATGGGAGTTCTGTGTGCCAAGTTTGGTTCAATTCCATCGTTGGTGGAGTTCAGAATGCTCTTTGATTGTAGGTGAACTATAAATCCCAGCAACTACAACTCCCAAAATTACAAAATCATAATTTTTTGAGTGATGGTCACTCATTGTGTTGTGAGACGTTTTGTTGCCAAATTTGGTGTGATTTCGTTCATTGGTTCTTTTGTTTTTAAGGAACTCATTATGCACAGAGCATTTATATATATATAGATTACATGTAATATTACTAATACTATTACAATATAGTGGTATGGTGCAATATAACAATGTTTAATGCTGATAGTGGAGCCCCGGTGGCGCAGTGGGGTAAAGCCCTGTGCCAGCAGGTCTGAAGACCGACAGGTCGCAGGTTCGAATCCTGGGAGAGGCGGATGAGCTCCCTCTATCGGCTCCAGCTCCTCATGCTGGGACAAGAGAGAAGCCTCCCACAAGGATGACAAAACATCAGAAATCATCCGGGCGTCCCCTGGGCAACGTCCTTGCAGACGGCCAATTCTCTCACAACAGGAGCGGTTGCTCCTGACACGACCAAAAAAAAAAAAATGCTGATAGTGTACTATGCTAATAATATAATATAATATAGTGTATCTAATATATACCTTGTAAGCTGCTCTGAGTCCCCTTCGGGATGAGAAGGGCAGCATATAAATGTCGTAAATAAATAAAGAAATAAGTTATCAAAAGAACTCTGAACATATATACGTGGTATTGTTGCTTTCATAAAATCACAGGTGTACGGGAAGGGAATCGACCAAAACAAATATTCCATAATACTTGGAAATAATCAGATGGCAACACTGTCTCGTCAAACGGCAAATATCTAAACGCAAATTGACCCAATGCCATCTAAATAAAGTACACATTTATAAATAAGCCGTCGCACACCCAATTTGTTTATTCCCATTTGGTGATAATTGTTTGCTACAGACCATGATCAGTAAATTCTATAATGGGAACCACAGCCAGGAAATGTTAAATAATTAATGTCCCCCTCCCAGCCGCTTGCATTTCGGTAAATATAAATGACCGTGTAATTCCAAACCCAATTATCACTACTTAGCCATTCCATTTTGTAGTTAAAATCCCACAAAATTAAAGGGCATCAATTGTTAATGGTAATAGACCAGACAAAGGATTAAAGATTATTTTAATGTTTACTTCCTGTCAGGAGGAAAGTGTTTTGGCAGTTTTTTAAAAAGGAGTTTCACTTTGCAGAGATCCACAGAGCATACTCAAATTCTCAGACTTTGGGCAGTAGGGGGATTATGTAGCTAATGAATTAATATGTTTGTTCACCAAGGATACTGAGAACCCCGATTATATCAAATTCTTCCAACTCTGTAATTCTATGAATCTATGAGAATGTTCACTAACTAGTTTCCGAAGTGAGTGCATAAGCCGGTTCATGTACTTTGCCAATGCATCGGAAATATGATCAGACACTAAAGCACTAATTCCCGCTACAGCAATGTTTCTCAACCTGGGGGTCGGGACCCCTGGAGGGGTTGCAAGGGGGTGTTAGAGGGGTTGCCAAAGACCATTAGAAAACTCAGTATTTTCTGTTGGTCATGGGTGTTCTGTATGGGAAGTTTGGCCCAATTCTCTTGTTAATAGGGTTCAGAATGCTCTTTGATTGTAGGTGAATCCCGCAACAACAACACTAAATGTCAAGGTCTATTTTCCCCAAACTCCACCAGTGGTCACATTTGGGCATATTGAGTATTTGTGCCAAGTTTGGTCCAGATGCATCATTGTTTGAGTCCACAGTGCTCTCCGGATGGAGGTGAACTACAACTCCCAAACTCAAGGTCAATGCCCAAATGTCAAGGTCTATTTTCCCCAAACTCCAATAGTGGTCACATTTGGGCATATTGAGCATTTGTGCCAAGTTTGGTCCAGATGCATCATTGTTTGAGTCCACAGTGCTCTCCGGATGGAGGTGGACTACAACTCCCAAACTCAAGGTCAATGCCCAAATGTCAAGGTCTATTTTCCCCAAACCCCACCAGTGGTCACAATTGGGCATATTGAGTATTTGTGCCAAGTTTGGTCCAGATGCATAATTGTTTTGAGTTGACAGTGCTCTCCTGATGGAGATGAACTACAACTCTCAAACTTGTTGCAACCCAGATCAGGAAATAAAACCATAAGATATTAATCCACCACACTTGACTGTAGGAAAAAAACAATCCTTTTTTATTGATGAAAAATGGTTACAAAATAGAGGAAAATACAAAGTCCAAAAAGCCACAGTAAAATTCAGCAGTCAGGAATATCTATGAACTAGATCAAAATTCCACAAGCAACACTATAAAAACCTGGAACTTGTTAGCATCTCACTAACCATACTTGGAAACTAGAAGCCTCTGGGAATGCAGGCCATGGGAACCGGGAAATCTGCCAAGGTGATGCCTCAGTCTAAACGATGCTTGATCTAACGAGAGAGCCCGGGGAGAGACACTTAAATCTAAAGAAACTGTTTCGGGACAAACCTCCAGGCTTTGAAGCCTGTGCCTCCCTTTCCTTTAATCTGCTTGACCTTCGCAGACTCTGCGATTCACTCCTGGTTTTCCAAATCTGTCATTTTCTATCCTTATTTTAAAAAGGCAGGTGCTAGCTCCTCTGGAGAGATATCACCACTTGATTCAGAAACATTGCCACCAGGATGCGTAGTTTCACTTTCCAAGCCACTGACTTAAGAATCAACAGTTTCCAAACCATCAGGGGCAAATTCATGTTCAGTAGCCTGTTCAGTTGCATCAGGAAATACAATCAGAGAATCAGGTTCAGGTTAACACGGAGGCTGAACCCCAACAAAACTCAAGGTCAATGCCCACTAGATCCAGTATTTTCTGTTGACCATGGGAGTTCTATGTGCCAAGTTTACCTTTCCGAATGTATTCTCCCCTATGAACCATCAAGACAATTAAGATCTTCTGGTGGGGCCCTGTTCTGAGTCCCGCCACATTCACAATCACATCTGATGGGGATTTTTTTTTTGTCGTGTCAGGAGCGACTTGGGAAACTGCAAGTCGCTTCTGGTGTGAGAGAATTGGCCGTCTGCAAGGACGTTGCCCAGGGGACACCCGGATGATTTGATGTTTTTATCATCCTTGTGGGAGGCTTCTCTCATGTCCCTGTAAGAGGAGCTGGAGCTGACAGAGGGAGCTCATCCACCTCTCCCTGGATTCGAACCTGTGACCTGTCGGTCTTCTGTCCTGCCGGCACAGGGGTTTAACCTACTGCGCCACCGGGGGCATCTGATGGGGATGAGAGACAGGGTCTTTTCTGTGGTGGCCCCTTGGCTATGGAACTCTCTCCCGACTGAATCATAGAATCATAGAATCAAAGAGTTGGAAGAGACCTCATGGGCCATCCAGTCCAACCCCCTGCCAAGAAGCAGGAATATTGCATTGAGATCAGATCTGCCCCCTCCCTCCTGTCCTTCAGGAGGCTGGTGAAATCCTGGCTATGGAAGGCAGCATTCATAGAATCATAGAATCATAGAATCAAAGAGTTGGAAGAGACCTCATGGGCCATCCAGTCCAACCCCCTGCCAAGAAGCAGGAATATTGCATTCAAATCACCCCTGACAAATGGCCATCAGCCTCTGCTTAAAAGCTTCCAAAGAAGGAGCCTCCCCCACACTCCGGGGCAGAGAGTTCCACTGCTGAACGGCTCTCACAGTCAGGAAGTTCTTCCTCATGTTCAGATGGAATCTCCTCTCTTGTAGTTTGAAGCCATTGTTCCGCGTCCTAGTCTCCAAGGAAGCAGAAAACAAGCTTGCTCCCTCCTCCCTGTGGCTTCCTCTCACATATTTATACATGGCTATCCATATCTCCTCTCAGCCTTCTCTTCTTCAGGCTAAACATGCCCAGCTCCTTAAGCCGCTCCTCATAGGGCTTGTTCTCCAGACCCTTGATCATTTTAGTCGCCCTCCTCTGGACACATTCCAGCTTGTCAATATCTCTCTTGAATTGTGGTGCCCAGAATTGGACACAATATTCCAGGTGTGGTCTAACCAAAGCAGAATAGAGGGGTATCATGACTTCCCTAGATCTAGCATTCCCAGAATAATGATTGAAACTGGCTATAGAACAAAGTTATCGACCACACATATGGACTGAGTTGGACATGATTTTGTCTTGGCGATTTGGCTTATTTGTAATTTTAATCAACATGTATTTTAACTTGTTGTTATTGTATGATGTTTTTAGATTGTACTATTAGCATTGAATCATTGCTATGAGCTGGTCTGAGTCCCTCTATGGAGGTTATAGAAGATCGGGATATAAAAGTTCTAAATCAATCAATAAATAAATGAAGAGTCGTGGCACTAGGAAGGATGAGAACCACTGTGCTGTAGGAAGAGGTGAGTTGTAAATAGGCAAGTTTGGTTTCCATGTTTTCCTCTATTCAGCCTTGCAGGGTATGTGATTTACATCTAGAGAGGTATATATCAAGGGGAGGAAATACAGCCTTGGAGAAGTATTAAACTGCTCACCCCAAAGGGCTGCTCAAATATTAAAACATTGTCCAGGAAATGAAAGAGTAGATAGTAAAAACAAACTGGGTCATAAAATGCTTCCACCCAGAGCTTTTCATTCTGTGCACACTTTTTTTGACAGCATACACCTGCCTTCAACAGGATGCAGATTTGGAAGTAGATTTCTGATGCCTTCTGGGTCTGGAAGTTGGACTGCATTATAATAATCCTTTAAAGATACCTGAAAACTAGGATGGATCTTTTCATCACAGGATCCAAAAAAGTTGCCAAAAGAGGAAGAAGAAGAAAAAAGACATGCAAACCCATTTTATAAATGTACATTTAGTGTTTCTTCGTGTGTTTGATGATATTATCCTTAAGTTGGAAATCACCGGAAGAAGAATGTGGAAATTATAGAATCACAGAATCATAGAATCAAAGAATTGGAAGAGACCTCATGGGCCATCCAGTCCAACCCCCTGCCAAGAAGCAGGAATATTGCATTCAAATCACCCCTGACAGATGGCCATCCAGCCTCTGTTTAAAAGCTTAAAAGAAGTGGATAAGCACCCTCTATCATAGAATCATAGAATCAAAGAGTTGGAAGAGACCTCATGGGCCATCCAGTCCAACCCCATTCTGCCAAGAAGCAGGAATATTGCATTCAAATCACCCCTGACAGATGGCCATCCAGCCTCTGTTTAAAAGCTTCCAAAGAAGGAGCCTCCACCACACTCCGGGGCAGAGAGTTCCACTGCTAAACGGCTCTCACAGTCAGGAAGTTCTTCCTCGTGTTCAGATGGAATCTCCTCTCTTGTAGTTTGAAGCCATTGTTCCGCGTCCTAGTCTCCAGGGAAGCAGAAAACAAGCTTGCTTCCTCCTCCCTGTGGCTTCCTCTCACATATTTATACATGGCTATCATATCTCCTTCTCTTCTTCAGGCTAAACATGCCCAGCTCCTTAAGCCGCTCCTCATAGGGCTTGTTCTCCAGACCCTTGATCATTTTAGTCGCTCTCCTCTGGACACATTCCAGCTTGTCAATATCTCTCTTGAATTGTGGTGCCCAGAATTGGACACAATATTCCAGGTGTGGTCTAACCAAAGCGGAATAGAGGGGTAGCATTACTTCCCTGGACTAGACACTATGCTCCTATTGATGCAGGCCAAAATCCCATTGGCTTTTTTTGCCTGCCACATCACATTGTTGGCTCATGTTTAACTTGTTGTCCACGAGGACTCCAAGATCTTTTTCACACGTACTGCTCTCGAGCCAGGCATTGTCCCCCATTCTGTATCTTTGCATGTTGTTTTTCCTGCCAAAGTGGAGTATCTTGCATTTGTCCCTGTTGGACTTCATTTTGTTAGTTTTGGCCCATCTCTCTAATCTGTCAAGATCGTTTTGAATCCTGCTCCTGTCCTCTGGAGTATTGGCTATCCCTCCCAATTTGGTGTCATCTGCAAACTTGATGATCCTGCCTTCTAGCCCTTCATCTAAGTCATTAATAAAGATGTTGAACAGGACTGGGCCCAGGACGGAACCCTGCGGCACTCCACTCGTCACTTCTTTCCAAGATGAGCTCCAGCTCCAGCTCTCCATGCAAAGATATGAGAGAAGCCTTCCATGAGAATGGTAAAAATCAAACATCTGGGCATCCCCTGGGCAACGTCCTTGCAGACAGCCAGTTTTCTCACACCAGAAGTGACTTGCAGTTTCACACACACACAGAAAAAAAAAACCCCCAAAGGGGGCCCCTATTTCACAAATAAAAACCAGGCTACAAGAGGCCAAGCAACATAAGAGTGAAGTCAAAATGGGAAAACCCAAGTTTTAAAATTCCTCAGTTTCAAAACACAAGACAGCTTGATGAAAGCGAGGGAATCAACCTGGCCTTCACTATATAAAAATCTAGATCAATTTGGGAACCTGCTTCTTTAATATGGTGTGTGCAAAGAAATAATTTAGACTCCCAGTTAATTTGAGTATTGAACTGAAATTCCACAGCTGCTTTCTGCCAGTCCTGAAAACAGAAATTAATTTCAGTGACCAAGTTGAATGGAGTGCTACTCTGTCAGGCAATTAGTCATCGTCTTTTGCTACTCAGGGCCTATCAATGTGCTAATCCATACATAAACCCTTGTGTTCCTCGAGTCACTCACCATCTGAAGGGTCATTTAACTACCCAGACTCTCCATATGCATTCCCACCTCCAAATGTTTGGCGAAAAAGCCACATTATTTCATGTTCAGCTTACTCCTTCTTCCTGTTTATTGCCAACAGAATTAATGAACCTGATTTACATTTTTCCCTGTGTTTGATCAAGACTGCTGATGATTAAGTAGAGCTCAGGGTAAAAAAAATAATAATAATGAAAAAAAAACCCTTTTGCAGCTTTCTCCTCTAGTTTGCTAGTTTAATGAAAGAAGTAAGGATACCGATGGCCCAGAAACGACAAATGCAGCACCCTTTTTTCCTCTTATTTATTTATTTACTAGCCGTCCCCTGCCACGCGTTGCTGTGGCCCAGTCTGGTGATCTGGAAAATAAAGTAATGAGAAAGTGTTGGTTTCTAATATATGTAATTTCTTGATGCTTGTGGGTAAACAGTATTTATTGTTGTTTCTTTGTCAGTGTTGATGTGGACATTGTCTGGTTTGCCTACTCGGGAACAGGCAACATATAATTGTTCTTCTTTAGGAATACCTTTCAAATCTATGATACTATGTGTGTGTGTGAATCATATCTATCTATATCTATGGCTGGATGGCTCTTTGTCAGGAGGGCTTTGATTACATTTTCTTGCCTTGGTGACAAAGGGAGTTGGACTGGGTGGCCTTAAGTATTTTCTTTGGTCATGGGGGTTCTGGGTGGGAAGTTTGCCTCAATTCTGTCGTTGGTGGGGTTCAGAATGCTCTTTGATTTTAGGTGAACTATAAATCCCAGCAACTACAACTTCCAAATGTCAAAGTCTATTTTCCCCAAACTCCAGTTGTGTGCATATTTGGGCACACGGAATTGTCGCGCTTTATCTCACAATTCAGCAGCAGACCAGTTGCACAACTTCAGCGCTTTCCAGTAGCTTCTTCCTGCACAGTATTTTCATTCAACTGCTCCCACAAACTGCAGTCACTCTGGAACTCTCCACAGGCACTTGAGCACATGCCCGGCTATTGTCAGTTTTACTATTGTTTTCCCCTCCAATCTAGATGACACTACAAACTTACCACAGCACACGGTTATATCTTGTCTTAGCAGACAGGTTCCTTTAATAAATTACACAGAGCCTTCGGCAAACAGCATCACAGCACAAGGAGAGAGAGAATACACTGTACATGACTTCCTTATATACAATTCTGTACATTTACACATAGCAATCTCTGATTGGTTCCCAACTCATTGACGTAACTCAAACCTGGATTGCATCATTAACACTCATTTGCACCAGGTCAGAACACATTCCCCAAATGATGTCCTATATACAGTTAATGCATGACTCAGTATTTCCAACAGAAGCCTATTAGCAGTGCATGACTCAGCTATATTACATTACAATACATTGTAAAACCTGACCAAGTTTGGTCCAGATCCATCATTGTTTGGGTCCAAAGTGCTCTCTGGATGTTGGTGAACTACAACTCCCAAACTCAAGTTCAACGCCCATGAAACCCTTCTAGTGTTTTCTGTTGGTTATGGGAGTTCTGTGTCCCAAGATTGGTACAATTCCATCATTGGTGGAGTTCAGAATGCTCTTTGATTGTTGGTGAACTATAAATCCCAGCCACTACAACTCCCAAATTACAAAATCAATTTTTGAGTGGAGGACATACATTGGGTTGTTAGGTGTCTTGCGTCCAAATTTGGTGTCAATTGCCCCAGTGGTTTCTGAGTTCTGTGAATAGCACAAACAAACATTACATTTTTATTTATATAGATTAAAGTAAAGGTAGTCCCCTGACATTAAGTCCAGTCATGTCTGACTCTGGAGTGTGGTGCTCATCTCCATTTCTAAGCCGAAGAGCAAGCGTTGTCCGTAGACACCTCCAAGGTCATGTGGCCGGCATGACTGCATGGAGGGCCGTTACCTTCTCGCCGGAGCGATACCTATTGATCTACTCACATTTGCATGTTTTTGAACTGCTAGGTTGGCAGAAGCTAGGGCTGACATCGGAAGCTCACGCTGCTCCCCGGAATCGAACCTGTGACCTTTTGATCAACAAGCTCAGCAGCTCAGTGCTTTAACCCACTGCGCCACCGGGGGCTCCTTATATAGATTAGCATAGTACAATATCAGTATTATATATTACTATATTGCACTATACTATTATATTGTAATATTATTAGTAATTATAATATCATATTATTAGTATCAGTATTAGATTGCATTACATTATAATATTATAAATATTATATGTATATACCATATAGGATATTATATTATATTAATATGAATTCTCTCCCCTGGGCAACATGGTGAATTCTCTTGCAGTTTCTCAAGTCGCTCCTGACACATACACAAAACCCAAACAACCAAACTGAATCTAAAGTTGACCAAAAACGCTTTTGGTAATAGTTTTGTAGAGTGGTTCCTGGTCAAAGTGGTCCCTGGTCAAAAAAAGGTTGGGAACCTCTGTTGTAAATAAATGCTCTCAGGTGGCAACCTCAGATCAGCAAGGGCTTTTCCAAGGCTGCCTGGGAAACGCAGCGTAATTCCAACGTCCAGAGGAAAGGCCCAGAACTGCCACCAACTTCATGGAGCCAATATGTAAAGATCTGGTTCAGGGTCATGTGGCCCTGGGAGCAAATCCTAAGGGCTGTGTGATTATCTCCTCTTCACATCTCTGAGATGTGAGCTTCCCCACTGTTGTTTCTTGTTCTGCCATTGACCCGAACACCATTCAGGGAATGTCAGAGAGAAAAGGCTTTAATGGGGCCTCTGGAATTGCAAAACATTCTCATCGCTTCCCATTTTAACATGACTTCATACAAATGGCAAACCTCACAAGTGCCACTTCAAAGGCGCAAAGGCTTTAATCTTTTTCAATGGAATCACAAGGGCTCTTATCTCTTCTCTGACCCGATTTCCCCTCTAGCCTTAACAAGCTCAGCCACTGAAAAGTCAGAACCATTAAGTTGGTGTCAAGTGGCTGGGCTATTCATATTCTATTACAGTCAATGGCAATTAACACTGTCATTGAGGAGGAGTCAGCATGGCTCAGCATTATCCAGCCCACTGGAGGAGGAATTTTGCACAGGGTTAAGCATTCCACAGTGGTGGGGATTCCCATTAGCATACCATTGTTCAAAAGTCAGTTATTTTATCTCCTTCTCCTTTATTTCCCCAAAAGGAAAAGTGCAAAGAAGATAATACTGACTGTGCTGGTACGGCTGCACCAAAAGCTCCAGCTTCCTTTTCTTTCTTTGAGTGTTTGCATGTATTCCAAGGTTCCATGCATTTTGCAATAAGGTGGCTTCCCTTGGTTTGCAATTATAGGGCCAATGACCCATCAATCATTGTTAAGTTTTGGTTCCGCCCCTTTCCCCAGGGCTCTGGGAGGAGAGGGAGCCATTTTAGGTCAGTCTTGCATTGGAAAGCTTAGCTACAGGACGTGGATTAGCTCCACCTGTAGAGAAGCTTCGTCTCGCATAGCATCCAGGGGAAATTCCGGGGGGAAACAGTTCCAAAGGACTCCAGCCGGAGAATCTACAAAGCCTTGACTGATAGGTCTACTCAGGACCCAAGAAGCAGTTTGGAGCCGGGAGTAGAGCCCACACCAGCAAAGTTTAGAAAGTAGATTGTCCAAGGAGGGGTTAAAAAGGGTTTTCCTCTTAAAGAAAAGAAACAGTTCACGAAACCAGTTGCCTGTCCCTTGTGGACAAGAATAAGAAAGCCACCAGTTGATTCAAAGCCTTGAAGCATCTGTTTAAGTTGTTGAAGACCTAAGCAATAATAATGGACTTTGTTAAACTTTTCAACCATCTAAAGACTTTGTATAGGAAAATCCTTAGGGCTTCTCAGCTGAGGCACCCCGGCTTCCCGCTGGGCACAAAGAGCATGTCCTGTTCAAAAGCCATTTGCTATAGGCCCAGTGCGTGACAGCGCACTGACTCTGTAAATAAGTCTGCATCTCTTTCTCCTTTTCTATCTGCCATGGTTCCAAGGGGTAATAAGCATCTCTTTGATGGAAATGCACTAAACTGCAACATCCTTCGACTGAAGCACAAAGTTGGAAAAGACCACAAGGATCATCCAACCCAACCCTTTGCAATCTAGGAATATATCATCAAAGCACTTCAAACAGATGGCCCTCCAACCTTAGTTTTAACAACTCCGAGGTGAATCCATCTGTTTCCAAGACAATATATCCTGACATAGAGCAGGTCTTACAATTAGGATGTTCTTGCTAATGTTTTGGAATCTCTTCTCCCTGGAGTTTCAATCCATTGCTCCATGTCCTAGTCCAGTTTTTCTCAACCCCTGGGAGGGTCATGAGGGGGTGTCAGAGGGGTTGCCTAAAAGAATCCCACACCTTATGCGACTGTGGAGCAGAACAGACAACTCCGCATCTGTATGCTTGTCCACTATGCCCTGCCTCATGTACAGAGGAAGAATTGTTGGAGGCTACAGACAATGCCATTACTGTTGCCCATTTTTGGTCAAAAGATATTTAGCCACCTGCACTCCTTCTATTTTTATCAGTTTTATACTAATTTATGCAATGCTTTTGATACAAAATAAATAAAATAAATAAGAGGGGTTGCCAAAGAGCATCAGAAAACACAGTATTTTGTGTTGGTCATTGGGTTTCTGAGTGGGAAGTCTGACCCGATTCTATCATTGTCATGAGGACGAAAATCTGGTCTGTGAGTGTCCTTCCTCTTTATTTTATTTTATTTCCGCTCCTTTTGCACCGTTTGCCACTCCTTCCCTGTCGCTGACCATAGGATATGTTCTGTATCAGAAACTAGAGCTGATGTGGTCTATCGAATGCAATTTTCTGAAAAGTCACCCCAAACCAAATCTAAAGTTGACCAAAAACTGATTCGTAACTCTTTTGGTACTAATATAATATTTCAGAGGGACTCATAGGGAGGAGGAGGGAGCAAGTTTGTTTTCTGCTGCCCTGGAGACTAGGACATGGAACAATGGCTTCAAACTACAAGAAAGGAGATTCCATCTGAACATTAGGAAGAACTTCCTGACTGTGAGAGCCATTCAGCAGTGGAACTCTCTGCCCCGGAGTGTGGTGGAGGCTCCTTCTTTGGAGGCTTTTAAACAGAGGCTGGATGGCCATCTGTCGGGGGTTATGCAATTTTCCTGCTTCTTGGCAGGGGGTTGGACTGGATGGCCCATGAGGTCTCGTCCAACTCTATGATTCTATGATTCTATAAATGTTGGAGAGTGGTCCCTGGTCAGAGTGATCCCTGGTCAAGTAGTTCCTGGTCAAGTGGTCCCTGGTCAAAGTCCCTGGTAAAAAAAGGGTTGGGAACCACTGTTCTAGCTTAATCTTACCAGATCTCATCTTGGAAGCTAAGCAGGGTCATAGCTAGTTAATACTTGGGAATGGCTATATGTCAGTGGTTCTCAACCTTTGGGTCCCCAGATATTTTCTGGGAGTTGTAGGCCAAAACACAGGGACGAACCCAGATGGTGAAGCTGGGAGACGCCTGCTCGGATCCCTGGCCTTTGACCTGTGGGGTCCTGCAAGGCTCTATTCTGTCTCCCATGCTTTTTAACATCTACATGAAACCGCTGGGAGAGGTCATCCGGAGTTTTGGAGTTGGGTGCCATCTCTACGCAGATGACACACAACTCTACTACTCTTTTCCACCTAATTCCAAGGAGGCCTCTCGGGTGTTGGACGAGTGCCTGGCCGCTGTGTCTATCTGGATGAGGACGAACAAGCTGAAGATCAATCCCGACAAGACAGAGGTCCTCCTGGTCGATCGCAAACCAGACCGGGGTATAGGGTGGCAACCTGTGTTGGACGGGGTTACACTCCCCCTGAAGCCACAGGTCCGTAGCTTGGGTGTCCTCTTGGACTCATCACTTACGCTTGAGGCTCAGGCGTCGGCGGTGTCCGGGAGGGCTTTTGCACAATTGAGACTTGTGCGCCAGCTGCGTCCGTACCTCGCGAAGGCCGATCTGGCCGGGGTGGTCCATGCCTTGGTCACCTCTAGACTGGATTACTGCAATGCGCTCTACGTGGGGCTGCCCTTGAAAACGGCTCGGAAATTCCAGCTCATTACAGAGAGAGGTCAACCCTCCTGTTCAAGGAGCTCCACTGGCTGCCGTTTATTTTCCGAGCCCAATTTAAGGTGCAGGTGCTTACCTACAAAGCCCTGAACGGTTTGGGACCACCCTACCTGCGTGACCGTATCGCTGTCTACGAACCCACACGCTCACTCCGGTCATCTGGAGAGGCCCTGCTCGTGATCCCGCCCGCGTCGCAAGCGCGCTTGGTGGGGACACGAGACAGGGCCTTTTCTGTGGTGGCCCCCCGACTCTGGAACGCCCTCCCGAAAGATCTCAGACAAGCCCCTACGCTGGCAGTCTTCAGGAAGGAATTGAAAACCTGGCTGTTCCGATGTGCCTTTTCAGATTAGAACCTCCAGTACCAAATCCTAGAAGCACCTTAGTAGAACCAAGATCACTGCACACTGCACACCGCACTTATATTTAATCCCACATCCCTCCTGCCACATCAGCACTTTTAACCCTGTACCCCTATTTCGGCCGGCCCAGTTTTAATAGTGTTTTGTTGTATTGTCACTGTTATTGTTTTCCCGCTTAACTGTTTTTAATTTGCTTGGGTATTGTATTGTTGTATTGTGTTTTTTGAGGCTTCGGCCTGTGTAAGCCGCATCGAATCCCTCGGGAGATGCTAGCGGGGTACAAATAAAGTTAAATAATAATAATAATAATAATAATAATAATAATAATGCTCTGTGTCATATTTTATGTGCAATATGTAGTGTTGTGAAACATGATCACCTTCAACATGCTTCCAGTAGACTTAAATAAAGAAAACGTTCCATGGGAACCACCACTCCTCTACATGTTCCTCCAGCAACAGCAAGAATATTCCTGTGGGCAGCAAAATCAGGCAATTCCAACTGAATGCCCCCCCACGAGGGTTTTCCTCCAAGGGCAAATCAAGAATGGGCAACTTGGAAGTCCCTGAACAGACTCAGAAGTGGATGGGCAGATCAAAAGACACCCTGGCAAAATGGTACTACTAAGAAGAATCCTTCACTTTGTGTGACTGTGGAGCAGAACAAACAACTCAGCATCTGTATGCTTGCCCACAATGCCCTGCCTCATGCACAGATGAAGAACTGTTTAAAGCTACAATGCGGTCACAATGCTCAATTTTTTTTAACTAGCAGCATGTGATCTCATTATTTTATCAGTTTTAGATTTATCTATTTATGCAATGCTTTGGACACGAAATAAACTTGGGAATGGCAAGGAATGCCAAATGATGCAAGTTATATTTCAGAGGAAGGCAATGGCAAACCATCCTCAATTCCTTCCCTTAAAAAAACCTCTCTGAAATTCAAGGGGCAACTTGAAGGCGCACAACTTGCTGTGCTTCTCCCTTCCTTCCTCTCTGAAAAGCCAACCTCATGAATTGTTTACTCCACAAGATGAAACAATTGCCCTGAGCACACAAGTTTCTTGTGATGACTCTAGATCCTGCTTTATTTTTAGGAAGTGTAATGGGTCTATTGATCCCGTGGCTTAAAATAGTGTCTCCAAAGGACAAGAAGGGTGAACACTACATACCATGTCCTTTGGGATGCAAGGAGTTTGCCATTCAGTGTCATGGTTATTATTTAGTAATTCACTGTAACATATCAAAACCACATGAAATTGTTATTGAAAGACACCCCACTCCCCGATTCTTAGTGTTGAGCACGACAAAGTTTCAAGGCAATTCACTTAACTGTTTAGTTGCACCTCACAAAGGGTTCAACATTGTGAGATACAAAAGGTCCTCATCTACTCCTGGACTCAGAAAGGGAGTAGCAAGCAATTGAAGCTTTTGGCAAAAAATTGGACAGATTGGACAAAATATCACGCCCTCTAACACAACATTTTTCAACCTGGAGGTCGGGACCCCTGGGGGGATCACGATGGGTTGACAGAGGGGTTGCCAGAGACCGCCAGAAAACACAGTGTGTGGGAAGTTTAGGCCAATTCTATCATTGTTGGGGTTCAGAATGCTCTTTGATTATAGGTGAACTAAATCCCAGCAACTATAATTCCCAAATGTCAAGGTCTATTTCCCCCAACCTCCACCAGTGTTCACATTTGGGCATATTGAGTATTCGTGCCAAGTTTTGTACAGATTCCTCATTGTTTGAGTCCACAATGCTCTCTGGATGTAGGTGAACTACAACTCCAAAACTCAAGATAAATGCCTCATCAAGCCCTTCCAATATTTTCTGTTGGCCATGGGAGTTCTGTGTGCCAAGTTTGGTTCCATTACATCATTGGTCTCCAGAGAATGCTCTTTGATTGTAGGTGAACTATAAATCCCAGCAACTATAATTCCCAAATGTCAAGGTCTATTTCCCCCAAACTCCACCAGTGTTCATATTTGGGCATACTGAGTATCCGTGCCATGTTTGATCCAGATCCATCATTGTTTGAGTCCATAGGATTCTCTGGATGTAGGTGAACTACAACTCCAAAACTCAAGGTCAATGCCCACCAAACCCTTCTAGTATTTTCCGTCGGTCATGGGAGTACTGTGTGCCACGTTTGGTTCAATTCCATCGTTGATGGAGTTCAGAATGCTCTTTGATTTTAGTTTTGATTGCAGTTTACCTATCTGAACGTATCTCCATCTACCGACCACCATATTTATACATGGCCATCATGTATCCACACTGCCTTCTGCAGGCTAAATATGCCCAGGTCTTTAAGCTGCTCCTCATAATCAGAGCGTAGCTTAGTGGTAGAACACGTACTTTGCATGCCAGATATCCCATGCTCAATCCCTGACAACTCCAGGGTAGGGATGGGAAAGGAATCATAATTGAAACTCTAGAGGGTTACTGCTAATAGATTGGCCTTTCTCAATGTTGTAAACCCGAAGGACCCCTTGAAATAATTTTCAACTCTCCTGCATAAAAACCCCTAAATTTACAGCTATCTGTGTATCTATCATCAGTCACA
>NW_026847993.1:11193250-11363250 GCF_025583915.1 Anolis sagrei ordinatus | reverse complement strand
AAAGATACATAAGGGGGAGACACATGTTGTACACTGTAAAACATGCTCAAAATGTCATAGGCAAGAAAATGAATCTTTAAGTGAAATTTTCCCTTATGCAGAAATGTGATGAGGTTAGATCAGGCATGGGCAAACTTCCGCCCTCTGGGTGTTTTGGACTTATAATTCACTTATACAAAGATACACAAGAGAGAGAAACTTGTGATACACTCTAAAACATGCTTAGGACGTCATAAACCAGAAAAGGTATATTTGTGTTAAATTTTCTCTTATGCACAAATGTGATGAGGTTAGATCAGGCATGAGCAAACTTTGGCCCTCCGGGTGTTTTGGACTTATAATTCACTTATGTAAATAATAATAATAATAATAATAATAATAACTATTTTAATTCCCCTCTATCTCTCCAAAGGGACTCAAGGCGGATTCCAAACATAAAAGGCAAACATTCAATGCCCAAATACAACAACAATACATCCATACTAACAAAACTTATACAACCCAACATATAAATATTAGGCTTGGGCGGTTTCGTTTGTTAATTTCGTAATTTGTTATTAATTCGTATTTAAATTAGCTTACGATCCAATATTGAGCCATGCAGGAATAGTGTGAGGAGTAAATTAGATTCGAAACAATTTTTTCAATTTATTTCGTAATTATTTCTACTACTAAGGAGGCTGTCCAGGTCCTGAACCGGTGCTTGGCCGCTGTGTCGGACTGGATGAGGGTGAACAAATTGAAACTCAATCCAGACAAGACAGAGGTACTCCTGGTCAGTCGGAAGGCCAAACAGGGTATAGGGTTACAGCCTGTGTTGGACGGGGTCGCACTCCCCCTGAAGACGCAGGTTCGCAGCTTGGGTGTGACTCTGGATTCTTCGCTAAGCTTGGAACCCCAAGTTTCAGCGGTTTCCAGAGGAGCATTTGCACAGCTTCGGCTTGTGCGCCAGCTGCGCCCGTATCTTGGGAAGTCGGACTTGGCCACGGTAGTCCACGCTCTTGTCACATCCCGCATAGATTACTGCAACGCGCTCTACGTGGGGTTGCCCTTGAAGCCTGCCCGGAAGCTTCAGATGGTCCAGCGCTCGGCAGCCAGGTTGCTAACGGGAGCGGCACTCAGGGAGCACACCACTCCTCTGTTGAGCCAGCTCCACTGGCTGCCAATTCGCTACCGGGCACAATTCAAGGTGCTGGCTTTAGGCTATAAAGCCCTACACGGTTCCAGCCCCACCTACCTCTCCGAACGCATCTCCACCTATGAACCGGCGAGGACTTTAAGATCGTCCGGGGAGGCCCTGCTCTCGGTCCCGCCAGCATCACAAGTGCGGTTAAACAAATAATTACATTATATGAAAAAACAATGGCATAAATAACCATCAATAAAGATAAAATCAACTTGAAAAATCATCGATGTTAAAAAAAAAAGAACCGGCGAGGTTGTTAAGATCGTCTGGGGAGGCCCTGCTCGGTCCCGCCAGCGTCACAGGTGCGGCTGGCGGGAACGAGGGATAGGGCCTTCTCAGTGGTGGCCCCCCGACTATGGAATGCCCTACCAGCGGACATCAGGCAGGCCCCTTCGCTATTGGCGTTTAGGAGAAGGGTTAAGACGTGGCTCTTCGAACAGGCGTTCGGATAAGTATGCAATAACAACTGACTCAGGAATGACGGCACATTGAACAAGGAATGGTAATACGACTGTGAGATTGAGATCTGATTCTAATGAGGCGTGATGATTTTTATGTGTATTGTTTGTGTATGTTTGTTATATAGATTGTTCAGTGTTGCACATTTTATTGTAAACCGCTTCGAGTCGCCTTTTTAGGCTGATATTTGCGGTATACAAAAGAAGTAAATAAATAAATAAATAAATATTTCGTAATTATTTTGTAATTATTTCGTAATTATTTCGTTATTATTTTGGCATGTCTGGTGCAAGTTTTATAGTTGTTGTTTGTTTTATCACACCAACAGTCAACAACAGAGGGAGAGGGAAGCTTCAGAAGTTCCCCCTGTCCCATTTGGAGGTTTTTTAGCATATTGCGCAATCGCGTCCACCATTAAAGAATCGATTCGTAATTATACAAAATTTCGTATATTTCGAAATTTTTAAAAGGAAAATTTCAAAATTATATAAAAAAAAAACGAAACGCAAGGGCCCCCTAAAAACAAAACGAGATTAGAACCAATTTTTTCCGTGGTTACCCAAGCCTAATAAATATGAATTATAACTTAACAAACTAAAATTAAATAAAAAGCACAGCCTGTTATAACAGACATAAGACAAAACATCAAATGGAAACAATAATTTCCCATTTATTTGGGGCAAATCGATTAATCATTGCTCAAGATATCTATTGATATACGAGAGGGAGAAACTCGTGATACACTCTAAAACATGCTGAAAACATCATAGACAAAAAAAGTCATATTTGTGTGAAATTTTCTCTTATGCACAAATGTGATGATCTAACCCAGGCTTAGGCAAACATTAGCCCTCTGGGTGTTTTGGACTTCAACTCCCACAGTTCCGGAATTGTGGGAGTTGAAGTCCGAAACACCCGGAGGGCCAAGGTTTGCCCATGTCTGGGTTAGATAATCAGGTTGTGTGTTTGTGCATGTAAAATCTCATGTTTTCTGGCTTCAACCTCTCCCACATACAAAAAAGTGTTTCACCTTTGCTGAGCCCCAACTACTGTGGAAGTTGACCAAGTGAATATTTCCCATCAAAATCCCTGCTTTTAAAATTAAACACCATGCCGTACCACCACACAAACAAGCATTTGAAATACGCTGCCGTGAATTACTACCACAGTTGATCACTATCGCAGCTCCACAAAATTGGCGGTGCTCTACACAGAAGAAACATATTAAATGGGCTTTCGGTCACAAAATTTACAGCGCGTTTTTTCCTAATAGCCAGATTTCTGGAAAATGGATTCGGGGGAGGAAAAAACAGAAGGTTAGAAACACCCCGACACTAGTTCATATCCGAAGCAGAACACGCGGTGTTTTGAGTTTTTCACATGACATCTTCCTTTAATTGAGGATTGTTAAAACTGCATATAGAACTGGAGAAAAAAACAACAAAATAGTCCAGTCTATTAGATGGCACAAACCGGATCCCCTTGAAGTTGCATTTTATTAATCTGCTACCCAAATGGTGTATTTTTTATGGCTTTTCTCCACCTCTTCCAACTATGTACATTTAATTTCCTCTATGGATCAAGCATCTTTTTGCATCTCCCAGATTTCTGCTAGAAGAGTTTTAGCCATAATACCGATACTACGGCTTTGGTGAGTCCCATGCGGGGATGTCCGACAGCATGGCTCTTTCTTCTTTAGGCCAGTCTCTGTCTCCATGACCCCCTTTTCTCCTTGCCCTCCTTCTTCCACGGCCAATCCCTTTGTGTCCTCAGATATAGCAGTCTGAAGGTGGTTATGAGGGCTGTGCAATTTTTCCGTTAGCCATTGTAAGCTGTATCCAATTCAGCCTCATGACGAAGCCCCCAGTGGCGCAGTGGGTTAAACCCTTGTGCCGGCAGGACTGAAGACTGACAGGTCGCAGGTTCAATCCGGGGAGAGTGCGGATGAGTTCCCTCTGTCAGCTCCATCTCCCCATGCGGGGACATGAGAGAAGCCTCCCACAAGGATGGTAAAATATCAAAACATCCAGGCAGCCCCTGGGCAAAGTCCTTGCAGACGGCCAATTCTCTCACACCAGAAGCGACTTGCAGATTCTCAAGTTGCTGCTGACATGAAAAAAAAATCATCACGATACAGTTTCTGACAGGGGCCAAAAACTTATGAATAGAAATAGATTTTGTAAAGCCCGAAAGCCTCCCGAAATCAGATTCATGTTTTGTGACCATTGACCTCACTGGCGTTACAGGCTGCATAATATTTTAATAATTATTTTAAATGAATGTTATATATTTATATCTAATGTTGGCTATGTTAGATGCAGATTAAGTGATAGGTTATGATATTATTTATTTTTGGGGTATAATTTGGCTCTGGAGGAGCCCCCAGTGGCACAGTGGGTTAAAGCACTGAGCTGCTGAACTTGGTGACCAAAAGGTCTCAGGTTTGAATCCGGGGAGCGGCATGAGCTTCTGCTGTCAGCCCCAGCTTCTGCAAACCTAGCAGTTTGAAAACATGCAAATGTGAGTAGATGAATAGGTAAGTGCACTCTATGTAGCCATGCCAGCTACATGACCTTGGAGGTGTCTATGGACAATGCCGGCTCTTCCGCTTAGAAACTGAGATGAGCAGAAACCCCCAGAGTCAGAACGACTGGACTTAATGTCAGGGGAAAACCTTTACCTTGGCTGTGGATATTGTTTTTTGGCGGACATGGTTGTTTGTTTTATGAATTGGCTGTGGCATTGAATGTTTGCCATCTTTTGAATTTATTTATTTTTTGTCGTGTCAGGAGTGACTTGAGAAACTACAAGTTGTTTCTGGTGTGAGAGAATTGGCCGTCTGCAAGGATGTTGTCCGGGGGACACACAGATGTTTTGATGTATTGTCAAAGGCTTTCATGGCCGGAATCACTGGGTTGTTGTAGGTTTTTTCGGCTGTATGGCCATGGTCTAGAGGCATTCTCTCCTGACGTTTCGCCTGCATCTTTGGCAAGCATCCTCAGAGGGTGTGAGGTCACTCTACCTCTGAGGATGCTTGCCATAGATGCAGGCGAAACGTGGGAGAATTGGCCGTCTGCAAGGACGTTGCCCAGGGGACGCCCGGATGTTTTGATGTTTTGCCATCCTTGTGGGATGCTTCTCTCATGTCCCTGCATGGGAAGCTGGAGCTGACAGAGGGAGCTCATCCACGCTATCCCCGGATTCAAACCTCTGGCCTGTGGGTCTTCAGTCCTGCTGCCACAAGGGTTTAACCCATTGTACCAGAGCCTGGGGGTAACCATCAGTGGATGTATGTGTGAACGGACAAAAGTATGCATTCATTTTTTTGTACTGGTGCAGTGGGTGAAACATGCAGAATCTTGTATTGTCGAAGGCTTTCATGGCCGGAATCCATGGGTTGTTGTAGGTTTTTCCGGGCTATATGGCCATGTTCTGGAGGCATTTTCTCCTGACGTTTCGCCTGCATCTATGGCCAGATTGGATTACTGTAATGTAGGCCTGGGTAACAACGGAAAAATTTGTTTCTAAAATCGATTTGTATTTGGGTTTTTTTTTTGTTTCGATATTTAAAATAAATACAAAATTTTCCTTTTAAAAAGTTCGATATTTACGAAATTTCGTAAATGGTAAAAAATTAACGAATCGATTTCCGAAACAATAATGAATCGATTCGTTAATGGCGGACGCGACCGCGAAATACGCTAAAAAACCTCCAAAACCTTCTGAAGCTTCCCTCTCCCTCTGTTGTTGACTGTTGGTGTGATATTATAATTTTTTTTCACTAATTAAACCATAAAACTGGCCCAGACATGCGGAAATAATAACGAAACGACCTCAAAACAATAACGAAACGAATACCATATCGAAATACGAAGCATTTACAAAACGTTTTTGAAAATTCGTTTTTTTTAATAATTGCTCCAGAATGGTTCGTTATCGTTTTGTAATTGAAAAAATTAACGAATTATTAACGAATTACGAATTAACGAAACGAAACCGCCCAGCCCTCAGAGGTAATGAGGTCTGTTGGAACTAGGAAAAATGGGTTTATATATCTGTGGAATGACCAGGGTGAGACAAAGGACTTTTGTTTGCTGGGGCTAGCTGTGAATGTTTCAGCTGATCACCTTGATTTGTATTCAATGGCTTGGAAGCGCCTGGGGGCACATGAAATCACTCTCAACAAAAGATTCCCCCCAGGCGCTTCCAAGCCATTGAATGCAAATCAAGGTGATCAGCTGAAACATTCACAGCTAGCCCCAGCAAACAAAAGTCCTTTGTCTCACCCTGGTCATTCCACAGATATATAAACCCATTAGCTGTGCCCTGCCACGCGTTGCTGTGGCCTTTAGTAAGAGTTTTGAAGTCTCTGCCTGGCCTCTCTTCCTTCCTTCACTCGCCCTCTTTCCCTCTTTCTCTCTCTCACACTCCTTCCTTTCCCCTCTTTCTCTCTCTCTCTCTGGCATCCCTCCTTCCTCCCCCTTCTTTATGCTTGTGTGTAAACTTGAGTATCTTCTGTTGGTCATGGGGGTTCAGTGTGGCATGTTTGCCCCAATTCTGTCGTTGGTGGGGTTCAGGATGCTCTTTGAGTGTTGGTGAACTCTGAATCCCAGTGACTACAACTCCCAAATGTCAAGGTCTATTTCCCTCAAACTCCATCTGTGTGGATATTTGGGCGTATTGAATGCTTTGGTCCGGATCCATCATTGTGTCTTCAAAGTCGCCCCCTCCCTTCTCCCCACCCCTTCCCTCCCTGAGTCACTCCTTCCCTCCTCCCACCCCCTCCGGTCTTCAAAGTCGCCCCCTCCCTTCTCCCCACCCCTTCCCTCCCTGAGTCACTCCTTCCCTCCTCCCCCCCCCTCCGGAAAGACACGCCCCCTCCCTTCGCCCCACCCCTTCCCTCCCTGATTGCTCCTTCCCTCCTCCCACCCCCTCCGGAAAGACACGCCCCCTCCCTTCGCCCCACCCCTTTCCTTCCAGGTCTCAGGGAGGGAAGGGGTGGGGCGAAGGGAGGGGGCGTGTCTTTCCAGTGGGGATGCGGCGCGGCGAGGCTTGGAGTGTGCGGAGCGGGGCTTGGAGGCAGCGTGGGAGGAGTAAGATGAAGGAGGGGGTGGAGGGAAGGGGGCGGGGGAAGTTGCGTTGTTTGTGTGTGTGTGTGTGCCGTGTGTGGGGAAGTGCGGTGACGTGTTCGCGCTGGGCGGGGCGAGGGAGGGAGGGAAGTGCGTTGGCCGTTCGGCCATGTGTGCGCGCGCGCTGGGGACTTTGCGCCAGTGCGCATGCTCAGTTGTTTTGCCATTTTTTCTGTGTGTGGTTGTGTTGTTTTGATTTCTGACTGGATTAGTTTGTACCTAGTGGGTTGTCCTTGGGGCATGGCAATTTTGGTGGAGTTTTGTGGAGGGGTTTTAGAGTTTTGCTTCCCCGTTGGACGCCAGTAGGAAATTTATAGATATAGATTTTTCCCAGTTCCAACAGACCTCATTACCTCTGAGGATGCTTGCCATAGATGCAGGCGAAACGTCAGGAGAAAAATTGCCTCCAGAACATGGCCATATAGCCCGGAAAAACCTACAAAAACCCATACAGAATCTTGTCTGAGACTAAATATTGTAAATTGTGGTGTTTTATTCGTATTTTGTCGCTTCCACCGAATGCTCCCCCTCCCGCCCTAAAGATAGGCATCATAAGGCTTGGACGAGAGAGAATTCTAAAGATGTGGAGATGCACAGAGAAAGAAAAGAAAGCAACACATTAGTACCCAGGATAAATAGGGGAGTCCTCCTTCTTTGGCATGATTAATCAGAGATCAGCAGCACAAGTCCCAGCCAGAGCAAGACAATCCTTCCAATTCTCCTTTCTCACAAAACCAAAGCTGCTCAGTGAAGTGTTCAGGTACTCGGTTACATTCAACACAAGCTAATTCACTTATCCTCAACAAGTGGGCTATTGATTTTTTGCCTGTTTCCTGAGCAGCCTGGGGGCTCTCAGAGCTACAACAATAGCATCCTGCCTTTTATAAAAAGGGGAAAGGAATGCAGTGGAAAAATGTCCCTTTGCTCATCAGTAATTAGGATGACTTCATGTTTGCTTAGTTCTGTCAGTATATTCAGTGCAGACATGGGTCATGAAGCTTTACAGCCCCATTTCACCTTCCCCAAAGAACCTCATGCTGGAAACTCAACTGACTCCTTTTGAAAACTGAAAATATAGATTTTTTTTCCCATTCGCTTATACCCAGCACAAAATCTAAAGGCAAACCTTTATTTCTCTCCCAAGTCATTTGCAAGCTCTCACCTACATCTTGCATTAAAAAAAAAGTTTAATTAAGCATTTGCCATTCTAATGGCATAGGAAAATATTGGATTCCATTTTTTCTGCTGAAAACTATCAAACGTATTTTATAGCATCATATTATTTTATTTCTAACCCACCTTCTTTCCCAAAGGGACTCAAGGCTACTCACGGCCACACACTTTGATCAATTTAAAACAAAGAAAATACAAAATTTAAAAACAATTAAACAGTATTGTGTGTGTTAGGATTAAAAATACAGCTAAAATACAATAAATACAATTAAAATGCATTTTAACACACCCAATTGAATGAGTGACAGTTTGTAAGAGATAAATGTCCATGAATTTTGGCTAATCCTTTTGACCAGAATTGGCCTTATCCTTATATAGAGAGATAATTCACTCACATACCACCAACTTCAGGAGGATATAGGGCAATGGTTTGTCCCTGGAGAATGGAGCTGTTTGTGCTACTAAGGGTGGTTCCAGACACTACTTTAATGCAAGTCCAGCTAGGTGTGAATGTTTCAACTGACTACCTTGATTAGCATATAATGGCCTGACAGTGCCTGGAGCAAATCACCTCTCAACAAAAGTTTGCTCCAGGCACTGTTTGCTCCAGGCTCCAGGTGGTCAGTTGAAACATTCACACCTAGCTCCAACAGACAAGGGTCCTTTGTCCCTCCCTGGTCATTCCACAGATATATAAACCTTTTCTCCTAGTTCCAACAGACCTCACTACCTCTGAGGATGCTTGCCATAGATGCAGGCAAAACGTCAGGAGAAATGCCTCTAGAACATGGCCATATAGCTGGAAAAACCCTACAACAACCCTGTTATTAACTTGTTTATATGTAACACCAAATAAGGATTATTATTATTTTGCATTGATTTATCTAAAATGTCATATTTTGTTTTTTGGTTTTGTTTTTTTTTTTTTGCAATTTGTAAATGTATTTTAAAGATTTTTTTTTGTTTTCAAGTTTTTTAAACTTTGTTTTAAATTTGTTTTGTTTTTGTATTTTTTTAATGTAGTTGCAAATGACCTGTGAATGTTGTGCAAAATGTAATTAATTAAAGTGGCCAAAAAAGTAAAATAATAATAATAACACTGTTCAACGGAGAAAAAGTTGCGGGCCTGAAAATAGTTGTTCTTTTATGATTTTGGGGTGCTGAAAACGAAAATGACATTTAAAAATGTATATTGGCTCTAGTTTTTATGATATAAGCAATCACGTGATCACGTATGGTTGAAAAAATGCATGTTGTGACTTACACTATGGAAGATTCTAGAATACTCTAGAAAGTTTGATGACGCAGTATTAGTGCCGTGTGCAAAAGCCAGAAAGCCCTATATAAGGCCAGACTTTTGAACGGTGAGGGTCAGTCAGTTGAAGACTGAGACAGTATCGTTAAACATTGTTTTACATTGTTCTTTTTACTGTAGTTATGCCTCGCACGTGTGTCAATAAAGCACTATGGAAAAAAGATATCAAGGCAAATGGACTCCGTCAATGCTGTCAGACTCCTGCTGGAGCATTGTAAGAGACAATCCTTTCCTTGAATACAAAAGAAAAGTCAAGAGAAGCAAACAGGATATAAACTAAAGTCACGATTAAAGCGACATTTAAACTTTCAGACTTTTCAACTGCATTAGGCCTACTAATATAGTTTCTTGCTGCACAAATATAAACAATAGACTAATTAAATAAATATTTCTCATGTATAAACTATTGGCAATATAATTTGACTAAAATTTAGTAAATATTCACGGTTTATATACATGCAGTAAGGTTAGGCGCATTATCATAATATTAACGAATTACCTATTGTGGAGAAAATTGAAATAGCTGTTGCATAAAAACCAGAGCCAATTAACACATTTAATTATTATATTTGAATTCAGCATGTTAAATTTATTAAGAAACGGCACATTTCATTTCCGTAACTGAGAAAAACTGAAAATTTGTAGAACAGTGTAATTATTAAGAGGGGAAAAGAAGAAGAAGAAAAGAAGAAGAAGAAGAAGAAGAAGAAGAAGAAGAAGAAGAAGAAGAAGAAGAAGAAGAAGAAGAAGAAGAAGAAGAAGAAGAAGAAGAAGAAGAAGAAGATAGCATCGAATAGTTACCCAGCATTTTAAAAGCTACGGGGTTCTCTTTTTTCCAGCTCCATTTTAAACCAACTCTTCAATATTCTAATATGTGTTCTGTTTCTAAGCCAGAAAGTAGCCATTTCTTCCAACAAATATGATGTTTGAAAATCAGTTCCTCCTATTATAGATTTCTCCCTCAGCTTGTAGAAAATCCATGATTCCCTAAACATTGGTCTTTGAAAGCACATTGACTAAAATCTTCATGCCTAATTCATGAAGTGTAGTCTGGAGATTAGTGGAGCTGGACATAGACCAGGAATACTTTATCATATTCTAATAAGTGGAGGCTGAAAATTGCATTTCTAAAGCTACAGTATTAAAGGGCACACAGCAAAACATGACCCAAACATAACTCAGTAGTTCTACAGTCCTCCGGAAAAAAGCTTTGATATTATAAAGTGTGCTGACAGAAAGAATAAACACAATTCCAAAGAATTTCTGTATTACGGAGAGAAAGAAATCCTGGCAAACACACACACACAGAGCGTGCATATCAAAGCCCATATTGTGTGTTATTAAACTCATATAATGTGATCTCTACAGAACGACGCTTGGACTTGTATTGATTATTTGAACACAGTATGGAACATCATTGCAATAACATAAAATTAGGCATCTGAAGCAAATGTGACAGTAAAAAAGGTAGTAAAACAGTCAACAAAGCAAACACAACGGTTACCGTAAAAAATATAAATTGACAGAACACTATAATAGGAGAGTGAGGATAAAGCTTGCTGTTCCATCTGACCTAATAATTGTAATATATATATATATATATCTGCTTTTAGAGGTTCCATTTCTTTTCACATTAAACTCTTAGGGTATTCTTTCCTCTCAATGTATAAATTTTTCTACCACAATTCCTCAGTATTAATTCCTTACATTAATAATGTATTAATGTAAGGAGCCCTAAACTACTCCAGCCCTGTTTACCTCTCCGAACGTATTCTCCCCTATGAACCATCAAGATTATTAAGATCGTCTGGAGAGGCCCTGCTCTCGGTCCCACCGGCCTCGCAAGCGCGTCTGGTGGGGACGAGGGACAGGGCCTTCTCGGTGGTGGCCCCTCGACTCTGGAACTCTCTCCCACTGGAGATCAGAACCGCCCCTTCTATCCTGACATTTAGGAAACAGGTGAAGACTTGGTTATGGAGACAGGCATTCGACGAGTGAGCCAACACCCTGAGATATGGATGGAGGATGATGAGCAACGATTTTAGTGTGATGACTGACCATTATAGTTATTGATTGTAATTGCTGTTTTAATGTTTTGCTGTAATATGTATTGTGATGTTTTATTGATTGTATGTGATATTATGTTTGGAAACCGGTCTGAGTCCCTCAAGAAACTTTTAAATAAATAAATAAATAAACAAAATAATGTATTAGTATTTGGCTTTTCTTCTCTCTGTGTGTATTTTTCTAACTTTTTTCAGTCTGGGGTTGTTTTCTTTTTTTACTTCTTCTATCTGATTTTTTTTGTTTGTTTTACTCTATATTTATTTACTTATTTGTTTCGAGCATTTATATCCCATCCATCTCACCTCCGAAGAGGGACTTAGGGCAGCTTACAACAGGCAGCCATTAGATGCCAACACAATACATTAAAAACCACAGTTACAACATATCTCCTCCTATGAACCAGCTAGGGTGTTAAGATCAGCTGGGGAGGCCCTGCTCTCGGTCCCGCCTGCGTCACAAGTGGGGACGAGAGACAGGGCCTTCTCAGTGGTGGCCCCTCGGCTGTGGAACACCCTTCCTACAGATATTAGATCGCCCCCCTCCCTGTTGACATTTCGGAGGAAAGTGAAGACCTGGTTGTTTGAGCAGGCATTTGAATAGGCAGTGTAACAAACATAGGAATACGGAACAATTGGATGATGAGACTGGATTTCGATCTTAACTATGAGACGCGAATGAGATGTTTTATTGATTTATATTGACTGTATGCTACTGTTTTAATTGTTTTTAACTGTTTTATGATGGGTTGTTGTAGGTTTTTCGGGCTATATGGCCATGTTCTAGAGACATGAGATAAATGTCTGGGAGAAATTAAAAAGGGGATTTTCCTTTAAAGTAAAGAAGAAGTTATTGAAGACAGTTGCCTGTCCGTGGGCAAGATTAGGAAGCTACTAGTTGCATAAAAGCCTGGAATCATTTGTTTAGCATTATTGAAGACAAGAGAAGTTTCTGTTTGATTGTTCATTAATAAAAAGACTTTGTTATACTTCACAAGCCATCTAAAGGTCATTTGTAGTGGAAAACCTCTGAGAACTTCTCCTTGGGCCCCCTGGCTTCCCGCTGGGCAAAGGTTGTACGTCCTGTTCTAAAGGAAATTCTTTACAGGCCCAGTGCGCGACAAAACAGGGGATGTATTGGCTGAAATATGGTGCACAAAGATCTCAAACAACAAATTCTACAGCACAAGGTCTGTTCCAAAAGGAATATGCTGTGTCAAATATCTCTGGGAAAAAGCCACCACAAATAACATATTGACAATTGGGCTGTGTCTGCAAAATGGCAAAGTGTGTAGTTCTGGATCTGTCACAACGTCCAAAAAAAACCCCCAAACCCTTAAGTACAGTATATGGTTTTTTATATATAGAGAAAAAAAAATCTTGCCCCCTGTGATTCACAGAGCAATCTCCTCAGAATTTGATTTAACTGTGTTTGGAGGCAATAAAGCAAAAAATTCAGAACATAAGTCATTATTCCTCCTGTTTTCAATCCACATAATACAGAGCTCCCTTCTACCTTCAGCCAATCTTTATATCCTTTGTCATTGTACCATCTAAGTTATGTGCCCTGTTTATTGCACTCTGCCAATCCATCTGGTGTGCTGTACAGGTAAATGTATAACACACAAAATCCTGAGCAAGAAGAAAAATCATTTCTACCTTCATGCCTGGCAATGTTGTGGTGTTGACAAGGACCTGTAGACTTGGAATACTACTGATGCTCATCAGGTGAAAGTTGCGCTTTCAGATAACTATGGAATTGAGGTTAAAATCCGGTGGCAAGACCAGCAGAAAGGTGATGTATAAGACACATGAAAGCAGATAGTGTGGAAGTGAGGGACAACAGTTTTAGAAGACTACAAATAAGGATTAATTAATTAATTAATTACCACATAAATAAAGCCATTCTGACTCCGAGCAGCTTTACACTGAAACGGCTTTGGTCGCCGTGGAGGATGACCTCCGCAGGGTGCTGGATAGGGGGAGTGTGACCATGCTGGTTCTCTTGGACATCTCTGTGGCTTTCAATACCATCGAACAGGGGTCCCCAAACTATGGCCCGCGGGCCGTATGCGGCCCACCGAGGGCATTTCTCCGGCCCGCGCAGCCTGGCCTAGCCTGGCCATGCCCACCTGGCGCCGCTCCGCCCATCGCGGGAACCCTCTGCTCCGGCCCTTATGCTCGTGTGGGAGGGAGAAGCCTTTTGTAGTTTACCTGCCTCCTTGGAGACCAGAGCGGCCGGAGCAGAGGGTTCCTGCGAAGGCCGGAGCGGCAGGGTGGGCGTGGCCAGCGGTGCCGGGTGGGCGTGGCCAGTGGCGCCGGGTGGGCGTGACCAGGGAATGCTGCTGTTCTCTGGCCACGCCCACCCGGCACCGCTCCAACCATCGCTGGAACCCTCTGCTCCGGCTGCTCTGGTCTCCAAGGAGGCAGGTAAACTACAACTCCAAAACCAAAGGACACTGCCCACCAAACCCTTTCAGTATTTTCCGTTGGTCATGGGAGAACTGTGTGCCAAGTTTGGTTCAATTCCACCGTTGATGGGGTTCAGAATGCTCTTTGATTGTAGGTGAACTATAAATCCCAGCAACTACAACTCCCAAATGTCAAGATTCTATTTTCCCCAAACTCCACCAGTGTTCACATTTGGGCATATTGAGTATTTGTGCCAAGTTTGATCCCGATCCATCATTGTTTGTGTCCACAATGATCTCTGAATGTAGGTGAACTACAACTCCAAAACCAAAGGACACTGCCCACCAAACCCTTCCACTATTTTCAGTTGGTCATGGGAGAAATGTGTGCCAAGTTTGGTTCAATTCCATCGTTGGTGGGGTTCAGAATACTCTTTGATTGTAGGTGAACTATAAATCCCAGCAACTACAAATCCCAAATGACAAAATCGTTTTTTGTTTTTTTGTTTTTTAGTGAAGGACATACATTGGGTTGTTAGGTGTCTTGTGTCTAAAATTGGTGTCAATTTGTCCAGTAGTTTTTGAGTTCTGTTAATCCCACAAACAAACATTACATTTTTATTTATATAGAAGTGTGGGTCTTTGTTTTTTGATTGGGGGGGGGGGGTTGCACTGCAAATAATATATGTGCAGAGTGCATAGGAATTCATTCATGTTTTTTTTTTCAAATTATAATCCCCCCCCCCAACAGTTTGCGGGACTGTGACCCAGCCCTCTGTTCAAAAAGTTTGGGGACCCCTGCCATCGAACATGGTATCCTTCTGGGACGACTCTCCGGGATGGGTCTTGAGGGCACGGTTTTGTTGTGGCTCCGATCCTTCCTGGAGGGCCACTCCCAGATGATGAAGCTGGGGGACACCTGCTCGGACCCCTGTGGGGTCCCGCAAGGTTCCATTCTGTCCCCCATGCTTTTTAACATCTACATGAAACTGCTGGGAGAGGTCATCCGGAGTTTTGGAGTTGGGTGCCATTTCTACGCAGATGACGCCCAACTCTACTACTCTTTTCCACCTAACTCAAAGGAAGCCCACCGGGTATTGGATGACTGCCTGGCCACTGTGGCTGTCTGGATGAGGATGAATAAGCTGAGGATCAATTCTGACAAGACAGAGGTCCTCCTGGTTGATCGTAAGCCTGATCGGGGTATAGGGTGGCAACCTGTGCTCGATGGGGTTGCACTCCCCCTGAAGGTTCAGGTCCGCAGTTTGGGTGTCCTAGACTCAGCACTAACGCTTGAAGCCCAGGCATCGGTAGTGGCTGGGAGGGCTTTCACACAATTAAGACTAGTGCTCCAACTGCGACCATACCTTGTGAAGTTGGATCTGGCCAGGGTGGTCCACGCCTTAGTCACCTCCAGATTGGACAATTGTAATGCACTCTATGTGGGGCTGCCCTTGAAGACGGCTCAGAAATTTCAATTGGTACAACAGGCGGCAGCCAGGTTACTAACTGGAGTGACTTACAGGGAGCGGTCAACCCCCTGTTTAAAGATCTCCATTGGCTGCCGTTCATTTTCTGGTCCAAATTCAAGGTGCAGGTTCTTACCTACAAAGCCCTGAACAGTTTGGTACCAGCCTACCTGCGTGACCACATTTTTTTGTGTACAAACCCACGTGATCTCTTCGATCATTTGGAGAGGCCCTGGTCTCGCTCCCTCCCATGAATGTTTCAACTCGCTACCTTGATTAGCATTTGATGGCCTGGCAGTGCCTGGGACAAGCTTTTGTTGAGAGGTGATTAAATGTCCTTGATTGTTTCCTCTCTGTCGTTTTGCTGTTGTAATTTTAGAGTTTTTTTTAATACTGGTAGCCAGATTTTGTTCACCCCCATGGCCTCCTCCCCTCTGCCGAAACCGTCCACATGCCTGTGGATTTCAATGGCTTCTTTGTGTAGTCCGACACGGCGGCCGCGAGAATAGTCCAGCATCTCTGCGCTCCCAAACAAGATGCCGGTCCAGGTTGGCCCATCAGGCACTCCGCCACGGCTGACCTCACCGGTTGAAGTAGTCCACAGTGCCCCCCATGTTCCCCAGGCCATCAAATGCTAATCAAGGTGATCAGTTGAAACATTCACACCTAGCTCCAACAGACAAGAGTTCTTTGTCCCACCCTCGTCATTCCACAGATATATAAACCCATTTTCCTATTTCCAACAGACCTCACTACCTCTGAGGATGCTTGCGATAGATGCAGGTAAAACGTCAGGAGAGAATGCCTCTAGAACAGCATTTCTCAACCTGGGGGTCGGGACCCCAGGAGGGGTCACCAGGGGGTGTCAGAGGGGTCACCAAAGACAATCAGAAAACACAGTATGTTCTGTTGGTCATGGGGGTTCTGTGTGGGAAGTTTGGCCCAATTCTATCATTGGTGTGGTTCAGAATGCTCTTTGATTGTAGGTGAACTATAAATCCCAGTAACTACAACTCCCAAATGTCAAGGTCTATTTTCCCCAAACTCCACCAGTGTTTACATTTGGGCATATGGAGTATTTGTGCCAAGTTTGGTCCAGATCCATCATTGTTTGAGTCCACACTGCTCTCTGGATGTAAGTGAACTACAATTCTAAAACTCAAGGTCAGTGCCCACCAAACTCTTCTAGTATTTTCTGTTGGTCATGAGAGTTCTGTGTGCTAAAATTGTTTCAATTACATCATTGGTGGAGTTCAGAATGCTCTTTGATTACAGGTGGACCATAAATCCCAGCAACTACAACTCCCAAATGACAAAACTCAACTACAAATTTCAAATGCCAAATTTGGTCCAGTGGATGAAAATACATCCTGCATATCAGATATCTACATTATGACTTGTAACAGTAGCAAAATTACAGTAATGAAGTAGCAACAAAAATAATGTTGTGATTGGGGGTCACCACAACATGAGGAACAGTATTAAGGGGTCGCAGCATTAGGAAGGTTGAGAACCACTGCTCTAGAACATAGCCATATAGCCCGAAAAACCTACAACAACCCAGTGATTCCAGCCATGAAAGCCTTCGATAATAAATTGAACCCCCTCCATCAGGCTGCCCAAGTCCCTACAGCTTCCTCTAAATCTCCAAACTTGGAATATGAATTATCTGGGAGGTCTAATGTTCAACAATGTCAAACTAATATTTGTGCCGAGAAGATATCCTAACTTGCTCATATCTGAAGATGAGATGCTAGCCAATTTTACTTTGGAGAGCATGTTTCACACAAGGATTCAATTACAGCTACCCCATGCTCTGCAGAAAGAATATTTAAAGTCTGTTTTGCCCTTGACTTTTGATTCTGCATGTCACAATCATTTAACTCAAGCTCCTTTGGATTACCAATACCGCGTTACGTTCACTGACTTTTGTACCAGTTTACCTGGAACCAGAGCCACCAACATCACACATAACATAGCAAAGATGTACTGATGATGAATCACAACAGCAGGGCTACAGTTAAAACTAATATTTCAGTCATCCCAATGGAAGTCGAAGGAAAACCTAAAATCTTCACGATAGAAATGGCAAACTATCCAAGAAATAAAATTCCTCATTTGATCGCTTCTGCCTCGTGAAAGCAAAGGGTTGTCCATTGTAAGCTGCAGCTCCCCTTGGTGGGTCAGGCACTGAACTGCATTTGGATGGTCAGAAATGAAGCTTGCTTATACATAATTCACTGTAAGCATGAAAACTTTGAGTTTTTGGAATATGACCCAGATAGCACATTATTATTAAACTTTATTTGTACCCCGCTAACATCTCCCGGAGGATTCAATGTGGCTTACACAGGCCGAGGCCTCAACACACAACACAACAATACAATCTAAGCAAATCAAACAATTAAAAACAGAATAAAGCAAAATAAACAACAGGCACAATACACTAAACACAATAAAACTGGGCCAGGCCAGAGCAATGGGTACAAGATTAAAAGTGCTGATGTGACAGGAGGTGTATATGAGGCTTCAAGGGCAAGTGCGATGTGCAGCAGTCATTGGTTTTGATAAGGTGCTTATGGGACTTGGTAGTGGAGATTTCCTAATCTGGGAAGGTGCATCGGAAAAGCCAGGTCTTCAAGTTCTTTCTGAAGATAGCCAATGTAGGGGCCTGTCTAAGGTCTTTGGGGAGGGTGTTCCAGAGTTGGGGGGCCACCACGGAAAAGGCCCTGTCCCGCGTCCCCACCAAGCGCGCTTGCGACGCCGGTGGGATCACGAGCAGGGCCTCTCCAGATGACCGAAGAGCGCGTGGGTTCGTAGACGGAGATGCGGTCACGCAGGTAGGCTGGTCCCAAACCGTTCAGGGCTTTGTAGGTAAGCACCTGCACCTTGAATTGGGCTCGGAAAATAAATGGCAGCCAGTGGAGCTCCTTGAACAGGAGGGTTGACCTCTCTCTGTAAGGGGCCCCAGTTAGCATCCTGGCTGCTGATCGTTGGACCAGTTGGAGCTTCCGAGCCGTCTTCAAGGGCAGCCCCACATAGAGCGCATTGCAGTAATCCAATCTGGAGGTGACCAAGGCATGGACCACTCCGGCCAGATCCGCCTTCGCGGTTTGAAAGGAGAGAAATCCTAAATGAAAGCAACTTTTTTAAAGAAATAATCAATCATACATTGTTCAAAAATAATGACCTTTCTGATGTTTTAATTATAGATTGATATATAGAGAAATATTTATTTATTTATTTATTTATTATTTACTATACTTGTATACCGCCTTTCTCAGCCTTATCGGCGACTCAAGGCGGTTTACAACAAGTCAGTACACATAACAACAAAATACAAATTGAACATTAAAACAGTATCAAACCACAATAGAAGCAACAAAAACAATAAGTTCTTGTGGGTTTTTTCGGGCTATATGGCCATGTTCTAGAGGCATTTCTCCTGACGTTTCGCCTGCATCTATGGCAAGCATCCTCAGGTGAGGTCTGCTGGGCAAGCAGGTGAAACGTCAGGAGAAATGCCTCTAGAACATGGCCATATAGCCCAAAAAAACCCACAAGAACTTAGTGATTCCGGCCATGAAAGCCTTCGACAATACAATAAAAACAATAAAAACCAACATCATTGTCATCAGCGTCTCCTAGTTAAATAACTTTGTCCAAGTTCCATTGTCGAGTGATTCCATTCCCTAGGTTAGTTACTCTGCATTTGAAAACACTTGCTCATATAACCATGTCTTAACTTGTCTCCGAAATGTTAAGAGTGAGGGAGCCAATCTAATCTCCTTAGGGAGGGTGTTCCATAGCCAAGGGGCCACCACAGGGAAGGCCCTGTCTCTCATCCCTGAACGTGCTTGTGATGACGGCGGAATTGAGAGCAGGACCTCCTCGGACTATCTTAAAAGTCCTAAATGGTTCATGAGGGGAGATGCGTTCAGACAGGTAAATTGGGCCAGAACCATTTAGGGCTTTATAGGCTAAAGCCAGCACTTTGAATTGTGCCCAGTAGCAGACTGGCAGACAGTGGAGCTGGCGCAGCAGAAGAGTTGTATGCTTCCTGAGTGCCACTTCTGTTAACAATCTGGCTGCCATCCGTTGGACCATTTGAAGCTTACGGACAGTCTTCAAAGGCAACCCCACGTGGAGCGCATTGCAGTAGTCTATACGGGATGTACAGGCAGGCAGGAGAAACATGGACAAACCTTGATATATACATCCTTTTCTGTTGGCCCAAATAATATAATTTGGAAACTTGTTGCACAGTCACTATTTGGGATATTATTTGCACCGTTAATGTTTGCAATGCTCAGCCTGAGCACCAAGATATATTTTAGATGATCAAATAGGGCAGTGGTTCTCAACCGGGGGTCCCCAGATGTTTTTGGCCTTCAACTCCCAGAAATCCTAACAGCTGGTAGACTGGCTGGGATTTCTGGGAGTTGTAGGCCAAAAACATCTGGGGACCCCAGGTTGAGAACCACTGAAATAGAGCTTAAATAATTAAGGTGTGAACAATCCAGATTGATCCTCTATGCCCCAGATTTTTCAGCTGCTTTTCCAGTATCCCAGTATATTTTCCTTCCCATTTTCCACTTTTACTTCAACTACAAACTGAATTCAAATAGCCAAATATGTTTGCTTACAATAACTCTGCTTGTGGGGAAGAGAAGGTGAGCAGAATTCTGTCCTTTCCAGTAGAATCAGGGTGGTTCCAGACACAGAAGACATCCGTGCCAACCCGGGTTTAAAAAACCCAGGTCAGGGCAGACTTCTGCCCCCATAACAGTCCGAAAACTCGTATTTTCAGCACTGGGTATTCAGATGCGCTCCCAGAACCTTGCGAGAGAACACCCAGACACCCTAAACCCCTCCCCTAAACCCATTAAAAACCCCTTTAAAAAGAAAATAACTTACGGGGCCGACATTTCCCTACTTAGGAATGACGCTACAGGAGAAGGGGCAGTAGCAATTTGTCTTCCCACTTTTCTCCTGGCAGGTAATTCCTGAGCCAAGAAAGGGCCAGAAGCAGGGAAATGCTGGCCCCTTAAGTTATTTTTAAAGGGGTTGGGGAGGGGGCCCTCACTGTTTTTCGGGCTGATTTAGTTTGGTTCATGGGAGTTGTAGTTTTACATAATCCTCCTTTGACAAAGAGTGATGATTACTCACCAAAACTACAACTCACAGGATTCTACAGCATTGAGTCATGACAGTTCAAGTAGTGTAAAGCTGTATTCATTTTCCAGTTAGATGTAATTACAATGTCTAAATCACTTCACTAACTTCAAGGAGGCTCCGGTGCCGCAATGGGCTGGCAGGACTGAATACCGACAGGTCGGAGGTTCGAATCTGGGGAGTGTGGATGAGCTCCCTATGTCAGCTCCAGCTCCCCATGTGGGGACATGAGAGAAGCCTCCCACAAGGGTGGTAAAACATCAAAACATCTGGATGTCCCCTGGGCAATGTCCTTGCAGACGGCCAATTCCCTCACCTCGGATGAGCTCCCTATGTCAGCTCCAGCTCCCCATGTGGGGACATAAGAGAAGCCTCCCACAAGGATGGTAAAGCATCAAAACATTTGGGCATCCCCTGGGCAATGTCCTCGCAGACGGCCAATTCCCTCACCCCGGAAGACCTCCCTATGTCAGCTCCAGCTCCCCATGTGGGGACATAAGAGAAGCCTCCCACAAGGATGGTAAAGCACCAAAACATTTGGGCATCCCCTGGGCAATGTCCTTGCAGACTGCCAATTCCCTCACCCCGGATGAGCTCCCTATGTCAGCTCCAGCTCCCCATGTGGGGACATGAGAGAAGCCTCCCGCAAGGATGGTAAAGCATCAAAACATTTGGGCATCCCCTGGGCAATTTCCTTGCAGATGGCCAAATCTCTCATACCAGACGCAACTTGCAGTTTCTCAAGTCACTCCTGACACACACACACAAACCCTTCACTGATGTTTTCTATAAATGCTGTTTTTATTATGCAACAACAGTGCAAAGCCAGATCAATATTATAGGGACTGATTTCATTTCCTTGTCCTTTAACATTGGCTTAGTTGGGGGGGGGGGTCATGTATTTACTGCCCAAGACCATTTTGCATAATCCGGAGACTAATCAATAACCGAAAGCAGATGTGTAGATGTAATGCTTTTCTAGACAGCCCAAAAGGGAAGGGTTTGTGATGGTAACATGAACCAGCACATGCTTTGGCCATCAGCAAAACATTGTCATTTGGCCTTGGAGCCACAAGGACTCTGCGGAAAATTATGCCTGGTCCACAAATGAAATATTTAAAACAATTTTTGACGCTGAAAGGTACACCTGACATATTTGTCGATTTTCATGGGAGTCTGGACTGATTAGATTTTGAGGGTCAGTCACTGTAAGGTCATTTGGAGACCACATATTTTAAATTTCAAATCAACTATGACAAACCTGATAAATATTTTTTTTAAAAAAATGTTTAAAAAATCAACTTACGCTACAGTTTGGGAAGAGAGAAAACCTCTCTATTACGTTTGGTTGATGGCAGATAAGACACTCCTGTTACAAGAGATAATTTTTTCTGACAAATAACCTTGATAAGCAAGAGGCAAGGTGCATAGACAATTCACAATTATTACAAACTTTTACACACCGGGTACCAAAAAGCGACATCCTTCAAAGAAAACAGAAGACTTACAGGCTGCAAGTGGCAAAATATATGCCCTTACTGAGCATTCTCTAAAAAGCCTGATATGAAACAAAACAGGAAAGCAAAATCAATATGATTTCTTTCTGAGATGGAAGCATCAAATATCAAAGCTGCCAAGAATTGCAAGGAGTTAATCTCAAGTGATACAGCAAATGGTTTAATACAAACCAAAGCTCTGTGACAAACCTTGGAGGAAGACGTTGGTGACTCCGATTTAAGGATCTTCCTAACACAGCGTTTCTCAACCTGGGGGTCGGGACCCCTGGGGGGGGGGTCATGAGGGGGTGTCAGAGGGGTCACCAAAGACCATCAGAAAACACAGTATTTTCTGTTGGTCAAGGGGGTTCTGTGTGTCAAGTTTGGTCCAATTCTATTGTTGGTGGAGTTCAGTAAAATCTTTGTACGCAAACTATAAATCCCAGTAATTACAAACCCCAAAGGTCAATGTCTATTTTCCCCAAACTCCACCAGTGTTTACACTTGAGCATATGGAGTATTCGTGCCAAATTTGGTCCAGATCCACCATTGTTTGAATCCACAGTGCTCTTTGGATGTAGGTGAACTACAACTCCCAAACTCAAGGTCAATGCCCAGCAAACCCTGCCAGTATTTTCTCTTGTTCATGGGAGTTACATTACAAATTTGGTTCAGTTCCATCATTGGTGGAGTTCAGGATGCGCTTTAATTGTAGCTGAACTATAAATCCCAGAAACTACAACTCCCAAATGAGAAATGACTCCCCCCGACCCCACCAGTATTCAGATTTGGGTGTATCAGGTCTTTGTGCCCAGATCGATCCAATGAATGAAAATACACCCTGCATATCAGATATTTACATTACAATTCATAACAATAGCAAAATGACAGTTATGATGCAGCAACGAAAGTAATGTTATGGTCGGGGGTCACCACCACATAAGGAACTGTATTAAGGGGTTGCGGCATTAGGAAGGTTAAGAACCACTGTTCTAACACTACGAAAAGATGTAAGCAAATTAATACCGAATTACATTAAAAAGTTTTCCTCTCCAGCTGCAAAACACATGGTCTTAAAGCAGGGTCACTGTGTACTGAGCAAGAGCAAAGAGGACACATGCACCAACCAAATACTGTGATGGCTCTCACTTCAAATACCCAAACTATATACCATATTGCCAGTACTATGGTATTTTTACTGGTATGAAATAGAGTTTATAGATTTTAAACTCTACTGTGTCCGGTGCAGAAAGTAATGCTGCGTAATGGGTTAAAGGTATAGATGTGATTTATTGCCTAGAGCATGAATTGTGAACATTTCCTGTATACATCACACATTCCAATGTTATGGATTTGAGATAACGGACTGTTCTCTTCCAGCCATGCCGGGGAACGAGCAAGACGCACGTGTGATTTCTCCTGTACATAGTTATGTGTTTGTTATTTTCTGTAGCTGTTAGAAAGTAACTAAATAAATGTGCTGCTTCAAGGCTTTGAGGTTGATGGAAGATTGCACACTTTGTTTTAATTGCATGCCTCATAGCAGTTGCTTTGAGGCCAACTTTTTCTAATAAATATATACTCGAGTATAAGCCGACCCGAATATAAGCCGAGCACCTAATTTTACCATTAAAAAAACTGGGAAAGCATATTGACTCGAGTATAAGCCGAGAGTGGGAAAAGCAGCAGCTACTGGTAAATTTAAAAAATAAAAATAAACTGATGAAAGAAAGGCAGCCATCTCTCCTCTCTCACCTGCTTCGTCCTCTCATCTTGGGTGCCTTTCCAAACAATTACCAACTTTGTTGCTTCTTTGATATGTATTTTTCAGCTCTCATGTAGTGTGAAAGCTGCCTCCATTTGGAAAAGTTACCCTGTGCGCACCCCCTCCCCTCAACCACCCATTTCCACCTAAAAATAAAATAAAATGTAGCTGGCCACCATAACATTCCTCCTCACGCCCTCCTGGCATAAGAAAATGATGCAGCAAAAAGGGACACAGGAGGAAAATCCCTTCTGCTCCCCTTATCTCCTGCTGCATCATTTCCCAACTTACCTGTCGGAATGCATCTCCCCTTATGAACCATCAAGGACTTTAAGATCATCTGGGGAGGCCCTGCTCTCGGTCCCACCTTTGTCACAAATACGTCTGGCAGGGACGAGAGACAGGGCCTTCTCAGCGGTGGCCCCTCGGCTATGGAACACCCTCCCTAAGGAGATCAGTTTGGCTTCTTCACTCCTAACATTTCGGAAAAAACTCAAGACATGGCTTTTTGAGCAAGCATTTGCAAATATTGGGTAATGGACATAGGAAAATGGAACAACTATACGATGGGACTGGACAATGTTTTAATGAGGATTTATTGACTTATGTTTTATTGTTGTTGTTATTATTATGATTTTATTGATGTTAACATTTTTAAGTTGTACTTGTGATTTTGTAGCATTGTATTTTGCCTTGTAAATCGCCTCGAGTTGCTGGAAGGTAAATAAATAAATAAATTTAGGTCCAGGGAAGTCATGCTACCCCTCTATTCTGCTTTGTTAGACCACATCTGGAATATTGTGTCCAATTCTGGGCACCACAATTCAAGAGAGATATTGACAAGCTGGAATGTGTCCAGAGGAGGGCGACTAAAATGATCAAGGGTCTGGAGAACAAGCCCTATGAGGATTGGCTTAAGGAACTGGGCATGTTTAGCCTGAAGAAGAGAAGGCTGAGAGGAGATATGATAGGCATGTATAAATATGTGAGAGGAAGCCACAGGGAGGAGGGAGCAAGCTTGTTTTCTGCTTCCTTGGAGACTAGGACGCAATGGAACCATGGCTTCAATCTACAAGAAAAGAGATTCCATCTGAACAAGAGGAAGAACATGAGGAAGAACTCTTTGATTCTATGATTCTATCTAATCACCTCCCAACAAAAGATTGCCCCAGGCACCAACAAGCCACACCAAACAACTGCCAGGCCATCAAATACTAATCAAGATGGTCAGTTGAAACATTCACACCTATCTCCAGCAAATAAGAGTTATTTGTCCCACCCTGGTCATTCCACAGATATATTAAACCCATTTTCCTAGTTCCAACAGACCTCAATACCTCTGAGGAGGCGAAACGTCAGGAGAGAGTGCCTCTAGAACATGGCCATATAGCCCGAAAAAACCTACAACTCATTTATTTATTTATTTATTTATTTACTGTATTTATATACTGTCTTTCTCAGCCAGTCTGCGACTTTTATCATTTTATGTCATGCATTTGGCCCGCCCACTGTGTTTGATTTTCCATTATGTTATTTTGCACTGTTTATTTTACTTGAATGGCTTATTTATTTCATTGTGATGTTATTTTTGTTGTTTATATTTTCTTTTGCTGTAATGTATTGCTGGGCTTGGCCTCATGTAAGCCTCTCTGAGTCGCCTCTGGGGTGATGGTGGCGGGGTATAAATAAAGTTTATTTATTAATTATTATTATTATTTGAAAATGGTTGCTTTCAAAGGCTATCTCACAGTAGGAAGAACATATCTAAAATTGCTCACTGCTTACTTTCAGAAGAATCTTACTGGCAAATTATATCTCAGAATGCAGAAAAGCCCTTGACTTGCTTAGATACGTCAGAGAACTGTCCATATTTTTTCTGTATCCGAGTATGGGCAGAAAATATATATTTAGACCTTTGGCGGCCTTTCAGACCTTAAGATGAACACACATGGATAAGATGCAGTCCCTTTCTCCATAATACCGCACGCACATGAGCGATAATTATTTGTGCTATGAATGTCTAAGATGAATTAAGTCATGCTTTAGATAATTTAGGCTCCTAAGCCATGAAGATTTGAATAATGGGGATTCTTTCTATATTGGATTAAAGGGAACGAGACTCTCTCTTGTGATTACATCCTGTCAATTTCCTTTTTAAAGGAGAAGGACTATAAAACGAAGTAATCTGAATAAAACTTTTTTTTTCTTTTTGGTGTGAGATTTTGAGAATTGACACATAAAAAGGATTTGTTCTCCAAACTGCCCTTGATTAATTATAGCTGCAGACGAGCTATTACAGTTTTGATTAAACTTCCAGTGAGCAGGAAAATTAGCGCTTCCTGCAATATCTATATTATTTCATTAGTGCAAACTGCCTTTTTCTTTTTTCAAATGAATAACTTTCTGCTTCTCTTACATTTCTTTGAGTATTTTTAAAACTGTAGGAGGCCACATTGGAAAGGCATTCATTGCATGAATATCTGTAGCAAAAGGCATTGTTGGTTTACAAAGCCACTGTCAAGATATTATTGTCATTAATAATATGTTTGTTCTTATCTGCAGCTTAACATTAAAAATTGCTTTGGGTAGAATAACTCATTAGTGTCTACGCTCACTTACACCAGAAAATGATTCATGCTAAATAGTTTTGACATAAAGGATTCTTAAGGTGCATCTACACTGTAGAATTAATGCAGATTTCACACTACTTGAATTGCCATGGCTCAGCATTATAAAATCCTGGGAGTTGTAATATTACTAGGTCTGTAGCCTTCTTTGCCATGGACTGCTGATGTCTCACCAAATTTCAAATCCCAGGAGTTCACAGCATCGAGCCATGACAGTGGCAAATCCGGTGGTGCAGATCAGGCGGCATGGGGAACGGTTCCGGCCCAAAATACCTGTCTGACCGCATCTTGGCCTATGAGCCCATGAGGACTTTGAGATCGTCCGGGGAGGCCCTTCTCTCGATCCCGCCTGCCTCACAGGCACGCCTGGCGGGGACGAGAGACAGGGCCTTCTCGGTGGTGGCCCCTCGGCTGTGGAACACCCTTCCTGTGGACATCAGACTGGCACCCTCCCTTATGACATTCCGCAAGAGACTCAAGACGTGGTTGTTCGAGAAGGCGTTTGAATAAGTGCTGCAAAAAAAAATTGGCAATGACGATAGGAACGGAACACGGAAAACGATATTTGGATTGTGGTTCAACGATGAGACGTCGCGAATGACTTGTTGTAATTGTATTATTGATTTTGATGTTGTTGTTTGATAATGTTTTTGATATTGCTAATTGATGTTAGTATATGTTGTAATTGCACCTTATTTTACATGTTGTACACCGCCGTGAGTCGCCCCAGGGCTGAGAATGGCGGTCTATAAGCACAGTAAATAAATAAATAAATAAACCTGTCACCACATGTCCCATATTGCCCAAGTCACTCATCGCTCCATCCCATGGGGGGAACATGGGCCGCCCGGCTTTACCCCGTTGATCTCAATTGAACATGGGAAGCATGCACCGCTTCACCTTTTCTTTTACCATGGAGCCCCCTAGAAGTGGCTGCATGTCGTGGAATGGGAGAAAGTGGGCCCTGTGGCAAAAGAGAAGGCAAACCAACACATGCCACCAAATTTACCCCTATCTGATGGTGTTGCTAGACTGCATCTATATTGCAGAATAAATGCAATTTGACACCACTTTCACTTCCAAGGTTTCAATGTTATGGAATGTTGGAAGTTGTAGTTTGCTGAAAGATCAGTATTCTTTGACATGGAAGATCTTGAAAAACTACAATCCCCAAGCTGCATTCATTCTACAGTGGTTCTCAACCTGTGGGTCCAGAGGTGTTTTGGCCTTCAACTCCCATCTAGTTTACCAGCTGTTAGGATTTCTGGGAGTTGAATACCAAAAACATCTGGGAACTCTAAGATAAGGCTTACCTGAAGCAAAGGGAGCAAAGGTGGTTTCTTGCTTTTTCAACTTCTGTGGAAACTCAACTGCCACTTGAGCTCAGACCCTGGCTTATATAGGTTAAACAGGAAGCAAACACTCACTCCCAGAGAGCTTCAAAGAACAGGGAACAATCAGTCACTAATTGCTGCCCTGAAACTGTCAATCACTGGTGGCTAAAAAATTTATCCTCGCCTCCCAAACAAAACAAACACTCAGAAAAGCTAGTCCCAAACACACACTCAGATCATCAGACCTGCTTGCTTCTAGACAGAAGATAGATGCAAGGTTTGTCATCTGGTGAGGCACTAGAGGTCTTTAAATGACCAATTCCATTTTTTTTTTGCTAGATTGAGTGTCCCCAATTTTGTTCTCTTGTTTCAAATCTGATTAAATCTATATTCATTTAACTACTCCTTGTTCACATAGCAGAGTTTCTCAGAAGCATTTGGAATTTCACGTTAGTGTTTTTCTATAATGCTCATAAATATTTGAATGCTGTTTTTGGTTTGTGCTTCTCCAAGAAATAATATGATCTAAAACATAGAACATTAATATGCTCCAGTGACCACTGGACTATATTTCCCCACCGTCAAATTATGAATCCTACAGATGATGTTTCTGGGAGGTTAAACATGTTAAGAATTTTTATAACGCTGCATCTTAACATTTTTCCTTTTTTTGTTCACACTACATACTGATATTGAAAAGAAAGATTAAAATGCAAACACGGAATTATTTTCCATCGCTCTTCTCCTGGTGCCTGCAATGGGTTATCATTTATTTATGAGACTTGAAAAAAAAATCCCCAATCTATGAAAATCTTGTCTTGAAGCACAATGTAATATTGGTATGAGAATGTTGTATGACATTTTTCTTCTCATAGTTTCCTGGAAAGATACCTCAAATGTTTTTTTTTAAGCGTTAGCATACTAGGCATTTGAAAGTAATCTTGAAGTATGTTATAACTGCAGCTTCTATCCTCCATGTGCACTTCAAACAATTTCTTCTGCAGGTCTGTGTAATTTTAATGCATGATTAAATGCTCACTTATTGTGAGCTTCAGCACAGATAGGTATCTGTGTCAGCATGGTTGAAATAGGAAGGCAGGCAAGCACCCGTTTCTTGTAGTGATGGGCAATTCCTTTTACCCCACTATGTCTGTCATCTACTTAGTAGTTCTAAGACGGTAAGCTGGACTTAAGATACTGTTACGGCTAAGTTTCTCATTTATGATCATTAATGGACAAATGAAATATCCAAAACACATTTGTCAAACTCAAGACCCTCCAAATCCTGGACTAAAACTCCTGTATTCTTCATCATTAGACATGATTCGAGCTGATGGAAGTTGTGATACAGTAACATCAGGAAGGCTGTGGTTTAGTTTGGATTGAGAGACAAGCTGGATACTTTGTCTGGCTTTAAAAGGTCCTTTTTACCTTTCCTCAAACTCAGGGCGCTTCCAGACAATGCCAAAATCTGCACCAAAGTGGGTTTTAAAAGTGTTCCCACTTTTACCAAAAATACTGGGCTTTCCATGGGAAACTGGAACTCCTCATCTTCAGCATCAACATCATCTGTATCAATAATAGGAACATGTTCAGGAATCTGAAATCCATCATCCTCTTCCTGCTCTTCCTGAGGCTCCAGCTGAACCACAACACATAGAGGCATTGAATCGTTGCTGGCTGGAAGCCACCTTGAGCCCCCCCCCCCCAGGGGGAGGGGTTTGAGAAGGGCGGGGTACAAATATTTGAAATAAAATAAATAAATAAATGCTCCAAAATTCTGGTGATCACCCACACTTGGGACCAGTTCTGATTTGGAATCAACCACCGTTGTTTACATAACCCCACTTTCCCCAGGCTCAGGTGGCCCAAGGTCAGGGGGTGGTACTTACCTCCCCCACTGTGTCCTCCACTTAGCAGTGACCACTGGGCTTGAATTGATAAAAACTCATTAGAAAGGCCTGTAACGATTTTGTTTTACTGCGGTGCTCTTTTATGGCCATGTTTGTTTTGTTGCAAGATTTTTATACACATATAAAAACTGTCAGGCCTTGCATTTAATGTCACTATTGAGGAGAATGATGTGATCTGGCAAACAAATATTAAATATGAATCTCATGTATAATTTTTCCCCCTTTCCAAATAATGAACATATTAAGAAGGGATTGCTACTAACGATGATACCTCAAAATCCACAGAATGTTTTCTAGAAACATTATTATTTCCAAGACTGTGAAACACGCAACATTTATATTAAAAATAATAGTAAGCATGATTTAGACCATATTTCATTTACTTTGCTTGGCCAGGCAACACTAGAAACAAATGATGAGTGTAGCCTTTTTGAACGTAATGGCACAAAAATAATATTTTAACTCTTGTAAATATGTTTCTGCTAGTTATAGACCTTATAGAGGTTGTAAACAAGATTTGGGGGTCTCCTTTCTCGCAAAGCACCGTACACAGGACCATCACTATGACAGCTGTGCCAGCGTCATTCGTCTGTTTATCTACTTAGATAAGAAATAACAAGGTCTCAGATGTAAATGCTGATGATACCACTGGTTTTTAGGCCTGCCCACAGATGGCCCTTAAAACTCCTCTATACATGCAGAATGCCAACCCTGGGAGATATTTTATGCCATGTAAGATTTACTACAGTTGCACATACACAATATTACAAAAAACATGCTGTGCATATATGCAGTGCTGGAGCAGAGACGGGAAGATTATAGCCTTCACATTCTAATCCTCCTTCAAACACACAACCAGCTTCCCTGACTTCAGGCACATTGATGGACAGAACGTATTTTGAAGGCTGGAGTATCACTTAGCATATTCAACGTGTACTAGTGTGTATCTACAATATAGAATTAATACAGTTTGGTATCAATTTAACATACTGACCGTCAAGGAAAGAAAATAAAGTAGAAGGCACAAGGCAGTACTACAACAGGAAGATAGTAGGCTTGGGTAACCACGGAAAAATTTGGTTCTAAACTCGTTTTGTTTTTAGGGGGCCCTTGCGTTTCGTTTTTTTTAATAATTCCGAAATTTTCCTTTTAAAAATTTCGAAATATACGAAATTTTGTATAATTACGAATCGATTCGTTAATGGCGGACGCGATTGCGCAATATGCTAAAAAAACCTCCAAATGGGACAGGGGGAACTTCTGAAGCTTCCCTCTCCCTCTGTTGTTGACTGTTGGTGTGATAAAACAAACAACAACTATAAAACTTGCACCAGATATACGAAAATAATTAAAAATAATTTTGAAATAATAACGAAACAATAACGAAATAAATTGAAAAAAAATTTTCGAATCTAATTTACTCCTCACACTTTTCCTTCATGGCTCAATGTTGGATCGTAAGCTAATTTAAATACGAATTAATAACGAATTACGAAATTAACGAACGAAACCGCCCAGCCCTAATAGATACATATATATATAATTACAATACTATATATATTACTATTATATAAACTGCTATATAATACATAAATATTATAAGAATCGAAGAGAGTCTGGTCCAGTGTTTCTCAACCTGGGGGGCCCGGGGGGGGGGGGTGCAGGGGGTGTCAGAGGATCACCAAAGACCATCAGAAAACACAGTATTTTCTGTTGGTCATGGGGGTTCTGTATGGTAAGTTTGACCCAATTCTATCATTGGGGTTCAGAATGCTCTGTGATTGTAGGTGAACTGTAAATCCCAGCAACTACAACTCCCAAATGTCAAGATCTATTTCCTCCAAACTCCACCAGTGTTCACATTTGGGCATATTGAGTATTCATGCCAAGTTTTGTCCAGGAAGAAAAATACTCGCCACAGAATAAAACTCCTCGCAGGGTATATTGCTCAACAAAGAATAGCTAATCCACCCCCCCAGAAGACCGTTGGTGAATTTCTCACCTCAAAAGTTGAGCTTTTTTTGATAACTTGAACCCAACCGCCTGACGAAGGCTCTTGTGAGTCGAAACCGGTTGCAGGTTGGAGTCAATTCATGTGACTACTGGAGTCTACTCATATGTAATAAAGAACAGGACATTTTCTCAAACGAAGACTTTGTTTTATACTTCAAGAGAAGAACCAGTTGTTTCTACTTAACGTGAAAGTGGCAGGTTTTTTTTATATGTGTATTTGTAATACATACATTGAGTTAATTTAGTTATTTTCATATTACCACAATCAGTGGATTTTGGTCTCCAAAGTTTTGTCCAGATGCATCATTGTTTGAGTCCACAGTGTTCTCTGGGCGTAGGTGAACTACAACTCCAAAACTCAAGGTCAATGCCCACCAAACCCTTCCAGTATTTTCTCTTGGTTGTGAGAGCTCTGTGTGCCAAGCTTGGTTCAATTTCATTGCTGGTAGAGTTCAGAATGCTCTTTGATTGTAGGTGAACTATAAATCCCAGCAACTACAACTCTCAAATGACAAAATCAATCCTCCCTCCCAACCCCGCCAGTATTCAAATTGGGACATATCAGATATTTGTGCCAAATTTGGTCCAGTGAATGAAAATACATCCTGCATATCAGATATTTACATTACGATTCATAACAGTAGCAAAATTACAGGTATGAAGTATCAACTAAAATAATGTTATGGTTGGGGGTCACCACAACATGAGGAACTGCATTAAGGGGTCGCGGCATCAGGAAGGTTGAGAACATGATCTATTGTAAAATTAATGCAGTTTGACACCACTTGTTTGGTGGTAAAATTAGGTGCCTTGGCTTACATTTGGGTTGGCTTATACTCAAGTATATACGGTAATTAATGGCAAAGAGCAGATACTACAACTAACATAAACCACGGTTTAGTGCAGTGGCTCCCAAGCTTTGGTCCTCCAGGTTTTTCGGATTTCAACTCCCAGAAACTCCAACCAGCTTGATCAACTGTCCGGAATTCTGGGAACTGAAGTCCAAAACTTCTGGAGGACCAAAGGCTATTTTATTTTATTTACAGTATTTATATTCTGCCCTTCTCACCCAACAGGGGACTCGGGGCAAACATTCAATGCCATAAACACGTATATAGACAGATACACAGAGGCTATTTAACATTCCAACTTTCCTGGCCACCAGGGGAGCTGTCGCTTCACCATCCATCTGCGTCAAGCAGGGAGCTTTGAGATGGTTGAACAGAAGCTCTCCGAAGCTCTAGGTGCTCTAACTGCCTATTACAGGGAAAACCAACTGATCCCTAATCCATCTAAAACACAGACATGTGCCTTTCACCTTAAGAACAGACAAGCATCCCGAGCTCTGAGGATTACCTGGGAAGGAATCCCACTGGAGCATTGCAGCGCACCCAAATACCTGGGAGTCACTCTGGACCGTGCTCTCTGACCTACAAGAAGCACTGCCTGAACATCAAGCAAAAAGTGGGCGCTAGAAACAATATCATACGAAAGCTGACTGGCACAACCTGGGGATCACAACCAGATACAGTGAAGACATCTGCCCTTGTGCTTTGCTACTCTGCTGCTGAGTATGCATGCCCAGTGTGGAACACATCTCACCATGCTAAAACAGTGGATGTGGCTCTTAATGAGACATGCCGCATTATCACGGGGTGTCTGCGCCCTACACCACTGGAGAAATTACACTGCTTAGCCGGTATTGCACCACCTGACATCCGCCAGGAAGTAGCAGCCAATAGTGAAAGGACCAAGGCAGAGACATCTCCAGCTCATCCCTTGTTTGGGTATCAGCCAGCACGTCAACGACTTAAATCAAGAAATAGTTTTCTAAGATCTACAGAGACACTCGCTGGAACACCTCAGCAAGCGAGAGTCCAAAAGTGGCAGGCTCAAACCCAGACCTCAACCAATGGCTGATACCAAATGAGAGACTCCCCCCTGGGCACACAGAAGACTGGGCGACTTGGAAGGCGCTGAACAGACTGTACTCTGGCACCACGAGATGCAGAGCCAACCTTCAGAAATGGGGCTACAAAGTTGAATCCACGACATGTGAATGTGGAGAAGAGTAAACCACTGACCACCTGCTGCAATGCAACCTGAGTCCTGCCACATGCACAATGGAGGACCTTCTTGCGGCGACATCAGAGGCACTCCAAGTGGCCAGATACTGGTCAAAGGACATTTAATCAGCTACCAAGTTTGCAAAATTTGTGGGTTTTTTCTTTGTTTTTTTTTAATCTGTTTGTTTGTTTTGTTCTGTTAGAAATGTAATACAATGTTCTGGTTGCGGATGACACGATAAATAATACTGATGAAGTACTTCCTCATTCTTTGTATACCTGCTGGAGATTTTTATGGCCTCATAAATTAGTTAAATTAGCCTCCCCACATAAATGGTACCTAAATTTCCTACTTGGAAATTAGGATTAGGAACCATTAGTTTAATGTAATATGGAAAAGATGCCCCTGCCATATAGGGTTTATTTCTTCTTCTGTCCCAGCCCATTATATCTTTGCAATTTCAACATAAAGAGATGCAACAGAATTAAAAAAAAAAAAAACTCTTAGTTTTCTAGATCAATAAAGCCATACAAAAATCATGCAATAAGTCTGAATAATGAATACATAAGGAAGTCACTGTTGTACCCTTGGATCTTCGAAGCTTCATTATGTACAATAAATAATTCATCATGCAGCCCCCCCCCTCCCCCCACAGCTTTAGGTACAGGTTAAGGATCGTAATACCCAAAGCATAATAAAGACACTGCATGAAGCAAAGCAAAAGAAACAATGCCAAAATGATTTGTTTAAAAAGGATACTTCCAAATTTAAAATTATGATTTCCTTCCCTCAATAATCACACTGATTACACACATGGTTTAAGAAATAATGCATCGAGCGACTAGATTTTTAGATAGAAAGGTACAGAGGATGTAGCTATAGATGACAGGTAAGCCTTTAACACCTATTGCACAGCCCCATCAGCTAAAATTGTGCCACACCTTCCCCAAAGCAACACATGCGGGACCATTTGCATCTCACATTATTATGTAGGTGGATAGTTGACCTAGATTTCACAAGGAAGGGCAGTATATCTCTGGAGCCCTATTTCCTTTATGTAGCGTGTCAGAAGCGAATTGAGAATATAGTTTATAATATATAAAATACCACAAACCTCACAACTGATGAGGATGCCTGCCATAGATGCAGGTGAAACGTCAGGAGAGAATGCTTCTAGAACATGGCCCTGTAGCCTGAAAAACCTACAACAACCCAGTGATTCCAGCCAAGAAAGCCTTCGACAATACGTTGTGAGGTCTGCTGGAAACTAGGAAAATGGGGTTTATATATCTGTGGAATGTCCAGGGTGGGAAAAAGAAGTCTTGTCCGTTGGGGGCATTTATTTATTTATTTATTTATTATTTACAGTATTTATATTCTGCCCTTCTCACCCCGCAGGGGACTCAGGGCGGATCACAATGTACATATACATGGCAAACATTCAATGCCATAGACACACAACATATATAGACAGACACACAGAGGCTATTTAACATTCCAGCTTTTTCATGAGGGTATTCTGGCCACCAGGGGAGCTGTCGCTTCACCGTCCATTTGTGACACTGAAGCACTTCCTCTTTATTTTTTATTTTTTTATTTATTGTTTACTATATTTGTATACCATTCTATATTTATTTATATATATTTATATTTATATTTATTCTATATTTATTTATATTATTTTTATTTACTATATTTGTATACAACACCGCCTGAGTTCTGTGAGTGCAGCATTTTTCTGAATGAAGCACAGAGTGTTTGAGGACCGGGACATCCGTAGGGATACCAAGGTGCTTGTTTGTAAGGCTATTGTCCTCCCAACCCTGCTGTATGCAAGCGTTGCCTCCGGAAAATCCTGCAAATCTCTTGGGAAGACAGGTGGACAAACGTCAGTGTGCTGGAAGAAGCAAAGACCACCAGCATTGAAGCGATGGCCCTCCGCCATCAACTCCGCTGGACCGGCCACGTTGTCCGGATGCCCGACCACCGTCTCCCAAAGCAGTTGCTCTACTCCGAACTCAAGAACGGAAAACGGAACGTTGGTGGGCAGGAAAAGAGATTGAAAGATGGGCTCAAAGCCATCCTTAAAAACTCTGGCATAGACACTGAGAACTGGGAAGCCCTGGCCCTTGAGCGCTCCAGCTGGAGGTCAGCTGTGACCAGCAGTGCTGCAGAATTGAGGAGGCACGAGTGGAGGGTGAAAAAGAGAAACGCCAGGAGGAAGGCATGTCAAGCCAACCCCGACCGAGACCACCTTCCCCCCGGAAACTAATGCCCACACTGCGGAAGAAGATGCAGAGCAAGAATAGGTCTCCACAGCTCCAGAGCAAGAATAGGGCTCCACCCATAATGGAAGACCATGTTACTTGTCCAACGAGGGATCACCTAAGTAAGTAAGTAACACTGTAATCCGCCCTGAGTCCCCTGCGGGGTGAGAAGGGCGGAATATAAATGCTGTAAATCAATAATAAATAAATAGTGTTATGAGGTCCATAGATGCAGGTGAAACGTCAGGAGAGAATGCTTCTGGAACATAGCCACACATGCCGGAAAACTTACAGCAACCCAATAGCATCAAATATCACTCAAGTCTCCTTGGAAAAATGGAAGTGTAGTAGACCTTTCCAATGTGAAGACAACAAGTACAGAAAATGAGAATAATTCTCCATGCGTACCTTCTCCCATGAAATATGAAAGCTAAAATGAATGTGAAGACATAGAGGTGGGATTACTATCCCCTCCCCTGTTATTCTTGAGGTCAGTAAGATGAATGTGCTGGAAGCTTTTCCTGTCCGTTTCTGCTGTAATTTCACACACTAGGAGCCAAATGCTATCCTCCAGAATGCACACACAACTCCCCCAGGAATCGGGCTGGATTGCAAGCCAGCATCCGAGAGCAGAGTGTGGCCCTAAGTCATTAGTTAGAGCTCTCTGTTAAAAGACGACTGAGAATAAGGGTAAAAAACACCAGCGCCGGCTCCGAGAATTGCTCACTTGAGAGACAAGGAGGAATCCTCTGAAATTCAAAGCCCCCATCGAAAAAAAGAAAGGGGGGTTAAGAGTAACCGCAGCTTTCCATTTAGATGTTTTGTTAATGAAACATGACAATTTAGCAGCACTCTGATGCTGAAAGCATGTTTCCAAGCTGATGGGGAAATAAGCTTTTGCCGCTTAAGGACGATGACTTAAAAGCAAACAAACAGCTTTTTTGTTCGTCTGTTCTAGAGTCCTGTGCACAATTAATAAATGGAAATTAATAGTTCTTTCTATTTCTGCTTCATTGACTATTCTAAAGCCTTTGTCTGTGTGGATCATAATAAATCGTGGCAAGTTCTTGGTGGGATGGGCATACCAAGCCACCTTGTCTCTCTCCTGAGGAATCTGTACAAGGACCAAGTAGCAACAGTAAGAACTGACCACGGAAAAACAGACTGGTTCAAGATTGGGAAAGGCGTACGGCAAGGATGCATACTCTCACCCAACCTCTTTAACTTGTATGCAGAACACATCATGCGATGTGCGGGGCTTGAGGAATGCAAAGCTGGGGTGAAAATTGCTGGAAGAAACATTAACAACCTCAGATATGCAGATGACACCACTCTGATGGCCGAAAGCGAGGAGGAGCTGAGGAGCCTTCTAATCAAGGTGAAAGAAGAAAGCGCAAAAGCTGGGTTGCAGCTAAACATCAAAAAAACCAAGATTATGGCAACAAGAATGATTGACAACTGGAAAATAGAGGGAGAAACGTGGAGGCCGTGACAGACTTTGTATTTCTAGGTGCAAAGATTACTGCAGATGCAGACTGTGGCCAGGAAATCAGAAGACGCTTACTTCTTGGGAGGAGAGCAATGTCCAATCTCATAAAATAGTAAAGAGTAGAGACATCAGACTGGCAACAAAGATCCGCCTAGTCAAAGCCATGGTATTCCCTGTAGTAACCTACGGATGTGAGAGCTGGACCTTAGGGAAGGCTGAGCGAAGGAAGATAGATGCTTTTGAGCTGTGGTGTTGGAGGAAAGTTCTGAGAGTGCCTTGGACTGCGAGAAGATCCAACCAGTCCATCCTCCAGGAAATAAAGCCCGACTGCTCATTGGAGGGAAGGATACTAGAGACAAGGTTGAAGTACTTTGGCCACATCATGAGGAGACAGCAAAGCCTAGAGAAGACAATGATGCTGGGAAAGTGGAAGGCAAAAGGAAGAGGGGCCGACCAAGGGCAAGATGGATGGATGGCATCCTTGAAGTGACTGGACTGACCTTGAAGGAGCTGGGGGTGGTGACGGCTGACAGGGAGCTCTGGCGTGGGCTGGTCCATGAGGTAACGAAGAGTCGGAGATGACTGCACGAATGAACAACAATAGTTATTTCAATTGGAAGAGGTTTAATGAAAGTACAAGACTGGGACCTGAAGATGGACAACATGGAAAGGATTTATTTATTTTATTATTTATTGTGTCATCAACAACCAGACATTTGTATTACATTTTTAACAAAAATAAACAAACAAACCAACAAAACACAGAATTTGCAAGCTTGGTATTCTATTAAATGTCCTTTGACCAGTATCTGGCCACTTGGAGTGCCTCTGGTGTTGCTATAAGAAGGTCCTCCATTGTGCATGTGGCAGGGCTCAGGTTGCATTGCAGTAGGTCTGTGGTTTGTTCTTCTCCACACTCTCGGGACCCCTGTGGGGGTCGTGAGGGGGTGTCAGAGGGGTCACTAAAGACCATCAGAAAACGTAGTATTTTCTGTTTGTCATGGGGGTTCTGTGTGGAAAGTTTGGTCCAATTCTATCGTTGATGGGGTTCAGCATGCTATTTCATTGTGGGTGAACTATAAATCCCAACAAGTACAACTCCCAAATGTCAAGATCTATTTTCCCCAGACTCCACCAGGGTTCACATTTGGGCATAAACTTCGTGCCAAGTTTGGTCCAGATCCACCATCGCAATAGTCCACAGTGCTCTCTGGATATAGGTGAATTACAACTCCCAGATTCAAGGTCAATGCCCATCAAACCCTTCCAGTGTTTTCCATTGGTCATGGGAGCCAAGTTTGGTTCAAATCCATCGCTGGTGGAGTTCAGAATGCTCTTTGATTATAAGTGAACTATAAATCCCAGCAACTACAACTCCCAAATTACAAAATCAATCCTCCCCCAACCCCACTAGCATTCACATTTGGGTGTATTGGGTATTTGTGCCCAGTTTGGTCCAGAAAATGATAATGCATCCTGCATATCAGATATTGACATTATGATTTATAACAGTAGTAAAATGACTGTTACAATGTAGCAACAAAAGCAATATTATGGTTGGGGGTCACCACAATATGAGGGACTGTACTAAGGGGTCACGGCATTAGGAAAGTTGAGAACCACTGATTTATCGTGTCATCAGCAACCAGACATTTGTATTACATTTTTAACAAAAATAAACAAACAAACCAACAAAACACAGAATTTGCAAGCTTGGTATTCTATTAAATGTCCTTTGACCAGTATCTGGCCACTTGGGAGTGCCTCTGGTGTTGCTATAAGAAGGTCCTCCATTGTGCATGTGGCAGGGCTCAGGTTGCATTGCAGTAGGTCAGTGTTTCTCAACCTGGGGTCGGGACCCCTGTGGGGGTCGTGAGGGGGTGTCAGAGGGGTCACTAAAGACCATCAGAAAATGTAGTATTTTCTGTTTGTCATGGGGGTTCTGTGTGGAAAGTTTGGTCCAATTCTATCGTTGGTGGGGTTCAGCATGCTATTTCATTGTGGGTGAACTATAAATCCCAACAAGTACAACTCCCAAATGGCAAGGTCTATTTTTTCCAAACTCTTATCTGTTCACATTTGGGCATATTGAGTATTTGTGCCAAGTTGATCCAGCTCCATCATTGCTTGAGTCCACCGTGATCTCTGGATGTAGGTGAACTACAACTCCAAAAACTCAAGGTCAATGTCCACCAGACCATCCCAGTATTTTCTCTTGGTCATGGGAATTCTGTGTGCCATGTTTGATTCAATTCCATCATTGATGGAGTTCAGAAGGCTCTTTGATTCAAGGTGAAATATAAATCTCAGCGACTCCAGCATTACCAAATGACAAAATCAATCACCCACAACCCCACCAGTATTCAAATTTTGGGCGTATCAGGTATTTGTGCTAAATTTGGTCCAGTGAATGAAAATACATCTTGCATATCAGATATTTACATTACGATTCATAACAGGAGCAAAAGGACAGTTATGAAGTAGCAAGGAAAACAACGTTATGGTTGGGGGTCACCACAACATGTGGACCTGTACTAAGGGGTCACGGCATTAGGAAGGTTGAGAACCACTGCAGTAGGTGGTCCGTGGTTTGCTCTTCTCCACAATCGCATGTCATGGATTCCACTTTGTAGCACCATTTCCTAAGGTTGTCTTAGCTATAGGGCATGGTCTCCAGACATTTGATCATTTTAGTCGCCCTCTTCTGGACACATTCCAGTTTAGAGTCAACATCTCCCTTCAACTGTGTTATCCATGGGTGTTATCTCTTTTGTGTTAGCCATGAGTTTCTCGATACGTTTCGAACTACCTAGCACAGGATGCCTGGCTCGAGAGCAGTACATGTGAAAAAGATCTTGGAGTCCTCATGGACAACAAGTTAAACATGAGCCAACAATGTGATGTGCCGGCAAAAAAAGCCAATGAGATTTTGGCCTGTATCAATAGGAGCATAGTGTCTAGATCTAGGGAAGTAATGCTACCCTTCTATTCCGCTTTGGTTAGACCACACCTGGAATATTGTGTCCAAATCTGGGCACCACAATTCAAGAGAGATATTGACCAGAGGAGAGCAACTAAAATGATAAAAGGTCTGGAGAACAAGCCCTATGAGGAGCGGCTTTAGGAGCTGGGCATGTTTAGCCTGAAGAAGAGAAGGCTGAGAGGGGATATGATAGCCATGTATAAATATGTGAGAGGAAGCCACAGGGAGGAGGGAGCAAGCTTGTTTTCTGCTTCCTTGGAGACTAGGACGCGGAACAATGGCTTCAAGCTACAAGAGAGGAGATTCCATCTGAACATGAGGAAGAACTTCTTGACTGTGAGAGCCGTTCAGCAGTGGAACTCTCTGCCCCGGGGTGTGGTGGAGGCTCCTTCTTTGGAAGCTTTTAAACAGAGGCTGGATGGCCATCTGTCAGGGGTGATTTGAATGCAACATTCCTGCTTCTTGGCAGGGGGTTGGACTGGATGGCCCATGAGGTCTCTTCCAACTCTTTGATTCTATGATTTTATGATTCTATGAATGATTATGCTTCCAATGTAGTTTCTGTTGTTCTGGGCAGAGCCTGTTAATAATAACAAAAAGGAAGGGAAAGGAAGGATATCTACTAGGGCTGGGCAACCACGGAAAAATTTGTTTCTAAACTCGATTCGTTTTTAGGGGGTTTTTGCGTTTCGATTTTTAAAAGAATTCCAAAATTTTTCTTTAAAAAAGTTCGAAATTTACAAAATTTTGGAAATTACAAAACAATTACGAAACAATTACGAATCGATTCGTTAATGGCGGACGCGACTGCGCAATACGCTAAAAAAACCTCCAAATGGGACAGGGGGAACTTCTGAAGCTTCCCTCTCCCTCTGTTGTTGACTGTTGGTGTGATAATTATATTTTTTTTCACTGATAAAACAAACAACAACTATAAAACTTGCACCAGACATGCGGAAATAATAACGAAACGATTTCGAAACGATTTCGAAACAACTACGAAACGAATTTTTCAATTCGTTTCGTAATTGTTTCGTAATTGTTTCATAATTGTTTCGAAATCGTTTCGTTGCTCCTGAATGGTTCAATATCGCTTCGTTATAAAAAAAAATAACGAATTAATAACAAATTACGAAATTAACGAACGAAACCGCCCAGCCCTAATATCTACTTAGGCAGAAGTGTTACGCACCACGGCTAAAATGCATTGGAAATAGAAATAATTGGAAGTTGCATAGAAGAAGCGCTTAGGGTATTGGACCCTCCGCCTGGTTGTGTGCCGAAGTGCCGCCATGGGCAAGAAGAATTCAGAGATAAATTATACTCTTCCCAAGCAGAATCAAAATGTTCCATCTTAGAAATTCCCTTGTCCCCAAGGTGTCCTGACCCTGAAAGGAACTTTGAACCTTGCTGGTTGCAATGACAAAAAATATTCTTTTTTCGCTTTTGGACGTTTGTTTCATAGTGAACCATATGTGACTAGGAACGCGACACCTCCGTTGTTGCTTTTCAAAACCATCTTGTTCTTCTTCTTCACTTAACATTTTTTTTTTAGTACCCTGTTTATTTCGAAACTTCATTGTATCCGTTGCCGGATAGGCTGGCATTTGCTGTTAAAGCAGAAAATTACAAGGAGGGCTTAATTGACCCTCTTGTGTCTTTGAAAAATCCTGTCTGTTGTCTCTAATTGACCCTCTTGATACCTTTATGGAACAATGAATGAATCCTCCGTAAATAATGGACGCCGATGATTAATAGCCATGGTTAGGTTGGGTCTGTAGTTCATGGTGTTGTGTTGCAGTTACCTTTTTCCAAAATGAAAAAAAGCAAACCCCAAGTAGATCGTTTCCTGTCCGTTGTGAGCAAAAGCGTAATTCCAAAGAGAAAATGGCCAACGGTGGCTAGTTACCAAAGGGAGCTGGATATAACAAATAGAATAACAAATGCATACTGAAAATGAGTTTTCAATAGTCAAGTGTCGGTGAGAAACAAAAAAGGGGAGGGCATGGAATAGCAAGATTTTATTTATTTCTCGCATTTCTATCCCGCCCTTCTGAACCCCCGAAGGGGGACTCAGGACGGCTTAAAATGGGCCCCATTCCGAAGCCATTACATAACAAATTACAGTAATTAAAACCACAATTAATCATAAAAGCATAATTAACAATACATAAGCCATCATTAAAACAGTAAAACAGTCTCATCAGCCATATCGTCATTCCAGTCACATTCCCTTAAAGTGCTGTTTGCATCTACTGTCCAAAAGCCTGGTCCCAGAACCATGCCTTTAGTTTCTTTCGAAAAGTTAGGAGGGAGGTGGCCGATTTTACCTCAGTTGGGAGTGTATTCCATAGGCGGGGGGCCACCGCCAAGAAGGCCCTGTCTTTTGTCCCTGCAGGCACATTTGTGCTGTTGACGAGAACGAGAACAGGGAACAGCCAGCAACCTGGCAATCAGAGTTGGAGTCCTTAGACTCGCCCTTTTCCCCAGGGTTTCGGAGTCAAGGGAGGACCTTGAGTCTCACAAAAAGAAAGTCTCACTTTTTTTTTGGAGCCTAACAGCAGGACGTGTGGGTTTCTCTATCCCACCTGCAAAAAGGCATCACTACACACAGCTCTGCTGGGGTAGTAAAGGGATAGTTTCATGGCCTTTGCCGAGACAACAGGACAGTTCCTACGGTTTTCGTGGAGCAAATCTAAAGGACACCTTGCAGCTTGGCAGATTTACAGAAACTTTGTCTGGTAAGCAGGCATGTAGCCGGGGGGGGGGACTCGGGGGGCTTCAGCCCCCCGAAATTCTCATGGTGGTTCGCGAAAAGGCCTTACTGGTGCATTATTTAAACTGTTATGTTTATTCATATCATGATCTGATCACCATACTCAATATATCCCATATGCATGGGGGTATTGGGGTAATGATACAAAAGGTTTGCTAGGATAGACCCTCTTTCACTCAGACTCGCCCCCCCCCCCCGAAACTCAGCCCCCCTCGAAACCCCCCCTGAAATGAAATCCTGGCTACGGGCCTGCTGGTAAGGGACCACTCGGGTCATCCATAAAGTAGCTTGGAGCCGGGAGTTGGGGCCTCACACTAGTAGGGTAAAGAAAGATTGCCCAGGGAGGGGTCAGAAGATTTCCCTAAGGAAGAAAGGAACAGTTTACTATCAGTTGCCTGCCCCTTGTTGGCAGATTGAAAAAGCTATCGGTTTTTCAAGGTTATAAGGCATTTAATTCATTTGTTTGAAGATTAAAAACCCCTAATAAAGAGCTTTGTTGAACTCATTTCGAACCTTACTACAACTTTGTCTTGGGAAACCTGAGGGACCCTTTAGCTCAGGCACCCCGGCGTCCCGTTGGGCATACAGAAGACGTGTCCTGTATACAGACATCATTACAGGCTCAGCGAGCGACAGCACATGCACTGTTAGCACCAGTTTCTGCCAACCTAGCAGTTCAAAAACATGCAAATGTGAGTATATCAATAGCTACCCCTTCGGCAGGAGGGTAACGGCGCTTGATGCAATCATGCTGGCCACATGACCTTGGAGGTGTCTACGGACAACGCCAGCTCTTTGGTTTAGAAATGGAGATGTGCATCAACCCCCAGAGTCAGACACAACTGGACTTAATGTCAGGGGAAAACCTTTACTTTTACCTCAGGATAAAGCCAGCACTGTTGGGGTTCAGCCTCCATGTGAACCTGACCCTCAGCCTCCGTGTGAACCTGAACCTGATTCTCTGATTGTATTTCCTGATGCAACTGAACAGGCTACTGAACATGTATTTCTCCCTGATGGTTTGGAAACTGTTGATTCTGAGGGCAGTGGCTTGGAAAGTGAAACTACACATCCTGATGAGAATGTTTCAGAATCAAACGGTGATAACTCTCCAGAGGAGCTAGCACCTGCCTTTTTTAATGAGGATAGGAAAGGACAGATTTGGAAAAACAGGAGTGAATCACAGAGTCTGCGAAGGTCAAGGAGATTAAAGGAAAATGAGGCTTCAAAGCCTGGAGGCGTGTCCCGAAACAGTTTCTTTAGTTTTAAGTGTCTCTCCCCGGGCTGTCCCGTTAGATCAAGCATCATTTAGACTGAGGCATTATCTTGGCAGATTTCCCGTTTTCCATGGCCTGCATTCCCAGAGGCTTCCAGTTTCCAAGTACAGTTAGTGAAATGCTAACAGGTTCCAGGTTTTTATAGTGTTGTTTTTGGAATTTTGATCTAGTTCAGAGATATTCCTGACTGCTGAGTTTTACTGTGGCTTTTTGACTTTGCATTTTCCTCTATTTTGTAACCATTTTTCATCAATAAAAAAAGGATTGTTTTTCCCACAGTCAAGTGCGGCGGATTTAATCTTATGGTCTCGTTTCCTGATCTGGGTTGCAACAAGCACTTTGAATTGTGCTCTGCAACAGAATGACAGCCAGTGGAGCTGACATAACACAGGTATTGTATGTTCCCTGTACGCTGCTCAGTAAGCAATCTGGCTGCCAACAATGGACCATTTGGAGTTTCTGAACAGTCTTCAAAGGCAACCCCACGAAGAGTGTGTTGCAGTAATCTATTCACACTTTCCTGAGACAACTTAATACTGCTATTGATGGGTGTGAATGAAAATTGTGTATTACATGTACATAGTCTCACCATTTTCACTTTCTTTCTACACCATATGATTAACAGTTTTACAGCTTTAGGAAATATAGGAAACCTCACAGTTATGACATTTGAAAGACTTTTTAAAAACCCAGCACACACTTAGTGCAATAAATAATTTGGATTCACTAACTCAGAATGTGCACACGGCGACATAAAACACAACCTTTAATAGAACATAATGGTATTTTGTGATGCCACTATTAAATTTGCTTATTAAAACGCAAAAATTACATACTGAAACAAAGTTTTCTCATGCTGAACATCCCCATAAAATGAGTAAATCAAAACTTTATTACAATGTCCCAAATAAAATGAAGGTGTGCAGCCTTCTGTGCCTTCTTACATCTCTGTTCTGAAGGAGAAAAAAGGAAATCTACAAGAACTCCTTGTGCAAATTGAGAAGTTGATCATTCATGTTTCGAAGATAGACAAAAAGACCAAAGTAATAAATTTTATGAGTAATGCATTGAGATTTGATATATGATTAACTATTAATTGTCTAAAAGAATCAAGTAAATATTAGAAGGGGAATGAATTACTAAATTAATGTTAAATTCTCATTTAAATCTAATATTTTCATATGATGGGACAGTCAACATGGTACAGTGTTTGAAAGTTGGACTATGACTTTTGACCTTGTCATATTAGCCAGGTGAGGAGTAATTGGGGCGAATCTATTTATTTATTTTATTTACAGTATTTATATTCCACCCTTCTCACCCCGCAAGGGACTCAGGGCAGATTACAATGTACATATACATGGCAAACATTCAATGCCATAGACACACAACATACAACATATATAGACAGACACACAGAGGCTATTTAACATTCCAGTTTCTGGCCACTAGGGGAGCTGTCGCTTCACCGTCTGTTTGTGACACCGATGAAGTACTTCCTCATTCTTTGTATACTTGCTGGAGAGTTTTATGGCCTCGTAAATTACCGTATATACTTGAGTATAAGCCGACCCGAATATAAGCCGATGCACCTAATTTTACTACAAAAAAACTGGGAAAACGTATTGACTTGAGTATAAGCCGAGGGTGGAAAATGCAGTAGCTATAGGTCAATTTCAAAATAAAAAAAGAAACAAATAAAATTACATTAACTGAGGCATCATTAGGTTCAATGTTTTTGAATCTATATAAATAAAAATGTAATGTTCATTTGTAGGATTAACATAACTCAATAGCCACTGAATGAATTGACACCAAATTTGGGCAAAATACAAATATCAGGCCAACGAGGGACCATCACTCATTAAAAACACTGAAAAAAACAACAAAAGAGACTTAAAAAAACCCCCAAATAATACATTATAACGCATGCACAAAACCACATATATACGCAAACAGACATATACACAAATATATACACACATATACACACAAAACACATATACCCAGACTGTATAAATATGTGAGAGGAAGCCACAGGGAGGAGGGAGCAAGCTTGTTTTCTGCTTCCTTGGAGACTAGGATGCGGAACAATGGCTTCAAACTACAAGAGAGGAGATTCCATCTGAACATGAGGAAGAACTTCCTGACTGTGAGAGCCGTTCAGCAGTGGAACTCTCTGCCCCTGAGTGTGGTGGAGGCTCCTTCTTTGGAAGCTTTTAAACAGGGGTTGGATGGCCATCTGTCATGGGTGATTTGAATGCAATATTCCTGCTTCTAGGCAGGGGGTTGGACTGGATGGCCCATGAGGACTCTTCCAACTCTTTGATTCTATGATTCTATGACTGGGCCACAGCAACAAATGGCGGGGGACAGCTAATGTTTACATAAAACTGTAATTTAAGATAAGACAGTTCAATTCTGATTAAACCATTATTCTAACCTTCTTCAATGTCAATGTGATAATATATCCTTCTAATAATAAGTAATAGAGTAAAATAATAAATGTAATAATACTAGTAGAGTAAAATAATAAATGTAATAAAGTAACAATAATAACAGAGTAAAATAATAAATAACATTGACTCAAGTATAAGCCGAGGGGAACTTTTTCAGCCTAAAAAAGGGCTGAAAAACTAGGCTTATACTCGAGTATATACAGTAGTTAAATTAGCTTCCCCACATATAAGTGGTACCTAAATTTCCGACATGACAGATGCAACTGTCTTTTGGGCTGCAAAGGTCGACAACAAGCTACACAAATTGGTCGGAAGCTCACTCAGACCCGGGCTGGCTTCGAACTCATGGCCTTTTGGTCAGACGTGATCTTAATGCAGCTGACACCCAACCAGCTGCGCCACAGTCCCGGTCCTATTGACCTGTGCACTACTTTCTTGCAGCAACACTTCCCTCTCCATTATCCCAGTGGTGCAATGTGTTAAACTCTTGTGCTGGCAGAACTGTTGACTGACAGGTCAGCAGTTCGAATCAAAGGAGAGCAGGTTGAGCTCCCTCTGTCAGCTCTAGCTCTCCATACAGAGACATGAGAGAATCTTCCCACAAGGATGGTAAAAACATAAAAACATCCAGGTGTCCCCTGGGCAACATCCTAGCAGATAGCCAATTCTCTCATACCAGAAGTGACTTGCAGTTTCTCAAGTCACTCCTGTGCCGTCACACCCAAACACTATAAAGTTAAAATTAAGATGTGCTTCTCTCTTTATCCGGGTGAACTGCGGGTACCTTACTTAGCTCAAAATTCCCAGCAACTGAGGCCAGTCCAGATTTGAACATCAAACCAAAACATTTATTTCTCAAAGTCCTTGACAGACTTGGCACAGCTTGATGAAGTTACAAACACAAACAGTCAACTTGTGAAACCATATAGATCAGTGGTTCTCAACTTGGGGTTCCCAGATGTTTTTGTCCTACAACTCCCAGAAATCCTAGCCAGTTTGCCAGCTGTTAGGATTTCTGGGAGTTGTAGGCCAAAAACATATGGGGATCCCAGGTTGAGAAACCATATAAATGTTCTTTCCTTCCTTTTTCCTTCAACTGCTGAGTTAACTTTTCCCCAATGGTAGAAAAATCCTGGGATCTTTTACCCTAATCCTGAGCTGCTATCTTTTAGAAAGAGCAGGTCTTCCCCTATCCAAGCTCAAGGTTAGTTTGGGGATGAAGTAATGGAGCCTCTCCCAATGGCAGAGAAATCCTGAGATATTCTCTGCCCCAGCGCTGAGCTGCTATCTTTTAGAAAGAGCAGGTCTTCCCCTATCTGAGCTCAGCACCAGTTTCAAAGGCAAGAGGGTAACCGTACTCATGATGGCCTGTCCGAGCTGCCTAGCTTGGCCACCAGCACATCTGAGACTTTTTCTATACTGAAGAAGGCAGGAGAGCTTCTCCAAAATGGATATCTCATCCCCAGGAAAAAGGACTGTCTCTAGACCGAAAGGATACTTTTTAAAACCAATAACAGCAAAAGGCTTGCAAGCTGGCTTCCAGCCTCTGTTAATGTGTAACTTTCAGGGTGCTGCTAAGACTGTAGCAACCCTGGGGGAAAATGCAAAGGGATGCTATTTTATGCAACTAAGGGGCAAGGAAACTAGTCCAATGTGGGCTAGGCAAAACTACGGTGAGGTGGATCTGTAATTGGTTAAATGGACAACCCAGAGGGTGCTCACCAATGCTTTCTCTTCATCCTGGAAAGAAGTGACAAGTGGAGTGCCATGAGCAAGGGTTCTGTCCTGGGCCTGGTCCTGTTCAACATCTTTATTAATGACTTAGATCAGTGTTTCTCAACCTGGGGGTCGGGACCCCTGTGGGGGTCACGAGGGGGTGTCAGAGGGGTCGCCAAAGACCATCAGAAAACATAGTATTTTCTGTTGGTCATGGGGGTTCTGTGTGGGAAGTTTGGTCCAATTCTATCATTGGTGGGGTTCAGAATGCTATTTCATTGTGGGTGAACTATAAATCCCAACAACTACAACTCCCAAATGTCAAGGTCTATTTTCCCCAAACTCCACCAGTGTTCACATTTGGGCATATTGAGTATTTGTGCCAAGTTTGGTCCAGATCCACCATTGTTTGAGTCCACAGTGTTCTCTGATTATAGGTGAACTACAACTCCAAAAACTCAAGGTCAATGTCCACCAAACCCTCCCAGTATTTTCTCTTGGTCATGGGAATTCTGTGTGCCAAGTTTGATTCAATTCCATCATTGGTGGAGTTTAGAAGGCTCTTTTATTTTAGGTGCACTATAAATCCCAGCAACTCCAACATTCCCAAATGACAAAATCCATCACCCCCAACCCCACCAGTATTCAAATTTGGGCATATCAGGTATATGGGATTTGAAAATACATCCTGCATAACAGTTATTTACATTACGATTCATAACACTATAGCAAAATTACAGTTATGAAGTAGCAACAAAAATAATGTTATGGTTGGGGGCCACCACAACATGAGGAACTCTGTTAAGGGGTCACAGCATAAGGAAGGTTGAGAAACACTGACTTAGATGAAGGGTTAGAAGGCAGGATCATCAAGTTTGCAGACGACACCAAATTGGGAGGGATAGCCAATACTCCAGAAGACAGGAGCAGAATTCAAAACGATCTTGACAGATTAGAGAGATGGGCCAAAACTAACAAAATGAAGTTCAACAGTGACAAATGCAAGATACTCCACTTTGGCAGAAAAAATGAAATGCAAAGATACAGAATGGGGGACAATGCCTGGCTCAAGAGAAGTACGTGTGAAAAAGATCTTGGAGTCCTCGTGGACAACAAGTTAAACATGAGCCAACAATGTGATGTGGCGGCAAAAAAAGCCAATGGGATTTTGGCCTGCATCAATAGGAGCATAGTGTCCTAGATCTAAGGAAGTAATGCTACCCATGCTCTATTCCGCTTTGGTTAGACCACACCTGGAATATTGTGTCCAATTCTGGGCACCACAATTCAAGAGAGATATTGACAAGCGGGAATGTGTCCAGAGGAGGGCGACTAAAATGATCAAGGGTCTGGAGAACAAGCCCTATGAGGAGCGGCTTAAGGAGCTGGGCATGTTTAGCCTGAAGAAGAGAAGGCTGAGAGGAGATATGATAGCCATGTATAAATATGTGAGAGGAAGCCACAGGGAGGAGGGAGCAAGCTTGTTTTCTGCTTCCCTGGAGACTAGGACGTGGAACAATGGCTTCAAACTACAAGAAAGGAGATTCCATCTGAACATGAGGAAGAACTTCCTGACTGTGAGAGCCGTTCAGCAGTGGAACTCTCTGCCCCGGAGTGTGGTGGAGGCTCCTTCTTTGGAAGCTTTTAAACAGAGGCTGGATGGCCATCTGTCAGGGGTGATTTGAATGCAATATTCCTGCTTCTTGGCAGGGGGTTGGACTGGATGTCCCATAAGGTCTCTTCCAAATCTTTGATTCTATGATTCTATGATTCAATGCAAACCAAGCTCCTGGAACACAGAAAGCTCCTGACACGAAAGAAACCCAAACCCAAAGAAACGAAAGAAACCCAAAACCACCCAAAAAAGCAGTTGTTGCCAAGGAGCATAAATAATATGATACTGGTTCCTGTGGGGGGGGGGGGGGGGCTAGTCCTTCACATAAGATAGTTTGAAAAATATTGTACCAAGTAATGTCATTACAAAACCAAAGTGGACTAGTGTTACATGTATGAGAAAAGCGCATATGTGATACACACGCGCATCACATATAAAACAAGGAACTCTCTGCCCTGGAGTGTGGTGGAGGCTCCTTCTTTGGAGCGCCTGAGTCCAGTATGTGTGTGACTTTGTACTCTCTCACCGAGAGTGAGTCCCACCTTCCTGCTAAAAAACTATATGCTTCATATGACGTTTATTGTTGTATGCCTTCAAATTGTTTCTGACTTATGGCAACCCAAATCTATCATGCAGCTTTCTTAAAAAAGATTTTCATGGGCTGGTGGTAGGCCAGATAATACAAGTGCTACAATGCCAGTGGAAGCAGTGCAGAGACCGCCACACATACTGAATCTGGAACATATAGAATCATAGAGTTGGAAGAGACCTCATGGGCCATCCAGTCCAACCGCCTGCTGAGAAGCATATATACGGCAAACATTCAGTGCCAGGACAAGAATTCATATAAGTATGCATAAACATTAACAACATTTATTTGCGGAAGCAATGCTCAAAAACGAAAATGGGACCATACAAATGAAACAAACCAAAATGAAACAAACCAAAGCACAAGACTTTTGGTGCTAGAAACAATATCATACAAAAGCTGACTGGCACAACCTGGGGATCACAACCAGATACAGTGAAGACATCTGCCCTTGCGCTGTGCTACTCTGCTGCTGAGTATGCATGCCCAGTGTGGAACACATCTCACCACACTAAAACAGTGGATGTGGCTCTTAATGAGACATGCGCATTATCACGGGGTGTCTGCGCCCTACACCACTGGAGAAATTACATTGCCTAGCCGGTATCTTACCACCTGACATCCGCCAGGAAGTGGCAGCCAATAGTGAAAGGACCAAGGCAGAGACATCCCCAGCTCATCCCCTGTTTGGGTATCAGCCAGCACGTCAACGACTTAAATCCAGACATAGTTTTCTAAGATCTACAGAGACACTCGCTGGAACACCTCAGCAAGCGAGAGTCCAAAAGTGGCAGGCTCAAACCCAGAACCTCAACCAATGGCTGATACCAAATGAGAGACTCCCCCCAGGGCACACAGAGGACTGGGCGACTTGGAAGGCGCTGAACAGACTGCGCTCTGGCACCACGAGATGCAGAGCCAACCTTCAGAAATGGGGCTACAAAGTGGAATCCTCGACATGCGAGTGCGGAGAGGAGCAAACCACTGACCACCTGCTGCAATGCAACCTGAGCCCTGCCACATGCACAATGGAGGACCTTCTTGCAGCAACACCAGAAGCACTCCAAGTGGCCAGATACTGGTCAAAGGACATTTAATCAACTACCAAACCCACACATTTTGTATTTTCTCTGTTTGTTTGCTTTGTTCTGTTAGAAATGTAATATAACTGACTGGCTGCCCTGACACGAGAAATAAATAAAGCACAAGACTACTAATGGAGAGCCCAAGACACATTCCTCCAACTGGTAATCTTAGTAGTGCACATGGCAATATGTTTAGCCTGTGTCCACTTGTTGAGAACTGAAGAAAGAATAATGGTTTATTGTTGGAAAACTTTATGTTTTTGATACCGGAAAGAAGTTATGGGACAAACTAAAGTGACAAAGCTTCTAGGCTTCGACTGTATTGCCCAATGCTTCACAACCTTCTCTCGAGGCAAAATTACTGTCACAAAAGCACCACTTCCAACTTCAATGTTACAGTCTCTCAAATCACAGCCAGGGAAATGGGAAGTGTCCCTTGAAAGTCAAACTGCATGTAAAGAGTTAAGTGCTACAGTGCAAACTGTCTTTTAAACAGGCATTCAAAGTAATTTCCCATCTCCTGTCACCTGAGCTCTAAATGGCTTCTGAACCTGAAATAGCTACAGCCACAAAGTCTCCCCAGCCCGCCCACCCAAGGCGAGGAAAGGTGCATTTGCCGGATAATGGATTGTCTGCTCCAGGTCCCAATGATACTGGTCTGCTGCTCAATAAACTCAGGGAAAAGTCTAACAATATTTTTCCTTAACACATATGTACAATTTTGCAACAATTTAACTCATCGCCACTGAATACAATAAAGGTGTATTAAGTGCAACAACAGTGGCAGCAGTTTATGGGATCATTTATATGGGAATGGTGTTCCGAAGCACAAAAGGGATTCTGTCGCGTCCGATGTCTGGAATGCTTTTTCTTAAAAATACATGGAGACTACATTTTACATTCTGCATTTTGGAGTGTTACTTGAAAGCTTCTCATGTTCCAACTGTAAGCCTCAATGTGCAAAGGTGTAATTTCACCTTATTTGTGTTCTGAGGCGGCCCTAGGTAATTTTCAACGGTAAGCAAACAGTATTTTGGCGCCCCACCCCCCAACCAATCATTGATATATATTTTCTGTTTGTCGTGGGAGTTCTGTGTGCCATATTTGGTTCAATTCCATCATTGGTGGAGTTCAGAATGCTCTTTGATTGTAGGTGAACTATACATCCCAGTAACTACACTTACCGCACTTGCTCCCTTGCCTGGCCCGCTTTGGGTCCGGAGGCGTGCCTGAAGACCCCGGCGTGTGCACCAAAAGTCACCTCTTCTCCTGACTTTCTCCTCAGCCATTGGGACCAAGAGAGAGAGAGAGAGACAGAGGTGGAGATGCCCACCTTTCCTGAAGGTAGGCGCAAAAACAAAGGAGGGAGCGGAGGTGGGAGATACCTCCAGCCGGAGGGGCTCCCTCTCTCTCTCTCTCTCTTGGTCCCAATGGCTGAAGAGAAAGTCAGGAGAAGAGGCGACTTTTGGTGCGCACGCTGGGGTCTTCAGACACGCCTCTGGACCCGAAGCAGGCCAGATGCGGCGGCTCCGCCCCTTGCCCTAGCCCAGATTGGGGAGAGGAGAGGAGGCGGGTGGAGCGCCGGGGGATCGGGAAAGGGAGCCGGTCATGGGGAAGGGATGAACGCGGAGAACGATTGAGCGCCGGCTCTGCTCGCGCACCCGGTGGCCGGGTGGAGCAGGAACAGAGGGGCTAGGCAAGGCTCAAGGGCCCAGCCCCTTTGGGAAGAGGATCGCCCGGCAGCGAGGCAAGAAAGCCGAGGCTCCCCCCGGACTGCTAGGGCTGTTGTGAGCTGAGGGGGCACTCCTCAAGTGGCAGTCGAGGGGCATTTACAGAGGCGCCTCTGCGCCCCTGGCCAAAAAAAGTGTTCTGTGACCGCTTACTTCGTGTAATGGACGAGCCGCCCCTGTTTGTGTTGCTATTAGGGGATTTTGTCCAAGATATGCACCATAAACCACCTTTTTCATCTTGTGTGAGAAAGTTCAGGACAACTGTGTGTACAGTTTTTTACTTTTATGTTGAGAGAAATTACTTTTGACTATTCATGACGAGGAAGGTATAAGTCTACCACACCCATTCTGATTTTCAGAAAGAGAGAGAGACTTTATAGAAGTTGTTATTATTTGTTGGTTTTGGCTTAGGGCCACATTTGGCCATGATCCAGAAGCATTCTGTTCTGATGTTTTGCCTGCATCTATGGCAGGCATCCTCAGAAGTTGTGAGGTCTGTTGGAAACTAGGAAAATTGGACCATTATGGGGGGCTCCCCTTCTTACCTGGCACCTGCTGTTTCTACTCCAGTTAGAGGAACTCAGCTGCAGGCACAGTCTGGGTCTGCCTGCGCACCCCACCGCACATGTACTCTCTTGCCAAGGCATTTCGGTTGCAGACAAAAGGAAGCTTTCGTGTGGAGTGGATTTTCGTGCAGGGAGGGTGTGAAGGAGTCGTTAAACTGCTGCCACCAATTGTAACGATGACCGTTTTAATGCCACCGAATGCCACCAATTGTGAAGGTGCGCGTGGTAAAGCACCCACTGCCACCTAATCTATGAGGGAAGCCGGGCCCAGTGTATTTGTCCGAACGGATCTCTCTCTACGTCCCACCTCGAAGTTTAAGATCGTCTGGGGAGGCCCTGCTCTCGGCCCCGCCAGCGTCACAAGTGAGGCTGGCGGGGACGAGGAGCAGGGCCTTCTCAGTGGTGGCCCCCCACCTGTGGAACGCGCTCCCCGGGGAGATTAGGCTGTCATCCTCCCTCCTAGTATTTAGGAAAAAACTAAAGACCTGGATCTGGGAACAAGCTTTTGGTCGGTGATAGCTATGGATCTGAGGATAAGCAAGGACTAATGAAATGGAATGAATATGGTGACACTGAAACCCTGAGCATGAGATTGTTTTTATTGTTTTAATATGTACTGTTGTTTTAATTAATTGTTGATTGTTTCATATTGCTTGTGTATTGTTTTGGGCATCTAATTGTGCCCCACTGTAAGCCGCCCTGAGTCCCCCCCGGGGTGAGAAGGGCGGGGTATAAGTAAATGAAATAAATAAATAAATAAATGATCAATATCAACCTAGGAGCTATTTTATAAAGGGACTGTTAATTACAGAAGGCTTTATTCACTTGATAGCGTAGCGTTTACTTTCTTGGCTTGACTTTACTATTGCAGGCTGTTCAACTTAGGAGAAACTGTATCAGGCAAGGCTTGAGGAAAACAGTAACAAGTTTATTTTAACAGGAGTATAACAATGTATAACTGTTCTTCAAAAGAGGCACAAATCTTGATGGTTACATTGGAAAGGTTTCATGAGTAAACTCAGGCAAACACTTCATAAGGTTTCACAGCTGGCACAACAGGCTTAAACCCAGCCAAACCTTGATTCTTAATTCAGAATCAACAACCCCCTGTACTGGGTCCTTCTCTGCAACCACTTGGTCACCAATTGATTCCCTGAATCTCCACCAAGAGATTCAGTCTTTCCCTATAGCACACTGGCTACAGACACATTCCCTGAATCTCCACCAAAAGATTCAGTTCACTCAGTAGCTCGCTGGCGTACTGACTAATTCCCTGTTTCTCCCACTAGAGAAATCAGTCCCTTCCTGTAGCTCACCGGCTTACAACTACATTCCCTGAATCTCCACCCTGAGACTCAGTGTTCTCTCAGTAGCTCTCTGGCCACTGACTGATTCTTTTTCAAAACAGCTGCCACTGAAGAGGCAGTTGGCTCTGCCCCTGTTGCTATGGCAACTCAGCTAACGCCAAGCCACTCTCTCCAACAAAACATAATCTTACATACTTACCATCCCTAAACCACTATCCAAACTACACATAACCAAAGGATTAAAATTTACACATCGTCACAGAGGGGGCTTTCCATTTCGTGCTCTCAAAGAAATGGAAGACATGAAAGAAACAGTAGAAACTAATTCCAAACGCAAATCTAGTGTGCATAGAAATGTGTTAATGTTGGGTTGTTGTAGGTTTTTTCGGGCTATATGGCCATGTTCTACAGGCATTCTCTCCTGATGTTGTGAGGTCTGTTGGAACTAGGAAAATGGGTTTATATATCTGTGGAATGTCCAGGGTGGGAGAAAGAACTCTTGTTTGTTGGAAGTAGGTGTGAATGTTTCAACTGGCAACCTTGATTAGCATTTAATGTCATGTTATATTGTGTTGTGTTTGTGTGTGTGTGGGGGGGGGGGGTTTGAATTGTTGCTGGTTGTAAACTGCCCTGAGTCCCCACTCAGGGATTGAGAAGGACAGGGTACAAATATATAGATAAATAAATAAGGATCCTGTCCACGTTCTTGGATTGGACCAGTTGAAACTGGACAAGCAGATACCTGGAACAAATCCATCGTTACTGGATTAAAACTGGCGTCCAGTTTGGGCCGTATCCAGGTGACTTTATCCACAACGTGCCATGCAAATTCCTCACAATGTGCCACAGATGGGTCAGAGATTGTCCCTTGCAAGATGCATTTTAAAACCATTTTCATGATTTGTTTATAAGCAGCTTCTAATTCAGATCTGAAACGCTCTCTCTGTATTAGTATAAACAGTCCAGAGTAATGTGGGCCATTCACAATCCAATTTCTGACTAGTGTTTGAGGTGGAGGAAAAAAATCTCATCTAGACACCACATGTAAGGAAACACACAGTCTTTGGAGACACATCGTGATAAAGTGCAGATTGAGCAATACGCTCAGTGAACAGAATGAGCAGTTCAAGAGTTCAGAATGTGTTCATTTGAAAGGTGTTCAGTTAAAGAGAAGGGCATTGTACAGACAAAGGCACAGAAAGGTCATCATTACAGTCATTTTATCTTCATTACCAAACTGCAGATATAGAACTGGTGGGCAGGCCATGCCTACACTCACCCGTTGGCTCTGGTGTTTATAGCACGGGCAAAGACAAAACTATGAGTGAAATACACCTCTAAAAGTGTGTCATTGGTTTTGGCATTCACCTAGCACTGCTTAATACCTAGGAAGCACAGAGATAGCATGAAATATATCCCAGGGCCCTTCCACACAGCGATATAACCCAGAATATCAAGGCAGAAAATCCCACAATATCTGCTTTGAACTGGCATATCTGAGTCCAGCCTGCCATATATTTCCTTTCCAAGGGGCAGATTTTCTCTAGTTTCCTGTTGTCTCACCCTGGTTTGTAACTAGGAGTCATATGCAAGTTGAATGTTTGCAACTTGTGGACTGTCTCTACAAGAGACGGAGATACATGAGCTTGATTTATGCATTCTTTAAATCTCATTATTTAAATCCGAAAGCTATCTCAGCAAGATTGGTTCAGTGAAAAACTACAGCAAAGAGAAACAACAGTCCTTGCTGGGCAGCAAGCCTAAAGCAGTCAGTTTGAAAATGCGTCCATCATATATTTGGCTGGAAACCACAAAAGAGAAGCAGCATTAGGAGGATTTCCAGACAATAAAATCTCTCTCCTAGGAGGTGTCCAAAGTCAGAGTGGAGGGAGGCGACGCAACATTTGTTGTGTAAAGGATTATTAATGCAACAGATTCTAAAGATAATACAATATTGGAATAGGGGAATAGTTGAGTCCAAAACTCAAATGCATTTTAAGAATGCATTTTGAGTTTTTGGATGCAGATTAAGTCAAAGTGACTTAAGGAGGCAGGCATACTTAGGGAGAGCCCACAATAGATATGTTTAAATATTGGAACGGATGTCACCTTCAGGAGGGCGCAAATTTGTTTTCTGCTGCTCCAGAGAATAGAGCAATGGATTCAAATTGCAGGAAAAGAGTTTCCACCTAAACATTACAAAGATCTTTGTTCTGGTACGGCTGTACAAGGAGCTCCAATTTTATTTGCTTTGTATTAAATCTTTGCTTGCAGTCCTAGGTTTCAGGGACTCTGCAGATAGGTGGCTTCCTTTGGTTGCAGTCGTAGGGCAAGTCACCTGTCCATCATCGTTAAGTTTTGGTCCCGCCCCTTGCTCAGGGCAATTGGGAAGGGAAGGGAGCCATTTTTAGTTAGTCTCAGCAAGGAAAGCTAATGTACAGGACGTGTGCAAGCTTCCCCTGTACAAAAGCTTCAACCCTTAAGACTTTCCGGGGGGAAACACAGTCTTAAGAGCATCCAAGACTTTCCGGGAGAGAACAGTCTTAAGAGTCTCCAAAGATTTCCAGGGAAACAGCCCTAAAGACCAAAGAACTCCAGCTGGAGAATATCTAAGCCTTTACTGGTAGGTCCACTCGGTGCTTCGAGAAGCAGTTCGACCCGGTAGCGGAGCCCACATCAGTAAGGGTTAGATTACAGTCAGCCTGGGAGAAGTTAAAAAGGGGATTTTCCTTTAAAGTAAAGAAGAAGTTATTGAAGACAGTTGCCTGTCCTTCGTGGGCAAGTTTAGGAAGCTACCAGTTGCATAAAAGCCTGGAATCATTTGTTTATCTTTACTGAAGACAAGAGAAGTTTCTGTTTGATTGTTCATTAATAAAGACTTTGTTATACTTCACAAGCCATCTAAAGATCATTTGTGGTGGAAAACCTCTGAGAACTTCTCTTTGGGCCCCCTGGCTTCCCGCTGGGCAAAGGTTGCATGTCCCACTCTAAAGGAAATTATTTACAGGCACAGCGCGCGACTGAACAATCTTCCTGATGGTTAAGAGCTCTTTGGCAGTGGAAGATGTAGCCTTGGAGAGTGGTGGAGTCTTTTGACTTCACCAGATGAGGGTAGACTTGGCGGCATGCTCCATTTTGCCACCCCTTTAAGTACGGAGCCCGCTGGCTCCCATTACACGATATACTACTACTCCAGGTGGGGTCCATGCTTAAAGGGGTGATGAAGTGGAGCATACCACTGTGGCATCAACATGAGAGGTTTCCCATGTTGCCTTGGAGCAATAGGGGAAGATGGCCAGTAGACACTTCCCACTGTGGGATCGCCCCACAGGTTCCCCACACTCTCCAACAGCAGTCACTAGATTTGGACCGATGCATGGCTTTAGAGAAATTACTTTTTATCAACCAATAAGAATTGGACTGGGTTGTGGCACAGCTAGTTAGTAGCGAGCTGCATTAAATCACTACTAACCGAGAGATCATGAGTTCGAAGCCAGTCTGAGTTGGAGTGAGCTCCCAACCATTAACAATCTAGCTTGCTGTTGCACCTCAGAGTAGAATCACCTTTTTAAAAAAAACCTACAATCAAGAAGAAATTTCCATAAAAACAAACAAGCACAAAACTGTCCACCTCAATTTAGTATGTTACATTAAAAACTCCACAATTACAAAAAGGCATTACATTCCCGTATAATTCCAGCAGTACTAAACAGTCTACAAAGACACCAAACATTCTAAAACAGTTTCAGGAAAAAAATAAACCATTTTGCATTTTGGCGTATTATTTTGCCTGTCATATTACAAGCCTGAAGTATTCCTTAAACCATGTCATTTTAGTAACACAAAAATAAATGATTCGCAACTGGAATAACTATTTCCTAGTCGCACTAGCCATTAAGAGTTCATGGTCAGGGTTAAAATAAATTGCTTTTTTCGTTTGCGTTGACAGATTTCCACTACACATTTTTATTATAAGATACAATAAAACTCTTGAAAAATATTCACTTTACTCCTCAAATCTGTCCCTAATACTGTCTTCGTATAACTTTGACCAAAGCTAGAAGCAGCATCACATCTACTTTGTTACTTATTTGCATTGCTAAGAAAAGTACATTTTTTCTTAAAGCTAATGAAATATTAATCAAACACATGAAGAGAGCAATGGTACATTAATGTGGATACATCTTTCTAACAGCATATACCGTAGGACAGTGTTTCTGAATATGGGGGTCGGGACCCCTGGGGGGATCGCGAGGGGGTGCCAGAGGAATTCCCAAAGACCATCAGAAAACACAGTATTTTCTGTTGCTCATGGGAGTTCTGTGTGAAAAGTTTGACCCAATTCTATCATTGGTGGGGTTCAGAATGCTCTTTGATTATAGGTGAACTAGAAATCCCAGCAACTACAACTTCCAAATCCATCACGGTTTGAGTCCACAGTGCTCTCTGGATGTAGGTGAACTACAACTCCAAAACTCAAGGTCAATGCCCACCAAACCCTTCCCATATTTTCTGTTGGTCGTGGGAGTTCTGTGTGCCAAGATTGGTTCAGTTCCATCGCTGGTGGTGTACAGAATGCTCTTTGATTGTAGGTAAACTACAAATTCCAGCAACTACAACTCCAAAACGTTAAGGTCTATTTTCCCCGAACTCCACTGGTGTTCGCATTTGCACATAATTGTGTATCTGTGCCAAGTTTGGTCCAGATCCATCCTTGTTTGAGTCCACAATGCTCTCCAGATGTAAGTGAACTACAACTCCAAAACTCAAGGTCAATGCCTTGCATTCTAGTATTTTCTGTTGGCCATGGGAGTTCTGTGTGCCAAGATTGGTTCAGTTCCATCGTTGATGGTGTACAGAATGCTCTTTGATTGTAGGTGAACTATAAATCCCAACAACTACAGCTCCCAAATGACAAAATCAATCTCCCAACCTGACCAGTATTCAAATTTGGGTGTATTGGGTATTTCTGCAAAATCTGATCCAGTGAATGAAAACTCATCCTGCATATCTTACATTTACCTTATGAATCATAACAGTAGCAAAATTACAGTTATGAAGTTGCAACAAAATAATGTTATGGTTGGGAGTCACTACAATATGAGGAACTGTATTAAGGGGTTGCGGCATTAGGAAGGTTGAGAAATACTGGCTTTAAGTAGTGTCAAAATGCTATGCAGATGCACCCAGGGAGGAAAAGCATTCATGTATTGACTTAGATGATGAGGGAACTTATTTTCAGCAGCATGACGGTATTTTTTTTTCTCTTTCAGCTCCCATCACACCCCAGATAATGACTTTCAGGGCATCTTTGAAGTTGAAGTGCAGCTGCTGCCAGAAAAATGGTGATGAAGGACAACAGCAGGCTCCCCATCTTTCCATAAGGAAAGATGGGTTGAGCCGCCGAAAAAAGACTTTCCCCCATTTGATGAGGAAGGGGGGAAGCCACAACAGAACAGGACGCGTGTTGCACACCAGGACAGAAAAAGCCCACTCATTGTAAACACCACATTGTAAACACCACACCATTGATTGGAAAACAGTCCTTTTATTGAAGACAATTAAAAAGCACCAAGTAAAAAACCACTTAAAAGAAATAGGTAAATCCAATTAGGTAAGAAAATAAGAGGGAGCCAAAATAGTCCAGGGTAAAGTTGAGCAAAGTCCATAAAAACAAAGTCCACTCTTCTCTAATATAATTCAGAAAACCAGGAAACATTAATCCAAGGCATGAGTATGCATTCATACAATCCAAGAATCCAAACCATGAAACAAGAAATACTTAGACAAGAATCTTCCAAGCAAGGCTTTCATGAAACAAGGACGAGAACTACACTCAGGGCCGGCCCGTCCATTACTCGAAGTAAGCGGTGGCGGAATACTTTTTTTGCCAGGGGGCGCTGTTTTGTCCTTAGGCCACGCCTCCTCCTGGAGGCCCCATGCGCCCTCAACAGCCTTCTAATGGAGAAGCGCAGGCCCCGCCCACTAGGCGAGAGGGAAGTCCTCCCTCCACGTGCTGCCAGGAGGGAGGCAGCCAGCCAGGCTCTTTCGCTTTCCCTTTCCTTCCCTGCAGCTGAGCCTGGACCCCTCTCAGGGCAGCAAGGAGGCCTGGTCAAAAGGTACTGCAAATGTCATCTTTTGTACATGCCTCCCCCAAACCCCTCTAGTATTTGGTAATGGAAGTCCTATATGCCAAGCTTGGTTCAATTCTATTGTTGGTGGAGCTCAGAATGTTTTTTGGTGCTTGGTAAACTGCAATTCCCAAATGTCAGGGTCTATTTTTCCCAACCCCCTCTCCAGTATTTTCTGTTAGTCATGGAAGTCCTGTATGCCAAGTTTGGTTCAGTTCTATTATTGGTGGAGTTCAGAATGCTCTTTGGTGCTTGGTGAAGCATTCTCACCTGATGTTTCACCCACATCTATGGCAGGCATCCTCAAGAGGCTGTGAGGTCTGTTTGTAACTAGGCAAGTGGGGTTTGTATATCTGTGGAATGTCCAGGGTGGGAAAAAGAACTCATGTCTGCTTGAGGTAAGTGTGAATGTTGCAATTGGTCATCTTGATGAGTATTTAATGGCCTTGCAGCTTCGAAGCCGAGCTAGTTGCTGCCCAGGAATCCTTTGTTGGGAGCGGTTAACTGGCCCTGATTGCTTCATGTCAGGAATTCCCCCCTTTTTTAGTGTTGCTCTTTATTTATTGTTCTGATTTTAGAGGGTTATTTTAGAGGGTACTGGTAGCCAGATTTTGTTCCTCTGAAGTTGCCTGCCATAGATGTGGGGAAAATGTCAGGAGAGAATGCTTCTGGAACATGGCCATACAGCCCAGAAAACTCACAGCAACTCAGTGATTCTGGCCATGAAAGCCTTCCACAACACATTATTATGTTTATTTATACCCTGCTTTTTCTCTCCCCAAGAAGACTCAAGTTGGCTTAGATTAAAAACATTTCAGTACAGTTTAAAATCCACAAATATGCAAACATTAAAATGGAATTAAATATCATTGGTATTTTAAAAATTCAGTTAAAATCCATAAAAAAACATATCCAAAACTAAAAACTGCAGCAGACCCTGACTTGATCTTTAAAACCTTTTAAAGCCTGCATTAGATTACCAAATGTAATGTCCCTTTATACACACTGCTTTATATTAATTTCCCCAGTATTCCTTTATCTGATTTGTCATCAACACACTTAATGGACTGCAAAAATATGATCCTGTGTGATTCCTTTCCATTGCTGGCCGAATAGTTTAAATTTGGATAATATTTTGACTTTGATATTTTAGCAATTACATTTTGCAGCAGTGTCTTTTGGGTTGCTAACTCTTGTCCTTCCACTTATCCTTCCATCAGTTCCAGGGCTCAATCCCAACTGCTGTTGGACGAGACACTATGGAGCTCTATATTTATATTTCCACAGTACAAAGTGGCAAAATCAAAGACTGCTTTGGGATTTTTTTTTAAAAAAAAATGTTTTCAAACCATGGATGGTTGAAGCAGTGGTTGCAGAACACCAACTGTGTAACACTGTCACTGTACGAGTAAAGCAACAACAAAATGCTCCCCTGCCCTTAGGTGTATAATTTAATTAAAACATGACACAAAGGCAAAGGGATGCCAGTGTGGGAAGGGATGAAGGGCCTGTCCAGACAGGCCCTATATCCCAGGATGTGATTGCAGGTTTTCTGTTTATCCTGGATTATCTGGCAGAGTGGACTCATATGATCCAGTTTAAAGCTGAAAACCTGGGATTTATTTATTTATTTGTCATGTCAGAACAACCAGTCAAATTATGTTACATTTCTAACAGAACAAAGCAAAACAAGCAGATTACAAAATTTGTGAGTATGGTAGTTGATTAAATGTCCTTTGATCAGTATCTGGCCACTTGGAGTGCTTCTGGTGTTGCCGCAAGAAGGTCCTCCCTTGTGCATGTGGCAGGGCTCAGGGTTCATTGCAGCAGGTGGTCAGTGGTTTGCTCCTCTCCACACTCGCACGTCGAGGATTCCACTTTGTGGCCCCATTTCTGAAGGTTGGCTCTGCATCTCGTGGTGCCAGAGCGCAGTCTGTTCAGCGCCTTCCAATTCGCCCAGTCTTCTGTGTGCCCAGGGGGGAGTCTCTCATTTGGTATCAGCCATTGGGAGGTTCTGGGTTTGAGCTGCCACTTTTGGACTCTCGCTTGCTGAGGTGTTCCAGCGAGTGTCTCTGTAGATCTTAGAAAACTATTTCTAGATTTAAGTCGTTGACGTGCTGGCTGATACCCAAACATGGGATGAGCTGGAGATGTCTCTGCCTTGGTCCTTTCACTATTGGCTGCCACTTCCCGGCGGATGTCAGGTGGCGCAATACCGGCTAGGCAGTATAATTTTTCCAGTGGTGTAGGGCGTAAACACCCTGTGATAATGCGGCATAGGGCCTGTCTGGAAGGGCTCCATGGCTTCACATGCCACCTGTTTCTCCAAGGCCAAAGCAGTGGCAGTTGGATGGAAGGAGGGCTCTTCATCTGCTTCTGGGTCAAGCACATGCAAGAGCAAACTTCAGCCCTCCAGGTGTTTCGGACTTCAACTCCCACAATACCTAACAGCCGGTCTAGCAGTTTGTAATGTAATACAGGTTGAGTATCCCTGATCCAAAGTGCTTTGAACTAGAAGTGTGTAAATCACTTTGAGTCCTCCTGAGGGTGAGAAAAGCGGTATACAAATACTGTAAATAAATAAATAAAATGTTTGGGATCATGGGATAGCTGTTTACATACACAATGACACATTTCAAAGATAGCACCCAAGATGAAACACAAAAGAGGCATGCACGAGGCCTCTTTTCCCACGTGCCCGGCAATGCCGCTGCGCATCCCTCTCTCGGCATTAGGAAATGTGCGCCCTGCATCGCCCTCCTTCTCCATGCACTTCCTAACGCTGGGAGAAGGATGCACACTGGCGTTGTTGTCTCCCTTGGCCTGCAAGGAGGAGGAGGAGAGGAGGACAACGTGCGCACTTGTGAGGGAAGGATGGAGGGAGAGCATGCTCCCTGCATGAGGGCTCTTTTTCCGTGCGCCTGGTAATGCCGGCGCGTGTCCCTCTCCCGGAGTTGCAAAGCGTGTGGGGGAAGAGAATGCAAAGCGCATACCCAGGAGCCGATGGAGCACAGGGCCTCTTCTCCTGTGTGAAGAGGGGCAGCATTGCAAGTGCCTCTCCAGGCAGCTGTGCCATCACCCCTCTCAGGGCGGCAAGGAGGTTTCTTCATGAACGGAAGTGACTGAAGGTACTGCAAATCTAAATTATTGTACATGTTTCCCCAAAACCCCTCCAGTATCAGAGTTTATTTTCCCCAAATCCCTTCAGTATTTTGTGTTGGAACTACATCAACACTGACAAAGAAACAACAAGAAATACTATTTACCCACAAGCATTAAGAAATTACATATATTAGAAACCAACTTTCTTATTACTTTCTTTTCAAGATCACTAGACTGGATCACAGCAACGCGTGGCAGGGGATGGCTAGTGTGTGTGTGTGTGTGTGTATGTATGGCTGGCATGGGCCAACTTCAGCCCTCCATGTGTTTTGGACTTCAATTCCCACAATTCCAAACAGCCAGTAGGAAGTCCTAAATACCTGGAGGGCCAAAATTTGTCCATGCCCCCATAGATAGATAGTAGGCCTGTGCGATTTGGTTCGTTAATTCGTTAATTCGTTAATAATTCGTTAATTTTACCATTTCCGAAGCGATATTGAAACAAATCTCCAAACCCGGAAGGGTTTATAAATATCGAACCAGCAGCCCCCATAGTATTTACGAGCCTCCGCTCGTTTCGTTAATGGGGTGGAGGCTGCTGGAGTGCTGGTGCATGGGAGCCAATCCGGCGCTCCCAAGCAGTGCACCATGGGTCCGTGGCTGTCTCTTTTTGATTGGCCGGCGAGCCCTTTCAAAGCGGCTCCGCGCGGCCCGTAGCTTGGTGCAGAGGCGAGGGCGAGGGAGTTTGCATTGGGTTGGCTTGGCAATGGCTGCTAGCAACTGGGATTGGATTCATTTCTTGCTGCTGTGAGTGCTGCTTGCTTCATTTGCTGTCTCTTGCCTGTGTTTGGTCCACATTTGGGCCATTTTTTGGTTAATTTTCCATTTAAAAAATATTTTTTAATATTATTTTAATATTATTTTTAATATTATTTTAATATTATTTTTAATATTATTTTAATATTATTCTTAAAAAATATTCTAAAAAAGAAAAGACTCTTCTGTTGGTGGGTGCTCTCCTGTCTCTTGCCTGTGTTTGGTCCACATTTGGGCCTGCAATGGGGCTTTTGGGAGTACGGGACAGCAGAAGATCGTATTAAACCGATATCCGCAGCGTGTAGCCAATTCTTCTGTGCATCAATCTTAATTGTACGCACCTTTCGACCCCATCTAACTTTTTGCTCTCTTTGCTGTATCCTGCCTGTGTTTGGTCATTTTTTGGTTATTTTTCCATTAAATATTTTTTAATATTATTTTAATATTATTTTTTAATATTATTTTAATATTAGTTTTAAAAAATATTCTAAAAAAGAAAAGACTCTTCTGTTGGTGTGTGCTCTCATTTGCTGTATCCTGCCTGTGTTTGGTCCACATTTGGGCCATTTTTTGGTTAATTTTCCATTTTAAAATATTTTTTAATATTATTTTAATATTATTCTTAAGAAATACCAAAAATATTCTAAAAATTCATTAATATTTACAAAATTTCTTAAATACCAAAACTTTTTTTTGGAAAGTTTTGTAATTATTTTAAATATCGAAACAAAAAAACACCCCAATTACAAATCGATTTTAGAAACAAATTTTTTCTTGATCAAACAGGCCAATAGATAGATAGATAGATAAATAAATAGATAGATAGATAGATAGATAGATAGATAGATAGATAGATAGATAGATAGATAGATAGATAGTGATTGGTTTTGGGGGAGGGGGGGCGCCAAAATACTGTTTGCTTACCATTGAAAATTACCTAGGGCCGCCTCTGACTACACTTGATCCCAAACGATGCTTCATCTGACTATATTTCCCATACTTGGAACTTTTTCCCCCTCGTTAAGCTATTCCAAACACTCAGAAATTGATTTCGCTTTTATGGATCAGCTTACATTTTTATTATCTAGAAGTAAGGACAATCCGACACAAGAGACAAATTGGGGAAAAATTAATGATTATCTAAAAGAGACAAAACATAAGATAATAATTTAAACAAAGGAAAATAACCCTTGGAAGAAGGAAGGAGAGAAGTTTTTTTTGCCCTTTGGAAAAAAAAGAAGAAGAAGGAAGACTAGAAGACAGAGAAAAGGAGAACATTTTCACCAAGATACTCAGGAAGTCACAAAGATCTTCCATTTTTTTAATTTCTTTTTTTAATGTTTATTTTTTTCTTTTTTCTTTCTCTTTCCCTTTCACTTTCTCTTCTCTTTTTATTGTCTCTTCGCTATTTTTTTCTCTTTCACACACTTTCTCTCGTTATTCGATTTTAATTCTGTCACAGAAAACTCAATAATTTTTTTAAAAAAAGAAAAAAAAAGAAATTGGTTTTGCTTTAATTGCGATTCCCTTATCTTTTTCTGTTGGATTCTGGCAGAACGCCGAAGGCACTGTTCAGTCTGCCTGTTTTGACTAGTCTCCTGCTTCCTATCTATTTGCTTATTAAGTTTTTCAGCTGGGCCAGATGCCCAGTTGTTTTCAAGCCCCAAATCCTGGGAACTCTTTGGTAAACACAATTCAGGGAGTACACCATCATCCCCACACCCTTCAGGGACATTCTCATGGGAAACTACACTTTGCACAGGGGTCTCCTGATCCTTTTCTGCATCAGTATCATTGACCAAACCATTGCCATCTTGAAATTCATTACATCACTTCCCACATCCAAAGCACCCTGATCCTGGAACACAATCACAGGCTGAACTCCAACAGTGTGGGGAAACAGGTCCCTGCACCCCAGTGTGACCGCTGCCAGGAGTGCGGCAATTCTCTCTAATTTTGGCAGCACATCTGACAAGGTCCTTAGTCTGAATGGGTCCTTGATTATTATTTTTTTTAACATGACTCATCGCTGAGCCTGGAACCCCAGGTTTCGGCGGTGACCAGGGGAGCATTTGCACAGCTAAAGCTTGTGCGCCAGCTGCGCCCGTACCTTGGGAAGTCTGACTTGGCCACGGTAGTCCACGCTCTGGTTACATCCCGTTTAGACTACTGCAACTCTCTCTACGTGGGGTTGCCTTTGAAGACAGCTCGGAAGCTCCAACTAGTCCAACGCTCGGCAGCCATGATTTTAATAGGAGCAGAGCACAGGGAGCATACAACCCCCCTGTTGCGCCAACCCCACTGGCTACTGATCTGCTACCGGGCTCAATTCAAAGTGCTGGTGTTGGCCTTTAAAGCCCTAAACGGTTCCGGCCCAAGCTACCTATCCGACCGCATCTCTGCCTATGAACCCACCAGGACTTTGAGATCTTCCGGGGAGGCCCTGTTCTCGATCCCGCCTGCTTCTCAAGCACGGCTGGTGGGGACGAGAGATAGGGCCTTCTCGGTGGTGGCTCCTCGGCTGTGGAACGCCCTTCCTACGGACATTAGACTAGCACCATCTCTAATGGTATTCCGCAAAAAGTGAAGACCTGGCTGTTTGAGCAGGCGTTCGAATAATTAGTGCAATGATTGGTTAATGAACACTGGAATGGAACAATGGATGACGAATCTGGAACATGTTTTTGATGACGAGACGCCAGTGAATGGGTATTGTAGTAACTGTTTATTAATTGTGTAATGTGTTAGGTTGTTAACTGTTTCTATACTGTAGCACTGAATTTTTGCTGTTCGTATTTGTTGTGAACCGCTGTGAGTCGCCTTCGGGCTGAGAACAGCGGTATATAAGTAAGGTAAATAAATAAATAAATAAATATTACAGAAGGGATTTTTAAAAGACAGAATACCCTGTAAGGAGGAGGAGGAGGAGGAGGAGAAGTCACATTTTGTTACCTGCTCCTCCTTAAGTCTCCAAGCAAGGTTAAAATATACAGAAAATACATGCCATTACAATACATATATTAAAATTTATAGGACCACTGCTATGATGAATCTCCACAAAGCATCAAAAAGTTATTCTCCCAAAACATTGTATCCCTATCAAGCCACAACTTCTTATTTGAGATCCTTCAGCTCAGCATTCCTTTGAATCTTTGTTAACCAGCAAAATGACATGCCAGTTATTATGATGTTTTAAATATCAGACAGGGGAATAAAATGATGTCCTTGGACACGCTTTAAAAATCTATCAACCTAACATAATAAAACCACTTGGCTTCATAATATTGTCACTCATCAATCAGAATCCCACAAGTGCGTCCCAGCACAACATTAACTATTTGGTTGTGAACAACCCCCTCCTACCAGGTTCAATGTTTGGGATCACCTCCCCCTTTTTCATAAGGCTCACTGTTGTGGTATTTTACTTCTGTAATATTTATTATTTCTTGCCAAATTACAGATAAATGACAAGCTACTTGATGACTCTTAATTTTACAAATTTGCTCAGATGGAAAAAAAATAGAACATTAATGACAGCAGGAATTGTCTTGTGCTGATTGTAAAAAGTCAGACCATGGCAATAGAACTGATGCAATTGCTTCTTTACGGACACAGTTCTGGTCAGCAGTGAGTTGACAGAACGATTTACTTTTTGAAGACTCCCAAATTGCTTACTGCTCTTGGATTCAAGGATGCCACCAGCATTGAAACAATGCTCCTCCGTCATCAACTCTGCTGGACTGGCCATGTTGTCCGGATGCCTGACCACCGTCTCCCAAAGCAGGTGCTCTACTCCGAACTCAAGAACGGAAAACAGAATGTTGGTGAGTAGGAAAAGAAATTTAAAGATGGGCTTAAAGCCAACCTTAAAAACTCTGGCATAGACACTGAGAACTGGGAAGCCCTGGCCGTTGAGCCTTCCAGCTGGAGGTCAGCTGTGGACAATAATGCTGTAGAATTTGAAGAGGCATGAATGGAGGATGAAAGAGAGAAACGTGTCAAGAGGAAGGCGCATCAAGCCAACCTCAACCGGGACCACCTTCCACCTGGAAACCAATGCCCTCACTGCGGGAGACAATGCAGGGCAAGAATAGGGCTCCACAGCCACATACGGATCCACCACACACTGCACACTGATCCTGGAGGACCATCGTACTCGGGCAACGAGGGATCGCCTAAGTAAGTAAGTAAGTAATGTTCCCATGCCTTATTTACATAAGTAAAACAGATATACCTAGAAGCAAATAGGAGTTGCATGAAAAATAAAGTACAAAGCAACACACCTGAGGAGCGTTGTCCTAAGCAAACAAAGGAAAGTGTCAGAAGCGATGTTGTATTTAATATTCAGATCAAGGCCCCTCTGTCTCATCCCAGCAAACCCTTTTGACAAAAGCCATCCAGTGTCTGCCAGCAGTATCGAGTCCAGCTGAGGACAAATTTCAAGATGAACCTGAAATCAATTTGCCATCAAATTTTCATGCTTCTCCCAGACTATCTGTGGCATTTTAATTACAAACACCCAAGGCAGGGGGTACTACACATATTGACACTTAGCTCCTACAATAAACTTTATTGGCAACCTCTGTCTGAATGAGGTACTCAAGTAGAATAACAAGAAATATGCCGAGATATGTAAGCTGTAGGGTACAATGACTTCGGTATCCTTTCATGCCACTGGTAAAAACTGAGAGGCAAGCAACTTTCCTTTTAAAATGGGAGACAAGCAGCTGCTGGAAAGGGGTCGTTTCAATTAAGACTACACAAGTATTCTTTTAAACAAAATACCCTGTCTGTTGCTTTCCAGCCACTGTATTGTTGATGTGGGATATTTACATATTATTCCAATAGTTCCCTCAATCATGGTTAAACAGCTCTTAACAGGGACATAAGGAGTGGCGTTAAGACTATTCCATGGGAAAACGTTAATGTCTCTGTCTCCCTCTTGATCCATGGATAGACAATTCCTTCTGGATATCTTCTTCTATTGCTTCATTTCTGTGGTTCAAGAAAGGATGCAACAGATATGGAAGGATTAAGACAGATCTGGAATAATGCAGAATTTATAGTGTTCCCTCACTTGTTGTGGGTGTTCAGTTACAGAACACTATATTAATTGTAATACCGTAAACAGTTCTGGCCCAACTTATCTGTCTGAATGCATTTCCCCTTATGAACCTGCTAGGACTTTAAGATCGTCCGGGGAGGCCCTGCTCTCGATCCCACCTGCGTCACAAATACGTTTGGCGGGGACAAGAGACAGGGCCTTCTCAGTGGTGGCCCCTCGGCTATGGAACGCCCTTCCTAGAGACATTAGATTGGCCCCCTCCCTCTTAACATTCTGGAAAAGAGTCAAGACCTGTTTGAGCAAGAGTTTGAAAATGCCATGTAAAAGACATAGGAACATGGAACAACTGGACGACGAGATGGATAATGTATTGTCAAAGGCTTTCATGGCTGGAATCACTGGGTTGTTGTAGGTTTTTTTGGGCCATATGGCCATGGTCTAGAGGCATTCTCTCCTGACGTTTCGCCTGCATCTATGGCAAGCATCCTCAGAAGTAGTGACCTCACTACTTCTGAGGATGCTTGCCATAGATGCAGGTGAAACGTCAGGAGAGAATGCCTCTAGACCATGGCCATATAGCCCGAAAAAACCTACAACAACCCAGAGATGGATAATGTTTTTAATTAGGAGACACAAATGGCTTATGTTTTTAATTACTTTTGTTTGGTTTTATACTATGTATGGATGTTTTAAATGTTTTATTCAAGATGAACACTAGCTACCAAAACAACCACAAAGCCTTAAAAACAAGCACACCACCTTACAAACAAGAACAGTCTTTAAACAAACAAGAAACAAACAAACATTCAGCTCTCTAGCACGCTCCAGAAGTTAAGGATTTCCCAAGCACAGCTCACTTCCTGCTTCCTAATAATAATAATAATAATAATAATAATAATAATTTTATTTTTATACCCTACGTCCATCCAGAGGCGGCCCTAGGTAATTTTCAAAGGTAAGCAATGTTAGTGCAGGCGTTTGAGTAATTTAGTGCAATCTGGTAATGGAACATAGGAATGGAACAATGGACAATGAACCTGGACTACGCTTGGATGATGAGAAGATTGGGTACGGTTGTTTTTTGTAATAATTGTGCATTGTAATTGCTTATTGGTAATTTATGGATAATGTGTTAAGTCAATTGTTATATGTTGTATGGAACCACTGCTGTTTCTACTGTTTTACTGTTTGTGAACCGCTGTGAGTCGCCTTCGGGCTTGAGATACAGCGGTATATAAGCAAAGTAAATAAATAAATAAATAATAAAATATGTATACGAAAACGTATTTCTAGGCAATCATTGATATATATTTTCTGTTAGTCGTGGGAGTTCTGTGTGCCATATTTGGTTCAATTCCATCATTGGTGGAGTTCAGAATGCTCTTTGATTGTAGGTGAACTATACATCCCAGTAACTACACTTGCCGCACTTGCTACCTTGCCTGGCCCGCTTTGGGTCCGGAGGCGTGCCTGAAGACCCCGGCATGTGCACCAAAAGTCACCTCTTCTCCTGACTTTCTCCTCAGCCATTGGGACCAAGAGAAAGAGAGAGAGAGAGAGAGGTGGAGATGCCCACCTTTCCTGAAGGTAGGCGCAAAAACAAAGGAGGGAGCGGAGGTGGGAGATACCTCCAGCCGGAGGGGCTCTCTCTCTCTCTCTCTCTCTTGGTCCCAATGGCTGAAGAGAATGTCAGGAGAAGAGGCGACTTTGGTGCGTACGCTGGGGTCTTCAGACATGCCTCCGGACCCGAAGCGGGCCAGACGCGGCGGCTCCACCCCTTGGCCCACCCACGGATTGGGGAGAGGAGAGGAGGCGCCAGGGGATCGGGAAAGGGAGCCGGTCATGGGGAAGGGATCAAACGCGGAGAACGATTGAGCGCCGGCTCTGCTCACGCACCCGGTGGACAGGTGGAGCAGGAAAGAGAGGGGCTAAGCGAGGCTCAAGGGCCCGGCCCCTTTGGGAAGAGGATCGCCCGGCAGCGAGGCAAGAAAGCCGAGGCTCCCCCCGGACTGCTAGGGCTGTTGTGAGCTGAGGGGGCACTCCTCAAGTGGCAGTCGAGGGGCATTTACAGAGGTGCCTCTGCACCCCTGGCAAAAAAAAGTGTTCTGCGACCACTTACTTCGCGTAATGGACGAGCCGTCCCTGCGTCCATCCCCCTGGAGGGACGAGACTGATCAAAGACATAGTTAAAATATAAGGTAAAGGTAAAGGTTTCCCCTCACATTAAGTCCAGTCTGGGGGTTGGTGCTCATCTCTATTTCTAATCCGAAGAGCCGGCGTTGTCCATAGACACCTCCAAGGTCATGAGGCCAGCATGACTGCATGGAATGTTGTTACCTTCCCACTGGAGCGGTACCTATTGATCTACTCACATTTGCATGTTTTCGAACTGCTAGGTTGGCAGAAGCTAGGGCTGACAGCAGGAGCTCATGCCGCTCCCCGGATCTGAACCTGCAACCTTTTGATCAGCAAGTTCAGCAGCTCAGCGCTTTAACCCAGTGACACCGGGGCTTCACAGTTAAAATATTACATACTAAAATACATAAACAACAACAGAAAAAGAAATGAAATAACAATTACAGAATATGAGAGCAACCATTGTACCAACAACCAATAAAATAGCAGTAAAATCAGTTTCTGGGCACGAGTGGGCTGACTAGTGCAAATCAATGATAAAGCTGATGGATAAAGGCTCTTCTGGACTCTTGGACCTTTTCTTAAACACACTTCTGGAATGAGCTTCGTGTATTCCAAGTAGACTGGAACATACTTAGTCCTAATCTTTTTTTATACTGGTTTTAAACCATTTCACTGGATATGTTGCAATAGCAGATTCCCAGATTACTTTAGAGTTTACACCTTATTTTATTTTTCTAGTTATTTAATATTTAATGTTTATTTTACTTAAGTGATATTTGTCTTTACTGTTCTAATGTAGCACAAAATCCTATGTAAAATCATACTACGTATTTTTGACATTAATATTGAAATCTGAAATATATACAGAAAATCTTTATTTTCTGTATATATGGCCAGAGTAGGAGTAGAGGGCAATGTAAGCTGGACCATTATAGCTTTGGGTACATAACAGTAGTAAAGTGTGAGGACAAGATTTTAGGTGGGCCAAGTTATCTAGGAAGTTGTTTAGTCAAAAGCACAGTGGAAGATCCACGTCTTTAGATCCTCTGGACCTAAAACTGTTATTTTAATCAAAACATTATCTAAAACAGGGGTTCTCAAACTGCGGCCCGGGGGCCGGATGCAGCCCTCCGAGGGCATTTATCCGGCCCGCCGAGGAGGAGGCCTGCGTCTTAGTGAAATCAGTTTTGGCTCTGCTAATGCAGAGCTCCTTTCGTTCTTTCTGTCTCCCCCTCAAGCTCTCTCTCCTTCTCCCCCTTTCCTCTCTCTTCTCTTTCTCCCTCTTTTTTTCCTCTCCCTTTCTCCTCTTCTTCCCTTACTTCTTCTTTCTCGGAGGAGGTGAAGGCGGCGGTGGGAGGCAAGAAAACCCCTTGCCTCCACTCTTCCAAAAAAGACACAGCTGCCAATAGGCAACCCCGAAGCCTCCCCTCACCATCCAGCCCTCCCCCTTCCCTCCACCTCTACCTCAATGCAGCTCAAGGAGCCCCTGCAAAGCCCAGCCCCCCAGCTAAACAGGAAGGGGAGAGTGGGGGTGGCAGAAACGCCAGCCTCCGGGAGGAAAGACGTCTCCTCAAAACCTGGTGTTCCTTTTCTTCCCTTCTTTGTCCTCTGCTTCTCTTCGGCAAATCCAGGCTCCTGCTGTGAAAACAGCCCGTAGGTAGGCTGTTAGGAATTGTGGGAATTAAAGTCCAAAACACAAGGAGGGCCCAAGCTGGCCCATGCCTGTTTTAAGAAATACCAATGATACTTAATAGGGCTGGGTGGTTTTGTTTGTTAATTTCGTAATTCGTTATTAATTCGTATTTAAATTAGCTTACGATCCGATATTGAGCCATGAGGAGCAACTAAAAATCTAAACGAAATTTCCAATTTATTTCGTAATTGTTTTGAAATTGGTTCGAAATCGTTTCGAAATTGTTTTGTTATTATTTCCGTATGTCTGGTGCAAGTTTTATAGTTGTTGTTTGTTAATTATCACACCAACAGTCAACAACAGAGGGAGAGGGAAGCTTCAGAAGTTCCTCCTGTCCCATTTGGAGGTTTTTTTAGCATATTGCGCAACCGCGTCCGCCATTAACGAATCAATTCGAAATTTACGAAATTTCATAAATAACAAAAAAATTTTAAAGAAAATTTTGGAATTCTTTTAAAAAACGAAACGCAATGGACCCCCTAAAAACGAAACGAGTTTAGAAACAAATTTTTCCGTTGTTACCCAGCCCTAATATTTAATTCTGTTGTAGTGTTTCATATATTTGTAGATTTGAAATTTTATTGAAATGTAAGCTGCTTTGGCCCCTTCCACACAGCTGTATAAAATCCACGCTGAACTGATTTATATGGCAGTGTGGACTCTGATAATGCAGTTCAAAGCAGATATTGAGGATTATCTGCCTTGACATTCTGGGTTATATGGCTGTTTGGAAGGGCCCTTTGAGGGCCCTTCAATACAGGTCATATATCCCAGGATCTGATCCTAGGTTTTCTCTTTATCCCAGGTTATCTGGCAGTGCAGACTTATATAATCCAGTTTAAAGAAGAAAACCTGGGATCAGATCCTGAGATATAGGGCCTGTCTGGAAGGGCCCACAGTCTCCTTGTGGAGACAAAAAGTGGTGTTTAAATAAACATAATAATAATAATAATAATAATAATAATAATAATAATAATAATAATAATGCCCTCCTCTTCTGATCTCCTGCTTTGGTCAGAGCTTCCCACCTGGAATCACACTCTGAAACCAAATTGGAGAACAAAAATCTGTTCCTGGCTTGAAAGTGTTATTTCCTGTTTAATTGTGTGGCCCTTACTTTGAATGTAGTTGTTCTCCTCCAGATACTTTGTTTGTGTGGCTGCCACAAACTATGATGAATCTAAGAAGGCGTTCATATAAGAAGTGCAATGATTGGTAATGACTATAGGAACGGAACAACGGAAAATGATATTGGATTGTGGTTTGGACGATGAGACGACGCTGAATGGTTTTCGTAGTAATGATGTTGTTTTTGTATAATGCTGGATTGTGAATTGTTTTTATACTGTGTCTTGAATTTTGTTGTTCCTATGTTGTACACCGCTGTGAGTCGCCCCCGGGCTGAGAACAGCGGTATATAAGTAAAGTAAAGTAAATAAATAAATAATAAATAAAGCCAGCACTTTGCATTGTGCCCGGTAGCAAACTGGCAAGCTCAGCCTGTCATTGAACATTGAAAAAACCAAGGTGCTGTTCCAGCAGACACCAGCCCACCCCTCTCCAATGCCAGAGATACAGCTTAATGGTGTAACATTAGAAAATGTTGACCATTTCCGCTACCTTGGCAGCCACCTCTCCACCAAAGTCAACATCGACTCCGAAATACAACACCGCCTGAGCTCTGCAAGTGCAGCATTTTCCAGAATGAAGCAGAGTGTTTGAGGACCGGAACATCCGTAGGGATACCAAGGTGCTTGTTTATAAAGCTATTGTCCTCCCAACCCTGCTATATGCCTGCGAGACGTGGACTGTCTACAGACGTCACATGCAACTCCTGGAACGATTCCATCAGCGCTGCCTCCGGAAAATCCTGCAAATCTCTTGGGAAGACAAGCGGACAAACGTCAGCGTGCTGGAAGAAGCAAAGACCACCAGCATTGAAGCGATGGTCCTCCGCCACCAACATGGCTGGACCGGCCATGTTGTCCGGATGCCCGACCACCGTCTCCCAAAGCAGTTGCTCTACTCCGAACTCAAGAACGGAAAACGGAATGTTGGTGGACAGGAAAAGAGATTTAAAGATGGGCTCAAAGCCAACCTTAAAAACTCTGGCATAGACAATGAGAACTGGGAAGCCCTGGCCCTTGAGCGCTCCAGCTGGAGGTCAGCTGTGACCAGCAGTGCTGCAGAATTTGAAGAGGCACGAATGGAGGGTGAAAGAGAGAAACGTGCCAAGAGGAAGGCGCATCAAGCCAACCCGACCGGGACCACCAGCACTACTGCTGAAAGAAAAGAAAAAAAAAGAAAAAAAAAAAAAAAGGAAGAAAAAAAAAAAAGAAAGAAAAAAAGAAAGAAAGAAGAGAAAAAAAGAAAAAGAAAAAGAAAGATAAGAGATCAAGCCAACCCCGGCCGAGACCGCCTTCCACCTGGAAACCAATGCCCACACTGCGGAAGAAGATGCAGAGCAAGAATAGGGCTCCATAGCCACATACGGACCCACAAGAATATTGGAAGACAATCATCCTCGGAAAGCGAGGGATCACCTAAGAGAAAGAGAGAGATATAAGTAAAGTAAATAAATAAAAAATAAATAATAAATAATTGTCATGGGTGATCTGTATGCCAAGTTTGGTTGAATCCCATTGTTGGGGAATTCAGAATGCTCTTTGATTGCAAGAGCGACTGCAACATCCACATGTTTGAGTGTATTTTAACCAAACCTCTCCAGTATTTTCTGTTGGTCATGAGCGTTCGGCTGATAGGCTGATCAGTAAACATATTAATGGGTTCCCTGTTGTTATATTAAGACTGTTACTCTTGCTACGACATGCTTGAAGTCAAAATGTCATTTATTTGTAATTAGAAGTAAATATTTCACAATATATAATTACATATTCTTTTTGTGATTAATCACAATGCTTTATGCTCAGTTTGTAACAATGAGAATACATCCTGCATATCAGATACTTACATTATGATTCATAACAGTAGAAAAATAAGGTATGTGCAGTGTGCATAGGAATTTAATCATAGTTTTTCGAAAACATGCAAGTGTGAGTAGATCAATAGGTACCGCTCCGGCGGGAAGGTAACGGCCGCTCCATGCAGTCATGCTGGCCACATGACCTTGGAGGTGTCTATGGACAACGCTGGCTCTTCGGCTTAGAAATGGAGATGAGCACCACACCCCAGAGTCAGACATGACTGGACTTAATGTTAGGGGACTACCTTTACCTTTACCTTTTTTTAAAAAAAACTATAGTCCGGCCCTCCAACAGTCTGAGGGACAGTGAACTGGCCCCCTGTTGAAAAAGTTTGAGGACCCCTGATCTAAAACATTTGATCCCATCAATCACTTCAAGCAGAAAACTAAACTAAGTTCTCAACCTTCAAAAGAAGCAACAATTCCACGTTTTGGAACTACAAAAACTCATCATTTGCCTACTAGATTTCTGTAAGCACCCAAACACACACAGTCCATTTGACACACATGCACTAAAAGGAATGTAAGTATGTGATGTCTATTCCTTTCATAACAAGATCTTTTTTTATATATAAATCCTAAATGTCTTTATCACATACGGATTCTTCTGACATGCCCAGTGTGTTTGTGAATGACAGTCGAGCCACAATGCCCCCTCGTGGCGAATTGAAATAAATGACGTGAGGAAATCTAGCAAATACATGCAGACCTGGGTTTATTTTTGCACTACTAATAGAATGAAATGGGTTAAACACAAAACAGCATGCGTGCATATTATAGGTATGAGGAGCAATGTGATAGACACTTTCTCCAGTACAAGAAAAAAATAGTAATGAGAAAATGCACTTAAAAACAAACACACACACAATATGCACCCAGGTATTGGTTCCCATTGTGCTCAGATGGAGTTCCCATGTCATCTAAATTGAAACACGAGTCCTTTTCCTTCCTGGGTGCATCTACATAGCATTTTGACACTACTTAAGCCAGTGTTTCTCAATCTTCCTAATGCCGCGACCCCTTAATACTGTTCCTCGTCTTGTGGTGACCCCCAACCACAACATCATTTTTGTTGCTACTTCAGAACTGTAATTTTTCTACTGTTATGAATTGTAATGTAAATATCTGATATGCAGGATTTATTTTCATTCACTGGACCAAATTTGGCACAAATACCCGAGACGCCGAAATCTGAAAACTGGTGGGGTTGTGGGGGGATTGATTTTGTCATTTGGGAGTTGTAGTTGCTGGGATTATAGTTCACCTACAATCAAAGAGCATTCTGAATTCCACCAGGGTTTGACCTTGACCTTGACTTTTGGAGTTATAGTTCACCTAACTCCAGAGAGCATTGTGGACTCAAACAAGGATGGATCTGGACCAAACTTGGCACGGATACTCAATATGCCCAAATGTGAACCCTGGTGGTGTTTGGGAAAAATAGACTGTGATATTTGGGAGTTGTAGTTGCTGGGATTTGTAGTTCACCTACAATCAAAGAGCGTTCTAAATTCCACCAGTGATGGAACTGAATCAAGCTTGCCACACAGAACTCCCATGACCAACAGAAAATACTGGAAGGGTTTGGTGGGCATTGACCTTGACTTTTTGAGTTGCAGTTCACTTACATCCAGAGAGCACTGTGAACTCAAACAAGGATGGATCTGGACAAAACTTGGCACGAATACTCAATATGCCCAAATGTGAACCCTGGTGCTGTTTGGGAAAAAATAGACTGTGATATTTGGGAGTTGTAGTTGCTGGGATTTGTAGTTCACCTACAATCAAAGAGCATTCTAAATTCCACCAGTGATGGAACTGAACCAAGTTTGCCACACAGAACTCCCATGACCAACAGAAAATATTGGAAAGGTTTGGTAGGCACTGACCTTCAGTTTTGGAGTACACCTACATCCAGAGAGCACTGTGGACTCAAACAATAATGGATCTGGACCAAACCTGGCACAAACATTTATTACAATCATTCAGGACAGATACCAACAGGCATCCTTTGGTGCCAACCAATACACAGCAGAAAATAACATTTAATCAACATTAAAAACAGTTCTAAATACATAAAAAACAATTTGCCATTTCATGTCACCCTCCGAATAATGCATAGCTGTCAGTTCATAGTCCATTAAAACCATCTTCAATCTATTGCCGTCAACAAAACAGTCCATTAAAACCCTCTATCCAGTGAACGCTTGATCCCATATCCAGGTATTTAGCTTTTTCTGGAAGGTCATGAGGGAGGGGGCTGTCATGTTGCCAGGGCTCTGCCTTATTTAGGTAGAGATGAACCAAACTCCCAGTTTTATAAAACAGTTTAATTAAAACAGCACTTACTGTCTGGCTGTTTCAATAGTTCAAAATATAAAACACAAAGATAGCACTCAACCACAGAATAAACAAAAACTGATAGTAAAAACAACTCTGTAGTTAAAAGGTCCAGTCCAGTGGTCAAACGCCGAGAATTCAGTAAACAAAGTTCAGGGATCAAGACTACTATACTGTAGTCAAAAGCCAGTCCAAAGCTTCAAGGTTCCAAGATTACAGGAGACAGGTCAGGATACCGATAATCCAACAGACCTGGGGGGAAAACCAGCAGCATCCACCACCAAAATATGACAACAGATACTTTTCTTCCAAAGATCAGTCTCAAAGTTAGCTCCTTAAATCCAGTAACACCCAGCTGCAACCCATCTCTTGCATACCTCCAACCTGAATTGCTTTCACCCATGAACTCTTACTTACAGATTACTAAACCCTTTAGAACTAATACTTACATTAACCTTTCCATCATCAACCACCATCAACTGCAGAACATATGACAGGGGCAGATCTCATCTCGTTAGGGAGGATGTTCCATAGCCAAGGGGCCACCACCGAGAAGCCCTGTTTCTCGTTCACACCAATCGTGATTGTGATGGTGGCGGGACTGAGAGCAGGGTCCCTCCATACGATGTTAAGGTCCTTAGGGGTTCGTAGAGGGAGTTTTGGGGGTTCGTAGAGGGAATACTCAATATGCCTCAGTGTGAACACTGGTGGAGTTTGGGGAAAATAGACTTTGACATTTGGGTGTTGTAATTGCTGGGATTCATAGTTCACCTATAATCAAAGAGCATTCTGAACCCCACCAATAATAGAATTGGGCCAACCTTCTCACACAGAACACCCATGAGCAACAGAAAATACTGTTTTCGATTGTCTTTGGCAACACCTCTGACACCCCCTCATGACCTCCCCACAGGGGTCCCAACCCCCAGGTTGAGAAACACTGACTTAAGCCGAATGCTATGGAATCGTGGAAGCTGTAGTACTATTTTGCAGGGAAGGTTAAAAGCCTTGAAAAATTACAACTTCTAAAATTTCATAACACTAAACCATGGTAGTTAAAGTGGTGTCAAACTGCATTAATGCTACTGTGTAGATGCACCCTCTGAGTCTATCTGCTTCAGCCAACCTGAATGATACATTAGATAGAGAATTTGTGCCTTTATGATCTCAGCACTTATTCAGCATCCCAGAAACATTTCAGTTCTTTCGTAGCAGATTGTTTTTCTAGTACCAGACAGCTGTTGTTGTCCCAGAGGCAATCATGTGGGTGAAACCAAACAGCCACTGCAACGGCGAATTCATTCAAACAGAAAAATTGCCGTGCTACAAACACTTTTGTAAGAGCTAAATATTTGTACTTAACACGAGTACTCCTTCTCATAGAGAAAGCTCCTTCTTTCCTCATACAGGAAAAATATACTTTTCCCCTGAGAAATTTGGATCGACATTAATCAGTTACCGTTTTCTGAAAGACGGACAACTGAAATATGCAATGAAGACTGACTATGCTCTGTCAAAATACAAATATTTCCTGTTATTTTCTCCATATACTCATGATTTCACTGTGTGCAATCTGCATGATTCAAAGACACAGTCAAAGTAAATAACTGGGGAAAAGAAGATTGTAGCATTAGCTGCCACAGCCTCTGTCTTCATATATCCACAGATTCCACTATTTTGCCATTGTATGTAAGGGACTTGAGCATCCATGTATTTTAGTATCCACAGATGGGTCTTGGAAGCAAACTCACTGGGTGCCAAGGTCATACTGTATATCAGTACATAATACATAAGATATAACTAATTGCTACTGTTATTCTTATTATTATATCCTCCTTTTATCTCTTGAGCAAAATGTAAAACAGTTCTCAACATTAAATCAACAATGCAATGTAAAATCACAATATACAAATATTAAAATAGAATTAAATACCATTATACATAATAATATATATTAATAATACAATATAATAATTGTATATTATTTATTATTTGTAATATTACTAATAATATTGCAATATAGTGTTATAACACAATATAATAATATATAATACTAATAATTATAATATATTGTATGCACATATAATATTGATCTGGATATTATAAGACCATATAATTCTAATAATAATACAATATAACAATATAATAATTTTATATTATATATTACATGCAATATTAATAATAATATTGCAGTATAGCGGTATAGTACAATATAAAAATATATAATACTAATATTGTGCTGGTCTAATAATTATAATATATTGTATGCACATATAATATTGATCATAATATTGTAATACAATATAATACTAATAATAATACAATATAATAATATAATAATTGTGTGTATATATATATATATATATATATATATATATGTAATATTACTAATAATATTGCAATATAGCAGTATAGTACAATATAGTAATATATAATACTAATATTGTGCTGGGATAATAATTATAATATATTGTACACACTTATAATAATGATCATTATATTGTAATACAATATAATACTAATAATAATACAATATACGAATTGTATATTATATATTACATGTAATATTACTAATAATATTGCAGTATAGCGGTATAGTACAATATAGTAATATATAAGACTAATATTGTACTGTGCTAATAATTATAATATTACTATTATAATATTATTATATTGTATGCACATATAATATTGATCATGATATTGTAATAAAATATAATACTAATAATAATACAGTATAATATAATAATAATTGTATATTATATATTACTAATAATATTGCAGAATAGTGGTATAGTACAGTATAGTGATACATAATAGTAATATTGTGCTTTGCTAATATTTATAATATAATGTATGCACATTTAATATTGATCATAATATTATAATACAATATAATAATAATACAATATAATAATATAATAATTGTATATTATATATTACAAGTAATATTGCTAATTGTATTGCATTATAGCGGTATAGTACAATATAGTAATATATAATATTAATATGGAGCTCCCGGTGGCGCAGTGGGTTAAAGCACTGAGCTGCTGAGCTTGTTGATCGAAAGGTCGCAGGTTCGATTCCGGGGAGCGGCGTGAGCTTCCGCTGTCAGCCCTAGCTTCTGCCAACCTAGCAGTTCGAAAACATGCAAATGTGAGTAGATCAATAGGTACCGCTCCGGCGGGAAGGTAATGGCGCTCCATGCAGTCATGCCGGCCACATGACCTTGGAGGTGTCTACAGACAACGCTGGCTCTTCGGCTTAGAAATGGAGATGAGCACCACACCCCAGAGTCAGACATGACTGGACTTAATGTCAACCCTAACCTTTACTTTTTTTTTTTTTAATATTAATATTGTGCTGGGCTAATAATTATAATATATTGTACACACATATTATATTGATCTTAATATTGTAATCCAATATAATACTAATAATATTATAATATAATAATTATATCTTTTATATTGCATTTAATATTACTAATAATATTGCAGTGTAGTGGTATAGTACAATATAGTAATATATAATACTATATTATATTATACAATTATTACAGGATTCTTTTCTGTGTATAAATACATGGCTTTTCATATCAAAAGCCTAAAAAAGATTAGATCAATGTCTGCACCAGACGTTGATCTGATCACAACAATAATAGGGTTGTTGTAGGTTTTTCCGGGCACAGTAGTCCACGCTCTGGTTACATCCCGCATTGATTACTGCAACGCGCTCTACGTGGGGTTGCCCTTGAAGACTGCCCGGAAGCTTCAGATGGTCCAGCGCTCGGCAGCCAGGTTGCTAACGGGAGCGGCACTCAGGGAGCACACCACTCCTCTGTTGAGCCAGCTCCACTGGCTGCCAATCCGCTACCGGGCACAATTCAAGGTGCTGGCTTTAGCCTATAAAGCCCTAAACGGTTCTGGCCCTTCTTACCTCTCCGAACGCATCTCCACCTATGAACCGACGAGGACGTTAAGATCGTCCGGGGAGGCCCTGCTCTCGGTCCCGCCTGCTCGCAGGCGCGGCTGGCGGGGACGAGGGACAGGGCCTTCTCGGTGGTGGCCCCTCGGCTATGGAATGCCCTACCCGTAGACATCAGGCAGGCCCCTTCGTTGCTGGAGTTCTGGAGGAAGGTCAAGACGTGGCTCTATGAACAGGCGTTCGGTCAACAAGGCAACTGAACTCATGAAGACGGTATAAATGAACAAAGGAATGGTAGAAGGATTATGAGAACGGAATCTGATTTTTACTGAGGCGTTGATGACCACGTTGTTTTGTCTTGTATTGTCTGTCGTGTATGGTGTGTTTTAACTAATTGTTATTGTTATAAATTGCATTGTAAACCGCATTGAGTCGCCGAATTAGGCTGAAAAATGCGGTATAAAAATAAAGCAAATAAATAAATAAATAAATAAATGTTCTGGAGGCATTTTCTGACCAAAAAATATGCCTATATATTTAAATACATGCAGTTGTGAGTATTGTAAAGAAGCCTACTTGAATCTTTGTCTGCTGAGAGCATAGAATAGAAACAAGATATTTACACATCCAGTGATCATCCATTACCCAATAAACTAAAAGAGCGCTTCTGAAATTCTGCTATCCAATATCCAATATGTTATGATCCTAACATAATGCAAACTTTCCTCCTTTCCCCCCTCCCCTCGATATGATATGATCGAGTGAGCTCCTCTTCCCCCCCCCCCCCTCCCCCCTCCTCCCCCTCCTTCCTCCCCTCCCCAAACATGAACTGTGTGTGGCCTCCCCCCTCTCCACCCCTCTCTCCTCCCTCCCTCTTTCCCTCTCTTTTTCCTACCTTCCTTCCCTCTCTCTCTCCTCCATCCCTCTCTCTTGCCTTCCCATCTCTCCCCTTTCCTTTCTCTTTCCTTACCCATCTCACGCCATCACTCTCCCCTTCCTCTCGCCCTCTCTTTTTCCTTCCTTCCTCCCCGCTCTCTTTCCTCCATCCCTCCCTTCATCCCATCTCTCCCCTTTCCTCACACACTCCTTCCTTCCCTCTCTCTCCAACTGTAGTTACTTTTCATTTTGACACATATCTGCCAGTCATACAGTCTCCCTGGAAAGAGTAGCACTCCAAAACCTCCCCAGAGAATGAGAACTCAAGAGAAACTGTAAGATCGCATCAGTGCCTTGGGACTGAATTAATCCTGTCTCCAAAAGTGTGTCTCTGCGTTCCTGTGTTTGTACTGTACTTTGCCAGAGTTAAACTTTCAGTACTGTCAATATCACACACAGTTCTCAGTTCTTCTCTCCTGAGTGTAAAAACTTTTTGTTATAAAGAAGAAGAAGGGGAAAAAACACACAGAATTTCACTTAGAAATAGAGGTTTTACATTTTTATTGTGTATCTTAGAATCTTTGGGGACTCCACAACTAGACGCTTTTGATTGCAAGAGCATACTGGACCCATAACATGAAGCTGAAAATGGATGTACCAGACAAAGGACTTTATCGTTAATTCAATGAGAAACCGTAATATTTTTTTTTTAAAAAAATTAAAGCCATATTTGAACTAGAAGTAAAGAAAACATTGTTCAGAAGTAGCATATGCTCAGATTTATGCTGCTAAGCAGGCAACATCTATATATATATAAATGCTCTGTGCATAATGAGTTCCTTAAAAACAAAAGAACCAATGAATGAAATCACACCAAATTTGGCAACACAACGTCTCTCAACACAAGGAGTGACCATCACTCAAAAAATTATGATTTTGTCATTTGGGAATTGTAGTTGCTGAGATTTATACTTTACCTACAATCAAAGAGCATTCTGAACTCCATCAATGATGGAATTGAACCAAACTTGGCACACAGAACTCCCATGACCAACAGAAAATACTGGAAGGGTTTGATTGGCATTGACCTTGAGTTTTGGAGTTGTAGTTCACCTACATCCAGAGAGCACTGTGGACTTAAACAATGATGAATCTGGACCAAACTTGGCACAAATACTCAACACGGCCAAATATGAACACAGATGGCGTTTGACATTTAGGAGTTGTAGTCACTGGGATTCACAGTTCACCTACAATCAAAGAGCATTCTGAACCCCCCCAACAACAGAATTGGGGCAAACTTCGCACACAGAACCCCCATGACCAACAGAAAATACTTAAGGCCATCCAATCCAACTCCCTTCACCAGGGCAAGAAAACATAATCAAAGCCCTCCCGACAAAGAGCCATCCAGCCATAGATATAGAGAGATAGATAGATAGATATTATTCACACTCACAGAGAGATATAGTATCATAGATTTGAAAGGGACCCCTAAAGAAGGACAATTATATGTCGCCTGTTCCAGAGGAGGCAAACCAGACACTCTCCACATCAACACTGACAAAGAAATAGCAAGGAATACTGTTTACTCACAAGCATAAAGAAATTATATATATTAGAAACCAACACTTTCTCATTACTTTATTTTCCAGATCAACAGACTGGGCCACAGCAACGCGTGGCAGGGGGCACCTAGTTTATGGTATAAATCTGAATAAAATAATAATATCCTGTTTTTTTTCTATTTTAAAAGATACTCAAAGCAGCAAACAATGGTAAAAACAATACAATGTATGATTTAAAACCTACAACCTATAACACTAATATGTAGAATTAAACATGGTACTATTAAAAAATAAATAGTGAAAAACTATTAACATATGCAAACACGTACACAACATCCCCACAGTACAGTGTTAAAAATTTTTCTCATTTAAAAGCCTTCCTGTATAAAAAGATTTTAGTCTGCCACTGGAAAGACAGCAGGTAAGGGGCCATTCCAGCTTCCCTGGGCAGAAGGATGTTCCCGTGTTGAGGGGCATCAGAGAAAGCTCTCTTTCACCTCCATGCAATAGTAGTGACTCTGAAAGAAGGCATCCTCCTGATGATTTCAGAACCTGGGCAGCTTCATACAGGGAGATGTGATCCACCAAATAGTCTAGACCTGAACCATATGGCTTTATAGGTCATGACATGCATTTCGAATTGTGCCTAGAAACACATTGGCAACCAGTACAGGAGTTGCAAGGGGGGAGTTGTAAGCTACATGTACCTATCCCCCATTAGAAATCTGGCTGCATGTACCTATGCTACATGTACCTATCCCCCATTAGAAATCTGGAATGCCAAAATATTCGACCAATGGAATAAAGACCTCACAAAGTTTATATGGGATGGAAAGGGCCAAGAATAAAACATCGGATAATGATAGATAAAAAAAGAAAGAGAAGGATTCGGCCTCCCAAGTCTGAGAACATATTTTGAGGCCTGCGCATTAGTTTGGGTCAAGGATTGGTCCACCTTAAAGAATGAAAAAATGTTGACGCTAGAGGGATTCAACCTGAGAGCGGGGTGGCATTCGTACATGTGGTACGGCAAGACAAAATTGGAGGTAAACTTTGGAAACCATTTTATTAGGTCCACTCTGATCAAAGTATGAGACAAATATAAAAAATATTTTTACGTCAAAACCCCTATGTGGCTGTCACCGATTGAGGCAAAACAAAGAAGACTGCTAGGGTGGCAGCGGTGGCCCACTTATATAGATCTGCTGGAAAAAGATAATAACAATAGCTCTTGGAAACTAAAACCTCAGGAGGAACTAGTCCAGAAATATGAAAATCTAACATGATTATAGGCTACAATATTTCCAACTACGGGAAATATTTAAACAGGATGACAAGATTGGATTTGATGACAAAGAGACAATATGGGACAAACTGCTGAAAATAGAAAAGAAAACCATAACAAAGTTATATAATCAATTGTTGATGTGGGAAACTGAAACAGAAGAAATTAAAAACTATATGGTGCTCTGGGCAAAAAATTATAGGGAGACAAATAAAAATCTATGAATGGCAGCAAATATGGAGAAAAAAGTTAAAATATACATATCCGGCAGCTCTTAATGAGAACTGGCTGAAGATTTTTCATAGATGGTATATAACACCTCAAAAGTTAAGCCTGATGTATAAAAAATATCAAAATCTATGCTGGAGATGTAAAAAATAAATAGGAAGTTATTACCATATGTGGTGGACGTGCCCCGAAGTGGATAAATATTGGCGAGCTATACAAGGAGAGGCTCAAAAAATACTAAAGAAAAAGATCCCACGGAAGCCAGAATACTTCCTATTAGGCTTGATGGACAAAGATCTAAAGCTAAACAGGAATGAGGACATCCTGTTCACATACATCTCTACCGCTGCACGGATAACTTTAGCGAGACACTGGAAGGATGAGCACATCCCAACAATTGAAGAATGGCTAGATAAATTACTTGAAATACGAGACATTGATAAGCTAACGTTTTTCCTGAGAAACAGCTCTGGAAGACCAGTGAACCAGACGGATTGGACTGAATCTGAGGAATATGAAAAAAGTAAATTTGAATGTAAAAATTATTAAGATTTGAAAAGGAGAGACACAAATAGATATGTTATAGATATGGACAGGTGGAAACTAAAATAGGGTACCTTCATGAGGGACACCCCGGATTATTGGATGATGTACTGTTTGGAAACTAAATGGAAGTATTTTGTTTTTAACTTATGTAGGTATGTGTGTTCCTGCGGTGGTGGTGCCTTTCCCTTTCTGTGTACTTATGTTCCAACGGAGCTTACTTTAAAAATACCCCTCGTATTTATGTACAGTATTTATATTCTGCCCTTCTCACCCCGCAGGGGACTTAGGGCGGATTACAATGTATATGTACATGGCAAACATTCAATGCCTTAGACACACAACATATATAGACAGAAACACAGAGGCTATTTAACATTCCAGCTTTTTCATGAGGGTATTCTGGCCACCAGGGGAGCTGTCGCTTCACTGTCCATTTGTGACACTGATAAAGTACTTCGTCATTCTTTGCATGCTTGCTGAAGATTTTTATGGCCTCGTAAATTAGCATCCCCGCATAAGCGGTAACTAAATTTCCTACTTGAGAGTTGCAACTGTCTTTCGGGCTGCAAAGGTCAACAGCAAGCTACACAAATTGGTCGGAAGCTCACTCCGACCCGGGGTGGCTTTGAACTCATGATGTTTTGGTCAATTGTGATCTTAATGCAGCTGACCCCCAGCCAGCTGCGCCACAGTCCCGGATCTGCAGTTTGAGTGTCCCCAAACTAAAGATCTCTATCATCTGAAGGAGTGTAACCCCATCCATGCTGGATGAAACTCTATTCCTGTATCTGTCCTTTGACTGACCAGAAGCATCCCTGTCTTGTAACTGATTAAGTATAACATCATTTTACGAATACTGCTGCCATGAGAACTTCCACCTTGAAATGTTTGGGGCATCTAACCTCCAAAGATTAATTAGGAAATTAATACTTTAGGCTGAACATAGACTACTGCAACGCTTTCTACGTGGGGTTGCCTTTGAAGACGGCCCGGAAGCTTCAATTGGTCCAACGTGCGGCAGCCATGATACTAACAGGAGCGGGACGCAGGGAGCATACAACCCCCTTGTTGTACCAACTCCACTGGCTGCCGATTTGCTACCGGGCTCAATTCAAGGTGCTGGCCTATAAAGCCTTAAACGGTTCCGGCTCAAGATACCTATCCGACCACATCTCGACCTACGAGCCCACCAGGACTTTGAGATCTTCCGGGGAGGCCCTGCTCTCGATCCCGCCTGCCTCACAGGCACGGCTGGCGGGGACGAGAGATAGGGCCTTCTTCGGTGGTGGCTCCTCGGCTGTGGAACACCCTTCCCGTGGACATCAGACTGGCTCCTTCCCTGATGATATTCCGCAAGAAATTAAAGACTTGGTTGTTCAAGAAGGCGTTCGAACAAGAAGTGCAATGATTGGTAATGACTATAGGAATGGAACAACGGAAATGATACTGGATTGTGGCTTGGAAGATGAGACGACGCGGAATGGCTTTTGTAGTAATGATGATGTTTTTTGATGATGATGTTTTTTGTTAATGCTGGATTGTGAATTATTTATATTGTGTCTTGAATTTTGAACCGTGTTCTTTCTATGTTGTACACCGCTGTGAGTCGCCCCCGGGCTGAGAACAGCGGTATATAAGCAAAGTAAATAAATATATAAGCAAAGTAAATAAACATAGTCTCCCATATAAAGAGAGTGGAGGTTTTTAATTCCCTGCAACTGGACTCAGACATTGACCTACATATCATTGCTGAAAAAGGAGCACCACAGATGGGTCATTACCCCTTGCTATGAGAACAAGAATGCATGACTGCAAAGGGTGTACGCATGGCCAAATTTGCAGACAGCCCCCTTTGCTAAACCACTGGCACAATTCTATTTCTAGTGCCGCCACAACTGATTGGCTGAAGCCTCCCAAAATTAAATGCTTTCCAACCAATAGCCATATACCATCAGCTGTAATATTTACCCAGGCTTTAATCGGTCAGGACTGCCTTCTTCATTTTCAAATTCATGGTTGCTTGGTGGTCTTAATTTTCTCATCATATTCAAAGATGACAGATTAATAGGTGGTTCCCCCTCAACGATGTGGGCAGAGCTTAAAAGGATCTCATTAGTTTATATTACTGGGTAGCGTGCAGAGAAGTGGAAGCCGTTCCGCGAGCTAAGTCCACAATGACATCTGCAGTTTCAGGCAAAAAATAATACTAAAAAAAACCCACACGTTGCCATTCATTTAAATGCTTTTAGTCAACCCTTCTGGAGAAACTGCCATCTGATGAAGGAGGCAGCTGTCTGTGAGGACTCAGGCAAGAATATATTAGCAGGTCTTGAAAAGCTTTTCGAACTGCTACTGAATAAATACACCCACACTCCTAGAAGGAGAAAAAGCAGTCAAATACGCCCATTGCTCTAATGTAAATATCAAAGACATCTGGAGCGTACTTTCAGGTGAAAATGGTTTGTTGGTAAAGGGAACAAAAATTAGACATGTGAAAACAAAATATAGTTGGCACTCCACATTAGGGCTGTCCAACCACGGAAAAATTTGTTTCTAAACTCGATTCATTTTTAGGGGTTTTTTGCGTTTCGTTTTTTAAAGAATTCCGAAATTTTTCTTTAAAAAAGTTCGATATTTACAAAATTTCGGAAATTACGAAACAATTTCGAAACAATAACAAATCGATTCGTTAATGGCGGACGTGATTGCGCAATACGCTAAGAAACCCTCCAAATGGGACAGGGGGAACTTCTGAAGCTTCCCTCTCCCTCTGTTGTTGACTGTTGGTGTGATATTTATTTTTTTATCACTGATAAAACAAACAACGACTATAAAACTTGCACCAGACATACGGAAATAATAACGAAATAATAACGAAACAATAACGAAACAATTTCGAAACAATTACGAAACAAATTGGAAAAATTCGTTTCGTTTTTTAGTTGCTCCTGAATGGTTCAATATCGCTTCGTTATAAAAAAATAATGAATTAATAACGAATTACGAAATTAACGAACGAAACCGCCCAGCCCTATTCCACATTTATGGGTATCAATTTCCAAGATTTTGTTATTTGCAGATTTGCTTAATATGGTTTCTCGAGGATCTTTAGGTCCTCTGATGCAACTCTAAGGCCAACTAGAGTCTTTGCAGTTCAGTCTTTAAATCGTCATATCGTGTCAGCTTGTCCAGTTGTTTCTCAGTCTTTAATCCTGCTGTCAACTGGGATTGCAACATCGACAATTCATACTTGGTTTTTTAACACGATTGTGAGGAAGGAATATTGTGCTCCAAAACTCGGTCAGTCTGAATTTGGAAGTCCCAGAGTAGTTTGGCGTGTTCATTTGTCACAGGCAGATGGTATTTGTGGCACAAGTTTCAATGAATCATCTGAGCAACCGTGTTATGCCTCTGCTTGTAGTCCATCTGCGTGATCTTCTTGCAGCAGCTGATCCATACTTTGTTTTTTAACACGATTGTGAGGTCAGGAGTATTATGCTCCAAAACTCTGTCTGTCTGAATCCGGAAGTCCCGGAGGAGTTTGGCGTGTTCATTCTCTGTAACTTTTTCAGGCTTGTGATCCCACCAGTTCTTTGTCGCAGGCAGATGGTATTTGTGGCACAAGTTCCAATGAATCATCTGAGCAACGGTGTTATGCCTCTGCTTGTAGTCTGTCTGCGCGATCTTCTTGCAGCAGCTGAGGATGTGATCTATTGTTTCATCTGCTTCCTTGCAGAGTCTACATTTGGGATCTGTCTCAATTTTGTCTTTGATGGCCTTTGTTCTAATGGCTTGTTCTTGGGCTGCCAGAATCAGGCCCTCCATCTCCTTTTTCAAAGTTCCATTTGTGAGCCACAGCCATGTTTTTTTTCCTCAATTTGGCTCTCAATTTTTCCCAGGAACTGTCCATGGAGAATCTCCTTTGTTTTTGTCAATTTTGCTCTCAATTTTTCCTAGGAACTGCCCACGGAGATCCTTCCTTTGCCAGCTTTCTCTTCTGCTCTGCATTGTATTTTTACGATATTCCCTTTGTCTTTTGCACTTGAAGCAGTTTACTACTATTGATTTCCATCAATGTTGGTTCTTGACTGTCTTCCACATAATCTACCAGTGCGCGTTTCTCTTGTTCTACCATTTTTTTCACTTGCAGAAGCCCTCTGCCTCCTGATTTTCTAAGCACGTAAAGTCTGTGACATCACTACACGGGTGTAATGAGTAGTGGATTATCATCAGTTTTTAATTATCTGTCCAAATCCTATTATTATTATTATTATTATTATTATTATTATTATTATTACTTATTAATGTAAACACCACAAGATGAGTCCACAGCAGACACTCTGCTGGCTGTTGTATTGGATCACACATTGGACACTTCCCAGGTGTCTAGGACAGTGTGATGTGTCGGCGAATAATGCGTGCGGATTCCAGTAAGGTGGACTTTTGCAGCTGGCAGATGGTAATTATGGTTGTTGTTGTTATTATTATTATTCTTTTTACAAGGACGTTGGTGAAATTTAAAAGAAAAAAAGGATGATAAGAGGAACAGATAATATGTTGAAGAATAACGTCTCCACATTCCACAGTATCCAATGCAATGGAAAGTTTAGGGCCAAGTAAAATAACCCTGGTATCTTCATCCAAAATATGTTGTTCTTATTTTTGTTTGTTGCTGCTAATGTTGCTGTTGTTGCAATATGTGTGTTTGTTACTTGTATTATTTTTTAAAATAACAATACACATTTGTTCTGTCGCGTGCTGGGGCTGTAAATAATTGCTCTTTTAAATAGGACGCGCAACTTGAACCCAGCAGGAAGCCAGGGGCCCCTGAAGAGGAGTTCTCAGAGATTTTCCACCACAAATGATCTTTAGATGGCTTGTGAAGTATAACAAAGTCTTTTATTAACGAACAATCAAACATAAATAAATAAATAAATAAAGATAAACAAACGATTCCAGGCTTTTATGCAACTGGTGGCTTCCTAAACTTGCCCACGAAGGACAGGCAACTGTCTTCAATAACTTCTTCTTTACTTTAAAGGAAAATCCCCTTTTTAACTTCTCCCAGGCTGACTGTAATCTAACCCTTACTGATGTGGGCTCCGCTACCGGGTCGAACTGCGTCTCGAAGCACCGAGTGGACCTACCAGTAAGGGCTTGGATATACTCCAGCTGGAGTTCTTTGGTCTTCCAAACTGTTCACCCTCTGAAATTCCTCAAGGCTTTAGGACTGTTTCCCTGGAAATCTTTGGGTGCTCTTAAGACTGTTCTCCCCTGGAAAGTCTTAAGGATTGAAGCTTTTGTACAGGAGAAGCTTGTACATGTCCTCTAAATTAGCTTTCCTTACTGAGACTAACTAAAAATGGCTCCCTTCCCTTCCCAATTGCCCTGAGCAAGGGGCGGAACCAAAACTTAACGATGATGGACAGGTGACTTGCCCTATGACTGCAACCAAAGGAAGCCACCTTTCTGCAGAATCCCTGAAACCTTGGACTGCAAGCAAACATTTAATACAAAGCAAATAAAGTTGGAGCTCCTAGTACAGCCGTAGCAGCACATCCATCATTGGTGGAGTTCAAAATGCCAGAGAGATTGCAGTGGATTCTTAGTAGTAGCTGCTTAAATACCTAGGTACTAGGCTTGGGTAACAACGGAAAAAATTGTTTCTAAACTCATTTCGTTTTTAGGGGTCCATTGTGTTTCGTTTTTTTAAAGTGTTCCGAAATTTTCCTTTTAAAAATTTCAAAATTTACGAAATTTCATAAAATTACGAATTGATTCGTTAATGGCAGACGCGATTGCGCAATATGCTAAAAAACCCTCCAAATGGGACAGGGGGAACTTCTGAAGCTTCCCTCTCCCTCTGTTGTTGACTGTTGGTGTGATAACTTATTTTTTATCACTGATAAAACAAACAACAACTATAAAACTTGCACCAGACATGCGGAAATAATTTCGAAACAATTTCAAAACAATTTTGAACCAATTACGATACAATTACGAAACAATACGAAATAAATTGGAAAAATTGTTTCGATTTGTAATTACTCCTCACAGTAGTCCTGCATGGCTCAATATTGGATCGTAAGCTAATTTAAATACGAATTAATAACGAATTACGAAATTAACGAACAAAACCGCCCAAGCCTACTAGGTACCCCGGTGTTTAATAAACCTGTGCAACGATAATTAAACACTGTAAATAATTTATCAGCTCAATCTTCCTAACTGGCCGTTTATCCTGGCTGTCAAAAACCTGAAGTACTCTGACATCCTAAAAAGACAAAAAAGAAAAAGAAACTAGTCTGGCAAAAAGGAGTGCAGCAAAGAGTGGTAGCCGAAAGTGGATTTGCTCTCAATAATGTATAAAGCCACATGCTGGGGAGAGGAATCCGCACAAAAGCGGTGCCACCGCAATCTGTTCCTTTCATCGGCAGCCAGCGAAGGTGCTGCTCCGAATCAAAAGCACAATCATTCATTTGTGAGCAGATGTCCCTCACACGGCAGGCAGCGCTTTTTCAAAGCCGCGCTGAACAAACGCACTGCTGTGAGACAAGTTCCCCTGCCCATTACAGAAGGAACACAGTATATATTAATTTAGGAGGTTGTTGAATGTTTAAAGCAGGATTTATGAAGCAGAAATCGCATGTGGTGAAATAAAATGGCTTTCCAACTCAAGGAGGAGGACAGTCTCCCCCCTTCGCAGCCCACGCACTCTTAGCTTCCCGCTCCAAAAACATTCCTTCACTCATGTTGTCAATGTATTATAAGCCCTTGAGATGACTGTTTATTCAAGAGTATTCTTTGAAGGCCTGCTTTCCACACCAGTTAACTCAAAGGGTTAATCAAGCCTGGAGAATCCATAGAAAGAAGTAAACAGGTGTATGGGTTTACATGATGTGTGGAGGATCAACACAAAGAGGGGGAAACAGAAGATTTTCAGGAACAAAAGCCAAAGAACAGGAGCAGTCAACTGGGCATCAATGGAGGTCCAAAATTAATTCTCGCAACCAGGGAGCATCAAGAGGGATGGAAACTGGTGTATGATAAAAGAAGCCTGAGAATGGTTATCTGGTTTTTCTACACAACTAAAAAACACAAGGGCCATGAATGTAATAGAGAACTGGCAAAAGATATTTTACAGAGGGCACCTAACACCGCTACAACTCTCTAAATTCAATAAAAACTATGATGGAACTTGCTGGAAATGCAAGAAAGAGACCGGAACCTATTATCACCAATTTTGGAAATGTAGGAAGATTAAAAAAAATTGGCAACTGGTACACAGACATGCTCAAAATATAATCTGAACAAAGTTCGATTTGAAACCGGAATATTACCTATTAAATATAATGGACCTAAATTTAAAGAAAAACGAAGAAAAGATATTCTTCTATATATCATCAGCGGCGAGAATCTTAATAGCGCAGAAGTGGAAGAATGAAGAAGCTCCAACCAACGAGGATTGGATCAAAAAGATAATAGAATTCAGAGATTTAGATAAGCTCTTGCAAACACTAGAAGAACATGCTAAGAGTAATCAAACAAATTGGAAACATTTTGGGAATTATATAAGAAAACAAGCTAAACTGGATATCTAAGGTGCTACGCAAAAGAACGAATATAGACCACCACAAAGACAGGAGGAATTGCAAGAATTGTTGGAGATTGCCCTGCGGAATGAACGGGAGTCAAATACTTCGACCCCTTCCCCCTCTTACCCCCCTTACCACCCTCCTCCCACCCTAATCCTAACCCCCCCTTCCTCCCCTCTCCATCCCCACCACACACTACTATCTCTTCCTTTCCCACCCTTTCTATCCTCAGCCGTGTTCCCCCTCTTTCACTGTATAATCCAAAAAGAATTAATAAAAATTATTATATATATAAAAAAAGAGAATGGTTTTCTTAGTTCTAACTTCCAAAAAGTTTTGTAATGTATATGGGATAGATTTCATTTTATTTATTTTATTTATTTATTTATTGTTCAAACTTATATGCCGCCACTCCCCTGGGGCTCAGAGCGGCTTACAAGAACAGTCTAAAATCTAACACAATTTAAAAACAATTAAAAACAATTTAAAAACAGCAATATCAAAGGTCAAAGGCCTGTCGAAACAGATATGTCTTACATGCCCTGCGGAAAGCTGATAGGTCCCATAAGGCATGGACTTCAGGTGGCAGAGTATTCCAGAGTGATAGTGCCACTGCTGTAAAGGCTCTGCGTCTGGTTGCCGTTAGACGCAAGGTCTTGACACTGGGGACTTCCAACAAATCTTGGTCCTCAGAACGGAGGGATCTCTGGGGTTGGTAGGGGGTGAGGCGGTCCTTCAGGTACATCGGCCCCAGACCATGCAAGGCCTTAAAGGTGAGTACCATCACTTTGAAAGTGATCCGGTGCTCAATTGGTAACCAATGCAGCTGTAGTAAGATTGCTGTTATGTGGCATCTCATCGGAATTCCCGCAAGAAGCCGAACAGCTGCATTTTGTACCAACTTGAGCTTCCGGATCACCGACAGAGGAAGGCCAATGTAGAGGGTGTTACAGTAGTCCAGTCTTGAGATGACCATAGCCTGGATCACCGTAGCTAGGTCGTCCCTGGACAGGTAGGGGGCCAGCTGTCTAGCCTGCCGCAGGTGAAAAAAGGCGGTTCTGCTAACGGCGGAGACCTGGGCCTCCATCGTCAGCAGAGGGTCCAAAAGGACTCCCAGACTCTTTACCAATGATGACGGGCGTAGCGCCTTGCCATCCAGGGTAGGCAGCTGGATATTCCCACTGCCCAGTTGACCCAGCCATAGGATCTCCGTCTTTGCTGAGATTTAACTTGAATGTGTTGTGAACAGAGTGCAGATGGTCATCTGCTGGGAGTGTTTGGATTAGGTGTTCCTACATGGCAGAATGCAGTTGGAAAGCCCTGAGGAATCTCTTCTATGAATGGGAAACTCTAGAGCAGGGGTCCTCAAACTAAGGCCCAGGGGCCGGATACGGCCCTCCAAGGTCATTTACCCGGCCCTTGCTCAGGGTCAACCTAAGTCTGAAATGACTTGAAAGCACACAACATCGACAACAATCCTGTCTCATCAGCCAAAAGCAGGCCCACACTTCCCATTGAAATACTAATAAGTTTATATTTGTTAAAATTGTTCTTCATTTTAATTATTGTATTGTTTTCAAGTGTTTTTTGCACTACAAATAAGATATGTGCAGTGTGCATAGGAATTCATTCATTTTTTTCAAATTATAATCCGGCCCTCCAACAGTTTGAGAGACTGTGACCTGGCCCTCTGTTTAAAAAGTTTGAGGACCCCTGCTCTAGAGTCTGCTAGAGACATTTATTCCTTTCTGAAGGTGCAATTGATCATTATTTTGATGCCATCAGAAGAAGTTGAGATGTCTTTACTAAAGACAAAGAATTAGGCTTTGCATTGAAAGAAAACAGGTGGGATACAATAATAAAAACAGAAAAGAAAACAATAACCAATATATTTATATAAAAAATACTGGGAAGAAGAAGAAGAAGAAGAAGAAGAAGAAGAAGAAGAAGAAGAAGAAGAAGAAGAAGAAGAAGAAGAAGAAGAAGAAGAGGAAGAGGAGGAGGAGGAACTTTATTTTTCTACCCTGCCTCCATCTCCCCGAAGGGACTCGGGGCGGTTTACATGGGGCCAAGCCCAGGCAACATACAATTAAAAGCAAAGCAATAACAAATTACAATTTAAAAATACACTTTACATCTCAAGAACAGACAAGCATCCCCAGCTCTGAGGATGACCTGGGAAGGAATCCCACTGGAGCATTGCAGCGCACCCAAATACCTCGGAGTCACTCTGGACCGTGCTGTGACCTACAAGAAGCACTGCCTGAACATCAAGCAAAAAGTTGGTGCCAGAAACAACATCATACGAAAGCTGACTGGCACAACCTGGGGATCACAACCAGACACAGTGAAGACATCTGCCCTTGCGCTGTGCTACTCTGCTGCTGAGTATGCATGCCCAGTGTGGAACACATCTCACCACACTAAAACAGTGGATGTGGCTCTTAATGAGACATGCCGCATTATCACGGGGTGTCTGCCCTACACTACTGGAGAAATTACACTGCTTAGCCGGTATTGCACCACCTGACATCCATATGGAAGTAGCAGCCAATAGTGAAAGGACCAAGGCAGAGACATCTCCAGCTCATCCCCTGTTTGGGTATCAGCCAGCACGTCAACGACTTAAATCTAGAAATAGTTTTCTAAGATCTACAGAGACACTCGCTGGAACACCTCAGCATGCGAGAGTCCAAAAGTGGCAGGCTCAAACCCAGAACCTCAACCAATGGCTGATACCAAATGAGAGACTCCCCCCTGGGCACACAGAGGACTGGGCGACTTGGAAGGCGCTGAACAGACTGCGCTCTGGCACCACGAGATGCAGAGCCAACCTTCAGAAATGGGGCTACAAAGTGGATCCACGACATGCGAGTGTGGAGAAGAGCAAACCACTGACCACCTGCTGCAATGCAACCTGAGCCCTGCCCCATGCACAATGGAGGACCTTCTTGCAGCAACACCAGAAGCACTCCAAGTGGCCAGATACTGGTCAAAGGACATTTAATCAACTACCAAACTCACAAATTTTGTATTTTGTCTCTTTGTTTGCTTTGTTCTGTTAGAAATGTAATATAATTTGACTGCTTGTCCTGACACGACAAATAAATACCACAACATGAGGAACTTTATTTAGGGTCACTGCATTAGAAAGGTTGAGAACCATTGTCGTAGAAGAAAACAAGAGGAATTCTGGGCACACGCAGGCTTTCTGAGATCAGAGCTTCTGTTATCAATGCAATTTTAACTAGAACAATGTTCCAACAATAAATATTTCTATTCTCATATTCGACAATGAACTTTATATGTACTCCCTATAGAGTACACAGAAACTTGTGTCAGCACTTAGAATAAATAACTGCATGCAAATTAAGGAGGCATTTTAATATCCTTTATTAAGATCACAAAACTTTTTTGCAGCATCAAGCCAATCGCTTTCCCCAAACACACAAAAAAGCCCATTCCTCTATCACTATAATTATTTGCTATATTCTTTGTTCAAATTTGATCTCCTGCTTAAGCACAGATGATTACCAGACTGCATCAATTCCAGCACACAGATATAAATGCAGCTAATAACTCTTACTGTAATGATTAATCAATTTATGAATACATTATTTAAACTGATAGTCCAGGTAGGGTACACTATGCAGAACAATGTTACCGAGTACATTGACCGATTGAAATGCTAGCTAACAGGATCAATAGCAAACTGCGAGGAAACTCTGGAGAATAACTACACTTGCATAATAAACAGGAAGGTCCTGCTGTGACTGTAAAAATGCTCCAAAAGGAGACAGTTAATATCAACAGAAAACATTCCAATTATGTGAAATATTCAGAAACTCATTTCTACATACAATTTGATGAGAGCAAGACTCCATCTTTAACTGTCATTAAGTCATCTTCAAACTATGATGACTCTATCATTGAGAGACTTCCAAATCACCATGTTATCAATGGTTCCCGTTCTGTCACCGCTGGACCTGAAATGAAGTGCTTTTAAGAGAGGATTTGTGGCTTGAATCCAGCAGGAAGCCAGGGCCCCCGAAAAGGAGCCTTTAGAGAAATTTCCCTCATTAAACAGTCTTTAGGAGGCTTGAGTTTAAATATAACAGTCTTTTATTGATGAACAAACAGGAATTGTAAATAGTTTTTATTTTGCATTTTGTTTTACATTAAACAGGTTGGTTGAACAGTTGATTAGATAGGATAGGGGGGAAATGGGGTAAAAGAGGGGGGAAAGGGGGGGCTAGAAAGAAAGATGAAGGAAAGGAGGGGGAAAAAAGTGGGGGGGGGAGAGATTTGACTTCCATTCTTGTTCCTAGCAGTTCTGTTTTGTTAGTCCCAGTCTTAATCCTTACATGATTATATGTTATATATATACATTATATATACATATACACACACTTGCGTTTGTGTGTACACCTATTTATATATATATATACATATACACTTTCATATATACGTGTGCTCTTTTTCTAAAGAGCAATGTCTTTCTCTGTTTCTGTCCCTTGATTTTAACTTCTCTCTCCATCTTTTTTCATTTCTTCTTTGAGGTATTCTTCGAAAGGTTTCCAGTCTGTTTGTTTTATGCATTTTCCTGTGTTTTTCTTTAATAGGAAAGTTAGTTTGTCCATGTCCTTTATTTCCACCACTTTCCTGAGCCATTGTTCTTTCGATGGTGTTGTCTCATTTTTCCATAGTTTTGCAAAGACCATTCGTGCCGCTGTTATGAAATAGGTAAATAAAATGTCCTCGTTTTGGTCTAGTTTCAATTCGTTGTCTGTAATTCCTAGTAGAAGGTATTCGGGTTTCATTGGATATTTCTTTTTTAATATCTTCTGTATTCCTTCATGTATGGTTTTCCAGTAGTTGTTCGTTTCTTTGCAAGTCCACCACATGTGGAAATAGCTGCCCTCGTGTGACTGACATTTCTAACCGTTTGATCTTAAATTTTTGTACATTAGTTGTAATTTTTGAGGCATCATGTACCATCTGTGAAATGTCTTGAGCCAGTTTTCCTTGAGATCAGATGAGTACGTGTATCTTAATTTCTTCTTCCATAGTTGTTCCCATTCGTGCATTTTTATTGGTCTTCCAATGTTTTTTAACAAACAGGAATTGTAAAGCTTTCTTGGCAAAAAACCAGTTCTCTCAAACTTGTCCACAGGGAACAGGCACTATCTTCAATAACTTTGTTCAAAGGAAAATTCCCCTTTCTAGCTCCTCCCAGGCTACTGTGAACCTAAACCTGACTGATTTGAATCCACTACCGGCTGAACTGCATCTCAGAACCGAGCAGACGTACCAGCAGGCCTGTAGTCACTTAGCTGGAGATCTTGACGATTAGAGCTGTTATTCCCTCCGGAATTCCTCAGGGCTGTAAGGCTGTTTCCCCGGAACCTTTGGGAATCTTTAGAGGCTCTTAAGACTGTTCTCCCCCGGGAAGTCTTAAGGGACGAAGCCTTTGTACAGGAGGACATCTGTATACATCCTCTGCATTGACTTCCTTTGCTGAGACTAACTGAAAAATGGCCCCTTCCCTCCAAAAAGGGGCGGGACCAGGGATCCTAACTATAATCAACAGGTGGCTTGCCCTATGAATGCAGCCAAAGGAAGCCACCTATCTGCAAAGTCCCTGCAACTTAGGACTATGAACAAACACTCAGTGCAAAACACAAAATTGGAGCCCCTGGAACAGCCGTTCCAGAACAGTCCCACTCGAGTCTTGAAAACTTCAGGTCTAGCTTTCTTTACCAAGTCTATCCACCTATAAAGCAGTTTCCCTCTTTTCCTACTGCTTTCTACTTTACCAAGTGTTATCTTTTCGAATGAGTTCTGTCTTCTCAAAGACATACTTTGCTACCAGAATGTGGAATTCCCTCCCAAAAGAGACTAGGATGGCCCCATCCCTGCTGACCTTCCTTCCACAAGACCTTCTGCCAACAGGCATTTAGGGAAGAATAAGGGACAGACTTTGGTGAGGTTAGGTGGGATTGGGTTGGGATGGGGGTGGGGATGGGACTATGAGCTTTGAAAACCATTTTAATATAATAATAATAATAATAATAATAATAATAATAATAATAATAATAATTCTGGCAGCCCAAGAACAAGCCATTAGAACCAATGCAATCAAAGCCAGAATTGAAAAGTCGACAACAGATCCCAAATGTAGACTCTGCAAGGAAGCAGATAAAACAATAGATCACATCCTGAGCTGCTGCAAGAAGATTGTGCAGACAGACTACAAGCAGAGGCATAACACAGTTGCTCAGATGATTCATTGGAACTTGTGCCACAAATACCATCTGCCTGCGACAAAGAACTGGTGGGATCACAAGCTGGAAAAAGTTACAGAGAATGAACACGTCAAGCTACTCTGGGACTTCTGAATGCAGACTGACAGAGTTTTGGAGCACAATACTCCTGACCTGACGATCGTGTTAAAAAACAGAGTGTGGATCATGGATGTTGCAATCCCAGGCAACAGCAGGATTGAAGAGAAACAACTGGAAAAGCTGACAGATATGAGGATTTAAAGATCGAACTGTAAAGACTCTGGCACAAGCCAGTCAAGGTGGTCCCAGTGGTGATCGGCACACTGGGTGCAGTGCCTAAAGACCTTGGCCAGCACTTAAACACAATCGATGCTGACAAAATTACCATCTGCCAGCTGCAGAAGGCCACCTTACTGGGATCTGCACACATTATTTGCTGATACATCACACGGTCCTAGACACTTGGGAAGTGTCCGACGTATGATCCAATACAACAGCCAGCAGAGTGTCTGCTGTGCACTTATCTTGTGTTTCAAAGAATAAGAATAACAACAAACAACTTTATTTATATTCCGCTCTATCTCCCTGGAGGGAGTCAAACTGGAGGAATGGAGGAATATAAAACTGGTGTATGAAAATAATGATGGGCATCAACTCTAACACATTTCTGCCTTCCACTTGAATAGGAACCCCTGATGGTGCAATGGGTTAAACCCTTGTGCCAGGAGGACTGAAAACTGACAGGTCAGAGGTTCGAATCGGGGGAGAACGTGGAAGAGCTTCCTCTGTCAGCTCCAGCTCCCCAGGTGGGGACATGAGAGAAGCCTCCCACAAGGATGGTAAAACATCAAAAACATCCACGCATCCCCTGGGCAACGTGTTTGCAGATGGCCAATTCTCTCACACCAGAAGCGACTTGCAGTTTCTTTTTTAAAAATTAGTTTATGGTGCATACAGAAAACAAAACCGACACCAAAGAAAAACCGAAATAAGTAAAAAACAAAAAAAAGAGAAAAAAAGAAAAAAAAGAAAAAAATATATACAAAAGAGTATGCAAGTTTACAGAATGGTATACAGTCAGCGCTCATTAAACATATAAAAAATCAACTTTGACTGTACAGTTATAATACATTAACATTTATTGTCCCTCTAACCCCACACCCGTGAACCCAACCCCCGTGACCTCCGACACCACTCCATATGGATCACATAACTAACCCACAACTACCCACGTGTCTTCTTTCACTGAATCCCCTTTATGGCGATCTTCAAATCTACTTTTGTCTTCTTTTCAAGATATCCAATTGCCAGCTGCCATTTTTGATATAATCTACTAATTTATCTCTCCAATCCTTAATAATTAACTCTTTTTCCTCCTTCCACGATTTAGCTATTACTAGTCTCGCAGCAACAAAACAATACTGACAAATTTCTTCATCTCCTGTGCTAATACGCCTCCTAAATATTCCTAATAAGCACATTTCTGGGTTTTTCTTGATTTTTTTGCTGATCATTTTGTTTGTTTCTTTCATCACTTTTTTCCAGAATTCTTTAACTATGTTACAGGTCCACCATACGTGGAAAAAAGATCCCTTCACCTTCTTGCATCTCCAGCAAGCCCCTTGTCCTGTTTTCTCTATTTTAGCTAGTACCTCTGGAGTTATATATGTTCTGTAAAACATTTTATACATATTTTCTCTAATTGAGCTGGCCACTGAGAATCTAAAGCCCTTATTCCAAAGACGTTCCCACTCTTCCAGATCGATATTTCTGCCAACATCTTGGGCCCATGTGATCATAACAGATTTTATTTGGTTGTCTACTAAATTGTATTCTAAAATATATTTGTAAAGTCTGGATATTAGGCCTTTGTTGCCCTTCTCAAAAATACTTTCTAACTCCGATTTATTAGAGGCAAATCCTACTTTTGCATCCTTCCTAAATCTGTCGTATAGTTGGAAAAAACTGAACCAATCTTTTAACCCAGATTCTTCTCTGCTTTTAAGTATCCATTGTCCTTTCTCATTGACCAGATAATCCTTGTATGTGCCAGAGTCAGCATATGTGGCCGGTCTCTGGACTGCTTCCAATGGGCACAGCCATAGGGGGTTTTTTGGCTCCATACCCTTCTTATATCTTTTCCATGTTGCTAAAAGGCTGGCTCTTATTACATGCCCGTTAAATTAGGGCTGTCCAACCACGGAAAAATTTGTTTCTAAACTCGATTCGTTTTTAGGGGGTTTTTGCGTTTCGTTATTTAAAAGAATTCCGAAATTTTTCTTTTAAAAAGTTTGATATTTACGAAATTTCGGAAATTACGAAACAATTTCGAAACAATAACGAATCGATTCGTTAATGGCGGGCGCGATTGCGCAATACGCTAAAAAACCCTCCAAATGGGACAGGGGGAACTTCTGAAGCTTCCCTCTCCCTCTGTTGTTGACTGTTGGTGTGATAATTTTTTTTTTATCACTGATAAAACAAACAACTATAAAACTTGCACCAGACATACGGAAATAATAACGAAATAATAACGAAACGATTTCGAAACAATTTCGAAACAATTACGAAACAATTATGAAACGAATTGGAAAATTCGTTTCGATTTTTAGTTGCTCCTGAATGGTTCAATATCGCTTCGTTATCAAAAAAAATAACGAATTAATAACGAATTACGAAATTAACGAACGAAACCGCCCAGCCCTACGTCCTTCTTTGTTCACCCTGTCCTTATAATCCCATAGATAGGCATGCCATCCGTATCTTAAATTATGGCCCTCTAACTTAAGCAACTCCTTATTGTCCTCGCTTCGGCAGCACATATACTAAAATTGGAACAATACAGAGAAGATTAGCATGGCCCCTGCGCGACTTGAAGTTTCTCAAGTCACTCCTGACACGGAAAAAAAAAAAACTTGACTAGGTGGACCACTTTTATTTTATCGTACCACTTTTATCCTTTCTTGGGAGGATTACTAATTCAAGCTAATTAATGGGACTGTGCAAAATGAAAACAACACTGCTTCTCTCTCCCTATCCCAAAGCAAAGGGGTGCACTTTATCACAATGCCAAGCGAGACTACATTTTAAAAATTAATTAGTAGCTTGCAAGAACAGCCGCACATTATTGAGTAAGTAACAGCATTTAAGTGAAACAGATGAAATATTGGTAAGCAATGCAGACAACAGTATAAGTATGTGAAGGGGGTCAGAGGTTAATCCCTATTGATTTTTCAAGTATGCGTACAGCACCACTGGGAAAGGCCAGTTCTGTTGGCAATCTGCTCGCACAAATATATTATAAATCTTACTGTCCACCTTCACAGATCAGTGTCATTTGCTTCCTTCACTAAAGACTGTTAGGAAACTAGGACAAATCCACCACCCAAATTCACATTCTGAAAACATTGCTTTAAAAGATAGTGGCTTAAGAGCAAAGGCAGCTACTTCAATCCCAAGGAGAACTCCAGCACCCTCTTGGCATTGACATCTCACAATACAATAGAAAAGTGCCAGGTCTGCAATGGAAAAGTGCAAACATTAAAAAAAATTGCTCCTTTTCATTACATTTCTTTAGAAATTATACCTTGACAGGCCACTTTCATTTCAGATAATGACTATGTTTGATTACCAATAATTTGTTGGGAAAGAATGAAAATAAATGAAGCTTTATTTTCAATCATGAGTAAACCATATTGTCGAAGGCTTTCATGGCCAGAATCACTGGGTTGTTGTACATTTTTCGAGATGTATGGCCATGTTCCAGAAGCATTCTCTTCTGACGTTTCGCCTGCATTTATGGCAGGCATCCTCAGATGGCCAATTGCAACATTCACACCTAGCTCCAACAGACAGGAGTTCTTTCTTCCACCCTGGACATTCCACAGATATATAAAACCCATTTTCCTAGTTTCCAACAGACCTCACAACGTATTGTTGAAGGCTTTCTTGGCTGGAATCACTGGGTTGTTGTAGGTTTTTCAGGCTATATGGCCATGTTCTAGAACAGTGGCTCTCAACCTGGGGTCCCCAGATGTTTTTGGCCTACAACTCCCAGAACTCTTAACAACTGGTAAAATAACTGGGATTTCCCAAATGTCAAGGTCTATTTCCCCCAAACTCCATCTGTGTTCATAGTTGGGCGTATTGAGTGCTTCTGCCAAGTTTGGTCCATATCCATCATTATTTGAGTCCACAGTGCTTTCTGGATTTAGATTTATTTATTTATTTATTTGGTTTACTTTTACCCCGCCCTTCTCACCCTGAAGGGGACTCTGGGCGGCTTACACAACCAAGGCACAATTTGATGCCCGTAACATACAACAGCAGTAAAACAAAATAACGCAAATTAACAATCAGCAGCAATACATTACATCTATACGCGCTAAAACCAATAAAACCAATAAAATTTTTCATACAAACCGATACAAACCAATTACTACTTATTGCCGGTCAATGTTCGCTATCTCATAGTTCAGAGTTTCCTTCCACATTTATCAGTCCTGCCGGTCCTATTTGTCTGGTTGTCCTTACCTAGTTAGCAGATTGCCCGAAGGCCTGGTCCCACAACCATGTCTTTACCTTCCTCCTGAAGGACAGGAGTGATGTTGACGCCCTGATATCCACTGGGAGCGGGTTCCACAGGTGAGGGGCCACCACTGAGAAGGCCCCGCTCCTCGTCCCCACCAGCCTTGCTTTGGAAAGCGGTGGAGTCGAGAGCAGGGCCCCCTGAGATGATCTTAAATTCCGTGGTGGGGCGTAGAGAGAGATACGTTCGGACAGATACGCTGGACCACAGTTGTAGATGAACTACAACTCCCAAATGTCAAGGTCTATTTCCTCCAAACTCCATCTGTGTTCATATTTGGGCGTATTGAGTGCTTCAGCCAAGTTTGGTTCAATTCCATCATTGATGGAGTTCAGAATGCTCTTTGATTGTAGGTGAACTATAAATCCCAGCAACTACAACTCCCAAATGACAAAATCATAATTTTTTGAGTGATGGTCACTCCTTGTGTTGTGAGAAGTTTTGTTGCCAAATTTGGTGTGATATCATTCATTGGTTCTTTTGTTTTTAAGGTACTCATTATGCACAGAGCATTTATATATATATATAGATAGAGAGATATACAAATGTTTTAGGCATTTTCCGCATTTGGGGGGCTTTTGTTTACATATACAGTACAATTCTATTTACTGTCTTGGCCCTCTAACCATGGGGTGCCTGATCTTAATCAATAAAATACGTTTGGAGACAGGCTTGCAGAATGATCACTCCATTTATATTTAAAAATTACCATTTAAGAGAATTTGAGGCTGTCCACAAAGACAGATGTGCAGTTTTGTTCTTGTTGTTTTACATTAATGAGCTATAAAACGAATGAAATAGGCCATAAATATGGTATTTTTTGTTACAGCCTTTACTAAAAACGCTACTACTTCTGTTTATCATTTATACCTCATCTGCAACTTCAAAATTGATTACACTTTAAACCGTACATAACTTGCTGTGATTTTCATTTTGTGCCCCACTACAAACATTTTTTTTTATCACTCAGTTAATATATTCTGCATTTTGCATTCTTATTGATTATGAATATTTCTTTAGGGGATTTTATTGCTTTTAAAATAACAAATGCTTTGTATTACATAGGGAAAGGGAACACCCGGTTGCTGCTTTTCTATTTCTCTCTCCCACGGTAATTGCAATCCATAAATCATTAACACCAAATTTTGTAAAGTATCCTATATACATAAATGTGTATAATGCAAGGCAGTATATACCAAACTACTGTTGGGGTTCAGCCTCCGTGTGAACCTGAACCTGATTTTTTGATTGTATTTCCTGATGCAACTGAACAGGCTACTGAACATGTATTTTTCCCTGATGGTTTGGAAACTGTTGATTCTGAGGGCAGAGGCTGGGAAAGTGAAACTACACATCCTGATGAGAATGTTTCAGAATCAAGCGGTGATAACTCTCCAGAGGAGCTAACACCTGCCTTTTTTAAAGAGGATAGAAAAGGACAGATTTGGAAAAACAGGAGTGAATCACAGAGCCTGCGAAGGTCAAGCAGATTAAAGGAAAGGGAGGCACAGGCTTCAAAGTCCGGAGGCATGTCCCGAAACAGTTACTTTAGTTTTAAGTGTCTCTCCCCAGGCTCTCTCGTTAGATCAAGCATCGTTTAGACTGAGGCATTACCTTGGCAGATTTCCCGGTTCCCATGGCCTGCATTCCCAGAGGCTTCTAGTTTCCAAGTACGGTTAGTGAAATGCTAACAGGTTCCAGGTTTTTATAGTGTTGCTTTTGGAATTTTGATCTAGTTCAGAGATATTCCTGACTGCTGAGTTTTACTGTGGCATTTTGACTTTGCATTTTCCTCTATTTTGTAACCATTTTTCATCAATAAAAAAGGATTGTTTTTTCCCCACAGTCAAGTGTGGTGGATTTAATCTTATGGTCTCGTTTTCTGATCTGGGTTGCAACAGCTACACAGATTTTAGTTCCAATCTCTATTTCAGTGACTCTCAACCTTCCTAATGCCGCAACCCCTTAATACAGTTCCTTGTGTTGTGGTGACCCCGCAACCATAAAATTATTTTGTTGTTTACTTCATAACTGTGATTTTGCTACTGTTATGAATTGTTATGTAAATATCTGGTATGCAGGATGTATTTTCATTCGTTGGACCAAATTTGATACAAATACCTGATACATTCAATCAATCAAATCATTTATTTCGGTCATTGACCAGCACAGGAAATAGAGTCACATTTTCATACAAATTTGGTATGTTTGGTACACAGGGGCGGCTCGTCCATTACGCGAAGTAAGCGGTCGCAGAACACTTTTTTTTGCCAGGGGTGCAGAGGCGCCTCTGTAAATGCCCCTCGACTGCCACTTGAGGAGCGCCCCCTCAGCTCACAACAGCCCTAGCAGTCCGGGGGGAGCCTCGGCTTTCTTGCCTCACTGCCGGGCGATCCTCTTCCCAAAGGGGCCGGGCCCTTGAGCCTCACCTAGCCCCTCTCGTTCCTGCTCCACCCAGGCCACCGGGTGCGTGAGCAGAGCCGGCGCTCAATCGTTCTCCGCGTTCGATCCCTTCCCCATGACCGACTCCCTTTCCTGATCCCCCGGTGCTCCACCCGCCTCCTCTCCTCTCCCCAATCTGCTGGTGGGCCAAGGGGTGGAGCCGCCGCGTCTGGCCTGCTTCGGGTCTGGAGGAGTGTCTGAAGACCCCAGCGTGCGCACCAAAAGTCGCCTCTTCTCCTGACTTTCTCTTCAGCCATTGGGACCGAGAGAGAGAGAGAGAGAGAGAGAGAGAGCCCCTCCGGCTGGAGGTATCTCCCACCTCCGCTCCCTCCTTTGTTTTTGCGCCTACCTTCAGGAAAGGTGGGCATCTCCACCTCTTTCTCTCTCTCTCTCTCTTGGTCCCAATGGCTGAGGAGAAAGTCAGGAGAAGAGGTGACTTTTGGTGCACACGCCGGGGTCTTCAGGCACGCCTCCGGACCCAAAGCGGGCCAGGCAAGGGAGCAAGTGTGGCAAGTGTAGTTACTGGGATGTATAGTTCACCTACAATCAAAGAGCATTCTGAACTCCACCAATGATGGAATTGAACCAAATATGGCACACAGAACTCCCACGACGAACAGAAAATATATATCAATGATTGGTTTGGGGGGGGGGGCGCAAAATACTGTTTGCTTACCTTTGAAAATTACCTAGGGCCGCCTCTGTTGGTACATTAAAAATATAAATATAACCACTGAAGCACAATTTGGGTGAGGGAGCGGAAGGATACATTCAAATTTGCATACTGGTGGGGCTTGGAGGAGGATTAATCTTGCTATTTGGAAGTTGTAGTTGCTGGGATTTATAGTTCACCTACAATCAAAGAGCATTCTGAACTCCACCAACAATGGAATTGAACCAAATTTGGCACACAAACTCCCATGATGAACAGAAAATACTGGAAGAGATTGGTGGGTATTGACCTTGAGTTTCGGAGTTGTAGTTCACCTAAATTCAGACTGTGGACGCAATGATGGATCTGGACCAAACTTGGCATGAATACTCAATATGCCCAAATATGAACGCTGGTGGAGTTTGGGGAAAATAGATCTTGACATTTAGGAGTTGTAGTTGCTGGGATTTATAGTTCAGCTACTATCAAAGAGCATTCTTAACTCCACCACCAATGGAATTGAACCAAATTTGGCACACAGAACCCCTATGCCAAATATCTGATATACAAGACGTACTGTAATTTGCTGGACCAAATTTGGCACAAATATCCAATATACCCAAATTTGAATACTGGTGAGGTTTGGATTGATTTTATAATTTGGGAGTTGTTGTTGCTGGGATTTATAGTTCACCTACAATTGAAAAGCATTCTGAACTCCACCAATGATGGAATTGAACCGAACTTGGCACACAGAACTCCCATGACCAACAGAAAATACTGGAAGGGTTTGATTGGCATTGACCTTGAGTTTTGGAGTTGTAGTTAACCTACATCCAGAGTGCACTGTTGACTCAAATAATGATGGATCTGGACCAAACTTGGCACGAATCCTCAATACGCCCAAATATGGACATTGGTAGAGTTTGGAGAAAATAGACCTTGACATTTAGGAGTTGTAGTTGTTGGGATATATAGTTCACCTACACTCAAAGAGCATTCCGAACCCCACCAAGGATCTTCTTCTTAGCCGATCCCTTGTTGTCCGAGTAGGATAGTCCTCCAGGATCAGTGTGCTGACGGTGGGCCCATAGGAGGTTGTGGAGCCCTATTCTTGATCTGCATCTTTTCCCGCAGTGAGGGCATTGGTTTCCAGGTGGAAGGTGGTCTGTCAGGGTTGGCTTGATGCGCCTTCCTCTTGGCAAGTTTCTCTTTTTCACCCTCCATTCGTGCCTCTTCAAATTATACAGCACTGCTGGTCACAGCTGACCTCCAGCTGGAGCTCTCAAGGGCCAGGGCTTCCCAGTTCTCAGAGTCTATGCCAGAGTTTTTAGGATTGGCTTTGGGCCCATCTTTGATAGAATTGGGCCAAACTTCCCACACAGAAACCCCATATCCAACAGAAAATACTGTGTTTTCTTATGGTCGGTAGCGACCCCTCAGACACTCCCTCGTGACCCCCCCCCCCGGGGTTCCGACCCCCAGGTTGAGAAATACTGCTCTGTTTAATCTATTTCACTGAAGCCATCATCAATTCAATTTACAGTTTAGAGAAATTAAAACACAAAAAGATTGGAGACATACAACAGGATAGTTTTATATCAAATATGCATTATCTTTCCTAATTGCCACTAGAGTTTGCAAGCTAAAATATGATTTGTATTTAGGATGTGATTTCCTATTAATTATCACACTGGGAAATTCCTTTTTTTAACCAAAATCTTGCATTATATATTCTGTCTTGGAAATTAGTTTTATTATTTCCCCCCACCCATAATCCTATCACGCAAGCAGTAAGTGCATTGCAGCATGAACACTTTAATTTTTTCCAGTTAGTTTTCAGCAAGCCCAGAGGTGAGGTTTAATAAGGATCAATGGCACTTTATCTGGGACAGGGCCACTTCACAGCATGCAAATTACACAGTAACACTTAAAAAAAAGAAATAGATTTAATTAAAAAAAAGTAGAACCACAGGCTCTGGAAATTCAATTAAAGGATTTATGCAAAGGTTTGCTAGGTTTTTATATGCAGTTACTGCTTATATAATGAGCTTTTCATATTAAAAATCAATAGGTAATCTAGAGTAGAAGATCATCCCCTTAAATACATTTTTGAAATCAATTTGAAAAATAGTCCATCAACTGCTGTGACTACTCTTGCTGCTTCGATTAGGCTAAGAGCAATATTTAGATTGTAAGACGTGCCGTGGAATATCTATGTGTGGATTTGGCTTTCAAGTGTTTTTTTCTTTTCCCCTCCTTCTTTTGAGCGTCCAAGATAATCGCAGAGCAATTCAAAGATTCTGTACAAAGGATAAATAATTTATTTAAACACTAAGGAGGGCATCCAGCAATGTGGGAGGATGACAAAAACGGGGAACACCAACTTACACAATCAGTCTTCCTCATAGTAAAATGCGTATCTAGTATTTCACAGATGCATACAACAGGATGCAGCTCTTGAATTCCCCCTCCACGGGCTTTACTTTTTATTTACTTCACTAGCTGTCCCCTGCCACGCGTTGCTGTGGCCCAGTCTGGTGATCTGGGAAATAAAGTAATGAGAAAGTGTTGGTTTCTAATATATGTAATTCCTTTCTGCTTGTGAGTAAACAGTATTTCTTGTTGTTTCTTTGTCAGTGTTGATGTGGAGAGTGCCTGGTTTGCCTACTCTGGAACATGCAACATATCATAGTCCTTCTTTAAGGGTCTCTTTCAAATCTATGATACTATATCTGTGTGTGTGAGAGAGAATAATATCTATCTATCTATCTATCTATCTATCTATCTATCTATATTTATGACTGGATGGCTCTTTGTCAGGAGGGCTCTGATTACATTTTCTTGCCCTGGTGAAGAGAGTTGGACTGGATGGCCTTAAGTATTTTCTGTTGGTCATGGGGGTTCTGTGTGGGAAGTTTGCCCCATTTCTGTCATTTGTGGGTTTCAGAATGCTCTTTAATTGTAGTGAACTATAAATCCCAGTAACTACAAATCCCAAATGTCAAGGTCTATTTCCTCCAAACTCCATCTGTGTTCATATTTAGGCATATGGAATTTTTGTGTCAAGTTTGGTCCAGATCCATCATTGTTTGAGTCCACAGTGCTCTCTGGATGTGGGTGAACTACAATTCCCAAACTCAAGGTCAATGTCCACCAAACCCTTCCAGTTTTTTTCTGTTGGTCATGGGAGCCCTGTGTGCTAAGTTTGGCCCAATTCCATCATTGGTGGAGTTCAGAATGCTCTTTGATTGTAGGTAAACTATAAATCCCAGCAACAACAATTCCCAAATGACAAAATCAATTTTTTTGAGTGGAGGACATACATTGGGTTGTTAGGTGTCTTGTGTCCAAATTTGGTGTCAATTCCCCCAGTGGTTTTTGAGTTCTGATGGTATCACAAACGAACATTACATTTTTAGTTATATAGATTTAGGCGATCCCTCACAGCCCAAAGATGATGGTCCTCCAAGTGTAATGTCTCGGTGGCGGATCTGTAGGTGGCTGTGGAGCCCTATTCTTGATCTGCATGTTCTCCCGCAATGAGGACATCGGTTTCTAGGTGGAAGGTGGTCCTGGTCAGAGTTTATTTATTTATTTATTTATTTTGGGTACTTCTACCCCGCCCTTCTCAACCCCCTACGGGGAACTCAGGGTGGCTTCCAACCGGCATACGTTGATGCCTACAATTCACACAATAAAATACATAGTAACAATAATTATAACAATTAAAACGTTACATTAATACAATAAAAATACAATAAAAAGCCAGCCTGGTGGCCACCGTTTTGCCAAGTCTGTCATTAATAAATTCATTCCGCTTATCACAGTCCATTTTCAGTTTGCCAGATTATCCAAAGGCCTGGTCCCATATCCATGTTTTTAATTTCCTTCTGAAAGAGAGGAGGGATGACGATGAGCTAATTTCCCCGGGGAGTGAATTCCACAGACGGGGGGCCACCACCGAGAAGGCCCTGTCCCTCGTCCCTGCCAACCTCGTTTGTGACAAGGGTGGGGCCAAGAGCAGGGCCCCTCCAGAAGATCTTAGATTCCTAGGCAGGACATAAAAGGAAATACGTTCGGACAGGTACGCTGGGCTGGTGCCATATAAGGTTTTATAGGTCAAAACCAGCAATTTGAATTGTGCTCAGAACTGAATCGGCAGCCAGTGGAGCTGACATAACAGAGGAGTGGTATGCTCTCTGTACGATGCTCCAGTGAGAAGTCTAGCTGACGCCCGCTGGACTAGTTGAAGTTTCCGAACAGTCTTCAAAGGCAACCCCACGTAGAGCGCATTGCAATAATCTATTCGGGATGTAACAAGAGTGTGGACCACTGTGGCCAGATCAGACTTCCCAAGGTACGGGCGCAGCTGGCGCACAAGTTTTAATTGTGCAAAAGCTCTCCTGGCCACCGCTGAGACCTGGGTTCCAAGCTCAGGGATGAGTCCAGGATCACTCCCAAGCTGTGAACCTGCGTTGCTTGATGTGCCTTCCTCTTGGTATGTTTCTCCCTCCATTCATGCCTCTTCAAATTCTGCAGTACTGCTGGTCACAGCTGGCCTCCTGTTAGAGCACTCAAGGGCCAGGGCTTCCCAGTTCTCGGTGTCTATAATTTTTAAGTTTGGCTTTCAGCTTTGAGATGGTTGAACAGAAGCTCTCCGAAGCTCTAGGTGCTCTTACTGCCTATTACAGGGAAAACCAGCTGATCCCTAATCCATCTAAAACACAGACATGTGCTTTTCACCTTAAAAACAGACAAGTATCCTGAGCTCTGAGGATGACCTGGGAATAATAATAATAATAATAATAATAATAATCTTTATTTCTACCCCGCCACCATCTCCCCGATGGGGATTCGGAGCGGCTTACATGGGGCAAAGCCCGGACAACATAATACAGCAATAAAATCATATATTCATAAACCTGCAGGATAAAAATGGCATGACAATAAAAAAAGCAGAAACTACCTAGTGAATATTTTTACACTCCTCTCTTTTTTCTCTCACACACCATAAGTTTTCTATTTTGAGAAACAGCTAAATAGTTTCAGATAAGCCCAGAGTAACCGGAAGACTAATAAGGATTCTGAGTTCCTAATGACAAAAGCATATGCTCTCAACTTGCCAAACTGTTTCCCAATGATCTATTTATCAAGACCTAGAACTTTTTCATTATTGAAAGCATGACAACCGTGTTCCACTTGATGCCTTACAAGTACACAATAACAGGGACCGTGCAGTCATTAATTATAATATCAAATGGTAGGTGATGTTACTGCTCTATCTGCTCAGTGATTTCATTTTTAATTGTAGCAGGTGGTACAGAAATAAAGTCTTGCACTAATATAGACCATGACCGCAACAATACCCTCTTGCTTTCATAAAACAGCACCAGCAAGGACATTATCATATGAGTCTCCTAAAATGACTTCTGTCATGGTAAACCTGCCTTGCCTGAGATGGGAGTATACCTGTCTAAACCTTCTTCTAACTGCCCAAAGTATGCTGCAAATCGCTTCTGGTTGCTTCTGGAGTGAGAGAATCAGCTGTCTACGAAAATGTTGCCCAGGGGACGCCCGGATGTCTTGCAATCCTGTGGGAAGGCTTCTCTTTTTTGCACCACCTGACATCCGCCAGGGAGTAGTAACCAATAGTGAAAGGAACAAGGCAGTGACATCTCCGGCTCACCCCCTGTTTGGGTATCAGCCAGCATGTCAACGACTTAAATCAAGAAATAGTTTTCTAAGATCTACAGAAACACTCGCTGGAACACCTCACCAAGCGAGAGTCCAAAAGTGGCAAACCCAGAACCTCAATCAATGGCTGATACCAAATGAGAGACTCCCTCCTGGGCACACAGAAAACTGTGCGACTTGGAAGAGACTGAACAGACTGTGATCTGGCACCACGAGATGCAGAGCCAACCTTAAGAAATGGGGCCACAAAGTGGAATCCACAACATGCAAGTGTTGAGAAGAGCAAACCACTGACCACCTGCTGCAATGCAACCTGAGCTCTGCCACATGCACAATGGAGGACCTTCTTGCAGCAACACCAGAGGCACTCCAAGTGGCCAGATACTGGTCAAAGGACATTTAATAGAATCCCAAGTCTGCAAACTTTGTGTTTTGTTTATTTGTTTATTAGTTTTTAATGCAATACAAGTGTTTTGGTTTGCTCCTGACACAATAAATAAACTGCCCAAAGCATATTTGAAGTGCTTTGAGTAAGTTCAAAGCGTATGGACCATACCACAGCTGCAAGAATATATCTCCTCCCAACCAGCAGGTGGCCTGTGGTTTGCTCTTCTCCATACTCGCATGTCGAGGATTCCACTTTGTGGCCCCATTTCTGAAGGTTGGCTCTGCATCTCGTGGTGCCAGAGTGCAGTCTGTTCAGTGCCTTCCAAGTCGCCCAGTCCTCTGTGTGCCCAGGGGGGAGTCTCTCATTTGGTATCAGCCATTGGTTGAGGTGCTGGGTTTGAGCCTGCCACTTTTGGACTCTCGCTTGCTGAGGTGTTCCAGCGTGTGTCTCTGTAGATCTTAGAAAACTATTTCTAGATTTAAGTCGTTGACGTGCTGGCTGATACCCAAACAGGGGATGAGGTGGAGATGTCTCTGCCTTGGTCCTTTCACTATTGGCTGCTACTTCCCGGCGGATGTCAGGAGGTGCAATACCGGCTAAGCTCCCTGCTTGAGCAGTGATGGCACGATCATCAGCATAGATGAAACTCTCGGTGACTAAATGATAAAAGGTCTGGAAACCATGCCCTCTGGGTATGTTTAGCCTGAAGAAAGTAGAGGCTGAAGTCAATGCTTTGAGTTCTCACACTGATTTTCCATCTTGACAGTCAAAGACAGCAAAAGATAGTCACCATCTGCACATCCAGTTCCATAAGAGTTAGAGAAAGTAGTAGTGCAACCCTCTGTATATCTAGGGAACACAAACACAAGTGTGCAACAGTTTTTGTAATAGCTTTCTAGTAGCATAATTTGTTGCATTAATGTTACAGTGAATTTAGACCATTATGTTCAATAATCTCAATCCAGATTGAAATAATAATTTTGGTAACAATAGGACTGATGTATTGCAACTTTTTTGTTAATTAAACGTAATTTATTCCACAGACAAGTTGATACAAAGGCATGGAAAGCTGACTAACAGGCATTTACACCATCAAACCATAAGGCGACAACTGATCAAACGCACAATCAAATCTATTCAAGTCGAAGCAAGAAGAAAGAAAAACTATAACATCTGAAAACAGTGTTTCCAGTCCAGAAACAAAAGATTGAGTTTCCAAAAATTAATAAAAAGAGACCAAGTGATGACGAAGCAATCTAGTTTTGCTGTTTTATTTTACTCCCATCTAAGTTTGCTAACTTTGTAATTCCAGTAAATTCCACAGAACAAAGTTATCGACCACACATACGGACTGAGTTGGACATGATTTTATCTTGGCGATTTGGCTTATTTGTAATTTTAATCTATATGTATTTTAACTTGTTATTATATGATGTTTGCAAGATTTCGAACTGCTAGGCTGGCAGAAGCTGGGGCTAATAACAGGCGTTCACGCCACTCCTCATATTCGAACCTGCGACCTTTCAGTCAGCAAGTTTGGCAGCTTAGCACTTTAACCTACTGCATCAGTGGGGGATCCAGTTAGAGACCTCAATTTTTGGGGAACTTAGTTTAACACCTGACTTATTTATTTATTGTGTCAGGAGCAAATCAAACAGTTGTATTGCATTTTTTTAACAAACAAACAAAACACACCGTTTGCAAGTTTTGTAGTTGATTAAATGTCATTTGACCAGTAGCTGGTCACTTGGAATACCTCTGGTGTTACTATAAGACAATCCTCCATTGTGCATGTAGCAGGGCTCAGGTTGCATCGCATCAGGTGGTCTGTTTGCTCTTCTCCACACTCGCATGTCGTGGATTCCGCTTTGTGGCCCCATTTCTGGAGGTTGGCTCTGCATCTCGTGGTGCCAGAGCGCAGTCTGTTCAGCCTTCCAAGTCGCCCAGTCTTCTGTGTGCCCAGGGGGGAGTCTCTCATTTGGTATCAGCATTGATTGAGGTTCTGGGTTTGAGCCTGCCACTTTTGGACTCTTGCTTGCTGAGGTGTTCCAGCGAGTGTCTCTGTAGATCTTAGAAAACTATTTCTTGATATAAATAATTGGATGACCAGCATCAACAAGGTACAAGTGACAGGGTGTGCAAGTGTCACAGTACGCACACATGTACAAGCACATGTACAGAAGTATACAAGCATCAAGTTACACACACATCCGGGTATCAGGAAACAATGTTAAAACAGAGTTTAAAACCCAATATTGAATAAGGTAATTAAAATGGTATTTCTTGATTTAAGTCGTTGACGTGCTGACTGATACCCAAACAGGGATGAGCTGGAGATGTCTCTGCCTTGGTCCTTTCACTATTGGTTGCTACTTCCTGGTGGATGTCAGGTGGTGCAATACCAACTAAACAGAGCAATTTCTCCAGTGGTGTAGGGCGCAGAAACCTCGTGATAATGCGGCATGTCTCATTAAGAGCCACATCCACTGTTTTAGTGTGGTGAGATGTTGTAATGAACTCATACCTTTGCTTCGTAGGCCGCAGTCTGGGAGTCAGTGAGCTGGCCTCCATGTTGGGAAGGCAGCTCAGGGTGGCTGACATATTGGTAAAGGCAGAGAGGCAAGGGGAGGAATCAGCTAACTCCTGATTGGTTCAGACCCCAAAGGGAGGAGTTGAAGGAGAGTGAAAAGGAGTTGTCTTTTCTGACAGAGGGAGAGAGAAGGATTTGATGTAGGAGAGAGGAGATTAAAATTTCAGACAGGGAGAAGAGAGTTTCTTAGTGAGCTAGGAATTAGACTGTTAGGGAATAATAAAGAGCAAGGGCTTCTGAAAAGTTTGATTAGGGCAGTCAAAGTGAAGACTTGTTTACTTGTATTAGGACGGAATACAAGTGGGTTTATTTCCCTACAGTTTAGAGTAGTCCAGGAAAAACCTAGATACTCTGGAAGGCAGCCAGGGGCAGCTGGTCCAAAACTCGCAATGTTACATGTTATAGGATAGTGTGAGGAAAGTAGCTCACGTTAAGAAAAAGTTACTCCTTTCTAAAGAAACCATTTGCTTAATAAGTCTGTGCTTCAGAAACAAACTACGCATTGTACCTCCCAGTAATGAGTTGCTTGCTTCAAATATTTCAATAAACCTGTTCTCTAGTTTACCGTTAATCTGCCTCAGCCTTGTTTTATCATATAGAGTTAGATCTAGTCAGCGTCCACATCTCCACAGTTCAGTCACAAGTAAGGGAGCCAAAAGGAAGAACCGGTGTATAGGGACATTTTACCTCAAGTACAACGACAAGACAATTCCCCAAACTGTACTTTGGGGTGGTGGCAGCAAACCTACCATTACATACACACCGTTCTCTCTCATCACTTGTAACACCATCGTTCATCCCCTTTACAGATGTGTTCCAAACTGGGCATGCATACTCAGCAGCAGAGTAGCACAGCACAAGGGCAGATGTCTTCACTGTGTCTGGTTGTGATCCCCAGGTTGTGCCTCTCAGCTTTCGTATGATATTGTTTCTAGCGCCTTTTTTGCTTGATATTCAGGCAGTGCTTCTTGTAGGTCAGAACATGGTCCAGAGTGACTCCCAGGTATTTGGGTGCGCTGTAATGCTCCAGTGGGATTCCTTCCTAGGTGATCTTCAGAGCTCGGGATGCTTGTCTGTTCTTAAGGTGAAAAGCACATGTCTGTGTTTTCGATAGATTAGGGATCGGCTGGTTTCCCCTGTAATAGGCAGTAAGAGCACCTAGAGCTTCGGAGAGCTTCTGTTCAACCATTTCAAAGCTCCCTGCTTGAGCAGTAATAGCACGATCATCAGCATAGATGAAACACCTGACTGGTGCTACAGCTAAAATTTGAACAACACCAGAGAATATGATGGTGGGAACTTTTAAAAAATTCAGATGACTTGGCATATAATGACCCATTTGAAACCTAAACAAAACAGGCATTTACATATTTCTAGACTACCAATAACAGAATAATGAACCAACATGTTGGATTACAAAGATGCCCGACAAATGATGTGAGCCTGTACAGAAACAACGTTAATAAAGAAATGGTGTATATTAGCTTCAGAAAGAAAAATGGCAAGTAAATGTGGCTTCAAGGACTATACCAAAATGTCTTTGAAATGTTACAGTATACATGACAAAGAATGATTTCCATAGGTTCTTGTGGGTTTTTTCGGGCTATAGGGCCATGTTCTAGAGGCATTTCTCCTGACGTTTCGCCTGCATCTATGGCAAGCATCCTCAGAGGTAGTGAGGTCTATTGGAATTAGGACAATGGGTTTATATATCTGTGGAATGGCTGGGGTGGGGCAAAGAGCTCTTCTCTGCTGGAGCTAGGTGTGAATGTTTCAACTGACCACCTTCATTAGCATTGAATATTCCACAGATATATAAACCCATTGTCCTAATTCCAACAGACCTCACTACCTCTGAGGATACTTGCCATAGATGCAGGAGAAATGCCTCTAGAACATGGCCCTATAGCCCGAAAAAACCCACAAGAACCTAGTGATTCCAGCCATGAAAGCCTTCGACAATACAATGATTTGAATGTTGAAAAATCTTATTATTTCAGCATGTTATAAAAAAGTAAATGGAACATAATATAATATTACATAATACATTATTCTGTATGGTCACGCAGTAACTTCAGGAAGACACACAGCGTTAATGTCCACTGTTTCCGCATGCAAACCTAGAGGTTTGCAAAAGGATGGAGAAAGCTGCCTGAGCCTCTGTAAGTGCTACAAAACATGTTGCTTTTATGGATGCCCGCAGGGACGTTTATCCCCTCAATTTCATTGGTAATAGAGCTTCTAAACCACCTACAAAGATTATGCTTGTAAACTGCATGCCCCATAAAAATATTTATATTGCACAATTTCTTTTGCATCTATGCATATGAAAACAACTCCACAAAAATGAACTTCTACATGTCACGCTGCCCAAAGGAATTTAGTCTCATCTCAAAGTAGCCGAAGGAAAAATGGGTACATTTTGTACAGAATTTCAGCTTGGCAAACGCCCAAATACAATGTATGTCTTTATAATATTGTATAACATCAAGTTGTTTAGGCTGCAATAATAAGATTATGCAAGCAAAAAATCAGAAAATTAAAGAGAATTTACAAAGCATTAAAAGTAAACATTACAGAATGGCTTGGTTAACTTGCATTTACTCATTGGTTTGTACTGTACCAACCAGAGCCCTTGATGGCACAGTGGGTTAAACCCTTGTGCTGGCAGGACTGCTGACTAACAGGTCAGCAGTTTGAATCCAGGGAGAGTGGGTTGAGCTCCTCCTGTCAGCTCCAGCTCCCCATGTGGGGAAATGCAATGGTTACACCACAATACTTAGGAGCCCCTGGTGGCGCAGTGGGTTAAACCCTTGTGCTGGTAGGACTGAAGACCGACAGGTTGCAGGTTCAATTCTAGGAGGGCAAGGATGAGCTCCCTCTGTCAGCTTCAGCTCCCCATGCAGGGACATGAGAGAAGCCTCCCACAAGGATGGTAAAACATCAAAATATCCGGGCATCCCCTGGGCAATGTCCTTACACACGGCCAATTCTCTCACGTCAGAAGAGACTTGCAGTTTCTCAAGTTGCTCCTGACGTGAAAAAAAACAAACCCTGTACCAACCATAGTATTTGCTGAAGATACAAAATCAAAGATGCATACAGGTGAGATCCAGAATGGGTCTTTTGGTGGTACTTATATTGGACTAACCAAAAGTTGCAAAAAAGAGATCACACAGACCTTCGATAAGTCGTGCATTACTCCATCAATCAAGCTGCATACAGGAACTATGGATTTTCCTGAAGTGCAAATAATCCTAAATTGCAATGGGGAGAGCACTGATTTTAAAATTTATTCTTATACACATGAAATTAGAACAGAACTGTGTCCCTATCATGTCTGTATTTTTAGTTTAAATTACCAAAGGAAAACAACTATGACAGTAACATTCTCCACATTTCAAGACATTGGTTGAAAATTCAGTAGTTCTTTAGGATTACACCTAAAGAGTTCTGTATGCCAAGTTTGGTTTAATTCCATCATCGGTGGAGTTCAGAATGCTTTTTAATTGTAGGTGAACTATAAATCCCAGCAGCTACAACTCCCAAATTATAAAATCAATCCCAACCCCACCAGTATTCAAAATTGGGTATATTGGGTATGTGGGCCAAATATGGTCCAGCAAATTACAGTACGTCTTGCATATCAGATATTTACATCACGATTCATCACACTTATGAAGCAGTAACTAATATAATTTTATGGTTGGGGGTCACCACAATATGAGGAAGTGTATTAAGGGATTGCGGCATTAGGAAGGTTGAGAACCTGTTGTAGTAGACTCTGTTGGACACACTACTATTGCTAGTATAAGTGGCAGAAGAGTGAAAAGGTGTGCTCAGGAGTTAGACGAGGAACAACAACGGAAGAGGATTCGGGAAATACTTCTGTTGCCCACTGATGAAGATTCCTTCAAGGGGTTTTCTGAAAGCGAGATGACTGAGGAGGAGGAAGGAGATGCAATGGGTGGAAACAGGGGAACTAAGAGGTCTACTCAGGAGTCGGGGTCCGATGAGGAGTATCAAAGGAAGAAGATCCGAGACATACTTACTGCTCCCACAGAGGAAGAGGATTTCATGGGTTCCCTGGGAGTGATGGGTCTGGGAGTGGTGGGGATGAGGATGAATCACTGGATTGGACTAAGGTACAAGAAGTTAGAGATGTGTGTATTATTTACTTATTTATTTCGGGTACTTCTACCCCGCCCTTCTCAACCCCCGGGGGGGGGACTCAGGGAGGCTTACAAAAAGGCACAATTCGATGCCTACACAAGATACACATATGTACAAAACAGCAGTTAAAACAATTATCACAGTTAAAAACAATCGGTACATAACACAATCAATAAAACTAATCTCATGCTCAGTGTTCATCTTTCAGAGTTCTATAATTCCATTCCACTTAGTCAATTCCTGTCCATTGTCAAAGTCCTTTCTTTATCTGCCAGAATGTCCGAATGCCTGCTCCCAAATCCAAATTTTCAGTTTTTTCCTAAAGGAAAGGAGGGATGTCGCTGATCTAATTTCCCCGGGAGTTAGTTCCACAGGTGAGGGGCCACCACTGAGAAGGCCCTGCTCCTGTCCCCGCCAACCTCACTTGTGATAAAGGTGGGGTCGAGAGCAGGGCCTCCCAGGAAGATCTTAGACTCTGGGGTGGGACTTAAAGGGAGATCCGTTCGGACAGATACACTGGGCCAGACCGTATAGGGTTTTGTAGCTCAAAACCAGCACTTTGAATTGTGCTCAGAACTGAATCGGCAGCCAGTGGAGCTGACACAACAGGGGGGTGGTATGCTCCCTGTATGAAGCCCCGGTGAGCAGTCTGGCTGCATCCCGCTGGACTAGTTGGAGTTTCCGAACAGTCTTCAAAGGCAACCCCATGTAGAGTGCGTTGCAGTAATCTAATCGGGATGTAACAAGAGCATGTACTCAACCAACATCTAGTGACACTTTTGCGGGGTTTTCTGGTGGTGGGGATTGGCAATCGGGGGATACTGTGGAATCATGGGGAGATCTAAGTCTTGACAAAAGGTGGAAGAGTTGGAGAGAGGGGTGTTGGCATTCAGCTGTAGAAGCTAAACCAGCTGAAAGTGATGATGACGGGGTGGAGGGCAGCTCATCAGCGGATGAAGAATTGTAGATAACAGAAAGCACCAAGAACTTTGCAGAAGGCAAAGTGTTGGTTTTGTGCCTTGGGTTTTGTCGCTGCCGCTTTTGTGTTGGGCTTGGGTCCTGGATCTGTAGGTTGCTGTATCTTCCGTGTTTGAACTCGGCTTGGATTCCCATGAGTGCAGTTTTCCCCCTTCCTTGACTTCGGACTGCTTTTGACGACGACGACGCTGACTACATGGACTTTGGAACCTCGCAACTTAGACATTGGCTTTCTTCAACTTTGGGCTGTTTTTGACTTTGGCTTTTGCTTCACGGACCTTTGTTTGCTTACCCTTTATCTGCTGCTCTATTTTGGGTGACTTTGGACACTTCTCAGTTTAATCCGGATTATATCTCTGTAACTCATCTAAAACACAGACATTTGCCTTTCATCTCAAGAACAGAGAAGCATCCCGAGCTCTGAAGATCACCTGGGAAGGAACCCCACTGGAGCATTGCAGCGCACCCAAATACCTGGGAGTCACTCTGGACCGTGCTCTTACCTACAAGAAGCATTGCCTGAACATCAAGCAAAAAATGAGTGCTAGAAACAATATCATACGAAAGCTGACTGGCACAACCTGGGGATCACAACCAGATACAGTGAAGACATCTGCCCTTGCGCTGTGCTACTCTGCTGCTGAGTATACATGCCCAGTGTGGAACAGATCTCCCCACATTAAAACAGTGGATGTGGCTCTTAATGAGACATGCCGCATTATCACGGTGTGTCTGCGCCCTACACCACTGGAGAAATTACACTGCTTAGCCGGTATTGCACCACCTGACATCCACCGGAAGTAGCAGCCAATAGTGAAAGGACCAAGGCAGAGACATCTCCAGCTCATCCCCTGTTTGGGTATCAGCCAGCACGTCAACGACTTAAATCTAGAAATAGTTTTCTAAGATCTACAGAGACACTCGCTGGAATACCTCAGCAAGCGAGAGTCCAAAAGTGGCAGGCTCAAACCCAGAACCTCAACCAATGGCTGATACCAAACGAGAGATTCCCCCCTGGGCACACAGAGGACTGGGCGACTTGGAAGGCGCTGAACAGACTGCGCTCTGGCACCACGAGATGCAGAGCCAACCTTCAGAAATGGGGCTACAAAGTGGAATCCACGACATGCGAGTGTGGAGAAGAGCAAACCACTGACCACCTGCTGCAATGCCCTGAGCCCTGCCACATGCACAATGGAGGACCTTCTTGCAGTAACACCAGAAGCACTCCAAGTGGCCAGATACTGGTCAAAGGACATTTAATCAACTACCAAACTCACAAATTTTGTATTTTGTATTTTTGTATTTTGTCTGTTTGTTTGCTTTGTTCTGTTAGAAATGTAATATAATTGACTGGTTACTGATGACTCGATAAATAAATAAATATCTCTGTTTAATCCAGATTATTTCCTAAGGTTGTTTTTTGAGCTAATCTTTGCAGCTACTTTTGAGTTTTGACCAGAGGCACTGAAGTAAGTGTCTCCGAATCCTTTTGTTTGATTCAATAAACTGTTTCTTTTGGACATACTCCTGAGTCTGGCTCTTTAAGGCTTCTGGATTCCGACAGAACCACTGGTGTAGATGTTCATGATTTAACAGTAAATTGCCCTAATACTATTCCTCTGAAAGCAGAAACTATATACTCAGTTCTTGTGAGTTTTTTCGGGCTATATGGCCATGTTCTAGAGGCATTTCTCCTGACGTTTCGCCTGCATCTATGGCAAGCTTCCTCAGAGGTCACCTCTGAGACCTCTGAGGAAGCTTGCCATAGATGCAGGCGAAACGTCAGGAGAAATGCCTCTAGAACATGGCCATATAGCCCGAAAAAACTCACAAGAACTGAGTGATTCCGGCCATGAAAGCCTTCGACAATACATAGAAACTATATATTTAACTGCCTTCATCCACTCTTCCAATATCTTTAAGCAAACGTAAAGGCAGATCTTGAACTTCTTTGAAATCACTACTGATGCCTTCTAATTGGTCAAGGAGGGCAACTAATGTTTCTTGACCATGCCTATTGACCAGTCTGTGTTTTCACATGTGCTTAATAATTTATTCTTTGAAAAAAAATCTATGTGCATTACAGTCTTTGATCTCATCATGAATTTCAAAGACAAAGATTCCATTTTCGTTTCCTTTTTTAATTTTCAAAGAGGGTAGAAAGGAAAATCATTTAAAAATTATTTCAATAAAAAAAATTGGGGGAACTTCACGCTAACACTCATCCATGCTAATGAGACTGTACATTAATATATTTTTTTTAATCAAGGCAGGCTTACTGTACTCTGCAGGTGAAAAGTATTTGAATACAAGACTTAATGCATCTAGTAGATTAAAAGAGAAATTAAAGACTCGAGACTGAGGAGAGATCAAAGGCTGTCTTTTCATTGTTCTTTTTTATTGTTTATTGACTTCAAAAAGACTTTTTAGTTTAAGCTGACTTTAATATCTCTTGAATGCTCTTTTGTAAAGTGACTTTGAAAACTCATGGATAATGTCTTCATTAAGTGGAGGAAAATCTTGGTGAAAATATAACTGTAACTTTGCTTTCATTATAGAAGAAAGAGATAACACTTTGCTTAATTAAGGTCTGTTTTCTCTCTGTTTCTAATTTTATGAACATTTTTTTTGGGTTGAAATTCCTGCTGATAACAGCTTGAAATAGTCATCCCCGAATTTAAATTGTTAGTTTTCTACAGGCATGTAACAAAATGAAATATTAGCTGTCCTTACCTAAAGGAAATGGTGACAAAAGCTACTTTCCCAAACCTAGTTTTTGGTTCATCATTCCGGTTTCAGGAATATTTTTTGTTTATGTTTTATTGTACAAAAATCATAGCATGAGAAAAATACAAGGTAGACCAAAAAAAAAAAAGATGTAAAAAAAGTGACTAAATTCATAAAAAAGGGTGCCAGACTGAAAATATAAGTGCAAGATTTGATTATTATTTTACTGACACAAAAACACAGTATGTCACAGCAAACGAGATCTATATGCTGGATTTAGTATCACAAAATTATTATTATTATTATTATTATTATTATTATTATTATTATTATTATTATTATTATTAAACACAACAAGATGAGTCCACAGCAGACACTCTGCTGGTAGTTGAATATTTCTCTTTCCTCTTCTTTTTCATTAATAGTCTAGCTTGCTGCTGACCTATGCAGCCCGAAAGACAGTTGCATCTGTCAAGTAGGAAATTTAGGTACCGCTTTATGCGGGGAGGCCAATTTAACTAATTCTCATTTTTATAGTTTCTCACTTTTACTCAGTATGTATTTTATTTAAACTGAATCTAAAAGTAACACTTTGTTTATGTGCTCCCCCCTTTTATCCCTTAATAAAATTTCAAGCAATAATAATAGAATCATAGAATCAAAGAGTTGGAAGAGACCTCGTGGGCCATCCAGTTCAGCCTCCTGCCAAGAAGCAGGAATATTGCATTCAAATCACCCCTGACAGATGGCCATCCAGCCTCTGTTTAAAAGCTTCCAAAGAAGGAGCCTCCACCACACTCCGGGGCAGAGAGTTCCACTGCTGAACGGCTCTCACAGCCAGGAAGTTCTTCCTCATGTTCAGATGGAGTCTCCTTTCTTGTAGTTTGAAGCCATTGTTCCGCGTCCTAGTCTCCAGGGAAGCAGAAAACAAGCTTGCTCCCTCCTCCCTGTGGCTTCCTCTCACATATTTATACATGGCTATCATATCTCCTCTCAGACTTCTCTTCTTCAGGCTAAACATGTCCAGCTCCTTAAGCCGCTCCTCATAGGGCTTGTTCTCCAGACCCTTGATCATTTTAGTCGCCCTCCTCTGGACACACTCCAGCTTGTCAATATCTCTCTTGAATTGTGGTGCCCAGAATTGGACACAATTTTCCAGGTGTGGTCTAACCAAAGCGGAATGATGATGATGATGATGATGATGATGATGATGATAGGAGATGGAGGACCTGATTCTGGCAGCCCTAGAACAAGCCATTGGAACCAATGCCATCAAAGCCAGAACTGAAAAGTTGACAACAGATCCCAAATGTAGACTCTGCAAGGAAGCAGATGAAACAATAGATCACATCCTGAGCTGCTGCAAGAAGATCGCGCAGACAGACTACAAGCAGAGGCACAACACTGTTGCTCAGATGATTCATTGGAACTTGTGCCACAAATGCCATCTGCCTGCGACAAAGAACTGGTGGGATCACAAGCCAGAAAAAGTTACAGAGAATGAACACGCCAAACTCCTCTGGGACTTCCGGATTCAGACTGACAGAGTTTTGGAGCAGAATACTCCTGACCTCACAATTGTGTTAAAAAACAAAGTATGGATCATTGTTGTCGCAATCCCAGGTGACAGCAGGATTGCAGAGAAATTACTGGAAAAGCTGGCACAATATGGGAATTTAAAAATCGAACTGCAAAGACTCTGGCACAAGCCAGTAAAGGTGGTCCCAGTGGTGATCGGCACACTGGGTGTAGTGCCTAAAGACCTTGGCCTGCACTTAAACACAATCGGAGCTGACAAAATTGCCAGCTGCAGAAGGCCACCTTACTGGGATCTGCACGCATTATTCGCCGATACATCACACAGTCCTAGTCACTTGGGAAGTGTCCGACGTGTGATCCAATTCAACAGCCAGCAGAGTGTCATCTTGTTGTGTTTCAAATAATAATAATAATAATAATAATAATAATAATAATAATAATAATAAAACGATTGCAGTGCGGGGAATATTTATTTATTATTATTTAGCAATTTTGTATACCGGTCTTCTCCCCTCTATCTGGGGACTCTGGCCTGTTTCCAACAATAAAATCACAAAACAATCATTAAAAACATCATATAACATATTCAATTAAAACGTTATAGCAGCAAAATGCAATCACATAATAACAATGGTCAGTCGTCATAGTGAATTCGTTGTCCATCATTCATCGTCAACTATCCGATCACAGAAATATTGATTCACTCATCGAAAGCCAAACCCCATAGCCAGGTTTTCACCCGTTTTCTGAATGACAGAATGGAGGGGGCAGTTCTGATCTCCAGTGGGAGAGAGTTCCAGAGTCGAGGGGCCACTACCGAGAAGGCCCTGTCCCTCGTCCCCACCAGATGCGCTTGAGAGGCCGGTGGGACCGAGAGCAGGGCCCCTCCAGACAATCTTAACAACCTAGATGGTTCATAGGGGAGAATACGTTCGGACAGGTAAACTGTTATGTAAGGAAGAGGAAATATGAAAAAGAAAGAACACATTTAAATGAGAAAGAAATTGAGAATATGGTTGTACAGTGCCTTATATAACCAGTATTGCAAGAATTCCCTGAATTTAAACATGCCGTTCCTCACTTAGTCCTCTTCTACTACAGACTATAAACAGCCCTGTTGTGAACTTAAGGGACTTTCTATTAGTGGAAAGGCACCTTTGGATCCAACTCAAATGCCATGAAACACTTTAAAATTAATTAAAGCAGCAGCAATTGTGGACAACACTACTTGATACACTGTTGGCTCTATACAGAGAGATATCAGGTACTACAGCTGATAGAATTTGATAGAGGTATCTTATGAAGAGGAGGAAATTTGAGAAATATTTTAAAATTTAAAAGGTTGATTCCTTTCCTTTCCCTTTCCTTTCCTCTCCTTCTGCTTTGTTACTTACTAAGAATAATCAAAATGAGAGAGCTCTCCTGGGTTCAGACTGGTCCTTTATTGATCTGGATGTGCTCTGAACCATATCGTCTAATCTACAATAAGCCATTTATGCAGTTTCATGGTGAAATGATCCATAGGCTAAAAGGCTTAGAATTTTAGCCCCATCATAGATGTTTTCTTCTTTTATGATGATGAAATGGAAGGGTGCTAGAATATACTATAATGAGATTGTATGAGACCCAAGTGTCAGTGTTTTAGCCAAGGATCACTTTGTAAGTGGTTCACAAATTAAAAATCACAAAATAGCTAGTTGTATGGGGGATACAGAGGAAGGTTTGTGTCTCTCTCTGTCTTTAGGTAAAAACAAAGCCCAGGTTGTGGGCTTGTCACTCCAATAGATGTGCAGAATGAATGGTGGTCACACTCAAAGGCCAGGCAATGGGATGAAGAACTTGGAAATACATTCCAATGACCACCACATTCATGGGGGACTGTGCTGTCATGCGTTGGGCCTATAGCAATTGGCTTTTGAACAGGACTTGCTCTTTGTGCCCAGCGGGAAGCCGGGTGCCTCAGCTGAGAGGCTGTAAGGATTTTCCTATACAAAAGTCTTTAGAAGCTTGAAAAGTTTAACAAATTTATTTATTTATTTATTTACTACATTTGTATACCGCCATTCTCAGCCCTAAGGCGACTCATAGCGGTTTACAACAATCAAGCAAGAACAAAGCAACAATCAAGGCAAAAATTCAATGCGGCATCAACAGATACTTAAAAACAATTAACACAGAAACAATTTAACAGTAATAAACATTCAAGTGGCGTCTCATAACTAGAATCATGATCCAAACTCGTCTGTCGTAGTTCCATTCCTGAAGTCATTGCACTGCTTATTCAAACGCCTGTTCGAATAGCCATGTTTTCACTTTTCTCCGGAATACCAACAAAGAGGGAGCCAATCTGATGTCCATGGGGAGGGCGTTCCACAGCCGAGGGGCCACCACCGAGAAGGCCCTGTCTCTCGTCCCCGCCAGTCGTGCCTGTGTTGCAGGCGGGATCGAGAGCAGGGCCTCCCCAGAAGATCTCAAAGTCCTAGTGGGTTCATAGGTGGAGATGCGATCGGATAGGTAACTTGGGCCAGAAGAGTTTAGGGCTTTATAGGCCAAAGCCAGCACTTTGAATTGGGCCCGGTAGCAGATTGGTAGCCAACGGAGCTGGCGCAACAGAGGGGTTGTATGCTCCCTGTGTGCCGCCCCTGTTAGTATCATGGCTGCCACACGCTGGACCAATTGAAGCTTCTGAGCCGTCTTCAATGGCAACCCCACGTAGAGAGTGTTGCAGTAGTCTAAACGGGATGTAACAAGAGCGTGGACTAACGTGGCCAAGTCAGACTTCCCAAGGTACGGGTGCAGCTGGCGCACAAGCTTTAACTGTGCGAATGCTCCCCTGGTCACCGCTGAAACCTGGGGTTCCAGGCTCAGCGATGAATCCAGGATCACACCCAGGCTGCGAACCTGCATCTTCAGGGGGAGTGCGACCCCATCCAGCACAGGTTGTAACCCTATACCCTGTTCGGCCTTGCGACTGACCAGGAGTACCTCTGTCTTGTCTGGATTCAGTTTCAATTTGTTCGCCCTCATCCAGACCGTCACAGCGGCCAGACACCGGTTCAGGACCTCGACAGCCTCCTTAGTAGCAGGTGGGAATGAGTGACGGAGTTGGACATCATCCGCGTACAGATGACACCGTACTCCGAAAATCCGGATGATCTCTCCCAGCGGCTTCATGTAGATGTTAAACAGCATGGGAGACAGTATTGAACCCTGAGGAACCCCACAAGACAAAGGTTGCGGGGTTGAACAGGTGTCTCCCAATAACACCTTCTGAGACCGACCCTCCAGGAATGACCGGAGCCACTGCAAAACAGTACCTCCAAGACCCATTCCCGCGAGGCGTCCCAGAAGGATACCGTGGTCGACAGTATCGAAGGCCGCTGAGAGGTCCAGCAGCACCAACAGGGACACACTGTTGGCAGACATGAAGTCCTGAGCCGCACCCGATAGGGCAGTCATTTATTATTGCTTAGGTCTTCAACAAAACAATCAAATACTTCTCAGATCTTCAACAGGTCAAACAAATACTTAAAAGCTTTGAATCAACTGGTGGCTTTCTTAATCTTGTCCTCAAGGGACAGACAACTGGCTTTGTGAACTTTTTCTTTTCTTTAAGAGGAAAACCCTTTTTAACACCCCCCCCCCCTCCTTGGGCAATCTACTTTCTAAACTTTGCTGGTGTGGGCTCTACTCCCGGCTCCAAACTGCTTCTTGGGTCCCGAGTAGACCTACCAGTCAAGGCTTTGTAGATTCTCCAGCTGGAGTCCTTTTGAACTGTTTTACCCCGGAATTTTGTAAGAAACCAAGCTTCTCTACAGGTGAAGCTGATTCATGCCCTGTAGCTAAGCTTTCAACTGAAAGATTGAGCTAAAATGGCTCCCTTTCCTTCCTGAACCCTGGAGAAAGGGGCGGAACTAAAAAACCCAAACGATGATAGGCAGGTGGCTGCAAACCAAGGGAAGCCACCTTATTGCAAAATGCATGGAACTTTGGAATACTTGCAAACACTCAAAGAAAGAAAAGGAAGTTGGAGCTCCTGGTACTGCTGTACCAGCACAGGGACCTTGCCAAAGACCTTACTGAAATCAAGATATGCTACATCCACAGCATTCCCTGAATCTACCAAGCTTGTAACCCATCAAAAAAGAGATAAGATTAGTCTCGTATGACTTGTTTTTGAGAAATACATGTTGTTGCACCCTAGAGCAGGAACAGGACCCTCTAATCATTAACTACACCACACCATGGATGAAAGAAGAGTCATTTTTTATTTGAAGAATAATTAGAGCCACTAAAAGAGACAAATATAAAGTTGATAAAAGTCCAAAAGTAAAAAGCCAAATGAGCAGCAACATAAACAGTGTCCAAACATAGGAATCATAACAAAGTTCCAAAAGCTTGCTGTAATAATCCAGATGCAATGAAATACCAAAAGCTTTCAATGTTAAACCAGGAACATAGCCACTGCTAATCCGTTTGAAAAGCCAGGCAACCTTGAAGACGAGGCCAAATGAAACAAGAATATCCAGGAGACTTGACTTGAAACCAAACGATGCCTGGTCTAGAGGAAATTCCCTAAGAGCTCAATTTAAGTCCCAGAAACTGATTTCTACTCCCCCCAGTCTTTGACCTTAACTGCTGAATTCTTTCTGGCCTGCATAAACATTGGGCCTCTCTACAGTTCTGGCTGATTTCCAGACGGCGACTAGTCTTATCTATCTCCTCATTAGCTGCAGCAGGTGTGAACCTATCTTGCAAACTGGAGCCTGGAGAAGGGAGTAAACTTTCCTGCCTCCCCGTGGCAGGAACTTTCTCATGAGAACTTTCCCCTGACCCTTCTCGATCAGAGTCTGTAGTGACCTTATTGTCCAAAGTGTCTCCATTTTGCAACTCATCCTCATTGACATTGATCACATCAGGGTCACTATCCAAGTCAGGCTCAGAAACATTAGAAGGGGAAAACACTATAACAGATTCAGGGTCAAACACAGGCTGAGTCCCAACACATGTTGACTTTTAGTAATCACAGTATTCTTTTCTAAATGATTACAGACTGCCCTTCCACCAAAATCCAAGGAAGCCCCACCAGAACCTGGACCAGTACCTGGCAGCCATGATGGACTGGATGAGGACTAACATGCTGAAGCTTAATTCAGGCAAGATAAAGGTCCTCCTGGTCAATTGTGAAACTGATCGGGGTGTAGGGTGTCTATCTGTGCTCGACAGGGTTACACTCCCTCTGAGGACACAGGCCCACAGTCTGGGAGTCCTCCTAAATTCAGTGCTGATGCTTGAAACTCAGGTGTTGATGGTGGCCAGGAAGGCCTTCACACAGTTAAAAGCTTTTGCGCCACCTGCAACCGTATCTCGACAAGCCAGATTTGGCCATGGACATCCATGGTTTAGTTACATCAAGATTGGATTACTGTAATGCACTCTATGTGGGGCTGCCTTTGAAGACGGCTCCTAAACTGCAATCGGTGCAAAGATTGGTGGCCAGGCTACTAACTGTAGCTGGATATAGGGAGCACAGAAGACTACACTGGCTGCCAATAAGTTTCCAGTCTTAATTCAAAGCGCGGGTCATCACCTACAAAGCCCTAAACGGTTCAGGCCCTGTCTATCTTTGTGACTGCATCCCACCTCCCCCCATGAACCTGCATGAGCATTAAGATCTGCCGGGGAAGCCCTCCTCTCAGTTCCTCCACCATCACAAGAGCAATTGGTGGGGACAAGGGAGAGGGCCTTCTCAGTGGTGTTCCCCCAGGCTCTGGAACGCTCTCCTCAGGGGGATTAGGCAAGACTCCACACTGTTCTCCTTCCATAGGGAGCTGAAGACTTGGATGTTTAAACAAACTTTGGAGAACATGCAGTCCCTAGTGGTTTACGCAATAATGACACAGCACGGCCCTTCTTCCTATGTCTTTGTTCCATGGCTACAATTTTGCATTATCCCACTCCCTTGTCTTTTTGTTTAGTCTGGCTATGTTCTTCAGTAGCTTGTCATCAAAGGTTATTGTGGGCAATTTTTAATTGTTGTTTTAACCTGATTATTTGAACAGGCGTTTGAATAGGCAGTGCAATGAATTTTAGGAAATGGAACTACGGACGACGAGTTTGGATCATGATTCTAGTTATGAGATGCCAATGAATGAATGTTTATTGTTGTTTAATTGCTTAGTCTGCTATTGTGTTAATTGTTTTTAAATATCTTGTTATGCTGCATTGATTTTTTGCTATTATTGTTGTTAACCGCTATAAGTCGCCTAAGGGCTGAGAATAGCGGTATACAAGTGAAGTAAATAAATAAATAAAATATATGCCATATGTTTTTATTTTTTATTTTTTTGTACTTGTATTTTATGGTTCATCTTATGTTCTGTATTAGTTCCTTTGTGCCATGTGTAAACCACCCTGAGTCCCCTTGGGGAGATGGAGGTGGGGTACAAAAATAAAGTATTATTATTATTATTATTATTATTATTATTATTATTATTATTGTTATTATTACCTTTCGACTATGAGGAAAGATAATGTAGACGAATGATTAAAAAAAAATGTAACACAACATTTGTTCCTGAGTTACAAATGTCATTTCCAAATTGGTTCTATCATAAAAACATGGGAAAAATTTATTAAACTGCAAAAACTTTTTTTTTTTTTTGCACAACATCCTGCAGCACATTTTGCTATAGTTTTTCAATGAGTCTCAACCAATTCAACAGTTTCTGGAGTATAACAACTATTTTCAAAATAAGTACTGCACAGTTAAACAGGAAATAACACTTTCAAACCAGGAACAGATTTTTTTTAAAAAAAAATGTTGTTACATAGTGTAATTATTAATTAAATACTTGTGCAACCATACCTGCTTGGACAATGTTCTAGTACAACAACAACAACAACAACAACAACAACAACAAAACTTACCCAATATGCTCTTAAGAGTTTTGACATTATTTTTAAGATCTACTGGGAAGGCCCTGCTCTCGGTGTCACCAGCCTCGCAAACGCGTCTGGTGGGGACGAGGGACAGGGCCTTCTCAGTGGTGGCCCCCCGTTTGTGGCATTCGCTCCCTAGAGAGAGCAGATCAGCGTCCTCCCTCCTTTCTTTTAGGAAAAAACTAAAAGATCTACTGGGAAGGCCCTGCTCTCGGTGTCACCAGCCTCGCAAACGCGTCTGGTGGGGACGAGGGACAGGGCCTTCTCAGTGGTGGCCCCCCGTTTGTGGCATTCGCCCCCTAGAGAGATCAGATCAGCTCCCTCCTTTCCCTCCTTTCTTTTAGGAAAAAACTAAAAGCATGGTTTCGGAACCAGGCCTTTGGCTAGTGGGAACAGCAGCACTTTAGACACTGAACCCGGACCATAGGACTGTTACGACAATTGGAAACTACTTTGTGACTTTGTGATTATTGTGATTATGTGATTATGTGACTATGTGATTATGTGATTTTAATTGATGGTAACTGTTTTAATTTGCTACATATTATGACTTTTACATTGTGTTACTGATATTGTGGCATCAAATTGCTGCCTGTGTTAACCGCCCTGTTTCCCCCCTCGGGGGTGAGAAGGGCGGGGTAGAAATGGTGCAAATAAATAAATAAATAAATAAAATATCATTATTCCTACCAAAACTGATTTGGGGACAGTGCAGAATTTTTGTTCCAATGCCGTTGTTCTGTCACGCACTGGGTCTGTAATAATTGTCTTTTGAAATAGGACATGCACCTTGTGCCCAGTGGGAAACCAGGGTGCCACGAAAGAGGCCCTCAAGGATTTTCCTGAAGAAATGATCTTTAGATGGCTTGAAAGGTTAAACAAAGTCCTTTATTATTGCACAAATTAAACAGATATTTCTCAAATCTTCAATAAGTCAAACAAATGCTTCAAGGCTTTAAATCAACTGGTGGCTTCCTTAATCTTGTCCACAAGGGACAGGCATCTGTCTTCGTTAATTGTTCTTATACTTTGAGAGGAAAACCCTTTTTTAACCTCTCCCAGGCTGTCTGTTATCTAAGTTTTGTTGGTGGGGGATCTACTACCGATTCCAAACTGCGTCTTGGTACTGAGTAAACCTACCAGACAAAGCTTGTAGATTCTCCAGCTGGAGTTCTTTGGGTCTGTAAAGCTGTTTTCCCTCTGGAATTTCTTTAAGACTTTAGAGCTGTTTCCCTCAGATGCTGTAAGGCTGAGAGGCTGCAAGCTCCCAGCCAGGGCTTTGGGAATTTCCCCCCGGAATGTCTTGGGAAATGAAGCTTTTCTGCAGGTGAAGCTTGTCCACGTCCTCTAACTTAGCTTTCCTCACTAAGTGTGCTGTCGCACGCTGGGCCTGTGCATAAGATTGTAGACAGGACATAAATTCTGTGTGCCCAATGGGACACCGGGGCTGCCTCAGATTAAAGGCCCTTGGATTTTCTTAAAACAGAGTCTTTAGATTGCTTAAAGGTTCAACAAAGTTCTTTATTAATGAAAACAAACAGGTACTTTAAGTCTTTCTTAACAGTCTATTGGCTCTTTCAATCTTGTCCACAGGGAACAGGCACTATCTTCTTAACTGTAACTAATGGGGAAATCCTTAACTTCTAATCTGGGCAGTCTGTCTTTGCCTCTGTTGGCGTGAAGCCCCTACACCCGGTACCAACTGCTTCTGGCTTCCGCGAGAGACCCTTACCAAGCAGAGCTTTGTAGACTTCCAGGGGAAAAGGAGTTCAGGTTTCAGTGATGGCTGACTGAAGTCTCTCCGCAAAGGAGCTGTAAGGCTGTATAATCCTCGGCCAAGCTGTGGGCTGTATAGCCCCGGCCAAGCTGTAGAAGATGAAGCTTTCTACAGGAGCTTTTGGTATTATGTCCTGTATGAAAGCTTCTCTGTGTGGACTGAACCCAAAATGGCTCCTATTCCCTTCAAAACTTAAAAAGGGGGCAGGACCAGGGAACCTAACTATAATTGACAGGTGGCTTGCCCTATGATTGCAGCCAAAAGAAGCCACCTATCTGCAGAGTCCCTGAAACTTATGACTACAACAAACATTCAATGCAAAGCAAACAAAATTGGAGCTCCTGATACAGCTGTGCCTGCACACTAAGACTAACTAAAAATGCCCCACTCTTCCCTTCCCATCTCCTTGGGAGAAGGGGCAGATCCAAACTTAGCAATGATAGACAGGTGGCTTGCCCTATGACTGCAAACCAAAGGAAGCCACCTTTTTGCAGAATCCCTGAAACTTTGGAATGCATGCAAACACTTAATAGAAGTCTACACAGGGACCACCAAACGCAGTGCCCAGACACGCATCAAGGAACATGAAAGGCACTGCAGACTACTTCAACCAGAGAAGTCAGCCATAGCAGAGCACCTGATGAACCAGCCTGGACACAGCATATTATTTGAGAACACAGAAATGCTGGACCACTCTCACGACCACCATGTCAGACTACACAGAGAAGCCATTGAAATCCACAAGCATGTGGACAATTTCAACAGAAAGGAGGAAACCATGAAAATGAACAAAATCTGGCTACCAGTATTAAAAACCTCAAAAATTACAACAGCAAAACAACAGAGGGAAACAAACAGGCACATCAAATCACTCTCAACAAAAGATTCCCCCCAGGCACTTCGTCCAGTGGTTTTTAAGTTCTGTTAATCCCACAAACTAACATTACATTAGGTTCTTGTGGGGTTTTTTGGGCTATATGGCCATGTTCTAGAGGCATTTCTCCTGACGTTTCGCCTGCATCTATGGCAAGCATCCTCAGAGGTAGTGAGGTCTGTTGGAATTAGGACAATGGGTTTATATATCTGTGGAATGGCTGGGGTGGGGCAAGGAGCTCTTCCCTGCTGCATTTAGGTGTGAATGTTTAGCTGATCACCTTCATTAGCATTTGAAGGTCTGCCTGAGCCTGGGAAAATCTGTTGCTGGGAGGTGTTAATCTGTGCCTGGTTTTTTCCTCTCTGTTTTTTAGCTGTTATAATTTTTGAGTTTGCTGAACGTAGCCATTGAATGCTAATCAAGGTGATCAGCTGAAACATTCACACCTAGCCCCAGCAGACAAAAGTCCTTTGTCTCACCCTGGTCATTCCACAGATATATAAACCCATTTTTCCTACTTCCAACAGACCTCACTACCTCTGAGGATGCTTGCCATAGATGCAGGCGAAACGTCAGGAGAAAAAAAATTGCCTCCAGAACATGGCCATATAGCCCGGAAAAACCTACAACAACCCAATGATCCCGGCCATGAAAGCCTTCGACAATACTTAATAGAAAGAAAATAAAGTTGGAGCTACCGGTACAGACGTACCAGCACAACTGTATTCAACATTGTAGTCTAATAGTAAATTGCACCTAGAAGGTTATTTGCGGGAAAGAAAATAGCTCATTTTAGCAAAAGACAAATAAAAGAAAAATGCATGGACCCCCAGGAGCAACAAAGAATAGAAGTCCTGCCAGTGGAAGGAGCAATAATCACATCATATTTATTAGATTCCAGCTCTTTATACTAACATGCCAACTTTTTATTGCATCATTTCAAAATTAAAGCTGACAACTTACATGTTCTGCTAAGTGTATAGCAAGCACTTGAATGTCACTTTAAAGCAACATGTTTGGATGGGCACGGGGCGTTTTCTCCCCCATTGAGCCCTCTTTCTTTAATGGCAACCCAATAACCATGAATGGTATGCTGTCTAATCGCTTGGAATTGAAACACATACTTGACCACTCCGCCAACACACGCTTAACAACTGCTGGCAGCCCCTACGACCGTACACACCAGTATGTATTAAGATGTCATTGTGCTCTCCCAGTTCTAATCGCCAATTATGACTCTATTAGCCGTACTTGGCAGTTCATCTGCTCCGGCACCAGCTAAGGGGGACTAGGAACAGACCTCTGATCTCCCTCTTTCCGCTCCGGTGCCTGCTTAGTGCCGCGGCTGTCATCTGGAGACACAGAGGAGGTAAGGCATTGTCTCAGCTAAGGTAACTACACCTGACCTTACAGCAATTTACTAAGGAAATGCCCGCCTAATGGCAGCGAGTGCAGTTTCTTTTACCACTCGCAATGGCTCTGCAAATTAGAGACAACAGGATAAATCTATGACCAGCTCACTAGACACTTCATTAAATCACTGTTCCCTTGCCTTGTAGAGCACTAATAGAATCACAGCCCTCGTTAGCTACTGAATAAAAGATCAATCACATACTTTGAGAGCTCTTGCTACCCGCTTCCAGAGGAAACAAGGGAGGGGGAAGAAAAAAGAAGGGGGGGGAAGGAGAGAGGGAGAGGGAGGCATATTTAGGATCATCAGTAAGATTCTGAATGGCCTCTCTGCAAGTTGGGTAAATTACCTTTCTCCACAACTGACTCTGAATGTAATACTCAGAGGAACTTGTTAAGTCTGCTTTCAAAAGCCGCTCTCTAATATATGACTACCAGGCCCTGGTCAAAAGTTCATAATGTGCATATGTAAAAAGGTACTAAATTGCCTGAGGGCTAAAACCAGAGGAGTTTAATTGCAGCAAAATGCTGAAAATGGTCTACAGAGGGTCCTTCTTTTGGGATACTGCTGGCATCGGCTGATTGAAGTTCGGAGCATAAAAAGCCATACAACAACAGCGCCTGAAACGCAATTGACTCCGCGACCAGTCGTCCTTCCAACAAAGGCAGGGCTGGAAGGAAGGAAAGAAGGTTAAAGAAGAAAAAGACCCCCAGAGTTTGCTAAATAAATAAAAGAAAACAACCCCAGCTACAATGCACAATTCAAAATCAGGTGAACACACATGGAATGTTCACTAGGTGTGTATATTTCCGAAATATCTTAGTCCTACATGCATTCTATGACATGTATAGTTATTTTTAATTTTATTTATTTATCGTGTCATCCGCAACCAGAACATTGTATTACATTTCTAACAGAACAAAACAAACAAACAGATAAAAAAAAAACACACAGATTTTGCAAACTTGGTAGTTGATTAAATGTCCTTTGACCAGTATCTGGCCACTTGGAGTGCCTCTGGTGTTGCCGCAAGAAGGTCCTCCATTGTGCATGTGGCAGGGCTCAGGGTGCATTGCAGCAGGTGGTCAGTGGTTTGCTTCTCCACACTCGCATGTCGTGGATTCCACTTTGTAGCCCCATTTCTTAAGATTGGCTCTGCATCTCGTGGTGCCAGAGCGCAGTCTGTTCAGCGCCTTCCAAGTCGCCCAGTCTTCTGTGTGCCCAGGGGGGAGTCTCTCATCTGGTATCACCCACGGATTGAGGTGCTGGGTTTGAGCCTGCCAATTTTGAACTCTCGCTTGCTGAGGTGTTCCAGCGAGTGTCTCTGTAGATCTAAGAAAACTATGTCTTGATTTAAGTCGTTGACGTGCTGGCTGATACCCAAACAAGGGATGAGCTGGAGATGTCTCTGCCTTGGTCCTTTCACTATTGGCTGCTACTTCCCGGCGGATGTCAGGTGGTGCAATACCGGCTAAGCAGTGTAATTTCTCCAGTGGTGTGGGGCGCAGACACCCCGTGATAATGCGGCATGTCTCATTAAGAGCCACATCCACTGTTTTAGTGTGGTGAGATGTGTTCCACACTGGGCATGCATACTCAGCAGCAGAGTAGCATAGCGCAAGGGCAGATGTCTTCACTGTGTCTGGTTGTGATCCCCAGGTTGTGCCAGTCAGCTTTCGTATGATGTTGTTTCTAGCACCCACTTTTTGTTTGATGTTCAGGCAGTGCTTCTTGTAGGTCAGAGCACGGTCCAAAGTGACTCCCAGGTATTTGGGTGTATTGCAATGCTCCAGTGGGATTCCTTCCCAGGTAATCCTTAGAGCTCGGGATGCTTGTCTGTTCTTGAGATGAAAAGCACATGTCTGTGTTTTAGATGGATTAGGGGTCAGCTGGCTTTCCCTGTAGTAGGCAGTAAGAGCACCTAGAGCTTCGGAGAGCTTCTGTTCAACCATCTCAAAGCTCCCTGCTTGAGCAGTAATGGCACGATCATCAGCATAGATGAAACTCTCTGTCCCTTCTGGCAGTGGCTGGTCATTTGTGTAGATGTTGAACATGGATGGAGCAAGCACGCTCCCCTGAGGCAGGCAAAATCAGGTGAACACACATGGAATGTTCACTAGGTATGAATATTTCCGAAATATCTTAGTCCTACATGGATTCTATGACATGTATAGTTATTTTTAATGGGGGACAGTGAAAACTAACAAAACCTCACTAAGCTCTATTTTATTTTAAGTAGTAATATGAGAAAAAAATATTTTCTTTTGGCTAGCATTTTCTAAGTTTTTTATGTATTCACAAACGACGACTGAGATTGTTCACTTGAGAAATGAACAGTCTAATTTTGGCTCCAGCATGCATCAATGTTCATATAGAACAGGATGTCCCAAACTGTCTCAAAAATATTTTAGTACAGAGTTTATCAACCTCGGGGTCGGGACCCTTGGGGGGATCATAAGGAGGTGTCAGAGGGGTCACCAAACACCATCAGGAAACACAGTATTTTCTGAGTTGTTGTGGGTTTTTTTGGGCTATATGGCCATGTTCTAGAGGCATTTTCTCCTGATGTTTCGCCTGCATCTATGGCATGCATCCTCAGAGGTAAGCTAATGCCTCTAGAACATGGCCATATAGCCCGAAAAAACCTACAACAACCCAGTGACTCCGGCCATGAAAACCTTCGACAATACACAGTATTTTCTGTTGGTCAAGGAGGTTTGGTGTGGGAAGTTTAGTAGTATAGTATAATATATTGTATATACATATAATATTTATAATATTATATTGTAATGCAATATAATACTAATAATATGACATTATAATTATATATTTATATTACATATAAAATTACTAATAATACAGTATAGTCATAATTAATACTGATACTGTACTATGCTAATAATACAATATATTGTATGTATATATACCTTGTAAGCCGCTCTGAGTCCCCTTCGGGGTGAGAAGGGTGGCATATAAATGTAATAAATAAATAAATAAATTACATTTCAGAAACCAAAGACAAAAGAAAAGTTTTAAAACAACCAGGACAAGGACCCTTTGCAACTGTCAGAATCAGCTGACGTGGAAATCATAGAATCATAGAATCAAAGAGCTGGAAGAGACCTCATGGGCCATCCAGTCCAACCCCATTCTGCCAAGAAGCAGGAATATTGCATTCAAATCACCCCTGACAGATGGCCATCCAGCCTCTGCTTAAAAGCTTCCAAAGAAGGAGCCTCCACCACACTCCGGGGCAGAGAGTTCCACTGCTGAACGGCTCTCACAGTCAGGAAGTTCTTCCTCATGTTCAGATGGAATCTCCTCTCTTGTAGTTTGAAGCCATTGTTCGCTCCTAGTCTCCAGGGAAGCAGAAAACAAGCTTGCTCCTCCTCCCTGTGGCTTCCTCTCACATATTTATAATGGCTATCATATCTCCTCTCAGCCTTCTCTTCTTCAGGCTAAACACGCCCAGCTCCTTAAGCCGCTCCTCATAGGGCTTGTTCATTTTTATACATTGCTATCATATCTCCTCTCAGCCTTCTCTTCTTCATATCTCCTCTCAGCCTTCTCTTCTTCAGGCTAAACATGCCCAGCTCCTTAAGCCGCTCCTCATAGGGCTTGTTCCCCAGACCCTTTATCATTTTAGTCGCCCTCCTATAAATGTACGGCATCTTCCTCAAATCTGGCAAGCACAGAACTGAGATAGCTATTACAGACATATATCAAAGAAGCAATTGTGGTGTCTTTTGGATAAGCTTGCTACCATTCTGATAGCCTCAGGTTAGCATGGCCACTTTGGACATATTGCCTCGAGTCGGGATAATGGGATTTGCCATCCAGCATATCTTGAGGCCACTGTGCTAATGGATAAAAGGTAAAGGTAGTCCCCTGACATTAAGTCCAGTCATGTCTGATTCTGGGGTGTGGTGCTCATCTCCATTTCTAAGCCGAAGAGCCAGCGTTATCCGTAGACACCTCCAAGGTCATGTTGCCAGCATGACTGCATGGAGCGCCGTTACCTTCCTGCCGGAGCGGTACCTATTGATCTACTCACATTTGCATGTTTTCGAACTGCTAGGTTGGCAGAAGCTAGGGCTGACAGCGGAAGCTCACTCCGCTCCCCGGAATCGAACCTGCGACCTTTCGATCAACAAGCTCAGCTGCTCAGTGCTTTAACCCACTGCGCCACCGTGCTAATGGATAGACTACTCCAAATGAGGAACATAAAGTGGCTTGGATGTCTACAAAGAATCTCATGGCACAAATTTAGCATTCACGTTGCTTTAGCTATCTCACAGTTTAATAAATTTGTATTGCTTCACACACGCTGCTATTAAACACTGCATCCCATGAGGTATATTATTTCCTCACTTTCAGCCCTGGCCTTCCGAAAATGACAGATAACATTACGATCTGGTGGCTTTGTTCTATAGCGAGCAAGCAAAACAAGCAAACAAACAAAAAATAACTGGTTCGCTCAGAAGTGTCAGCAGCAAAATCCATTCAATGGATAACTGGGATAAAGTTGATAATTCATTTACTTGACCTCGAGAGATCGGTTCTGATGGAAGTCTAAAAAAGCCAAGCAGCAGCGGTAACAGCATTTACCGCAATAAATAGAACTCTCGGAAAATGACAAACCAATAGCATCTGACAACAAAGTAAAAATATAACACACTCTTTCATCTGTTTACTCGTGACATTTGGTGCTGAAACATGGCCAGTTATTCAGGCTGGCGGAGAAATAGATGTCTCCAAAGAGTACAAGAGAAATTTTCCTTCTTTTTCAAAAGGATATGAAAAATACAGAGGCAGACAAACCATTTCCAGTGTTAGGCATCAGAACAAAAAGCTAAAAGTATTCATTATTATCCATCTATCTCAATCAGTACCTTCAAATTAGAATCTATAATCCAACTAGCCGTCCCCTGCCACGCATTGCTGTGGCCCAGTCTAGTGATCTGGAAAATAAAGTAATGAGAAAGTGTTGGTTTCTAATATATGCAATATCTCTATCCTCGTGGGTAAACAGTATTTCTTGTTTCTTTGTCAGTGCTAATGTAAATATTGTCTGGTTTTCCTACTCTGGAACATGCAACATATAACTGTCCTTCTTTAGGGGTCCTTTTCAAATCTATGATACTATATATTCTTGCCCAAGCTACCTATCCGAACGTATCTCTGCCTATGAACCCACCAGGACTTTAAGATCTTCTGGGGAGGCCCTGCTCTCGATCCCGCCTGCATCACAGGCACGGCTGGCGGGGACGAGGGACAGGGCCTTCTCTGTGGTGGCTCCTCGGCTGTGGAACGCCCTTCCCATGGACATTAGATCAGCCCCTTCGCTAATGGTGTTTCGAAGAAAACTAAAAACCTGGCTGTTTGAACAGGCGTTCGGATAAATAGTGCAATGAACACGATGAATATAGGAAACGGAATTATGGATGACGAATTGGATCACGATTTTAGTTACGAGACGTTAATGTGTTGTTATTGAGATGTCATTAGTTTGTATTTTATACTGTTAATGGTTTTAATATTGTATGTTGTTGGACTGACTTTTGCTCTTGTTGTGAACCGCGTTGAGTCGCCTATGGGCTGAGAAACTGCGGTATACAAGCAAAGTAAATAAATAAATAAATAAACAAACATGTATGTGTGTGTGTGAATCATATATATTTATCTATACCTATGGCTGGATGGCTCTCTATCAGGAGGGCTTAATGTTTTCTTGCCCTGGTGAAGGAAGTTGGACTGGATGGCCTTAAGGCAGCATTTCTCAACCTTGGGTTTGGGACCCCTGGGGGGGGGTCGGGGGGGGGGTGTCAGAAGGGTCACCAAAGACCACCAGAAAATACAGTATTTTCTGTTGGTCATGGGGTTTCTGTGCGGGAAGTTTCCCCCAATTCTGTTGTTGGTGCGGTTCAGAATGCTCCTTTATTGTGGGTGAACTATAAATCCCAGCAACTACAACTTCCAAATGTCAAGGTCTATTTCCCCCAAAGTCCATCTGTGATTATATTTGGGCATATTGAGTATCCGTGCCAAGTTTGATCCAGATCCATCATTGTTTAAGTCCACAGTGCTCTCTAAATGTAGTTGAACTACAACTCCCAAACTCAAGGTCAATGCCTACCAAACCCTTCTAGTGTTTTCTGTTGGTCAGGGGAGTCCTGTGTGCCAAGTTTGGTTCAATTCCATCGTTGGTGGAGTTCAGAATGCTCTTTGATTATAGGTGAACTATAAATCCCAGCAACTACAACTCCCAAATGACAAAATCATAATTTTTTGAGTGATGGTCACTCCTTGTGTTGTGAGACGTTTTGTTGCCAAATTTGGTGTGATTTCGTTCATTGGTTCTTTTGTTTTTAAGGTACTCATTACGCACAGAGCATTTTAATATATATAGATGTAGCTTCTTGCTTTGAATCCCACATTTATAACTATTTACTCAAATAGAAAGGGTTAGAAGGAATGATCATCAAGTTTGCAGATGACACCAAATTGGGAGGAATAGCGCAATACTCCAGAGGACAGGAGCAGGATTCAAAACGATCTTGACAGATTAGAGAGATGGGCCAAAACTAACAAAATGAAGTTCAACAGGGACAAATGCAAGATACTCCACTTAGGCAGAAAAAAAAAGAAATGCAAAGATACAGAATGGGGGACAATGCCTGGCTCAACAGCAGTGCGTGTGGAAAAGATATTGAAGTCCTTGTGGATAGGAAGGTGAACACGAGCCAACAATGTGATGCAGCAGCTAAAAAAGCCAATGGGATTTTGGCCTGCATGAATAAGAGTATAGTGTCTAGATCCAGTCATGCTACCCTGGGTTGCTGTGAGTTTTCCAGGCTGTATGGCCATGTTCAGAAGCACTCTCTCCTGACATTTTGTTCACATCTATGGCAGGCGTCCTCAGAGGAAACTAGGCAAGTGAGGTTTATATTACACTAGCCGTCCCCTGCCACATGTTGCTGTAGCCCAGACTGTGTATATGTGTTTACAGGTCCCTTTCAAATCTATTATACTCTATCTGTGTGTGTGTGTGTGTGTGAATCATATATATCTATCTATATCTATGGCTGGATGGATCTTTGTCAGGAGGGCTTTGATTACGTTTTCTTGCCCTGGTGAAGGGAGTTGGACTGGACAGCCTTAAGTATTTTCTGTTGTGTGTTGTAGGTTTTTTCGGGTTATATGGCCATGTCTAGAGGCATTCTCTCCTGACGTTTCGCCTGCATATATGGCAAGCATCCTCAGAGGTAGTGAGGATTTCAGAGAAACAACTGGAAAAGCTGACACAATATGAGGATTTAAAGACAATCCTAGACACTTGAGAAATGTTCGACGTGTGATCCCAGTGGTGATCGGCACACTGGGTGCAGTGCCGAAAGACCTTGGCCTGCACTTAAACACAATTGGCGCTTACAAAATTACCATCTGCCAGTTGCAGAAGGCCACCTTATTGGGATCTGCACGCACAGTCAGCCTGGGAGAAGTTAGAAAGGGATTTTCCTTTAAAGTAAAGTAACAGTTAGAAGCCACCAGTTGCACAAAAGCCTGGAAGCATTTGTTTAACCCAGGGGTCCTCAAACTTTTTAAACCGGGGGCCAGTTTACTGTCCCTCAGACCGATGGAGGGCCGGACTATAGTTTTTTTAAAAAAAACAATAAAAAAATTCCTATGCACATTGCACATATCTTATTTTTCTGTGTGGAAGGGCCCTTAGAGGGGGTTCTTTCTAGCCCTCTTTAGGCAGTAATTCCAGGAGCAGAGAATGGGAAATCTTCCTATTTCTAGTCTGAACAAAATCTGGCTACCAGTATTTTAAAAACTCTAAAATTATAACTGTAAATAAAGAACAACACTCAAACACAGGGGAACTCCAGACAAGAAACAATCAGGGCCAGCTAATCACCTCTCAACAAAGGATTCTCCCTAAAAACTGTCAGGCTATGAAATGGCAATCAAGGTGGCCAATTGAAATTCATACCTACCTCCAACAGACAAGAGTTCTTTCTCCCACCCTGGATCTTCCACAATTTTCCTGGTTAAAGTTTTCCTCTGACATGAAGTCCAGTCGTGTCTGACTCTGGGGTGTGGTGCTCATCTGCATTTCTAAGTCGAAGAGCCGGCGTTGTCCGTAGACACCTCCAAGGTCATGTGGCCGGCATGACTGCATGGAGCGCCGGGGCAGCCTCCCTTGGCTGGCTCAGGCTGTCCATCGGGCCTGACGGATAGCATGAGCCTGCCAAGGGAGGAGCAGCCCCGCGTGGCCTACTCACAGGTAAAGCACCTCGCGAGGTGCTTTGCGAGTAGACCACGTGGAGCAGCCTCCCTTGGCTGGCTCATGCTCCATGGGGCCCGATGGACAGCGTGAGCCTGCCAAGGGAGGAGCAGGCCCGCGTGGCCTACTTGTGAGTAAAGCACCTCGCGACGTGCTTTACGCGCAAGTAGACCACGCGGAGCAGCCTCCCTTGGCTGGCTCACGCTGTCCATCGGGCCTGACGGATAGCGTGAGCCAGCCAACGGAGGGGCACTGTGTGTGGGGGGGGCGCTCCTCCTCCGCGGGCCGGATCAGGGCCCTTGGTGGGCCGGAAGTGGCCCGCGGGCTGTAGTTTGGGGACCCCTGGTTTAACCTTTTGAAGACAAGAGAAGTTTCTGTTTGATTGTTCCTCAATAAAAGACTTTGTTATATTTCACAAGCCTTCTAAAGACTGTTTGTGGTGGAAAATCCCTAAGAGCTTCTCTTCGGGGGCCCTGGCTTCCCGCTGGGCTCAAGCTGCACGTCCTGTTTTAAAGGCACTTCATTTCAAGCCCAGCGCGCGACAGAACACATAGACATTTGTTAATAGTCTGGTCCTACAATAGTCTGAGGAACCATGAACTGGCCCTCAACTTTAAAAGTTTGAGGACCGCTGAAATACAGCCATAATGAAGCTGACACTTCAGATAACACAGGGGGTCAATGAGTGTTGAAAGTGAGGAAATGAATTCTGCTTGTGATTTCCCCCCAATTGGCCTGCTGAAAATATATTTTATAACCAAGAATGAAAAATAAACGGGGACAATGGATTGCCTACCACTGCCATCTGGATAGAAAAGCAATTTCGGATGTGCAATACTGCAGTGGACAAATACCAGGAAAGGAAAGATTTAGTGTAACACAGGTACAGACACACTATCTGCATCATAAAAGCAGAGTTTTACATTTCCAACCTGTTAAGAATGTGTGGATGCATATGTAGAGACAGATTTATAATTTGGGGAGGCATTGCTCTCCGTTGCCTCCCAGTTGCCACACACTTTTATCGACACCATGAAAACTGGTAGAAGAAAAATGAGATTTTGGAGTACGGGATGTTTAAACATTTTCGGAGGAGGAAGAAATTTCATAACACATCCTCCTTAAACACATAAAAACCTTGAAAGTCCTGTCTAAAATGTTCACACCACGCAATGCTTGCTCTGTCAACAGCAAAGAAAGAGAAAGAAATACACTAGTACAGTGGTTCTCAACCTGGGGGTCGGGACCCCTGCGGGGGTCACCAGTGAGTGTGAGAGGGGTCACCAAAGATCATCAGAAAACACAGTATTTTCTGTTGGTCATTGGGGGTTCTGTGTGGGAAGTTTGGTCCAATTTAATTGTTAGTCGGGTTCAGAATGCTCTTTGAGTGTAGGTGAACTATATATCCCAGCAACTACAACTCCCAAATGTCAAGGTCTATTTTCCAAACTCCACCAGTGTTCATATTTGGGCACACTGAGTATTCATGTCAATTTTGGTCCAGATCCATCATTGTTTGAGTCCAATGCTCTCTGGATGTAGGTGAACGACAACTCCCAAACTCAAGGTCAATGCCCACCAAACCCTTCCCGTGTTTTCTGTTGGCCATGGTAGTTTTATGTGTCACATTTGGTTCAATTCCGTCGTTGCTGGAGTTCAGAATGCAATTTGATTGTAGGTGAACTATAAATCCCAAATGACAAAATCAATCAACCCCCCCCCAATCCAATTTTGGGTATATTGGGTATTGGGTTGTTGTAGGTTTTTCCAGGCTATATGGCCATGTTCTAGAGGCATTTCTCCTGATGTTTCGCCTGCATCTATGGCAAGCATCCTCAGAGGTCGTGAGGGAACTAGGGAAAAGGGTTTATGTATCTGTGGAATGACCAGGGTGGGACAAAGGACTCTTGTCTGCTGGAGCTAGGTGTGAATGTTTCAACTGACCACCTTGATTAGCATTTAATGGCTTTTTATTGGGTATTTGTGCCCAATTTAGTCCAGTGAATGGAAATATATCCTGCTTATCAGATAATTGCATTACAATTAATAATAGGAGCAAAATTACAGTTATGAAATAGCAAAATAATGTTATGGTTGGGGGTCATCACAACATGAGGAAATGTATTAGGGGTCGCAGCATTAGGAAGGTTGAGAAACACTGCACTAGTAGATAATATATGGTGTACCTAGAGTAAGGAAGAGTAAAGATTACATCTGGAGTGCTTTACTGTTTCAGAAACGCACAGCACCGTTAAGCATGCGATATATAACCCACATAAATATATTCTAGTTTTCTACATGAACAATCCTTTGTGCATGTCAAAAATGACTTATTTTAAATACCATTTATCATCCAAGCGGCTCTATTTATCTCTTTTCTATTGGAATGCTTTTCCAATTAATATAATTCTTCAAGTACTCGGTATGGATTTTTGAAATGCACAGAAGAGTTTGCTATATCAATATTGGCATTAAGGAACTGCAAAACTATGGTGTCACTGAAATAATGGATGGAATTTGACTATGCTGTTTATATTTGTCACCCAGTTGCCAAGCAGAGATTGATACGATTAATCCGAAAACTCCAGGTAACGGAAAAATAAAACCATTTACAAATGGGGCTCTCCATTTTACTCCACCGAAAAGTACACTCAAAGAGCAAAAGTAATAAATACAAGCTTCTAATCTGCGGCTTCTTGTCTTGTAGTCTAAAATAATTGCTTGTAACTGTCTGTATAATTTTGTAACAATAACATGAACACAGATTGATCTATTTACAGTAGTAATATTTATTCATTTTTCCCTGAACTTGTACGAAAAGACTAATAAGTATAAATCATTTCAATGAACATAGCAAATCATCTAAGATCATTTAACATTCTGGAGATAGAAAAAGACACCAGAGGATTTATTTACCTGAATGTCAACAGAACATGTTGGACTGCTTTTGTTTTTGACTACTTGTTTTATTTCATTGTAATCATTTATCAAACCTCCAATGCTGGAAAAACAGCAAAATAATATCAATAATTTTATTGATTAGCCCTTAGGCCAGTGGTTCTCAAGCTTCCTAATGCCGTGAATCCGTAATACAGTTTATTTATTTATTTAAAAGTTTTATATACCGACCTTCTCACCTCTCTTGAGGGACTCAGACCGGTTTCCAACCATAAAATACATACAGTCAGTAAACATCATACTTCATATAGCAATAAAACATTAAAACAGCAAAACAGCAAAACAACAATTACATTCAATAAATACAATGGTCAGTCGTCCCACTAAATTTGATGTTCATCGTCCTCCATCCAATCTCCGGGTGTTGGCTCACTCATCGAATGCCTGTCTCCATAACCACGTCTTCACCTGCTTCCTGAATGTCAGGATAGAAGGGGCGGTTCTGATCTCCTGTGGGAGAGAGTTCCAGAGTCGAGGGGCCACCACCGAGAAGGCCCTGTCCCTCGTCCCCACCAGACGTGCTTGCGAGGCCACTGGGACCGAGAGCAGGGCCTCTCCAGACGATCTTAATAATCTTGATGGTTCGTAGGGGAGAATACGTTCGGAGAGGTAAACAGGGCCGGAGTCGTTTAGGGCTTTATAGGTTAACACCAGCACTTTGAATTGTGGTCGGACGCTAATTGGCAGCCAGTGGAGCTGGTGTAACAGCGGAGTGGTGTGCTCCCTGTACCCCGCACCCGTTATTAGTCTGGCTGCCGAACGTTGGACTAACTGCAGCTTCCGGGCAGTCTTCAGAGTCAACCCCACATAGAGAGTGTTGCAGTAATCTAAACGGGATGTAACCAAAGTGAAACCCCTTCACGACCCCGCTCCCAGGGATCCTGACCCCCAGGTTGAGAAACACTGCCTTAGGCCATATCACTATACCATACCAAACAACAAAGCTTGATAACAGTTGATTGCACTCTATATAGTAAGTTAAAATAAGATATTTCTAACAATGCAATAAATAAATATGATAAAACTGAGTATATACACCATATTTCTTTATAACACCTACAATTTATCCCGCTCAGCCCCACATATGTGGTCCTCAACATATTGTTTTGCTTAAATATAGAGCTGTTTTATACAGAGATTTAAAGATGGGCTTAAAGCCAACCCTAAAATCTCTGGCATAGACACTGAGAACTGGGAAGCCCTGGCCCTTGAGCGCTCCAGCTGGAGGTCAGCTGTGACCAGCAGTGCTGCAGAATTTAAAGAGGCATGAATGGAGGGTGAAGGAGAGAAACGTGCCAGGAGGAAGGCGCATCAAGCCAACCCCGACCAAGACCGCCTCCCACCTGGAAACCAATGCCCTCACTGGGAGAAGATGCAGATCAAGAATAGGGCTCCACAGCCACCTAAGGACCCACCGCCAAGGGGGCAGGCCCGTAGCGAGGGGGGGGGGTTAGGGGTTCAACCCCCCCCCTCGAAATGTTTCAGATTTTTTAAAAAAACCTGGTTTACTCATGAATTTTAACTGGTTAACCAAATCCCCATGCTAAGTCTATGAGATGCAAAAAATCAAGAGTCCCTCCAGAACTGCAAGCACTATCTCAAGCAAATATTAGCAATTTATTCACACTGTCATTACTTGCAGCAATAGCCGATGTAGTTGTTCTGGTACAGCTGTACCAGGAGCTCCAACTTTATTTGCTTTGTATTAAATGTTTGCTTGCAGTCCTAGGTTTCAGGGACTCTGCAGATAGGTGGCTTCCTTTGGTTGCAGTCGTAGGGCAAGTCACCTGTCCATCATTGTTAAGTTTTGGTCCCGCCCCTTGCTCAGGGCAATTGGGAAGGGAAGGGAGCCATTTTTAGTTAGTCTCAGCAAGGTAAGCTTATGTATAGGATGTGTGCAAGCTTCCCCTGTACAAAAGCTTCAACCCTTAAGACCTTCCGGGGGAGAAAGGTCTTAAGAGTCTCCAAAGAATTTCCAGGAAAACAGCCCTAAAGACCAAAGAACTCCAGCTGGAGAACATCTACTGCCTTGCTGGTAGGACCACTCGGCGTTTGAGATGCAGTTTGACAGAGTAGCAGAGCCCACCTCAGAAAGGGTTAGATTACAGTCAGCCTGGGAGAAGTTAAAAAGGGGATTTTCCTTTAAAGAAGAAGTTATTGAAGACAGTTGCCTGTCCTTCGTGGGCAAGATTAGGAATTCACCAGTTGCCTAAAAGCTTGGAATCATTTGCTTAACTTTACTGAAGACAAGAGAAGTTTCTGTTTGATTGTTCATTAATAAAAGACTTTGTTGTACTTCTCAAGCCATCTAAAGACTGTTTGTGGTGGAAACCTCTGAGAACTTTTCTTTAGGCCCCCTGGCTTCCCGCTGGGCAAAAGTTGCACATCCTGTTCTAAAGACAATTATTTACAGGCCCAGCGCACGACAGAACAAGAGTGAAGCAACCAAGTTGGGGGGGGGGGGAGTGTTGAATGCTCTCATTAAAGAGGCCAGCCTTGGTGGAGGTGGTTGACAAGGGCGGAGCTGCAGGCTACTGAAAATTTCAACCCCTCCCGAAATTTTTTTCTGGCTACGGCCCTGCCTACGAGGGATCGCCTAAGTAACTCTGTAAGCCACTCTGAGTCCCTTTTGGGGTGAGAAGGATGCGGTATAAATTCTGTAAATAAATATATAAATAAATATAACAGAGACAAATTTAATTGTCAGGTTAATAACAGTGTAATAGACCACTCTTACATACTTTCTAACTGCCCCAATTAATCCTCAGCTGTCCAATGAGGATAAAATATGTTACTTCTTGTGTTTCTAAATAATTTGGATCCTGACATGTATATTATTTTCATGTATGATCCTTAGATATTCCCATAAACCATCACCAAAGACCATTTTTTTTACACTCCAATCATTCTGATTTGGCAGGGACAGTCCTTTGTCACTTTATACATGAGTATATAAGGCATATAGCTTCTGCCAACCTAGCAGTTCGAAAACATGCAAATGTGAGTAGATCAATAGGTACCGCTCCGGCGGGAAGGTAACGGCGCTCCATGCAGTCATGCCAGCCACATGACCTTGGAGGTGTCTACGGACAACGCTGGCTCTTCGGCTTAGAATGGAGATGAGCACCACACCACAGAGTCAGACATGACTGGACTTAATGTCAGGGGACTACCTTTACCTTTTTATATAAGGCATGCTGTGGAACTTGCTCCGCCAATGTAAGTTTCCCTGTGTAGTAGAGAGACAGCTACACAGCTCCAGTTAAAGTTGTCGGCATGCAAAGTATGACCATACAGAACAACAGTTCTTTATGGTTGTGCCTCCATGTAAACAAAAAAGGGTTCATTATTATCAGAACAATGCATATCCAGCATTTCTAATAACAACATTCAGAGAGCAAGAAAATAAGCATCACGGATTTAACAATTAAAAGAAAAACAAACAAGGTTCCTAGTTGGCTGGGAAATTCAGGAAACTCTAATCCAAAAACATAAACAGTCTAAGCTGTTGTTTATTGTGCCTAGCAAAAAGAGAAAATTGTGATGAATTAACTTTTCTATCTACTAATACCAAAAAAGACATTCATTCTCTCTCTCTCGTGCGCGCACACACGTATATGTGTGCATATGTGTATTCCAACTATAGGGAATTTTTAGGAGCTCTCTCTTTCCTTGAAGCATGGAAAATATTAGTTATTATGGCATGGCTGAGGAGGGGAGACTTTCTGACTCAAATTACTTGGACTTTCTTACTGTTTACCCACCTTCCTTTTTTAAAAAAAAATATTCTGTAAGGCCAGAAGAGACTTCTCGCAATACTTCAAATAAATAAAATATCCAGCTGCACAAACACTATACATTCAGTGAGATTACTTTGGCTTCTTATGGAATATTTGACTTTCCCCAGAATGTAAATGATTAAAGAGAAGCCATCATATGAAACTGATTGGGGAGATGTTTAAAGTGGTAGAGCACTTTTAGAGGGATGGCACGAAGTGGAAGACCAGGAGAAAGGTAAAAGGTGGTCCAGTCATCCCCAAAGGTCAGAACATAAGACCATTATTACTATACAAAGCACTCTTTGAGCAACCTTCTATATATTAGAATTCTGCCTACTCCATTACAGAGACAGAGATAGTTTGTGCGCCCATGTGTGGGAAATCATTTCATGCCTCTGAGGACAGTCCACTAAGAATTTCTCCTATACAGTCCATACTGATAGATCTCATTTAAAATGTTGAAAATAATGTTATTTCAGTGCCAGGTCGGTGGAACATGCAATTCACCAAATTAAACACAGCTTTGCCATCATAAGGTGCAGGTTATCAACTACTCCACACACACACACACACACACACACACACACACACACACACCTGTCATCACATCATCATCATCATCATCATCATCATCATTTAATAACTTATTAATCGCCCTCCATCCGAGAATGCTCCAGGCGATTTACAGCTAAATTACAAAACATAAAATACATACATACAAAAATTAAAAATCAACAGAGATCAAATGCTCTAGTAAAAAGCCAGGTCTTAAGTGCGAGAGTAAAAGGCCCTAAGTCACGCATGGCTCTCATGTAGGGCGGCAAGGAATTCCACAAGGCAGGGGCAGAAATAGAAAAAGCCCTGTGCCTGGTCCTTTCCAAGTGCACTTCTCTAGGACCCGGTATATGGAGTAAGTCACGTTGGGCTGGTCGTTGCGACCTCCAATGATGAGAGAAGGAGAGGCGGTCCCTAAGGTATGATGGACCCTGGCCGTAAAGAGTTTTAAAGGTCAGAACTAGCATCTTATACAGGCCACGGTACTCAGTTGGAAGCCAATGTAAATGATGCAGCACTGGTGTTATATGGCATTTCATGGGCGTTCTTGTGAGTAACCTGGCTGCCGCATTCTGAACAATACGAAGCTTTCGGGTCATAGACATCGGAAGGCCCACATACAGGGCGTTGCAATAGTCCAGCCTAGACATGACCGTGGCATGGATGACAGTTGCCAGAGCCTCGTCAGATAGGTAGGGTGCCAGTTGCCTCGCTTGTCGTAGATGGAAAAAGGCCTGTTTGCTGGCAGCAGCGACCTGAGCTTCCATTGTCAGCTGTGAATCCAGGATGACACCTAAGCTCTTAACAGTGGTCGATGGAGATAGGGCAGCACCATTGAAGGTGGGTAATGGAGGAGTCAGACCTGCCAGGCGGCCATGCCAGAGAATCTCAGTCTTCGCCGGGTTCACCTTCAGTCTGCTAGCATGTAGCCAGTTTGACAGAGCTTCCAGACATAGGGTGAAATTGTCTGGAATTGATGTTGCTCCAGGCTCCAGACGCAGAAGGAGTTGGGTATCGTCTGCATATTGGTAGCAGTCCAGGCCGAAACTCCGAGCCAAACTAGCTAGGGGTCTAACGTAGATGTTGAAGAGAAACTAAAGACATGGTTTTGGGCCCAGGCTTTTGGACAATAGATGCAAGCAGCACTTTAAGGGAATGTGTGACTGGAACGACGATATGGCTGATGAGACTGTTTTACTGTTTTAATGATGGCTTATGTATTGTTAATTATGCTTTTATGTTAATTGTGGTTTTAATTTTGTAATTTGTTATGTAATGGCTTTGGAATGGGGCCCATTGTAAGCCGTCCTGAGTCCCCCTTTGGGGGTTGAGAAGGACGCGATAGAAATGCAAGAAATAAATAAAAACCACTTCCTTCCATGGGATAAAATGGTTCTGCCCCAAACCCCATATGATACAAGAGACAGTGCTCCAGGTTAAAACCATTTCTTTCCATGGGATAATATTGTTCTGCACCGAACCTGATATGATACAAAAGACTGCTGACGGTTGGGCAATGAAACAGGACAGGAAACTTTGATGGTTCCCACCCCACCTTTTTTTCAGTTGCAACCATGGGAGCTCTGAACATAATTGTTGCACTCTTGGTCTAGAGGCACCTAAGACCACAGCACCACACAAGAATCCAGAATATAAGCAGTTTATTGTAAAAGCACATAAAATATATGAAAAAGCAGGAATAAAGAAAGAGGAATAACCCAAAAAGGTTTAGCAAGAGGTGATAACCACACAGGAATCCAAATGTCTCATAAAAATCCAAAGGTGACACAGTTCAGAAATAGTCAAAAATCACAAGTACAGCATACATCCATATGCAAAAGGTATACTTAGTAAAACTTGAGCAGGTATCGTAAAACAAGAATATAGAAAACTTCCACGATACTTGAATACAAAACCAAGACTTGACTTGACACAATGACCAGAGACTCAGGCCTTCTAACCTGAAAGCCAACGTTGATGGAAATAACTTTAAGGTAAACAACTGGCTGTTAATAAGCACTCATGAAATCATGTCATTTCCCATGAATTTTCTCTATGTCTATCCCACATAATCCCGCTGACCGACGGAGACTGTTTTCTGCTCTGAACTGTAAACAAAGACTTTTGCTAATCTCCGTAATGCCAGGTGCAGAGCTTTCCATTTCACTTAGCTCTTTGCTTGACTTCTTATCTAATGATATTGTTTCTGGCTCCTCTGACTGACCTTGGAGCTCTTCACTGTCTGAGCCAGTCTCATTTTCCTGGCCTGAATCTTCATCACTTTGAGCCCCAGGAAATCCCACAATCCCTTCTGAATCATCAGTTAACTCATCAACCCCTGGCGGAGCTACAGCAATTGCTGGCCCTTGTTCAGAGTTCCCTCCTTTCAAGACATTTCTGCCTCTTTTCAACCCCGGGACATGTGATAAGCCCCTCCATGCTTGAAAGGAGGCTGAAGTGTTCTACAAGGGGGAATTTCTCAACGTTCATGAGATTGATTGCTGGAGTTCCCTCCTTTCAGGACACTTTTGCCTCTTTTCAACCAAGGAGGGTTATGCAAGATGGCCAGAAATACTTTAACTCATGTGATGAGCTCAGTGCCTCTCCATGTTTGAAAAGAGACTGAAGTGTCCTACAACTGGGAAATGTGATAAGGTGGGTAATCTCTGGCAGCTGCAGTTTAATGGGCCCACAGCAGAACAATACAGAATGGTTTTCAAAAACAGCAAGGGATTGCACTTCCCTTCTGCAGCTGGTGGTTGCCACTTGTTGCTGTAGTGAACCAGCTTGGCAGTTGGCCGCATGGACTTCACCAACACTGATCTAGAGTATCCCACTACAAATCAGCATTGAAATTTCTGGCAACCAGTGCTGGCCCCATCAGCTCTCTTTCACATGGATTTAGGTTTTAGGTCTGGTGGTGAGCTTCAGTGTCTGAGCAAAAAATAAGAAGGTTTGTTACAATAAGATACCATAGGGGTTGTTGTTGTCCAAGGCACTCTCAGAACTTAAATCCAACACCATAACACCATAGGGGTAACCCTCAAAAACTACTTAATTGGGGTTCATGTGACGGCGCAAGTGGTGTCACCTGTATGTGGAACTTTAATTTGCAAAGGTTTAAACTGTGTAACATGCCCCAACTTGTCTGTTTTCTCTGTAAATGTATAGTTGGATTGATTGGTTATTAATAGCTGTCAATCAATGTTGTTTGCACCAGTTGAATTGCTCCTCCTGCTCAATTGTTTTGACCCCCACCTCTTCCTAGAGAGCAGGGCAGTGTTTCCTTCTTCATTCTACCATCAGACATCTCAGCAGATGGACGTGAGAAAGACTTGGCTCTAAAGCCCTTAATTAATTTACTTCTCATCACCAATTCTGAGGTTCTTACCCTTGAGACTTATGCTTCATGTTCAGATCAACCTGGATGACGTTGAGAAGTCTCAAGCGCCTTCAGACCAGTTCTTTGGCACCAGAGGAAGGCTTTGTCCCTTCATAATATAGGCCATTGGAATTGGGGTTGTGATTATTCCGATATTCACAGCCATTGAGAAAGAGGGACCTGGAAAAGCTTCTCAGCTGCAAAACTCCTTGGACCCAAGCCAACCATAGACTGTAATGTATATTTTCCTTTACCCCTTTGAAACTTCCAGCGTATTGCCTTAAAGGGATAACTCTTTGTGAACAATAAAACCTATTTTGAGTTATCTACAGTGTTTTGATCCTTGGGAGTTCCAGTTTTCCTAAAGGAGGGCAAGAAGCAATCCCCTGGGGGAAAGATGTCACGTCCATGCCTCTTTCACTAAGAGTTATAGCCCCCAGGTGCGACGGCACAGTTCAACATGGTGGACCCACATGTTTTGCAAAGTTGCATTGGGGGCACACCTACCAGTGATATCAAGGAGAATGGTGGAGACAATCACTGTATTTAAAGAATGTGAAGGTGATCCATGACATCTACCTCCTTCAAGGTCGTAGAAGGAGGGAAGGCCAACTATGAGTGGGAAAATAACCTCTCCTATACAAATTACTATGTTGTTCTGGGATTTCCTGTGCTTCTGAGCATACTTAAATAATATATGATGGTAACATATGAGTGTTGGGAAATGAGAAAGCAGGGGGAAATAGGACAAAATGTATGTGATTCAAGAAGAGATGGGTAGAATATATCTACAACAAATTAATATTGGCATCTGCATGTTTCACACACCCCAAGAAACAGACACTTCAAAGGGGGAAGAAAAAGCAATCACACAAAATAATAATTAGTATTAATATCAATACAAACATGGATATGAATGCTACTAGTACCATCATTTTCTGTAGTCGTACTATGCCAATAGTTTTAGTCAACTGATGTATGTATGTCATAGAATCATAGAATCATAGAATCAAAGAGTTGGAAGAGACCTCATGGGCCATCCAGTCCAACCGCCTGCCAAGAAGCAGGAATATTGCATTCAAATCACCCCTGACAAATGGCCATCCAGCCTCTGCTTAAAAGCTTCCAAAGAAGGAGCCTCCACCACACTCTGGGGCAGAGAGTTCCACTGCTGAACGGCTCTCACAGTCAGGAAGTTCTTCCTCATGTTCAGATGGAATCTCCTCTCTTGTAGTTTGAAGCCATTGTTTCGCGTCCTAGTCTCCAAGGAAGCAGAAAACAAGCTTGCTCCTCCTCCCTGTGGCTTCCTCTCACATATTTATACATGGCTATCATATCTCCTCTCAGCCTTCTCTTCTTCAGGCTAAACATGCCCAGCTCCTTAAGCCGCTCCTCATAGGGCTTGTTCTCCAGACCCTTGATCATTTTAGTCGCCCTCCTCTGGACACATTCCAGCCTGTCAATATCTCTCTTGAATTGTGGTGCCCAGAATTGGACACAATATTCCAGGTGTGGTCTAACCAAAGCAGAATAGAGGGGTAGCATGACTTCCCTAGATCTAGGCACTAGGCTCCTCTTGATGCAGGCCAAAATCCCATTGGCTTTTTTTGCCACCACATCACATTGTTGGCTCATGTTTAACTTGTTGTCCACGAGGACTCCAAGATCTTTTTCACACGTACTGCTCTCGAGCCATGTGTCCCCCATTCTGTATCGCATGTTTTAAAATGAGTTCACTCATCAACAAACAGAAACTGCTAGGAAAATGAAAACATATAGGCTTCTGTTAAACTTAGTAAATTACCTTAAACTTCAACTAGAGAATAAAGTAGTCTATATACCACATGAGACATACTATTTCATGGTCAGCAAATTTCACAGTCTGTAAAAATAATCTCCTTATCTTGAGAGCCGAGCTTAAGAAATTCACATTAAATACAAATGTCTTATGGAAGTTGTAAGGGTACTTGGTTTTTTGACATCTCAGGAAGAAAAGACCCTATGAAATTCATGTGGTTGCCATAGGTCGGAAGTGACTTAAAGGCATATAAACACACACGCATACACTTTTAAAGGAAAATATGGCTAATTTTTTTTGCTATGCAATGCAACATTATTAAAATAGTTTTATACAATTATAGGTCATTATTTACTACAGGAACCTGCTTTTAAAATCCAAAGCCTAATTATAGCATTATTGTTATTGTTATTGTTAGTTATTGTTATTGTTAGTGCTAGTGGTATTGCTATTGCTATTGCTATTGTTATTATTACCAGGGCAAAACATGCTACACCACTACACCACTGGAGAAATTACACTGTTTAGCTGGTATTGCACCACCTGACATCCACCGGGAAGTAGCAGCCAATAGTGAAAGGATCATGGCACTGACATCTCCAGCCCATCCGCTGTTTGGGTATCAGCCATCACGTGAACGACTTAAATCAATAAATAGTTTTCTAAGATCTACAGAGAACACCTCAGCAAGCGAGAGTCCAAAAGTGGCAGGCTCAAACCCAGAACCTCAATCAGTGGCTGATACCAAATGAGAGACTCCCCGCTGGGCACACAGAAGACTGGGCGACTTGGAAGGCACTGAACAGACTGCGCTCTGGCACCACAAGATGCAGAGCCAATCTTAAGAAATGGGGCTACAAAGTGGAATCCATGACATGCGAGTGAGGAGAAGAGCAAACCACTGACCACCTGCTGCAATGCAACCTGCAATGCCACATGCACAATGGAGGACCTTCTTGCAGCAACACCAGAGGCACTCCAAGTGGCCAGATACTGGTCAAAGGACATTTAATCAACTACCAAGCTTCCAAATTTTGTGTTTTGTCTTGCTTGTTTGTTTTGTTCTGTTAGAAATGTAATACAATTGTCTGGTTGCTCCTGACATGATAAATGAAAATAAATAATCTCTGACGAAACCACTTGATGGACAGAAGCAAAGTTACCAGTAGAAATGATTGCAAACAAGAAAGTAGGATTACGTTTCAAATCCTTGTTATTCCCCTCCAATTTTTCCCAATCAGTACCTATCTTTACACAAACCTCCCAATTATGACATGAAAAGCAATAATGCCAGACTCTCTGAAGTTTTTAGCCTAAAAATGTCAATTTTCTCATACTAATTAACTGACTGGAGGTGTATTATCTCTAAATCTTAGATAAGTAGGAGTCAAGGGCTAAGCAGTTCATAATTTCACATCCGTTGTGAAGAATTTTACATTGCTAGCATTATGATTCTGAGCTCATCATAACCAATTTCTATGAAAGACAAAAACAAATGGATAACTCCACAAACATTTTTGATCTGACTTGTTGCTATTGCTTCTTGTTCCTCATCCAGATCCAAAATAGATTCCATTTTCAAAGTATCTTTTTAATACACACACGTACCGTGCTTATTAATTAATTTATATGTTTATGTGGTTCCTTTTCCCAACCTCTTCGCTGAGCCTGGAATCTCAGGTTTCAGCGGTGGCCGGGAGAGCTTTTGCACAACTAAAACTTGTGCACCAGTTGCGCCCATACCTTGGGAAGTCTGTTCTGGCCACAGTGGTCCACGCTCTTGTTACATCCCGAATAGACTACTGCAATTCATTCTACGTGGGGTTGCCCTTGAAGACTGTTCGGAAACTTCAACTGGTCCAGCGAGCGGCAGCCAGATTGCTCACCGGAGCAGCATACAGGGAGCACACCACCCCCCTGTTGTGTCAGCTCCACTGGCTGTCGGTTCAGTTCTGAGCACAATTCAAGGTGCTGGTTTTGACCTACAAAACCCTGTACGGTTCCGGTCCAGTGTATCTGTCCGAACGTATCTCCGTCTACATCCCACCCCGGAATTTGAGATCATCTGGGGAGGCCCTGCTCTCAACTCCACCGCTATCACAAGTGAGGTTGGTGGGGTCGAGGAGCAGGGCCTTCTCTGTGGTGGCCCCTCACCTGTGGAACTCACTCCCGGGGGAAATTAGGGCATCAACATCCCTCCTCTCCTTCAGGAGGAAGGTAAAGACGTGGTTGTGGGACCAGGCCTTTGGGCAATCTGACAACTAGATATGGACAACCAGATGGATAGGACTGACAGGACTGACAATTGTGGAATTGAAATTTGAACTATGAGATTGCGAAACGCTGACCATCAATGAGGAGAAATGGTTTGTATTGGTTTTATTGCTTTTACTGGTTTTATGGTTGTTTTTGCCTTGCAAGAATTGTTGTTTCTGTTAATTGATGTTATTGCTAGAATTGCTGTTTTCTGTTAATTGATGTTATTTTGTCTTTTTGTTGTTATGTGATGCGGGCATCAAATTGTGCCTTGCTTTTGTAAGCCGCCCTGAGTCCCCTTCGGGGTGGGAAGGGCGGGGTAGAAGCAACCGAAATAAATAAATAAATAAATAAATAAACCTGGTCCTAAAGAAAATCAGTTTTGGGTTGTTAATAATATAAGTTAGCCATCAGCACAGTATATACCTGTATGCAGAATGCATACATGAATGTTCAGCATTCTACTTTGCCAACTTCTCAAGGGAAATGGATTGCCACACAAAGCTACCTTAAGAATGGCTTATGGCACTCATCTATATTAAGTCAGTAATTCTTCAGTGAAACGAGTGGTTGGACACTAGTCAAATCATATTTCATTTGTACTAAGCAAGTTGTGATGGAACGCTGGGGGTTGAAGGAAAACTACGTGTCTGGCTACTCCCCAGTGGCTATCGGTATACCCTCTGATGTACTTCAGTTCTCCAAAATAAGACTCTTGAGACAGGATTAACACCAACCAAACAAGTGTACTGGAAACAAAGACAAAGTGAATTTCAGTCAGAGTTCTTGAAAGGTGAATCAAAATAAAGTATTACAAAGGCGCAGTTTGATGATTGAATTTGGTTACGCTGGAAATAAAGACTTGACAATATTCATAGAATATGAGGTAAATATTTGACTATAATTGTGGTAAGTGACTTGGTAAAAAACTTGGCTATTGAAATGATACGGAAATAGAATGGTGAAGTACAGAGCTAATAATACCTATATGGAAAAGAATACAAGCTAAATTGGTGGTAAAGTACAAGCTGTAGTTGGTAAATACTCTCTATGCTGACTAGGTGGTAAATACTAAGCTATATTGATGGTAAGTACAAGGTATGTACAAAGCTATAAGGTAAATACAAGGTTCTGATGGTAAATACTAGGCTATTGTTGTAGTTCAGCGTGTTGGTCGAGTTGCTACTCCTGGTAGCAGGGAGAATGGGTCTACTCGGGAGTCGGAGGGAGAACAGCAGCGTCAGCACATTAGGGAAATCATTATGGCTCCAAGTGATACTGACACATTTCCAGGCTTCTCCGATTATGAGACGGATGGGGAAGTGAGCAGAGGTGTAAAAAGGGCTGCTCGCGAGCCAGAATCTGAGGGGGAATTACAAAGGAAACATATTCGGGAAATACTTTGTGCACCAACGGAGGATGAAGATTTCCTTGGGTTTGAAGGGAGTTCTGGGTCTGGGAGTGATATGGAACAGGAGGAGGAATTAGATTGGACCCATGTGCAACAAATAAGGGACATCTGTAACCAACTCACCTCCAGTGAGGAATTTGAGGGGTTCACTTGGGAATTGGCAGCCAGGGGACTCTTGGCAAGATCTGAACCCTGACAATCATTGGCAGAGGTGGAGGGATGGGCACTCAGCTGCAGGTTTGGGGGCAGCTGAGAGTGATGACAAGAGGGTGGGGAGCTCATCAAGCTCTGAGGAAGAACTTTGAGATAAAAGTGGGTTCTGTTTGGATTGTACTTCGCAGAAGGCAAAGTGTCTTTATAGGACACAATCCTTTGTGCTGCCAATTTTCAACCTTGGGTCCCGGGCTACAGCTTCGTGTGTTCCTCAACTCCTGCTTCCTCGATGATTCCAGCGTTCCAGCCTTTGTTTACCAACGGATTGACCACAGACCGGTTTGACTACGTTTTTGGCTTTCTGGACTTTGAACTTTAATAACTTTGTGACTGAAACATTTCTTAGTTTTGGAACTTCGTTTTTCTATCTTCAGTGACTGTGTTTTTGTGCTTTACCTTTTTGCAAGCAGTTTGCTTAACTTTATGTTTAATCCACATTATAAGGCAGTGCTATAATCTGGATTATATTTTTGTTCCTGATTTCATCCTGCTTTTGATGCTAAGTTCTTACAGAGACTCTTTTGCACTGAAATTAAGTGCTTGAAGAAGCTGTGTTTTTGAACTCTCATTCTGTGTTTGGCTTAATTAAGGCTTCTGGGTCACGACAGCTATGGTATGCGTGTGCTATAGAATGCCTGTTTTAGATTGCCAGGCCAAAAACCCAGACAATTTCTGGCCCTTCTTCTCTAAAGCTCTGCTTCAAAAAAGTGGAGGGAAGAAACCTTTGCAACAAGCTCTGAGGCAGCAGGGCTAAACCATCAGAGCCAGGTCTCTAGGGGGATTTTAAGCTCCCCCCCCCCTAAAACTCAGCACAAACGGAACAGCCCACCCCAAAGAGAGGCCAAACAACGAAATGAACAGAGGAGGGAAAGCAACTTAGGTCAAGACATCACACAAGTCATCATTTCAATTATACCAAATACAATGCAGGTTGAACATCCCTTATCCTGAGTCCCAAAATCTGAAATACTGTAAAATTCAAAATTGTCCACAGGGATCACAGAGATAGTCATACCCTTGGTTTCTGGTGGTTCAATCTGCAGGGTATGCGAGTAAAATACAGCATGAAATTTGCCTGCAGGGTATGAGAGTAAAATAACTGAATTCCATTTTTTTTTAAACTTGGAGCCCGTATCCAAGATATCTCATTGTCTACCTATATGCAAATACAGCTATTCCAATTTTTTAAAAAAACAAAACGAAATGAAATTTCCAAATACTTGTGGTTCCAAATAAGGGATACTCAACCTGTATACGGTAGTATTTCAGAACAGGAACACCTCTGACCTTAAACACCACAACAACTTGGTAAAAGCAACAAGCAGTTTACTGAAGAATATATGTAGGCAAAGCAGCAAAATGGTAAAAAACAATACAGTCCCAAGACAAATAATAGTCCATGAGCTTCAAGACACAAGGTAAAACACAAGATTCAAAGGTACAAAAACCATAGAACAAGGCCGCATGAAAATCCAATGCACAGATCAGGAGCCTGGCAAAACTTGGTATATGAAACTCGGAACACTTGGAAACAATACCGTCATGAAATTCCAACGTTGACAAGACTGAGGCAACTTTTCCCCTTGTATCAATATAAAACTTTTTCCTGAACCCAGAATCAAAAGGAAAGCATTTCCCTTGCCCTTACAACCAGATAAGGGTTTCTTATCTCTCTTGTCCTGCAGATGAATTGACCTTTGTTGGGCTTTAGAACTTTGCCTCTGTTTACAAAAGACTTGCTTTCTATCTTCATTCTCATTAAATTCTGACAATTCATCTTCAGAAGATAGTTTCTCTGAGAAAGACTGTTGAGGGCCTCTCCCAGGAATGCGACCTTGTGAATCCTCATGAGACATCTCAGGCCTCTCGTCTGGGCTTAACTCATCCCCATTGCCAACAGACCCAGAACCAGAAAATCCTTCATCCCCATTCCCATCATGAACATCAGACACAATCATGGGCTGAACTACAACATATACAAACAGCAGATATGATCAACATAAAAGCTTACTAATACTAGCATTAAAGAATCCTCTTTCTAAATCCTCTGGTACAAAAACAGTGAGAGCAATGGCTGAATGTGAATTTCCATATTCTTTTTAGAAGTGTAAAGAACAATTATAAATTATGCTTAGATAGTACTTCCTATTGGCTGAAGTTCAAACAAACATGCACCACAGAAGACAATCACCCTTCTAAAATTCCAAGAAACTATTCTAAATACAAAAACCAAGTTTCATGCAAAAAGTTGATATTTCCTTTATTTAAAAAAAACAGAAAAAAGACAGCCTCTACATCCCTCGCGGTACCTTCAAGACTGTAAATAAATAAATAAATACTAAAGCTCTAGTACGCCTTTGGTTTTGCCAGAAAATGGGCATGGTTGGTTACACTAGGAGAAATACAGTAGAGTCTCGCTTATCCAACGTTCTGGATTATCCAACACAGTCTGCCTCCCGCCCAGAATAATGACCAGGGTGGAAGAAAGAAAGAACCCATGTCTGTTTTGCTGCTAAATTCGTAAATACAGTAATTACTACATAACATTACTGTGTAGTGAACTGCTTTATATGCTGATTTGTTGTAAAACATGATCTTTTGGTGCTTAATTTGTAAAATCATAATGTAATTTGACATTTAATAGGCTTTTCCTTAATCCCTCCTTATTATCCAACATTTTCACTTATCCAACAGTCTGCCAGCACATTTATGTTGGATTCATCGCTGAGTCTGAAACCCCAGGTCTTGGCGGTGACTGGGAGAGAATTCGCACAATTAAAACTTGTGCGCCAGCTGTGCCCGTACCTTGGGAAGTGTGACTTGGCCACGGTACATCACGCTCCGATTACATCCCGTATAGACTACTGCAACGCTCTCTACGTGGGGTTTTGAAGACCGTTCGGAAGCTTCAAATGGTCCAATGGGTGGCAGCCAGGTTGTTAACACGAGCGGTGCTCAGGGAGCACACAACTCCTCTGTTGCGTCAGCTCCACTGGCTGCCAGTCTGCTACCAAGCACAATTCAAAGTTCTGGCTTTAGCCTATAAAGCCATAAACGGTTCTGGGCCCTGCTTATCTGTCCGAACGTATCTCTCCTTATGAACCATGTAGGAATTTAAGATCTTCTGGGGAGGCCCTGCTCTCGGTCCCGCCTTCTTCACGGGTTTGGTTAGTGGGCACGAGAGGCCTTCTCAGTGGTGGCCCCTAGGGTCATTAGATCGGCCCCACCCTCTTAAAATTTCATTAAAAAGTCAAAGCATGGTTTTTTGAGCAGGCTTTCTCAAATGCAGTGTAGCAGACAAACCTTGATCTCGGAACGACTGGACAATGCGATTGGATAATGAGTTTGGTAATGAGATGTGGAGGATCTATGTTTTTATCAGTTTTATTACTTATTTAGTTTTATTTATGTTAAATGTTTTAACTGTTTTTTGTATTATTGTGATCACCAAATTGTGCCGTTTTGTAAACCGCCCTGATTCGCCCTCAGGCTGAGGATGGCAGTATAGAAGTATAGTAAAGAAACAAACAAACAAACAAATAAATAAGCGAGACTCTACTGTACTTAATTCTTACTCAAAAAAAAAACCAAACAAACAACTCAGCAACATGTATTTTCAGATAAGCACCCCCAAGTGATTGCAACCAATTCAGCAAACAAAACAAGACTGATTGAATCCACTTATCCAAGTGGTCCTTCTCAGCTGGAATGGGGCACCGAAAAGCATACGGAAAAAGTTATCCGAGTTCTCCTATCCCATACTAAGCGTGTAATTTCTTGGCCACTTTCGGTTATAATTTCTAACTCTGCAACAGCACCAGTCTTATATTTCCAAAAACCGAGCAGTACATCTGTTACAACTCAAGCACAATGGTTGGCTCTGCACTGAAACAGGAAGCGTAACCCAATCGCCTCCAATTTCTAGCCATTTTTGAAGCAACAAGATTCAAAACTTCAGAGGAGGGAAACATCTGCTAAGTCCTTGTAACCTGAACATGCAATGCTTTCTGCTACTTCCCTACTTGCCAACACAAACATTTTGTTTAAAGGCAGAACTGTGGCAAGTATCTGATAATGGCTCCTAATTTTAGATATCGTGAAAGTTCAGGAGATGCCATGGAGATAACGGTTCCTATACTTTGGCAAGTTTATTCTGTTCTGTTTTCTGAAAGAGGTTTGAATTTTCCTCCCTTCCCATGCCAACTCATGCCCATGTAGCACTCCATTAGTCTTCTAATGTTCCAGCATTCATCATCTGCATATGAACCCATCCAACATGGTTCAAACAATGGTTTTTCAAAGCACCAAAAGCAGACCAGCAAGGCAAGCACATTTGTACACATTTACAGTCATAAAACCATTTCCAAAGCCAACTAATATAGAAGATGCTTAAATGACACAAATATCCACAAATCTCCAAAAAGTGAGTAGATTTCAGAAATGATCCAAAGAGGTATAAAACACCATTCACCTACCATTGACTTGGTAAACGGACGAGCCAAAGAGAACAGCAGGGTATACACCCACCAGTTCTGATGGAGGGACGAATACATCATATTTCCCGGGTGCACGGCATTTGACGTCACGCCGTGAGGAGACAGGCGGCGGTTGAGTTCGTTGGACATCAGAATATTGCAAAGCTTAGACCGATTGTAGGCCAGCATAGCCCAATATTCTTTCTTAGCAGGAGAGAGCATGTTGAGGTCAAGTTTTCCTGAACTGTCTTTGATTTCCGTGAACCTTTAAAAAAGCAAACATATTTTACGCTTTATAGTGGACTTGTTCCCATTTTTTAACTTATCGTATACACTGGAGTATGAGCCGAATCAAATATAAGCTGAGGCACCTAGTTTTACCACAAACACTGGGAAAACTAGGATGGAAAATGCAGCAGCTACTGGTAACTTTCAAAATAAAAATAGATACCAAAAATTGCATTAATTGAGGCATCCGGAGGTTCAATGTTTTGGAATATTTACAAAAAGCTGTAATTTAAGATAAGATTGTTCAACTCTGATGAAACCATTATTCTAACCTTCTTCAATGTAAATGTGCTTACGTATCCTTCCAATAATAATAGAGTAAAATATTAAATGTAATAATAACGAAGAAAGAAATGATGAGGAATCCTTTGTTGCTCTTTTGGTGTGACTTTCTTTTCCGTGGTATATGTGTTATGGTGGAACTCCTGAGATGTGAATATTATGTGGATGTTTATGTATGGTTCTCAAGAAAAGAAAAGGAAGGGAGAAAAAGGGGGAAAAAAGAAAAGAGAAGGGAAAGAATTGAAAAAAAGGAAAAAAATATGTAATCATATGTGGACAAGCTGGAATGCTATACAATAGAAAAAAGTGATTCCTGGAAAAGTTGTATATGTTGGCACAATGCTAATGAAACATTTGATTATGGTTTTGGACATCTTTCAATTTACGCAAACTGGGTCTTTGCAGTTGTCCATGCCTGTGTATGTAAAATAGTCAGAAAGCTCTAGTCATAAGAGAGTACTTTGTTGCCTGCTCCCATCCTTGTTTTCTTTTTTATTGATGTAATATCAAGATGTATTTGGGCATACTCTGAAACCATCTTGATCATGAAGATACATTTCTTGCCTTGTAAGGAATCCCCCCCCCCAAAAAAATACATTGGCATTTATCTTTTGCATATGATATGGGGGTGGGAGTAGCTGATGACACTATTGATGTTAGCTAGATAGACACAGTTCTAGTTAGGAATAGTTTGCATGGATTTTCCTTTGAAAGTGTCTTAAACTCGAGTGAATGGTATAATATGTTATACTTACTTTGTACAAGTTGCTGTCTACATACAGATCTAGACATGTTCCAGTATTTCTGAACGTATATTTTCTGATTATATATGAGATTGTGTCAAATAATTAATTTTAAAAAATATTTAAGAAAAAGAAAAAAATAGGAGACAAATGTTATATAGAATGTTAATCTATAAGGTTCATCTCAAAAAGGATTAATATGTAAAAGAAAACAATCCTCATGGTGGTGGGAACTATAAATGTTGTGTATGTATTAAAATAAATATATATAATAAAAGAAAAAAATAAAGAGAGTAAAATAAGCATCCCACAGTTGCCTATACTTGGCATAGACAAACCAACAATTGGAATACATTCTTTACAACACACCAATTGCTCTCAGGAGTGTAAAGAATCTTTACAAATTTCCTCATCTTCAATAAAATGAGAAAATTGTATGCTGACATGTTTAATCACATAATACAAGGTATTAGATGATCAGAACACCATTTTTCATTTTATTGAGGACTAGCTGTCCCCTGCCACAGGCCCATAGACAGGATTTCGTTTCGGGGGGGGGGGGCTGAATTTTTTTCAGGGGGGGGGGGGGGGGGGGGTTGGGGGGGGGGGCTGAGTTTGGGGGGGGGGCTGAGTCTGAGTGAAAGAGGGTCTAGCCGAGCAAACCTTTTGTATCATTACCCCAATACCCCCATGCATATGGGATATATTGAGTATGGTGATCAGATCATGATATGAATAAACATAACAGTTTAAATAA
>NW_026847993.1:11083189-11192486 GCF_025583915.1 Anolis sagrei ordinatus | reverse complement strand
TACATTTTATATAATTCATCCTAATTACACAACCCCCATCTGCCTTTAAATTTAATTAGAATACACCTTCTATAAGAGGGATGTCGAAAGCCAAGAACTTTGCATGCTTAGTGATGATGCATTGTCTTATAGACAAGACTAGAGACAACAGAAGAGGGGGGAAATCCTTGCCGACTTTTTATGTGATGCATTTGATAGCAATGCAGAGTCATAAAGATATTTCTCTAAAATTACATTCAGAAAAACTAGTTTAAATCACGTTATTTCCATTCTCTTCTCTTTATATTAGGTAAAAGTAAAGGTTTTCCCTTAAAATAATCTTTATTGAAGTGTTCATATTACATAAAAGTTAAAAATATAAGTCGGAAGTGAGAAAGACGAAATGGAAAGTGGGGGTGGGAGGGGGTGTGAAAAGTAATAGGAAAAGAATAAAAAAACGTGTAATATTGTGTATTATGTTTTTTATGGTTTTAATTGTATACTGTGCACTGTATATTTTGTTGTAAACCGCGTTGAGTCGCCAGTTAGGCTGAGAAACGGCGGTATACAAGGACAGTAAATAAATAAATAAATAAATAAATAAATAAATGAGGGGTTTCAAGAAAAGATAAAGGAGCAGACGAAAGTTTTAAAAAGAAAGAAATACTAGATTTAAACTTTTTCTTCCAGATTGACTTCCAAGATTCTTGATCTCTTCCTTTTCCTTCTTTCTTTCTTCTCTTTTTTTCTCTCCTTGAAATGTCTCCCAAAGGGAAACCAATTTTGACTAGTTTATATTTAATATATCTTACTATAATTATAAAAAAAATTGTATATTTTTTGTCTATTTTTCCTAATCTCCCAAGCTGTTCTTTGTCCCTTTATTTGTTATTTAATTTAGAAATTCATTAAATAATGTCCAATCTGTCCCTGTCTCTGCAATTCCTTTGCTTCTTTGTAGTAGGTAACTTAACCTATCCATGTTTCTAACGTCCATTATTTTCTTTTTCCAATCCTCAATTTTAGGTGTATCATTTTTCCTCCATAATTTGGCATAACACATCCTTGCGGCTGTTGTGGAAAGAAATATCAATTTGTCATTATTTTTTTCAATATTTCCATTTGTGATTCCCAGTAGAAAAACTTCTGGTTTCAGGGGTATGTGAATTTTCAGAATTTTCTGTAACGTGGCATAGATTTCCTTCCAAAAACTTCTCGCTTTTTTACACTGCCACCACATGTGGAAAAATGTTCCTTCTATAGTACCGCATTTCCAACATTTTGGATTCAAATTTTTGTAGCATTTATTTAATTTGTATGGTGTCATGTACCACCTAAAGAACATTTTTGCCCAATTTTCTTGCATGTCATATGCTCTTAGATACCTAATTTTTTTTTCCAAATTGTTTCCCACTCATCCAATCGACCTGCCCACGTTTTTGGCCCATTTTACCATACATTCTTTTACTCCTTCCTCTTCTGTGCTCCATCTCAGTAACTCTCTATATATTTTGGATATTTTCTTCTTTCCTGTGTCACAAATTCTATCCCATGTATTTCTTTTTGTTTTTGGTTTTTTAAGTCCCTTCTGCTGTGTTTTTCAGTGTTTTATGAGCGATGGTCACTCGTCGGCTTGATAGGTGTATTGTGTCCAAATATGGTGCCAATTCATCCAGTGGTTTTTGAGTTATGTTAATCCCACAAGTGAACATTACATTTTTTATTTATATAGATGAGGAAAAACTGGCACAGTAGTGTTACTTGAACTTTATGAATTTTATCCACTTCACAATGAAGATGTCTCCTGACAAGTATTAAAAATTACAAAACATTACTTGCGAACGTTGTGCGCTTTCAAGTCATTTCTAACTTCCATCCCCTGTTCAGATATCAGCTAGTACGTCAACACATTAAATCAAGAAATAGTTTTCTATGATCTACAGAGATACTTGCAGGAACACCTCAGCAAACGAGAGTCTAAAAGTGGCAGGCTAAAACTTGGAACCTCAATCCATAGCTGATACCAAATGAGAGACTCCCCCCTGGGCACAAATAAGACTGGGTGACTTGGAAGGTGCTGAACAGGCTGCGCTCTGACAACATGAGATGCAGAGCCAACCTTAAGAAATGGGGCCACAAAGTGGAGTTCACGACATGCAAGTGTGGAGAAGAGCAAACCACAGACCACCTACTACAATGCAACCTGAGCACTGCCACGTGCATAACGGAGGACCTTCTTATAGCAACAGCAGAGGCACTCCAAGTGGCCAGATACTAGTCCAAGGACATTTAGCATAATGCCAAGATTTTAAACTTTGTGTTTTTTTTAAAAAAACATTACAACTGTAGCCTTGATTCACTCCTGATACGATAAAAAAAAATCCGACTTATGGCAACCCTAAGGCATTTTTGTGAGAATACTAAAAATGGGTTGGATATGAGAGTTGTAGTTCCGTCTTTTAAATGCAATTGTTGCACCACAATACTTAGGAGCCCCTGGTGGCGCAGTGGGTTAAACCTTTGTGCCAGCAGGACTGAAGACCGACAGGTTGCAGGTTCAACTCTAGGAGGGTGTGTATGAGCTCCCTTTGTCAGCTCTAGCTCCCCATACATGAGAGAAGCCTCCCACAAGGATGGTAAAACATCAAAACATCCAAGCGTCCCCTGGGCAATGTCCTTGCAGACGGCCAATTTTTTCACACCAGAAGCGACTTGCAGTTTCTCAAGTCGCTCCTGACACACAAAAAAACCCACAATACTTCCTTTTTTTGGTATTACCTGAAAAAATAAAAAGCCATTTACTGCACTGTTGAAAATTCAAATTGCATATAACTAAAACACGTTGGTTTCTGAACTTCAGTAACAGGAGAACCATTGCTATTTGTCTTTATGTTCTATGTTCTGTACACCGCCACGAGTCGCCTTCGGGCTGAGAGTGGCGGTTAACAAGTGCAAATAATAAATAAATAAATAAATAATAATCTTCTCCGGTGTACAAGTATTGTGTACAGTGGAGTTTACGTGTCCAAGTCACTATAGATGAGAATTGTCCCTGCTTTGAATCCTTTTGGATTAAAAATTGATGGCGAGGAAGGGGCCGGAACATTGGTGATATGCCATCAATACCCTTAAAGGTATAAAAGATGAATGTGAACAAAGCCAAAATGAGCTCTGGCGGAGTCTAATGTTTTTTAAGTATACCCATGGCATGACTGAACACAAATCAAAGTAACTAGTTGACGTTTTTTAATTGGGTCTGACAGAGTCATTAAACACCAGCTGCTTCGCACATACCCCATACCCACCCTTTAAATAATACCGAGGACTTCTACATGAGCAGGAGGAAATTTTCCAGGTAACTATCTGCCTGCCCTTATATTTGAGGGTTGTTTAATTGAGAAGTAACAGGAAATAAATTCTAAAATTGTTTAATGGAGGGTTTAATGGATGAAAGCATTTATTTCATAGAATCATAGAATCATAGAATCAAAGAGCTGGAAGAGACCTCATGGGCCATCCAGTCCAACCCCATTCTGCCAAGAAGCAGGAATATTGCATTCAAATCACCCCTGACAGATGGCCATCCAGCCTCTGTTTAAAAACTTCCAAAGAAGGAGCCTCCATCACCCTCTGGGGCAGAGAGTTCCACTGCTGAATGGCTCTCACAGTCAGGAAGTTCTTCCTCGTGTTCAGATGGAATCTCCTCTCTTGTAGTTTGAAGCCATTGTTCCATTGCGTCCCAGTCTCCAAGGAAGCAGGAAACAAGCTTGCTCCCTCCTCCCTGTGGCTTCCTCTCACATATTTATACATGGCTATCATATCTCCTCTCAGACTTCTCTTCTTCAGGCTAAACATGCCCAGCTCCTTAAGCCGCTCCTCATAGGGCTTGTTCTCCAGACCCTTGATCATTTTAGTCGCCCTCCTCTGGACACATTCCAGCTTGTCAACATCTCTCTTCAATTGTGGTGCCCAGAATTGGACACAATATTCCAGGTGTGGTCTAACCAAAGCAGAATAGAGGGGTAGCATTACTTCCCTAGATCTAGACACTATGCTCCTATTGATGCAGGCCAAAATCCCATTGGCTTTTTTTGCTGCCACATCACATTGTTGGCTCATGTTTAACTTGTCCACAAGGACTCCAAGATCTTTTTCACACGTACTGCTCTCGAGCCAGGCATCCCCCATTCTGTATCTTTGCATTTCGTTTTTCCTGCCAAAGTGGAGTATCTTGCATTTGTCACTGTTGAACTTCATTTTGTTAGTTTTGGCCATTCATCTCTCTAATCTGTCAAGATCATTTTGAATCCTGCTCCTGTCCTCTGGAGTATTGGCTATTCCTCCCAATTTGGTGTCGTCTGCAAACTTGATGATCCTGCCTTCTAGCCCTTCATCTAAGTCATTAATAATAAATAAATAAATAAATAAATAAATAAATAAATAAATCATTTAATAACTTATTAATCGCCCTCCATCCGAGAATGCTCCAGGTGATTTACAGCTAAATTATAAAAGATAAAGTACATACATACAAAAATTAAAAATCAACAGAGATCGAATGCTCTAGTAAAAAGCCAGGTCTTAAGTGCGAGAGTAAAAGGCCCTAAGTCACGCATGGCTCTCATGTAGGGCGGCAAGGAATTCCACAAGGCAGGGGCAGAAATAGAAAAAGCCCTGCGCCTGGTCCTTTCCAAGTGCACTTCTCTAGGACCCGGTATATGGAGTAAGTCACATTGGGCTGGTTGTTGCGACCTCCGATGATGGGAGAAGGAGAGGCGGTCCCTAAGGTACGATGGACCCTGGCCGTAAAGAGTTTTAAAGGTCAGAACTAGCATCTTATACAGGCCACGGTACTCAGTGGCCTGTAAATGTTGAAACACTCAAATGTAAATGTAAATGTTGCAGCACTAGTGTTATATGGCATTTCATGGGCGTTTTTGTGATTAGCCTGGCTGCCGCATTCTGAACAATACGAAGCTTTCGGGTCGTAGACATTGGAAGGCCCACATACAGGGCGTTGCAATAATCCAGCCTAAATAAATAAATCATAGGCTGCACTCCAACAATGATAACACATTGGGTCTCTTCTAAAACCCTAACTATCCAGTGCAGTAAAAGTAATACAAGTATATGTTGGATATTCATATAACATGATTTAATGCATGACAACATCTCTTAAAAATGGGAAAACAATTAGTTGCTAGGTCTGGACACACACCATTTATTTATTGGGGAATATGTTTCCATAAACTGATCTCCGCATAACGAAGCCATGAATGCTGCAATGTTTTATTGTTTGCCTCCCTTTCAATCAAGCTTTAAATTCTAAAAAGATATACTTGAACTCTGCTTATTATTGTTATTAAGAACGGGGGGCGGGGGAATGACTCTCTCCAAATGTAAAAATGTGAAAAACTATCGGAGATCAGCATTACACAGAGAAACAAGCAGCTGACAATTCAACATAATCTCTCATTAAATAACAGCTCATTTATACATATCCCATTGTGCCCTCACATCTGGCAAGTGACTTGAGTTGGCAGATTTATTCCTACCGCTAAACCCGCCTGCCCTGCGGTAGCCTACCTCCCTTGTAATGGGACTCCACCACTTGCTTTCACAAACCTGGCGTGATTTGCAAAGATAAGAGCATCCAAGATTTATTTGAGTGTTTCAAATTTCATTTTGATTTTCTCCCGCTTTTACCGCTACCTAATTACTAGATGTCTCATGTCTGAGGGGAGGGAAGGATTAAAACAGGCCTTTTTTCAATTGCTTCCTTTCATTTCTGCTGTCGTAAATTTGAAAATGCTTAAAGTAAATCTATCTGCAGTATGTCATGTAAGCCCTTGTGTTGCAAAGTGATAAAAGGGCTCCGGCTGACCCTTGGCTGCCTCTCAGCCAGGTCCCAGGGGCTACATTTTGGGAAACACATTGTAAAAAAGCAAGCTTCATTGTAGCTCACAAAAGGGAGGAGAGGAGGACAAGTTCTGCATCTGCACTCCTCACACTCACATCTTACTTAACACAACAAATGAATATCTTGCCTGAGCATCAAATTCAGTAACCCTTTGTTATACCAACAGTCGCCAAATTTGGGTCTTCAACTCCTAGAAGTCATAGCAAGTTGAGGTCTAAAGTCTAGGACGTTGTGTTTGAAAACCATTGCACTAACCACACATGTTGATTTTAAAACATCCTCCCCTATACCTTTTGTTTGAAAATAATACATTATTCATTCAGGGAGAAAGGTGGGATACAAATAAAGATTATTATTATTATTATTATTATTATTATTTCAAAACAAATGACTTTTGCTTTAGTGGTTGCATCACATATCTATTCCAGGGATAGAGAAAGGAATGGAAAAATATATTGAAAATTTTCTAATTACCTTTCTATGTAATAACTGAGAAAATATTTTTTTTAATGTGCTAAAAAGAGAAGCACGTGACAACTCACCTGTGTGATTCAGAAGAAACCATCACCACTCTTGCAGGCGCTGAGCGACAAAGAAGATCTTTGAGGAGCTGGACAAGATAAAAGTGTCCCAAGTGGTTGACCTGGAAGGTGGACTCCAGACCATCTTCGGTCAATTGCCAAGGAACACCAAAAACGGCAGCATTGCACACCAGCACATGGAGAGACCTTTAAAAAGAAGCGATCCTCAATAAGCATCTTTCAGTAGAAGCTACACACATCTGGTTTCTTTTGGGTATCCATTCTTATGAGGAGAAAGATACATACAAGTTGAATATCTCTAATCTGGATTTCTGAAAGCAGAAATCCTTGGGACTGTTATTATCCAGGTGGGGGGCACTAGAGAGAGAAGGATAGTCCATTTTATGGGGGTGGAGGGTGGTTTGAAGGAGTCAAACCATTTCCTCCTGTTATTCTTGTCACCCATGTCACCACATAGCCCCAAATGACTGGCTATTGGGATCTCCTGCTCATGAGATCTGGCTGAACAAGTGGAACTGTTGATGGAAACTTCTTGCTGAACAGAAGGAAGGTGTATTTTTATCTGATGTTTATGAGGCCTGGTTCAGTTCAGGGTCAGCTCTGGTTAGTCCTTGGATAGGAGACTAAGTATTGGTCTGGTAGCAATACATCTTACCAATCAAAAGGTTGGCAGTTTGAAGGTCAGGTCAGGGTGAGCACCTGATTTTCAGCCCAGCTTATTTATTTATTTATTTCGGGTACTTTTACCCCGCCCTTCTCAACCCCCGAAGGAGGACTCTGGGCGGCTTACAAAAAAGGCACAATTCGATGCCTATACAAATTACACATAATATACAGAACCATAGTTAAAAGCAGTTATCACAGTTAACACAATCAACAACCAGTACATAACACATCATATAAAAACTATTCTCGTGATCAGCATTTAGTCTTTCAGAGTTGCATACATTTAATCCATTAATTATTTCCTAATCATCATCAAAGTTCTTTCTTTATCTGCCCGCTTGTCCAAATGCCTGGTCCCAGATCCATGTCTTTAGTTTTTTCCTAAAGGAAAGGAGCGATGTTGCAGACCTAATTTCCCCGGGGAGTGAATTCTACAGGCGGGGGGCCACCACCGAGAAGGCCCTGCTCCTCGTCCCCGCCAATCTCACTTGTGATAGAGGTGGGGTCGAGAGCAGGGCCTTCCCAGAAAATCTTAGACTCTGGGGTGGGACATAGAGGGAGATCCGTTCGGACAGATACACTGGGCCGGAACTGTATAGGGTTTTGTAGGTCAAAACCAGCACTTTGAATTGTGCTCGGAACTGGATCGGCAGCCAGTGGAGCAGACACAACAGGGGGGGTGGTATGCCGCCCCGGTGAGCAGTCTGTTTTGTTACCTCCTGTCATCTGCTTGGATCTTATATGTTGTGTCAATGTGTCCATGTTCATTATGTACATTAATTTTAGTCTCCAATCATCTAATTTTGGAATTTCCTCATTTTTCCACTTGCTTGCTAAAACTAATCTTGCTGCAGTTGCCATGTGGAAAAGGAGCTTGTCTTTATTCTTGTCCACCCCAAAGTCAAAGATTCCTAGTAAGTAATACTCCGCTTTCTTTTCTATTATTAATTCCAATATTTTGGTTGTTATTCCATGTATCTCCATCAAGAATTTTTTGACTTTCTTGCAGGTCCACCAGAGATGGAAAAAGGTGCCTTTCTTGTCTTTGCACTTCCAGCATCCTTCAGCTACATTTTTATAGTACTTTGCTAACTTACTTGGTGTTCAGTACCATTGGAACATCATTTTAATCCAATTTTCTCTTAAGCTGTAGGAGTTGGTCCATTTTAGTTTTGTCTTCCATATTTTTTCCCATTCCGGTATTCCTATGGTATGGCCTAGATTGGCTGTGTGATGTAACTATTTATACTATTTCTTTCCGTTTTCCAGCTTAGTAGAATTTTGTATAATTTTGTGGTTCCTTTTTTCTCCACTACCATAATCCTTTCCCATTGTTTTTCTCTGTTTTCAAATCCTTCTTTTTTATCTTTATTAAATGCCTCATTTAATTGCCTATGTTGAAACCATGAGATTTTACCGAACGTCTCTTTAATCTCATCCAGTGTTTTAAGCTTAAATCCTTCTCTATCTTTCTTTAGAATGTCCTTATACCTAGGCCAGTTTTCCCACCCAAGCTCTCTTATTTGGGATGCCTCTAACGGGGAGATCCATAAAGGTGTCCTTTGATAGAATTTGTTTTTGTACTTTTCCCAGATTTTAATTAATGACGATCTGACAAAATGGTTACCAAAGTTCTTTTCTATTTTCTTCTTGTCGTACCACAGGTACACATGCCAATCGCTGCGCATGTCGTGTCCTTCTAACGCCAGTATTTTAGGATTATTTATATTGGCCCACTCCTTTACCCAAATCAAGCCGCATGCGTCATGGTATGTTTGTAATTCAGGGAGTCCTAATCCGTAGGGCGGAATATAAATGTTTTAAATAAATTAATAAATTAATAAATTTGCCAATTATCAATCGGTCTGGTTGCCATCATCTTGGTTTTTCGTTTTTTAATGTTTAACTGCAACCCAGCTTTTGCACTTTCTTCTTTCACCTTAGTTAGAAGGCACCTCAGTTCTTTCTCGCTTTCAGCCATCTGTGTGTATAGTATGTTTATTTCCTCAGGTAGTGAAAGGAATAAAAAAAAACAAAAAAAGAAAGAGCTTGTTCCTCGGAAGCACAGAAAGCCTTCTTTTAAAAGGATATACGAGATCGATAATGAAATCTAAACTAAATTGTTCTGCTCAATTAAATCTTGGAATGTAGCCGTGCCGTGAGATAACTCTTATTTACTTTTCCAGAAAAGTCACTTTTGTGTTACTCCACCTTCTATTTATTTATTTACTGTATTTGTATACCGCCCCTCTCAGCCTTCCGGTGATTCGAGGCAGTTTACAAGGCAAAATTCAATGTCACCAAAAACACAATTACAATATAAAAACTTTAACATCAATAAAATCATAACAGCTGTAATAAAACATAATTCAATAAATATTAATTAAATCTCTCACTAACCCTAACCCCAAACCCTGCCCCCCGTACCTTTTATATTAAACATAATAAAATTATTAAAAAAATAAAAACTATGTCCAATCCCATCTTGTAGTTGATTCCATTCTTATGTCCGTTACTCAGTATTCGCAAATGCCTGCTTGAATAGCCATGTCTTGAGTTTTTTTTAAAAATGCTAAAAGTAGGGCTGGGCGGTTTCATTTCGTAATTTCGTAATTCGTTAAAAATTCGTTATTTTTTTTGTTACGAAGCGATAACGAACCATTCAGGAGCATCTAAAAAACGAAACGAATTTTTCAATTCGTTTCGTAATTGCTTCGTATTTGTTTCGTATTCGTTTCGAAATCGTTTCGAAATCGTTTCGTTATTATTTCCGCATGTCTGGGGCAAGTTTTATAGCTGTTTGTTTAATCAGTGAAAAAAAATTATAAATATCACACCAACAGTCAACAACAGAGGGAGAGGGAAGCTTCAGAAGTTCCCCCTGTCCCATTTGGAGGTTTTTTAGCGTATTGCGCGGTCGCGTCCGCCATTAACGAATCGATTCGTAATTGTTGTATTCGTTTTGTAATTTTACGAAATTTCGTAAATATCGAACTTTTTTAAAGAAAAATTTCAGAATTCTTTTAAATATCGAAACGCAAAAAAACCCAAAAAACGAATCGAGTTTAGAAACAAATTTTTCCGTGGTTGCCCAGCCCTAGCTAAAAGTGAAGAAACTGATCTAATCTCCATAGGAAGTGTGTTCCATAGCTAAGGGGCCACCACTGAGAAGGCCCTGTCTCTCATCCCCACCAGCCGTGTCTGTGATGATGGCGACACCGAGAGCAGGGCCTCTCCAGATGATCTTAAAGTCCTCGAAGGTTCATAAGGGGAGATGCGTTCAGACAGGTAAGTTGGGCCAGAACTGTTTAGGGCTTTATAGGCCAAAGCCAGCACTTTGAATTGTGCCTGGTAGCAGACTGGCAGCCAGTGGAGCTGGCGCAACAAAGGAGTTGTATGCTCCCTGAGTGCCGCTCCTGTTAGCAACCTGGCTGCCGTCCGTGGGACTTTGATGCTTCTGGACAGTCTTCAAAGGCAACCCCATGTAGAGAGCATTGCAGTAGTCTATATGGGATGTAACAAGCGCATGGACTACCGTGGCCAAGTCAGACTTCCCAAGGTACGGGTGCAGCTGGTGCACAAGCTTTAATTGTGCAAATGCTCTCCTAGTCACCGCTGAGATCTGAGGTTCCAGGCTCAGCGATGTGTCCAGGATCACACCCAAGCTGTGAACCTGCGTCTTCAGGGGGAGTGCCACCCCATCCAACACAGGTTGTAACCCTATGCCCTGTTTGGCCTTAAGACAAACCAGGAGAACCTCTGTCTTGTCTGGATTCAATTTCAATTTGTTAGCCCTCATCCAGATCGTCAGAGCGGCCAAGCATCGTTCAGGACCTGAACAAGTTATACAAGTTTGTTTTCAAAAGCAGAACTGTATCTTGTACGCACAACAAAATAAACTGGAATCTAAATGTTGGGAATTCCCTTGGAAGAGATTAATGATAGGACACAAGCGTTTCACTGTGAAAGATGAGTTTATAAACTCGAGGACTCCGATAACATTTATAACAAATCTGTCCCAGATAAAATGCAAACCAATTATACAAATCGACCCAAAGAGTCCCATTGTGTTTTTAATTTTGTTTCTTTAGTTTACTATTTGGTACTTTTAATCAATGCAATTTTGTTTAAAATTTCCAAGCCATTGTTTTGATTGCTCTTGCCCTTTCTAATATTCTTCATGGTTTTATTATTGTAAATTGAATTTTTAATTAAAATACTGTACATACATACTCTTTAAAATTCTCTCATTAACCATTAAGGCTATAAAATGGCAAAATGCTTACTACTTTATTTGCAGCAAAAGATACTTTAACTGTACATATTAAATTATAAATATTTTACATGCTTATCTACCCAATATGCCCCTCATGGCTGGTTAGGTCTTGCCTCGAAACACGAGAGTCTTTAGTTCAAACAACTGTTTTCCTTTTCAGACCTGAATACATCCACTTTCATGAAATTTCAAAAGGCAAACAGAAAGATTATCAAGACTGGATTCCTTGTTTGCTCCAAGATTTGGGAGAATAAAAGTTAAATCAGCAGGTCTCTAATAATGAGAGATGCCTGGTCGGTAAGACAGAAGACTTGTATTATGTGTCTGGGTTCCGACAAGATCATTATGTTAGCTTTTGTATTGGATCACACGTCGGACACTTTTCAAGTGTCTAGGACTATATGATGTATCGGCAAATAATGTGTGCAGATCTGAGCAGGGCGGCCTTTTGCAGCTGACAGGTGGTAATTTTGTCAATGCCAATTGCTTTTAAGTGCAGGCCAAGGTCTTTAGGCACTGAACTCAGTGTGCCAATCACCACTGGGACCACCTTGACTTGCTTGTGCTAGAGTCTTTGCAGTTCAATCTTTAAATCCTTGTATCGTGTAAGCTTTTCCAGTTGCTAGAGAGATATTGACACGCTGGAATGTGTCCAGAGGAGGGCAACTAAAATGATCAAGGGTCTGGAGAGCAAGCCCTATGAGGAGCGGCTTAAGGAGCTGGGCATGTTTAGCCTGAAGAAGAGAAGGCTGAGAGATATGATAGCCATGTATAAATATGTGAGAGGAAGCCACAGGGAGGAGGGAGCAAGCTTGTTTTCTGCTTCCTTGGAGACTAGGACGCGGAACAATGGCTTCAAACTACAAGAGCGGAGATTTCATCTGAACACGAGGAAGAACTTCCTGACTGTGAGAGCCGTTCAGCAGTGGAACTCTCTGCCCCGGAGTGTGGTGGAGGCTCCTTCTTTGGAAGCTTTTAAACAGAGGCTGGATGGCCATCTGTCAGGGGTGATTTGAATGCAATATTCCTGCTTCTTGGCAGGGGGTTGGACTGGATGGCCCATGAGGTCTCTTCCAACTCTTTGATTCTATGATTCTATGTTTCTCGCCAATTCTGCTGTCGCCTGGGATTGCAACATGGACGATCCATACATTTTTTTCCCCATGATAGGAGTATAGCAGCAGTAGCAGAAGTTATTACCATTTATAACACAACAAGAGGAGTCCACAGCAGACACTCTGCTGGCTGTTGTATTGGATCGCACGTCGAACGCTTCCCAAGTGTCTAGGACTGTGTGATGTATTGGCGAATAATGTGTGCAGATCCCGGAAAGGTGGCCCAGTTGTTTCGCTTCAATCCTGCTGTCACCCAGGATTGCAACATCGACACACCATACTTTGTTTTTTAACACGATCGTGAGATCAGGAGTATTGTACTCCAAATCTCTGTCAGTCTGAATTCAGAAGTTACAGAGTAGCTTGATGTGTTCATTCTCTGTAACTTTTTCCGGCTTGTGATCCCACCAGTTCTTTGTTGCAGGCAGATGGTATTTGTGTCACAAGTTGTTGTTGTTGTTGTTATTATTATTATTATTATTTGAAACACAACAAGATGAGTCCACAGCAGACAATCTCTGCTGGCTGTTGTATTGGATCACACGTCAGACACTTCCCAAGTGTCTAGGACTGTGTGATGTATTGGCGAATAATGCATGCAGATCCCAGTAAGGTGGCCTTTTGCAGCTGGCAGATGGTAATTTTGTCAGCACCGATTGTGTTTAAGTGCAGGCCAAGGTCTTTAGGCACTGCACCCAGTGTGCCGATCACCACTGGGACCACCTTGACTGGCTTGTGCCAGAGTCTTTGCAGTTCGATCTTTAAATCCTCATATCGTGTCAGCTTTTTCCAGTTGTTTCTCTTCAATCCTGCTGTCACCTGAGATTGCAACATTGACAATCCATACTTTGTTTTTTAACACCATCGTGAGGTTAGGAGTATTGTGCTCCAGAACTCTGTCTGTCTGAATTTGGAAGTTGTTGTTGTTGTTATTATTATTATTATTATTATTATTATTATTATTATTATTATTAATATTTTCTTGGTTTGCAGAGGTTGAGTATTCTTTATCTGGAATTCCAAAAACTGAATGTGTCCACGTGGATGACTGAGATAGTGATGCTTTGGCTTTCTGTTGGTTCACTGTACACCAACTTTGTTTCATGCACAGAATTATCAAATTTAAAAGTACTTTCAAGCAACGTGCATAAACTGTATATGAATCATAAAATCATAGAATCAAAGAGTTGGAAGAGACCTCATGGGCCATCCAGTCCAATTCCCTGCCAAGAAGCAGGAATATTGTATTCAAATCACCCCTGACAGATGGCCATCCAGCCTCTGTTTAAAAGCTTCCAAAGAAGGAGCCTCCACCACACTCCGGGGCAGAGAGTTCCACTGCTGAACGGCTCTCACAGTCAGGAAGTTCTTCCTTTTGTTCAGATGGAATCTCCTCTCTTGTAGTTTGAAGCCATTGTTCCGCGTCCTAATCTCCAAGGAAGCAGAAAACAAGCTTGCTCCCTCCTCCCTGTGGCTTCCTCTCACATATTTATACATGGCTATCATATCTCCTCTCAGCCTTCTCTTCTTCAGGCTAAACATGCCCAGCTCCTTAAGCCGCTCCTCATAGGGCTTGTTCTCCAGACCCTTGGTCATTTTAGTCGCAATTAATTTCATGTTTAAACATAAGTCCATCTCCAACATACTTCATTATATATATGCAACTGTTCTAAACTCTGAAAAAATCCAAAATAAAGAACAGTTTTGACCACAAGGTAAAGATTTCCCCTTGACATTACATCAAGTCATGTCCAACTCTGGGAGGTGGTGCTCATCTCCATTTCTAAGGTGAAGAGTCGGCGTTGTCCATAGGCACCTCCAAGGTCATATGGCCAGCATGACTGCATGGAACGCCGTTACCTTCCTGCTAAAGTGATACCCATTGAACAACTCACATTTGCATGTTTTCGAACGGCCAGGTTGGTAGAAGCTGGGGCTAACAGCAGGAGCTCACCCCGCTTGCTGGATTCAAACCGCCAACCTTTTGGTCAGCAAGTTCAGCACCTTTAATCCGCTGTGCCACTGGGGGCTCCATGGATAAGGGATACTCAACCTATATTGTAACTAATTTTAATGGTTTTAAGTTTACAATGTATTCAACAGTTTTTCTCAATCACTTTTATATTTTACAGTATCCTGATTGTCAAAGAAATATCAAAGTATCTCTTACATCAATGCATCAATAGGAGCATAGTGTCTAGATCTAGGGAAGTAATGCTACCCCTCTATTCTGCTTTGGTTAGACCACACCTGGAATATTGTGTCCAATTCTGGGCAACACAATTCAAGAGAGATATTGACAAGCTGGAATGTGTCCAGAGGAGGGCGACTAAAATGATCAAGGGTCTGGAGAACAAGCCCTACGAGGAGCGGCTTAAGGAGCTGGGCATGTTTAGCCTGAAGAAGAGAAGGCTGAGAGGAGATATGATAGCCATGTATAAATATGTGAGAGGAAGCCACAGGGAGGAGGGAGCAAGCTTGTGTTCTGCTTCCTTGGAGACTAGGACACGAAACAATGGCTTCAAACTACAAGAGAGGAGATTCCATCTGAACATGAGGAAGAACTTCCTGACTGTGAGAGCCGTTCAGCAGTGGAACTCTCTGCCCCGGAGTGTGGTGGAGGCTCCTTCTTTGGAAGCTTTTAAACAGAGGCTGGATGGCCATCTGTCAGGGGTGATTTGAATGCAATATTCCTGCTTCTTGGCAGAAGGGGTTTGACTGGATGGTCCAACTCTTTGATTCTATGATTCTACAGTTAAGAAGGAAGAAGGAAGCAAAAGATTAAGAAAGGAAAGGAAAAGAAGGAAAGAGAAATGTAGTAGTTCACTCTGTCCTGTGTCCAAAGAAGCAGGTTTATGTCAAAAAAAAGCAAAAGTGAAAATAAAAACCAGCTAGCCTTAAAGGTACTATCATTTTCTTTTCTTTTTGTGAAAACTAATTATCATTATAACAAAATAATTACATCAACATTAGAGGGCATCTTCTGCTTGAATACTTACAAATTCTTAGCTCTGAATGCTTCAGCAAAGTCCCGTATGCTTGAAAGAGATGCAAGGTCTAAGGTCATTGCTTCCACTTTGGCTTTGTGCTAAAAGAGAGAAAAGGGAATAGTGTTAAACCAAAGGAAGAGAGTTAGTTCACACACTTATGATGCACCAAAGAGCAAGACTACATGTTTAATTTCCCTTGTTTACCATATGACAAAATGCAATGCTAAATCTATAAATTCTACATCCATAGCACTACTAAACATATAGAGAGTGTTCTCAGCAGCTTTTTGATACTAAAGAGAGTTGATCAGGAGTAACTTTGCCTCGGATAATTTAATATATTGGGTTGATTGAGTCCCCTTGAGTCCCAATGAGGAGAAGCAAATAAATATGTATTGTCAAAGGCTTTCATGGCCAGAATCACTGGGTTGTTGTAGGTTTTTCGAGCTATACGGCCATGTTCTAGAGCAGTGGTTCTCAACATTCCTAATGCGGTGACCCCTTAATACAGTTCCTCATGTTGTGGTGACCCCCAGCCTTTAAATTATTTTCGTTGCTACTTCATAATTGTAATTTTGCTACTGTTATGAATCGTTATGTAAATATCTGATATGCAGGATGTATTCTCATTCACTGGACCAAATTTGGCACAAATACCCAATATGCCCAAATTTGAATACTGGTGGGGTTGGGATGGGAGGATTGGTTGGAGGATGGGGTTTGGTGGGCGTTGACCTTGAGTTTGGGAGTTGTAGTTCAGCTACATCCAGAGAGCACTGTGGGCTTCAAACAATGATGGGTATGTATCAAACTTGGCACAATTACTCAATATACCCAAATATGTACACTGGTGAATTTTGGGGGAAATAGACCTTGACATTTGGGAGTTGTGGTTTCTGGGATTTATAGTTCACCTATATTCAAAGAGCATTCTGAACTACACCAACAATGGACTTGAACCAAACTTGGCACACAGGACTCCCATGACCAACAGAAAATCCTGGAAGGGTTTGGTGGGCATTGAGCTTGGGTTTTAGAGTTGTAGTTCATCTACATCCAGAGAGCACTGTGGACTCAAACAATGATGGATCTGGATCAAACTTGGCACGAATATTCAATATGCCCAAATGTGAACACTGGTGAAGTTCGGGGGAAATAGACCTTGACATTTGGGAGTTGTAGTTGCTGGGATTTATAGTTCACCTACTACCAAAGAGCATTCTGAACTCCACCAACAACAGAATTAGGCCAAACTTCCCACACAGAACTCCCATGACTAACAGAAAATACTGTCTGTGATGATCTTTGGCGACCCCTCTGACACCCCCTCGCGACCCCTTCAGGGGTCCCGACCCCCAGGTTGAGAACCACTGTTCTAGAGGCATTCTCTCCTGACATTTCGCCTGCATCTATATGGCAAGCATCCTCAGAGGTAGTGAGGTTTGTTGGAAACTAGTAAAATTGAGTTTATATATCTGCGGAATGTCCAAGGTGGGAAAAAGAACTCTTGTCTGCTGGAGCTAGGTGTGAATGTTTCAGTCAGCCACCTTGATTAGCATTTTAGGCTTGACAGTTTTTAGGTTTTAGTACCTGGGGGGATCCTTTGTTGAGGGGTGATTAGCTTCCCTGATTATTTCTTGTCTGGAGTTCCCACAATGCTTGTCATAAATGCAGGCAAAACGTCAGGAGAGAATGCCTCAAGAACATGGCCATATAGCTCGAAAAAACCTAGAACAGCATCTAGAACAGGGGTCCTCAAACTTTTTAAAAAGAGGGCCAGGTTGCAGTCCCTCAAACTGTTGGAGGGCCAGATTATAATTTGAAAAAAAAATGAATGAATTCCTATGCACACTGCACATATCTTATTTGTAGTGCAAAAACACTTAAAAACAATACAATAATTAAAATGAAGAACAATTTTAACAAATATAAACTTATTAGTATTTCAATGGGAAGTGTGGGCCTACTTTCGGCTGATGAGATAGGATTATTGTTGTTGTGTGCTTTCAAGTCGTTTCAGACTTAGGTTGACTCTGAGCGAGGGCCAGGTAAATAACCTTGGAGAGCCGTATCCGGCCCGCGGGCCATATTTTGAGAACGCCTGCTCTAGAACATGGCCATATACCCCGAAAAAACCTACAACAACCCAGCAAATAAATAAATAGGTTGCAATTCACAACTAGTGTGTTAATCTACAACATTAAAGTTTGGCAACTCTGTGGTAGTTGACTAAGACATTTATTAGTCCAAATAACAACAGAATAAATTGAACTTAAGATGCTTTAGCAGAATAATTTGGTTTTTAGCAAACGTGTATTCTACAAAGCAACAGAAACAATTAAACAGGAATTTAAGAAGATAACACTGAAATAATAATAATATTATGCAGAAGATAATGCAAGTCAACAAAATCTTTTTTTTTTGTATTCATCAGAAATGAGAGTAGCACAGTTTAAATCAAATTTTAATGCTGATTTTAAATTGGGGTCCCGACCCAAATGGGGTCCCCTTGTCACAATGTTGGGGTGTGAAAAATTTGGCAACAGTAAACGTTTTGCCGGAGCCCCCGGTGGCGCAGTGGGTTAAAGCACTGAGCTGCTGAGCTTGTTGATCGAAAGGTCGCAGGTTCGATTCCGGGGAGCGGCGTGAGCTTCCGCTGTCAGCCCTAGCTTCTGCCAACCTAGCAGTTCGAAAACATGCAAATGTGAGTAGATCAATAGGTACCGCTCTGGCGGGGAGGTAACGGCGCTCCATGCAGTCATGCCGGCCACATGACCTTGGAGGTGTCTATGGACAACGCTGGCTCTTCGGCTTAGAAATTGAGATGAGCACCACACCCCAGAGGCAGACATGACTGGACTTAGTGTCAGGGGACTACCTTTACCTTTACCTTAAACGTTTTGCCACCTAGTGGGTCTTTAAGACATTCACACAAATTAATAGAGTTTACAGTAAACTCTGCAGAAAATTCTTCAGCAGTACTTCATAGAAAGGAACATAAGTCTGTTTAGCAAGCCTTGCAAATGCTCATTTGTTACCAGTAAATATTTGATTTGTATATGTGCTGGTACGGCTGTACCAGGAGCTCAAATTTTATTTTCTTTCTGTTATCTGCTTGCAGTCATAGGGCAGGCCACCTGTCCATCATAATTAAGCTTTGGTTCCGCCCCTTGTTCAGGGCTCTGGGAGGGAAAGGAGCCATTTTTGGTCAGTCTCACATAAGGAAGCTAAACTATAGGATGTAGACCAGCTCATCCCATAGAAAAGCTTCTTTTCTCAAGAACATCCGGGGAGACAGAAACGGAAATTCCAGGGAAATTGTCACAAGGCTCTGGCTGAGAGCTCACAGCCTTTCATCCTCACAGCAATCAGAGGGAAAACAGCCCTGAAGTTTTCAAAGAATTCTCTGAGGGAGGACAGCATTACAGATCCACAACTCCAGCTGAAATATCTACAAGCCTCGGCTGGTAGGTCTACTCGATACCCAGACGCATTTGGAATCGGTAGTAGGACCCACACCGATGAGGCATAGATAGTAAACAGCCTGGGAGAGGTTAAATAGGGTTTTTTCTTACAGAGAAAGTACAGTTAATTAAAGTCAGGTAGCAGTCTATTGAGGACTAGACTAAGAAAGCCTTGAAGTGTTGCTTGAACCATTGAAGATTTGTTGTTTGTTCCATAATAAAGACTTTGTTGTATCATTAAAAACTCTAAAGACCATTACTTCAGAAAAATCCCTGAGAACCTCTCTTTGAGGCACCCCGACTTCCCGCTGGGCTTAAAGTATACGTCCTATAGAAAAGACAGCTGTTACAGGCCCAGTGTGCGACAGAACAGTATACCTATATATATCTATATACCGGGGGTCATATCTCGGCCCTAAAGAGGTAGCAAGTGGGAACATTTAAGAAGCTCTGCTCTATAATGGGCAAAATTTTACACAAGGAGGGTTATCATCACCGGTCAAAAACTGAATGCGGATCAACAACAACATTACGAAAAATAGTGACCACCAATTTGTTCTACCTGTAAACTCTCAACTGTAGCAAAGGTTATCCCCTCTCTCCCTCTTTCAAAGCTATAATGCTCCGTTCACATTTCCAAAGGGAAAATAAAAAGAGTGTGCTACAAACACAAGGACAGTGAGGGGTCAAAAAACATCAAGTAGTTCAACAGACTAAACCACAAGCTGTTAGTTACTATGCTCTTGGGAACAGTGATTCAAGTCCACACACTATTACTCAGGTAATGCTTTCAGTCTTGCTATCAGGTTGCAGGTTTCTGCTATTTGCTCCAAGAATGAGGAGGAAGCATTTGCAATATTGCATTGGGGGGGGGGGGGGGAGGAATGTGATTCCTGTACTCTTCTTTCACAAGGAGAAATCCTTCCAAAAGAATAAGTAAACTGTATGTGTGAGTAAAATCAAAATATGAAAAAAATGATAAATGAACAATTATGATATATAGATGACAGATCCAAGCTATGGATATGGGTTTCTAGTCCGCCACGTGAGCCAGTGAACTGCAACCACCCTTCTCATAATAGTACATCCTCCTGTGCCAAGGTAATCAATGTCCCTTTACTTTCAACAGTTGAAACTAATTTGTCCTTTTGCAGTTTTCTGATCTTGTCTGATCAAAGGTTATTGGGAACACTAAGACTAGGTAGAAGCACTTTTTGAGTAGCTCAAGAAGAAGTCTTTATAAGGTCATAACTGCAAAAAATATATTTTAAAGTAGTATTTCTTTAAACGCCTGGCTCGAGAGCAGTACATGTGAAGAAGATCTTGGAGTCCTTGTGGACAACAAGTTAAACATGAGCCAACAATGTGATGTGGCGGCAAAAAAAGCCAATGGGATTTTGGCCTGCATCAATAGGAGCATAGTGTCTAGATCTAGGGAAGTAATGCTACCCCTCTATTCTGCTTTGGTTAGACCACACATGGAATATTGTGGTGTGAAAGTAGTTTAACTCATGTGATGAGCTTAGTGCCTCTTCATGCTTTAGAAGAGGCTAAAGTGTCCTATTTTTTGTTGTTTATTCGTTCAGTCGCTTCCGACTCTTTGTGACTTCATGGACCAGCCCACACCAGAGCTCTCTGTTGGCTGTCACCACCCCCAGTTCCTTCAAGGTCAAGCCAGTCACTTCAAGGGTGCCATCCATCCATCTTGCCCTTGGTCGGCCCCTCTCCCTTTTTCCTTCCATTTTCCCCACTATAATTGCTTTCTCTAAGCTTTCCTGTCTTCTCATTATGTGGCCAAAGTACTTCATCTTTGCCTCTAATAGCCTTCCCTCCAATGAGCAGTCGGGCTTTATTTCCTGGAGGATGGACTGGTTGGATCTTTTCGCGATCCAAATGTCCTATGAACGGGAAATTTCTCAATGTGATAAGGGTCTTAGTTAAGTGAAACTGTGGATACCAAATCCATGGATAAGGTGGTCATACTGTACTTACCAGTCTTCAGGCAGACAGAATATATATATATATATTACAGTCAATGACCAGCATCAAAAACAATACAAGTATGTGAAGCCAGATTTTACAGTTCTGTTGGGATCATATGTACATATGTTTTTATAAAATACAACATCTCCTCATTTTAAGAATCATAGAATCAAAGAGTTGGAAGAGACCTCATGGGCCATCCAGTCCAACCTCCTGCCAGGAAGCAGGAATATTGCATTCAAATCACCCCCGGCAGATGGCCATCCAGCCTGTTTTAAAGCTTCCAAAGAAGGAGCCTCCACCACACTCCGGGCAGAGAGTTCCACTGCTGAACGGCTCTCACAGTCAGGAAGTTCTTCCTCATGTTCAGATGGAATCTCCTTTCTTGTAGTTTGAAGCCATTGTTAAGCGTCCTAGTCTCCAGGGAAGCAGAAAACAAGCTTGCTCCCTCCTCCCTGTGGCTTCCTCTCACATATTTATACATGGCTATCATATCTCCTCTCAGCCTTCTCTTCTTCAGGCTAAACATGCCCAGCTCCTTAAGCCGCTCCTCATAGGGCTTGTTCTCCAGACCCTTGATCATTTTAGTCGCCCTCCTCTGGACACATTCCAGCTTGTCAATATCTCTCTCGAATTGTGGTGCCCAGAATTGGACACAATATTCCAGGTGTGGTCTAACCAAAGCGGAATAGAGGGGTAGCATTACTTCCCTAGATCTACACACTATGCTCCTATTGATGCAGGCCAAAATCCCATTGGCTTTTTTTGCCGCCACATCACATTGTTGGCTCATGTTTAACTTGTTGTCCACAAGGACTCCAAGATCTTTTTCACACGTACTGCTCTCGAGCCAGGCATTGTCCCCCATTTTGTATCTTTGCATTTCGTTTTTCCTGCCAAAGTGGAGTATCTTGCATTTGTCACTGTTGAACTTCATTTTGTTAGTTTCGGCCCATCTCTCTAATCTGTCAAGATCGTTTTGAATCCTGCTCCTGTCTTGCTGTCATGGAATCTTGTTTGATCGATGTTCATTGGATTATGCTTCATGCTGTTTGCTATTGAACTTTTGAAACTTACTTTTGCATTTAAGACTTTTCCTTTCTTCAATAAACTACAAAATCTTCAGCCTTGGTGTTGTTTGGTGTTTGGAGCAAGGTGACTCTACTCTGAGCTGCGACCAAACTCTAGAAAGCAGAGAGCTCTCCAACTTGCCTCTCTGCCCAAAAACCCCTGGCTTATCTCACCTCCAAATATGTGGTTGGTAATTATCAGTCTGAATTATCCTTCTGTCACTCAAGGAAACATAATGTTTCTCTCTCCCACCCCAGGAGGAACTGAGCTTGAAAACACTCTTATTGAATACTAGAAAGGTTCCGTGTTAATGTTGAACAAATCCATTAAAATCGCTTAGAATATAATTGGCAATATTTTGTACTCACGCTTAGAAAAATGCTTATCAAGTCAGAAGTTTAACCAGAAAGTGAAAACACTCAGAAAGCTAGCAATTTCACGATATGCAATGTACTCACTTTACAGCTTAAAAACTGTTTAAAATGAACCGTGCATGGTACAGTAGTTTGGCAGTAAACATGATTGTGCATTTACGTCTCAGTCCTGAAGAAGGAGTCTTTTTTCAACAGAGGATTTTTCATTCTAATGCAAGTGATGATTTACATTAAATATAGGTAAAGTGTGGTTACATTTTCCTGAAGGATTGCAAGGAAGTGAAGAGAAGTACAATAAGTTGAAGCATAAAAGCTTTCTCTGTCATAATATTTATTATAATGGCATATAAAAGAGCTGAAATAAATAATAGATGACTAAAGGTAAATTCACATGATAAAGAATCCTTCAGCAAATACCATTACTTGTGGCTGCTCTGGTTTTATACACAGTTGAAGACTCTTAATAAATAAATTCTAGTCTCCATAACTTATATAAGTGCTGGGGAGGGGCAGAATGTAAGATGTGCTTTAAAAGGCACAGAGTGGACGCAGGCTAATTTATGACATAATTATATTCTCCATGCATATACATTATACAGTTTGGGAGATTTAAAAAAGCTTTCCTTCACCTTCCAAAATACCGTAGGAAGCACAGAGCTGAAAACATTGCACTTTTTGACACGTTTAGGACACGAAAAGGTTTCCAGATCAACACTGAAATTCCCAGTTGTCCATACTTGAGAAACAGGCCGGGTTGAGAAGACAAAAAGTACTTTTGCACAGAGGAAACTGTATTTACAGTCTGAAACAAAAATGTATTGTGGGGAGAAGCTACATGGAATTTTGTGCAGAACCTTTCAACTTCTTTCTATAGTAGTGGGTTGCTCTCTCTTCATTTCTTTTAAAACCCTCCTATCAGATACATACTTCCTCTGTTCATGCCCAGTGTTTATTTTTTAAATTTTAAATTATTAAATTTGGCCCAGCCATAGGTTTTTAAATCCTTGTGTGTTACTGTTTACATGCAAGTTATTTATTTATTTATTTATTTATTTACCTTACTTATATATCGCTGTTCTCAGCCCGAAGGCAACTCACAGCAATTCACAACAAATAAGAACAGCAAAAATTCAATGCTACAGTATAAAAAACAGTTAATAACCTAACACATTACATAATTAATAACAATTACTACAATAACCATTCATTACCGTCTCATCATCAAAAACATGATCCAGGTTCGTCATCCATTGTTCCATTCCAGTGTTCATTAACCAATCATTGCACTAATTATTCGAACGCCTGCCCAAACAGCCAGGTCTTCACATTTTTTCCGGAATACCATTAGAGATGGTGCTAGTCTAATGTCCGTAGGAAGAGCGTTCCACAGCCGAGGAGCCACCACCGAGAAGGCCCTATCTCTCATCTCCGCCAGCCGTGCTTGAGAAGCAGGCAGGATCGAGAGCAGGGCCTCCCCGGAAGATCTCAAAGTCCTGGTGGGTTCATGGGCCGAGATGCGGTCGGATAGGTAGCTTGGGCCGGAACTGTTTAGGGCTTTAAAGGCCAACGCCAGCACTTTGAATTGAGCCTGGTAGCAAATCGGTAGCCAGTGGAGTTGGCGCAACAGGGGGGTTGTATGTTACCTGCACTCCGCTCCTGTTAAGATCATGGCTGCCGAGCGTTGGACTAGTTGGAGCTTCCGAGCCGTCTTCAAAGGCAACCCCACGTAGAGAGCATTGCAGTAGTCTAAACGGGATGTAACCAGAGCGTGGACTGCCGTGGCCAAGTCAGACTTCCCAAGGTATGGGCGCAGCTGCCACATAAGCTTTAGCTGTGCAAATGCTCCCCTGGTCACCGCCGAAACCTGGGATTCCAGGCTCAGCAGTGAGTCCAGGGTCACACCCAATCTGTGAACCTGCGTCTTCAGGGGGAGTGCGACCCCATCCAACACAGGCTGTAACCCTATGCCCTGTTCGGCCTTGCGACTGACCAGGAGTACCTCTGTCTTGTCTGGATTCAGTTTCAATTTGTTCGCCCTCATCCAGACCGTCACAGCGGCCAAGCACCGGTTCAGGACCTGGACAGCCTCCTTAGTAGCAGGTGGAAAGGAGTGACAGAGTTGGACATCATCCGCGTACAGATGAGTTATATTAATTGTATTGTTTCTGCTTATTGTTCTTCGTTTTATTGATGTGTTGTTGGGCTTGGCCTCATGTAAGCCGCTCCGAGTCCCCTTGGGGAGATGGTGGCGGGGTATAAATAAAGTTATTATTATTATTATTATTATTATTATTATTATTATTATTATTATTATAGTGTTTCTCAACCAGGATGTCGGGATACCTGGGGGGACCGCAAGCAGGTGTCACAGGGGTTGCCAAAGACCATTAGAAAATGCAGCATTTTCTGTTGGGTTCTGTGTGGTAAGTTTGGCACAATTCTATCATTGCTGGGATTCAGAATGCTATTTGTTTGTAGGTGAACTTTTTCATGTCAGAAGTGACTTGAGAAACTGCAAGTAGTTTCTGGTGTGAGAAAATTGGCTGTCTTGTACATTGGAGAAGATTAAATAACAGAGGTTCTCCTGTTACTGAAGTTCAGAAACCAATGTGTTTTAGTTATATCCAATTTGCATTTTCAACAGTGCAGTAAATGGGTTTTTTTTAAATTATTTTTTTCAGGTAATATCAAAAAAAAAAGGGAAGTATTGCGGTTTTACTTTATGTCAGGAGCAACTTGAGAAACTGCAAGTCACTTCAGTGTGAGATATATCGTTATGTATTCACATGTTTTATGTAATTATGATGTTGTTGTTTATTGTCTGCGTTTTCAGTTTGCGTTTTCGGTTTTCTTCTGCTATAACTTGTTGTTTGGCTTGGCCTCATGTAAGCCACCCTGAGTCCCCATCGAGGAGATGGTGGCGGGGTATAAATAAAGATTATTATTATTATTATTATTATTATTATTATTATTATTACTATTACTATTATTATTATCTGCAAGGACAGTGCCCAGGGAATGCCCAGATGTTTTGATATTTTACCATCCTTCTAGGAGGCTTCTCTCATATCCCTGCATGAGGAGCTGGAGTTGACAGAGGGGGCTCATTCATGCTCTCCCCGGATTCAAACCTGCAACCTGTTAGTCTTCAATCCTGCCGGCACAAGGGTTTAACCCATTGCACCACCAGGGGTTCTGTAGGTGAACTATAAATCCCAGCAACTATAACTCCTAGATGTCAAGGTCTATTTTCACATTTGGGCATATTGAGTATTCGTGCCAAGTTTGGACCAGATCCATCATTGTTTGAGTACTCACTGCTCTTGGGATGTAGGTGAACTACAACTCCAAAACTCAAGGCCAATGCCCACCAAACCCTTCCAGTATTTTCTCTTCGTCATGGAAGTTCTGTGTGCCAAGATTGGTTGAATTCTATCATTGGTGGAGTTCAGAATGCTCTCTGATTAAAGGTGAACTATAAATCCCAGCAACTACAACTCCTGAATTTGGTCCAGTGAATGAAAATACATCCTGCATATCAGATATTTACATTATGATTCATAACAGTAGCAAGATTACAGTTATGAAGTAGCAATTAAAATAATATTATGGTTGGGGGTCACCACAACATGAGGAACTGTATTAAGGGGTTGCGACATTAGGAAGGGGTCGTGGCAATAGAATCAAAGTTCTGTTGACACTGACTTGAAAGACTTGGAAGCACAGGCAAATTAAGTCCAGATCAGTATGTGCCATTAAGATAAAGCATTGTAATTCTGATGTATGAGTTATGACAGCCAACAATGTCCAGCAACAACGGGTAATCATGATCTCCATGCAAGGTGGATGAAAACAAGGAAATGCTTTTATTCCAGCTTCAGGCTGTAAATATTACAGTCCCTAATGCATGCACTCGGTGCAGAAGAGTATTTATGTTAGGCAGGCTTTATAAAGTCATGCATGTATTTTGAATGCTATGAGATTACCCTTCAGCCGGCTGAATGGGGCAAATCAATCACATGATGCAAAGCTTTAAGGCCAACCGAAGATATGTTGTCTGTTTTCAGAATCGGTTCCTTTACGGCATTTGAGATAACTTACGGAAGGCCATTAGAGGACCCAGCGAATGGAATAATTTTACCATCATTTTTCTTCTTTTTCTCTCTGCCTCAGCTGTTTCCCTAAAAGACATTTCATGTTTTGCATCTAGAAGTTTTAAAAGGCACCTGGTTTAAGAACAGCTCGGTGGGCATTTTCTCTAGTTATATTGGTAACATCTTTACAGGTACTTGACAGAGAAGGGAAGGGAAGACGGCCCCTATTTCAGAAGATACGTGCATTGTTATTCATTCGTTCAGTCGCCTCCGACTCTTCGTGACCTCATGGACCAGCCCACGGCAGAGCTCCCTGTTGGCCGTCACCACCCCCAGCTCTTTCAAGGTCAGTCCAGTCACTTTAATGATGCCATCCATCCATCTTGCCCTTGGTCGGCCCCTCTTCCTTTTACCTTCCACTTTCCCCAGCATAATTGTCTTCTCTAGGCTTCCCTGTCTCCTCATGATGTGGCCAAAGTACTTCAACTTTGTCTCTAGTATCCTTCCCTCCAATGAGCAGTCGGGCTTTATTTCCTGGAGGATGGACTGGTTGGATCTTCTCGCAGTCCAAGGCACTCTCAGAACTTTCCTCCAGCACCACAGCTCAAAAGCATCTATCTTCCTTCGCTCAGCCTTCCCTAAGGTCCAGCTCTCACATCCGTAGGTGACTACAGGGAATACCATGGCTTTGACTAGGCGGATCTTTGTTGCCAGTCTGATGTCTCTACTCTTTACTATTTTATCGAGACTGGACATGGCTCTCCTCCCAAGAAGTAAGCGTCTTCTGATTTCCTGGCCACAGTCTGCATCTGCAGTAATCTTTGCACCTAGAAATACAAAGTCTGTCACGGCCCCCACATTTTCTCCCTCTATTTTCCAGTTGTCAATCATTCTTGTTGCCATAATCTTGGTTTTTTTTATGTTTAGCTGCAACCCGGCTTTTGCGCTTTCTTCTTTCACCTTGATTAGAAGGCTCCTCAGCTCCTCCTCGCTTTTGGCCATCGGAGTGGTGTCATCTGCATATCTGAGGTTGTTAATGTTTTTTCCAGCAATTTTCACCCCACCTTTGCATTCATCATCGCATGATGTGTTCTGCATACAAGATACGTGCATTGGGAGGGGTCAATCCTTTCTTCTATAACTGAAAACACCTCTCTTGCATGTTTTACATAAAATCCTAACAACTATTTCTAAAGATAGCTTCAACATTCAAGTCCAAAAGACATTATATACACCAAAGGGCATAGCAAAATTACTTTTCCTCCAGCTTAAAATATGTTTAGCATTGAATCATGGTTTGGGAAACTGGAGTAATTGTGCTGTCATGCGTTGGGCCTATGACAATGTCTGTTTATAGGACGTGTTTTTTGTATGCCCAACAGGATGCCGGGGTGCCTCAGCTAAAGGGTCTCACAGGTTCCCCAACACAAAGTTCTATAGAGGCTCAAAGTAAGTCCAAAAATGTTCTTTACTAAGGCTTAAATCTTCGGACATATGAATAAAATCTATATATATATATATATAAAATGCTCTGTGCATAATGAGTTCCTTAAAAACAAACGAACCAATGAACGAAATCACACCAAATTTGGCAACAAAACGGTTGTGCCAGTCAGCTTTCGTATGATATTGTTTCTAGCACCCACTTTTTGCTTGATGTTCAGGCAGTGCTTCTTGTAGGTCAGAGCACGATCCAGAATGACTCCCAGGTATTTGGGTGTGCTGCAATGCTCCAGTGGGATTCCTTCCCAGGTGATCTTCACTTCTAAGCCAGTGTTTCTCAACTTTCGGAATGCCGTGACCTCTTAATACAGTTCCTCAATGTTGTGATGACCCTCAACCATAACATTATTTTCTTTGCTACTTCATAATTGCAATTTTGCTACTGTTAAGAATCGTCATGTAAATATCCGATATAATAATAATCTTTATTTATACCCCACCACCATCTCCCCGATGGGGACTTGAAATGCAGGATGTATTTTCATTCACTGGACCAAATTTGGCACAAATATCCAATACAACCAGATTTGAATATTGGTGGGGTTGGAGGGGATTGAATTTGTCATTTGGGAGTTGTAGTTGCTGTGATTTATACAATCAAATAACCCCTTGAACCCCTCCAATGATAGAATTGAACCAAACTTGGCACACAGAACTTGCATGATCAACAGAAAATATTGGAAGGATTTGGTGTGCATTGACTTTGAGTTTTGGAGTTGTAGTTCACCCACATCCAGAGAGCACTGTGGACTCAAATAATGATGGATCTGGACCAAACTTGGCACAGATACTCAATATGCCCACATATGAACACTGGTAGAGTTTGGGGGGAATAGACCTTGGCATTTGGGAGTTGTAGTTGCTGGGATTTATCGTTCACCTACAATCAAATAATGATGGCTCTGGACCAAACTTGGCACAGATACTCAACATGCCCAAATATGAACCCTGGCAGAATTTGGGGAAAATAGACACCTGGAAGTTATTGTTGCTGGGATTTATAGTTCACCTACAGAACCCCTGGTGGCACAATGGGTTGAACCCTTGTGCCTGCAGGGTTTGGGGGAAAATAGTTGGGGGGAAATAGACCTTGACATTTGGGAGTTGTTGTTGCTGGGATTTATAGTTCATCTACAACCGAAGAGCATTCTGAACCCCACCAATGATAGAACTGCGCCAAACTTCCCACACAGAACCCCCATGAGCAACTTAAAATACTGTGTTTTGTGATGGTCTGACACCCCCTCATGATGTCCCCAGGGGTCCCCACCCCAAGGTTGAGAAACGCTGTTTTAAGCCTTGTGCAAAGCCATTTTAAATTATTTTGCTACTTAATCTTTTAAAAATATATAATGTATTTATTTTTATTGAACTTCATATGGGAAATCCTGGCTCAATGGATGAGAGTCTAGAACTCTATTTTGTAAGTTTGACCATTATCATTTGTAATGATCCAAAATCTCAGTTTTTTTCCCATTGTGTTTTTCTTGTACATCATTTAGAATGTAAGCATAACACTTTGCTATATATGGGACAGTACTGTGTTATGGAATACTTTTTATGTGCAATGCAACATGCGATTTCCAAAGCAGTGTTGTCTTTCTGCATGAAGCCGTCTTCCGGCAGGGCAGGCTGCCCAGAACATCAGTGATCTTGCCGTTATTACTTTGTGTCATATATAATCTTGGTTTTCTCCCCCCTGCAGCAAATAAATCTCTGGGCCTTGCTGGGAGGGAAAAATTGTGGTTACTGTATAATAAAAGTAAACCACTTGTCATGACTGCAAGCTGACATTTATCAGCCTATTTATGGGTGCTCTTTCTCTCCGTGTGTATAATGTAGGACATAATTTGTCACTTTGTAAATACATTCCAGACTAAATCCCTGCCAGGATCTGTTACGGTTTGAAGGATTAATGCACAGTGCAGCGCATGCCTGTGTTTTCGGGCAAGAGTGTTGTTTGTGATCATGAAAATGAGGTGGAGTCTTTTCATATATGCATGGGCGTTCCTGTATTTCTATCCATACTTCTATATGCAAAGGGATCTTGTCGCACTTTTGTGACTAACTAAGGATGCCATCTCACGTGGGGAGAAAGTGTCATATTATTGTGGCATTATGGTTCATTATGGCTCTAGGTGCTCTTACTGCCTACTACAGGGAAAACCAGCTGATCCCTAACCCATCTAAAACACAGACATGTGCCTTTCATCTCAAGAACAGAGAAGCATCCCGAGCTCTGAAGATTACCTGGGAAGGAATCCCACTGGAGCATTGCAGCACACCAAATACCTGGGAGTCACTCTGGACCGTGCTCTGACCTACAAGAAGCACTGCCTGAATATCAAGCAAAAAGTGGGTGCTAGAAACAATATCATACGAAAGCTGACTGGCACAACCTGGGGATCACAACCAGATACAGTGAAGACATCCGCCCTTGCGCTGTGCTACTCTGCTGCTGAGTATGCATGCCCAGTGTGGAACACATCTCACCACTCTAAAACAGTGGATGTGGCTCATAATGAGACATGCCGCATTATCACGGGGTGTCTGCGCCCTACACCACTGGAGAAATTACACTGCTTAGCCAGTATTGCACCACCTGACATCCGCCGGGAAGTAGCAGCCAATAGTGAAAGGACCAAGGCAGAGACATTTCCAGCTCATCCTCTGTTTGGGTATCAGCCAGCACATCAATGACTTAAATCTAGAAATAGTTTTCTAAGATCCACAGAGACACTCGCTGGAACACCTCAGCAAGCGAGAGTCCAAAAGTGGCAGGCTGATACCAAATGAGAGACTTGCCCCTGGGCACACAGAGGACTGGGCGACTTGGAAGGCGCTGAACAGACTGCGCTCTGGCACCACGAGATGCAGAGCCAATCTTCAGAAATGGGGCTACAAAGTGGAATCCACGACATGCGAGTGTGGAGAAGAGCAAACCACTGACCACCTGCTGCAATGTACCCTGAGCCCTGCCACATGCACAATGGAGGACCTTCTTGCAGCAACACTAAAAGCACTCCAAGTGGCCAGATACTGGTCAAAGGACATTTAATCAACTACCAAACTCACAAATATTGTATTTTGTCTGTTTGTTTGCTTTCTTCTGTTAGAAATGTAATATAATTGACTGGTTGATCTGCCACGACAAATAAATAGAAGTGAAGGAAAATAAGGGAGAGGGGACTAGAGCTAGTCCAGATATCATGCATTTTCCTCTGTTTTGGTCTAGGTTCAAGGAGGTAAACAAAACCTTTACTTCCACATTGTTGTTTTTTAAATGAACCCCAGTTGGCATTTCCTTCCAGAGCAGCAAATGTGGATTATCTTAACTTTGTTCGAAACAAACCAACATCATGGGCAACAAAGCTGACTTGCTTTACAAAGCATAATGAGAATTAACTGCAGTTTAAGGTTCAGACTCAGCACGAAATTGCTATTAATTACTGATAGAGACAAATGCCTTCTGTCTCGCAGCAAGGAATGGCTCAGGAAAAGAGAAAGTGTGCAAAGGTAAAGCTTTAATGAGGCTCATTCCCTTTACAGCAAGCCATGGCGGGACAATTTAATGCCATTTCCAAACTGGCCATTGTATCTCCACATTGAGAAGTAGAGAAATCGGCACCAAGCACTAGACAGAATTAAGAATCTCAAAATATCTCTCCGATGAATAAAATCTATTTTTGTGTCACTTCATGCAAGCTTTTTGGAGCATGGCTCCAAACAGTTTAAACAGTGGATTTTAATGTCAAGTTAAATGATTTAAATATTTATGTATGTGTATAGTCTGTTTTTGGGGAGCCACCATGGCGCAGAGGGTTAAACCGCTGAGCTGCTGAGCTTGTTGACCAAAAGGTTGCAGGTCCGAATCTGGGGAGCAGCGTGAGATACTGCTGTCAGCCCCAGCTTCTGCCAACCTAGCAGTTCAAAAACATGCAAATGTGAGTAGATCAATAGGTACCGCTCCGGCAGGAAGGTAAGGGCGCTCCATGCAGTCATGCCAGCCACATGACCTTGGAGGTGTCTACGGACAATGCTGGCTCTTTTGCTTAGAAATGGAGATGAGCACCACACCCCAGAGTTGGGCACGACTGGACTTGAAGACAGGGGAAAACTTTTACCTTTACCTATAGTCTATTTATAACCCGGCATTGAATGTTTGCCGTTTATTTGTTGTGCTCCGTGCTGAGTCCCTTTCGGGGTGACAAGGGAGGAATATAAATGCTTTGAGTAAATAAATATATAAATGACAATTTTTATTTATTAGTTTTAACACAAAATATTTAATTTAAGTAAAAGAAACAAAGAAAGAATAGAAATACACACACATGTATGCATTCATATTATTTTAGTTTGGAGTTTAGCATTGTATTTTAGTTTTGGTTTAGATTTAGTTTCTGGTTTTCTAAACACTAATATATACAAAGACACACACACTTTGTTTCTTTTTCCTATATGTTTATAATAGTATTTTGATACTGAATTGGATAGGTTGTATCAAAACAAATTTTGGTTTAGATTTAATGAGAGAGAGAGATCTCAGAAATCAAGGAGCCATTCCTTGTCTTGGTTTGATACATTCTTAGATGTTTTCAACGACTATTTTGGAGTCTGATACCATCATAATTATAGATAATGGTTCTCAACCTGCATGTCCCCAGGTGTTTTGGCCTACAACTCCCAGAAATCCCAGCCAGTTTACCAGCTGTTAAGATTTCTGGGAGTTGAAGGCCAAAAACATCTGGGGACTCCAGGTTGAGAACCACTGCTTTACTCTCATATTGTGGGGTAACTCCTCATCTTCTGAAGGTCAAGAAGGCCGATGCTCAAGAAAAACCAAATCCTAAGCATCCTCTATCTCTTCTGCAGCTGTCAGCCCTTCTCTCTGATCTACGGCCTGCATTTCTGTCTGTGTTTCAGTCTGATCACACAGAGACTGAATGAAAAAATCCATCATTCCCCTCATCCTCAACACCTTCTCTGCCAATCAAGATGGACATTTCTTTCTTCAACTGACAAAAATTATTTCATTTGTTATGATCATTTGAAAGTAGAAAAAAACTTAGGAAAGAATGTTCTTTTGCAACTGCAATTCTTCCCCAAAACGATAAGTTGAACTTTCTCTGTTTTCTCCCATTCTTTTTTATTTCTTTCAAAGTTTTTCACAATTGATTAGAAATAATATTTATTTATTTCGAACATTTTTACCCCGCCCTTCTCAACCCCTGGGGGGACTCAGGGCGGCTTACAATTGGCCACATCATAAAATACAGAATAACAAATATAGCAATTAAACATGAGCATTAATAAATAAAGATTGAAACAGTATACTTACACTCTGATTAGCTATTGCCCGTCTGGTGGCTGTTTAGCTAGCCATCTACTAATGAATACTCCGCTTAACTTATCCAAATCCTCTTCCATGCCATAGTCAAACATTATCAATTGTCCTTTAACCTGATTGCCCGAAGGCCTGGTCCCACAGCCACGTTTTAACCTTTTTTCTAAAGGTAAGGAGGGATGACGATGACCTAATTTTCCCGGGGAGCAAATTCCACAGGTGGGGGCCATCACCGAGAAGGCCCTGTCCCTCGTCCCCGCCAAGCGTGTTTGAGACAAAGGTGGGGCTGAGAGCAGGGCCTCCCCAGAAGATCTTAAGCTCCGAGATGGGACGTAGAAGGAGATACGTTCGGACAGGTGGCTTTCAACAGTTTGCTTTTGCCTGGGTCTACTGGGAAAGCATGATTACGTCTTTTCCTTTCCTCTCTCTTCTCACAAATGAGTTCATTTGAGCACAAATTAGCCTTGTGTTTCCAGCCACTGAAATAAAATGAGGACACCGAAGTGGTAGAAGGAGTGAGAAACTGGGACAGTTAAACAGCAGCTGAAAAAAAATAGGATGGCAAAGGATAAACATATATATCTTATATACAAATTGGGATAATTGCGCAGCTAATGGGTTCATGACAGCAGTGGAATTCAAACTGGGATTTCCTGATTTACTGTTATTCTTTTAGGTACTAACCAACACCAGCTCCTATGAACAACTAATTTTACACCCATTGTGCATTGTTCTATGTCAACTGCATCTACTATTTCACTTTACAAATATTATAGTTCTGTTACATGTTTTTTCTCATGCATCAACACATATACAGAGTTCAGAGAAGAAAAGCCAAGTAAATCGGAAATGTTTTTGAGACAGATGTTTATAAACAGAAGGTAAGTCATTACGAAAAATGTCCGAACCCAGTGCCGTTGCATGATTCAGTGATGAACCCATTGGAACTACTGCAAAGGGGGAAAAGAGTCTTCCTGGAAAACGTCCAGAAATTAAAAGGTGCAAACAAGCTGCCTAATACCCTTGCGTAAACTGAATTCTTATGAAGAAAATAAAGTTTATTGTCTGGAAACAGAGAAAGCATGAGGAAAGCACTAAAGCAATGGAGGTGAACAATTAGACAGATGTTCACTTAAGGAAATAAAGAGAACAGAAGAAGCCGTCGCAGAGGAAATTTTATGAGAATACCGACAACTCTGCACCTCATCAAGGGCACGGGTAAAGTTAAAGCTGCTAAAAAACTGCTGATGCTACAAAACGCCGCTTTCAGGTAACATGGCTTATAGCAAAGTAGCATTATCCCCAACCAATTTCAATTTCCACTCTCTTGTGTGGGTCCCCCCCATCCCAAGTTTCCCATTTCCCCCTCCCCAAGCATCTCTCTCGCCAGAAAACAGTATGTTGTAATTCAAGAAAATGAAATGCATTTCCTTGTGGGGTATGGCACATCCTTGTGTTTTTGGTGCATATATATATATATATATATATATATATATATATATATATTCCGTCAGACTGCTTCAATATAAGCAAAATGTCTCCTAAGTGAGATCAACCAGCCAATGGCACTATAATGTTTAGAGCAGTGGTTCTCAACCTTCCTAATGCCGCGACCCCTTAGTACAGGTCCTCACATTGTGGTGACCCGCAACCATAACGTTATTTTCGTTGCTACTTTTTAAATTTTGCTACTGTTATGAATCATAATATAAATATCTAATATGCAGGATGTATTTTCATTCACTGGACCAAATTTGGCACAAATACCTTCAACGCCCAAATTTGAATACTGGTGAGGTTGGAGGGGGTTGATTTTGTCATTTGGGAATGTTGGAGTTGCTGGGATTTATAGTTCACCTAAAATCAAAGAGCCTTCTGAACTCCAGCAATGATGGAATTGAATCAAACTTGGCCCACAGAATTCCCATGTCCAAGAGAACTGCTGGGAGAGTCAGATGGACACTGACCTTGAGTTTTTGGAGATGTAGTTCACCTAAATCCAGAGAACACTGTGGACCCAGTGATGGATATGGATCAAACTTGGCTCAGATACTCAATATGCCCAAATGTGAACACTGGTAGACAGGGCCGGCCCTAGGTAATTTTCAATGGTAAGCAAACATTATTTTGGCGCCCCCTCCCCCCAACCAATCACTGAAAAATAAAACGTAGAAGGTAGAGGTGAATAAAAGAGTTACCTTACAAACCAGAAATTTACTTACAACATTATGTTTATATAGTTACATTACACAAATTAACTTTTTTAAGAATGCAAATATTTTACTAAACTTAGCAACAATTTTAAGTTTTTGTTGTTATTTTTGGTCTACAAGTACTACACAAAGGTTTCCTGGTCATGCTGTCTCTTCAGAGAAGATTTTTCAGACTAGGGGTTTGCTAATAACAGAGAACTCAATCCCATGCTTGTTGGGTCTGTCAATCAGATTTGTTTTGGAGAACGCAGCCCCAGGAGAATAGACACCTCCTTTTTAAGAAAGTGAACTCTTGTCCTTCAAAAGTGCCATGCCAGCCTGGACCATTACAATGGGTGTGGCAACATAGTCAGCCTCTGGCCCCTTCACTTTAGTGGATACTTTAACATCCAGTTTCCTTAACACAAATAAACTTGAACACTTTTAAAATTAAAAAGAGATTTTTCTGGCTTTCAATTTTGAAAACTCGTGTACTATTATATCTGTTTCCATTTCATCCAACAAGCATTTTCAATGGCCAAGGTTGCTAGTCCACTCAAGCGCTCTTGACTCAAAGTTGATCTTAAATACGTTTTTATAAGTTTTCTAAGATCTACAGAGACACTCGCTGGAACACCTCAGCAAGCGAGAGTCCAAAAGTGGCAGGCTCAAACCCAGCACCTCAGCCCATGGCTGATACCAGATGAGAGACTCCCCCCTGGGCACACAGAGGACTGGGCGACTTGGAAATGGAAAGGAATCACACAGGATCATATTTTTGCAGTCCATTAAGTGTGTTGATGACAAATCAGATAAAGGGAAATTAATATAAAGCAGTGTGTATAAAGGGACATTACATTTGGTAATCTAATGCAGGCTTTAAAAGGTTTTAAAGATCAAGTCAGGGTCTGCTGCAGTTTTTAGTTTTGGATATGTTTTTTATGGATTTTAACTGAATTTTTAAAATACCAATGATATTTAATTCCATTTTAATGTTTGCATATTTGTGGATTTTAGACTGTACTGAAATGTTTTTAATCTAAGCCAACTTGAGTCTTCTTGGGGAGAGAAAAAGCAGGGTATAAATAAACATAATAATGTGTTGTGGAAGGCTTTCATGGCCAGAATCACTGAGTTGCTGTGAGTTTTCTGGGCTGTATGGCCATGTTCCAGAAGCATTCTCTCCTGACATTTTCCCCACATCTATGGCAGGCAACCTCAGAGGAACAAAATCTGGCTACCAGTACCCTCTAAAATCAGAACAATAAATAAAGAGCAACACTAAAAAAGGGGGGAATTCCTGACATGAAGCAATCAGGGCCAGTTAACCGCTCCCAACAAAGGATTCCTGGGCAGCAACTAGCTCGGCTTCGAAGCTGCAAGGCCATTAAATACTCATCAAGATGACCAATTGCAACATTCACACTTACCTCAAGCAGACATGAGTTCTTTTTCCCACCCTGGACATTCCACAGATATACAAACCCCACTTGCCTAGTTACAAACAGACCTCACAGCCTCTTGAGGATGCCTGCCATAGATGTGGGTGAAACATCAGGTGAGAATGCTTCACCAAGCACCAAAGAGCATTCTGAACTCCACCAATAATAGAACTGAACCAAACTTGGCATACAGGACTTCCATGACTAACAGAAAATACTGGAGAGGGGGTTGGGAAAAATAGACCCTGACATTTGGGAATTGCAGTTTACCAAGCACCAAAGGACATTCTGAGCTCCACCAACAATAGAACTGAACCAAACTTGGCATACAGGACTTCCATGACTAACAGAAAATACTGGAGAGGGGGTTTGGAAAAATAGACCCTGACATTTGGGAATTGCAGTTTACCAAGCACCAAAGAACATTCTGAGCTCCACCAACAATAGAATTGAACCAAACTTGGCATACAGGACTTCCATGACTAACAGAAAATACTGGAGAGGGGGTTGGGAAAAATAGACCCTGACATTTGGGAATTGCAGTTTACCAAGCACCAAAGAGCATTCTGAGCTCCACCAACAATAGAATTGAACCAAACTTGGCATACAGGACTTCCATGACTAACAGAAAATACTGGAGAGGGGGTTGGGAAAAATAGACCCTGACATTTGGGAATTGCAGTTTACCAAGCACCAAAGAACATTCTGAGCTCCACCAACAATAGATTGAACCAAACTTGGCATACAGGACTTCCATGACTAACAGAAAATACTGGAGAGGGGGTTGGGAAAAATAGACCCTGACATTTGGGAATTGTAGTTTACCAAGCACCAAAGAACATTCTGAGCTCCACCAACAATAGAATTGAACCAAACTTGGCATACAGGACTTCCATGACTAACAGAAAATACTGGGGAGGGGGTTGGGAAAAATAGACCCTGACATTTGGGAATTGCAGTTTACCAAGCACCAAAGAACATTCTGAGCTCCACCAACAATAGAATTGAACCAAACTTGGCATACAGGACTTCCATGACTAACAGAAAATACTGGAGAGGGGGTTGGGAAAAATAGACCCTGACATTTGGGAATTGCAGTTTACCAAGCACAAAAGAACATTCTGAGCTCCACCAACAATAGAATTGAACCAAACTTGGCATACAGGACTTCCATGACTAACAGAAAATACTGGAGAGGGGGTTGGGAAAAATAGACCCTGACATTTGGGAATTGCAGTTTACCAAGCACCAAAGAACATTCTGAGCTCCACCAACAATAGAATTGAACCAAACTTGGCATACAGGACTTCCATGACTAACAGAAAATACTGGAGAGGGAGTTGGGAAAAATAGACCCTGACATTTGGGAATTGCAGTTTACCAAGCACCAAAGAACATTCTGAGCTCCACCAACAATAGAATTGAACCAAACTTGGCATACAGGACTTCCATGACTAACAGAAAATACTGGAGAGGGGGTTGGGAAAAATAGACCCTAACATTTGGGAATTGCAGTTTACCAAGCACCAAAGAACATTCTGAGCTCCACCAACAATAGAATTGAACCAAACTTGGCATATAGGACTTCCATTACCAAATACTAGAGAGGTTTGGGGGAGGCATGTACAAAAGATGACATTTGCAGTACCTTTTGAGGAGGCCTCCTTGCTGCCCTGAGAGGGGTCCAGGCTCAGCTGCAGGGAAGGGAAAGCGAAAGCGAAAGAGCCTGGCTGGCTGCCTCCTGGCAGCACGTGGAGGGAGGACTTCCCTCTCGCGTAGTGAGCGGGGCCTGCGCTTCTCCATTAGAAGGCTGTTGAGGGCGCATGGGGCCTGCAGGAGGAGGCGTGGCTTAAGGACAAAACAGCGCCCCCTGGCAAAAAAAGTATTCCGCGACCGCTTACTTCGAGTAATGGACGGGCCGGCCCTGCTGGTAGAGTTTGGAGAAAATAGACCTTGCCATTTGGGAGTTGTGGTTGTTGGGATTCATAGTTCACCCACAATGAAATAGCATTGTGGACCCCACCAATGATAGAATTGGACCAAACTTCCCACACAGAACACCCATGACAAAGAGAAAATACTATGTTTTCTGATGGTCTTTGGTGACCCCTCTGACACCCCCTTGCGACCCCCACAGGGGTCTCAACCCCCAGGTTGAGAAACACTGGTTTAGAGGGTAAAAATACATAAATACATACTGGGACAGAATTTTTCGTGAATGACATTACGTTGAATTTGCATGTAAGTCGGAACAGGTACATTTTGAAGTGTAACTTCAGCCGCATGTGCGCACGCACACACACCATATATATATATATATATATATATATATATACACACACACACACACACACACACAAGCTGTCCCCTGCCACATTCTGCTGTGGCCCACATGGGAGTTCTGTGTGGGAGATTTGGCCCAATTCTATCGTTGGTGGGGTTCAGAATGCTCTGTGATTGTAGGTGAACTATAAATCCCAGCAACTACAACTCCCAAATGTCAAGATTCTATTTTCCTTAAACTCCACCAGTGTTCACATTTGGGCATATTGAGTATTCTTGTAGAGTTTGGTCCAGGTCCATCACTGTTTAACTCCACAGTGATCTCTGGATGTAGGTGAACTACAACTCCAAAACCAAAGGACACTGCCCACCAAAACCTTCCAGTATTTTCTATTGGTCATGGGAGAACTGTGTGCCAAGTTTGGTTCAATTCCATCGTTGGTGGAGTTCAGAATGCTCTTTGATTGTAGGTGAACTATAAATCCCAGCAACTACAACTCCCAAATGACAAAATCATAATTTTTTGAGTGATGGTCACTGCTTGTGTTGTGAGACGTTTTGTTGCCAAATTTGGTGTGATTTCGTTCATTGGTTCTTTTGTTTTTAAGGTATTCATTATGCACAGAACATTTATATATATATATTAAAAAATGCTCTGGGCATAATGAGTACCTTAAAAATAAAAGAACCAATAAACGAAATCACACTAAATTTGGCAACAAAACGTCTCACTACACAAGGAGTGACCCTCACTCAAAAAATTATGATTTTGTCATTTGGGAGTTGTAGTTGCTGGGATTTATAGTTCACCTACAATCAAAGAGCATTCTGAACTCCATAAACAATGGAATTGAACCAAACTTGGCACACAGAACTCCCATGACCAACAGAAAATACTGGAAGGGTTTGGTGGGCATTGACCTTGAGTTTGGGAGTTGTAGTTCACCTACATCCAGAGAGCACTGTGGACTCAAACAATGATGGATCTGGACTAAACTTGGCACAAGCACTCAATATGCCCAAATATGAACACAGATGGAATTTGGGGAAAACCTTGACATATGGGATTTGTAGTTACTGGGATTTATAGCTCACCTACAATCAAAGAGCATTCTGAATCCCACAAATGACAAAATTGGGACAGATTTCCCACACAGAACCCTTGTGACCAACAGAAATCCAACTCCCTTCATCAGGGCAAGAAAATGTAATCAAAGCCCTCCTGACAAAGCCATCCAGCCATAGATATAGATACCGTATATATATATATATGATTCACACACACACAGATATAGTATCATAGATTTGAAAAGGACCCCTAAAGAAGGACTATTATATGTTGCATGTTCCAGAGTAGGCAAACCAGACAATCTCCACATCAACACTGACATAGAAACAACAAGGAATACTGTTTACTCACAAACAGAAAGAAATTACATATATTAGAAACCAACACTTTCTCATTACTTTATTTTCCAGATCACCAGATTGGGCCACAGCAACGCATGGCAGGGGATGGCTTGTGTGTATGTGTGTGTGTGTGTGTGTGTATGTATGTATGTATGTATGTATATATGTATGTATGTATGTATGTATATATATATAACCTGTGGATAGCATTTGGAAAGGTCAAAACCCCTGCCGTGTTTGTTTTGCTGTCTGTGCCCCTGTTCAGAAAATTTCACCATACTTTCTGTTTCTGTGATAATTGGATTTTGAAACATTTAGGTTGTTGTGGATACAAGGATTGGGGATAAAGCTTCAGTGAAGCCCCCCTTTCCCCATAATAATTATTTCAGGAGTGAATTTCTCTTCGAGGGGCAGATTTCTCTCATTTTCTGTTATCTCACCCCCGTTTGTAACTATGAGTCATTTGTAAGTCGGATGTTTGTAATTTGGGACGGCCTGGATTTGATATCTGTGTTTCTGTTTCGTGTTTTGACTTTGTGTTGCTATTCTGCTGATTTATTCGCTTTAGCTGCAACAGCGCAATTTATCGTTTCTCTGGAGTCAGAAATAAGTCTTCAGCTAAGGTCAATACACTCCGTTTCCTTGTGCCTGTAAGCCAAACAAATAAATAGAAGGGTTTTCCAAATGTCATTTCAAAAACCCGTTATTTAGTCTAAGAGACTAAGTATTTTCATTGGTGGAAACCACAATGAGACCCCCGTCCTGTTAAACCATAACACATTTCAAAAACTGTTGAATGTGGGTTTTCAAAAAACATCTGCTCCTTCTTTTAGATATATGTTTACAACTCAGAGCAAGACACAAAAAAATATAACACTGTCAAACATTTGTGGTTAAAGTCACTTACCAGTTGGCATTGAAATAGTTTATTTTACCAATAAAAACATGATTGGGGTAAATATGGAATAACATTAACCAATGAGTTACATGACATTAAAATGTTCACTACCAAAATGCTTTTAGAACATTTATATATATGTACTATATTTATTTCTGTGTGCGTGTATCGAGAGTGCCAAAATGTATACACATTTAAAAAAAGGAAAAAAAGTATTTAAATTGTAATTCTCTCTCTCTCTCTCTCTCTCTCTCTCATTTTCTGAATGAAGCAGAGATTGGGTTGCTGTAGGTTTTTCCGGGCTATATGGCCATGTTCTGGAGGCAATTTTTCTCCTGACGTTTCGCCTGCATCTATGGCAAGCATCCTCAGAGGTAGTGAGGTCTGTGGGAAGTAGGAAAAATTGGGTTTATATATCTGTGGAATGACCAGGGTGAGACAAAGGACTTTTGTCTGCTGGGGCTAGCTGTGAATGTTTCAGCTGATCACCTTGATTAGCATTCAATGGCTTGGAAGTGCCTGGGGGGAATCTTTTGTTGAGAGTGATTTTATGTGACTGTTTGTTTCCCCTCTGTTGTTTTGCTGTTGTAATTTTTGAGTTTTTTTAATACTGGTAGCCAGATTTTGTTCATTTTCATGGTTTCTTCCTTTCTGTTGAAATTGTCCACATGCTTGTGGATTTCAATGGCTTCTCTGTGTAGTCTGACATGGTGGTTGTGAGAGTGGTCCAGCACTTCTGTGTTCTCAAATAATATGCTGTGTCCAGGTTGGTTCATCAGGTGCTCTGCTATGGCTGATTTCTCTGGTTGGAGTATGCTGGACCACTCTCACAACCACCATGTCAGAGCGATGCTGCATTTGGTGATCCCTATGAAGACTTGTCCACAGCTGCATGGTATACAGTAGACTCCTGCAGAGTGAGAGGATCCCTCTTGTCCTTTGCTGAACGTAGCATTTGTTGGATTTTCTTGGTGGGTCTGTAGGTTGTTTGTATGTTGTGTTTCTCATCAGTTTCCCTATGCGGTCAGTGGTTCCCTTGATGTATGGCAAGAACACTTTTCCTCTGGGTGGATCTTGTTTGAGAACTGGGACATCCGTAGGGAGACCAAGCTGCTTGTTTATAAAGCTATTGTCCTCCCAACCCTGCTCTATGCCTGCGAGACGTGGACAGTCCACAGACATCACATGCAACTCCTGGAACGATTCCATCAGCGCTGCCTCCGGAAAATCCTGCAAATCTCTTGGGAAGACAAGCGGACAAACATCAGCATGCTGGAAGAAGCAAAGACCACCAGCATTGAAGCGATGGTCCTCCGCCATCTGCTCCACTGGACTGGCCACGTTGTCTGGATGCCCGACTACCATCTCCCAAAACAGTTGCTCTACTCCGAACTCAAGAATGGAAAACTGAATGTTGGAGGGTAGGAAAAGAGATTTAAAGATGGGCTCAAAGCCAACCTTAAAAACTCTGGAATAGACACTGAGAACTGGGATGCCCTGGCCCTTGAGCACTCCAGCTGGAGGTCCACTGTGACCAGCAGTGCTGTAAAATTTGAAGAGGCACAAATGGAAGGAGAAAGAAACATGCCAAGAGGAAGGCACTTCAAGCCAACCCTGACCGGGACTGCCTTCCACCTGGAAACAAATGCCCTCACTGAGGGAGAACATGCAGATCAAGAATAGGGGTCCACAGCCACCTACGTACCCACCACCAGTACACCAATCTTGGAAGACTATCCTACTTGGACAACAAGGGATCGCCTAAGTAAGTAAGTAAGTAAGTAAGTAAGTAAAGTGTGTGTGTATACATAGCATTACAGAATACAGTACACATTCTCTTATAGACAGGAACAACTGATTTAGAAGGCTTATTCAAATATCTCAATAAAATGAAATTATGAGTAATATATCAAGGTGGGAATTCTGCAGTGGTCTAGATGTGTGACTATAAATCCCAGCAAACCTAGCCAACTTAGCTTTTTGTGTGTGTCAGAAGCTACTTGAGAAACTGCAAGTCACTTCTAGTGTGAGAGAATTGGCCTTCCGCAAGGACGTTGCCCAGGAGACACCCGGAGGATTGATGTTTTACCATCCTGTGGGAGGCTTCTCTCATGTCCCCGCATGAGAAGCTAGGGCTCGTCAGACAGGAACTTAACCCGCTCCCCAGATTTGAACCGCTAACCTGTAGGTGGGCCAGTCCTGCTGTCACAAGGGATTACCCAAGGATCCACAAACTTTTTAAACAGAGGGCCAGGTCACAGTCCCTCAAACTGTTGGAGGGCCGGATTATCATTTGAAAAAAGCATGAATGAATTCCTATACACACTGCACAGATCTTATTTGTAATGCAAAAAACACTTGAAAACAATACAATAATTAAAATGAAGTACAATTTTAACAAATATAAACTTATTATGGGAAGTATGAGCCTGCTTTTGGCTGATGAGATAGGATTGTTATTGTTTGTTTGTTTATTTGCAGTATTTATATTCCGCCCTTCTCACCTCGCAGGGGACTCAGGGCGGATTACAGTGTACATATACATAGCAAACCTTAAATGCCATAGACACAACATATATAGACAGACACACAGCGGCTATTAACATTCCAGCTTTTTTGATGAGGATATTCTGGCCACCAGGGGATCTGTTGCTTCACCGTCCATTTGTGACACTGATGAAGTACTTCCTTATTCTTTGCGTGCTTGCTGGAGATTTTTATGGCACCGTAAATTTGTTAAATTAGCCTCCCCGCATAGGCAGTACCTACATTTCCTACTTGACAGATGCAACTGTCTTTCGGGCTGCAAAGGTTGATCGCAAGCTACACAAACTGGTCAGAAGCTGGCTTCAAACTCACGACCTTTTGGTCAGTAGCAATCTTAATGCAGCTGACTCCCAGTTTGCAGCACCACAGTCCCAGTTGTTGTTGTTGTGTGCTTTCAAGTCATTTCAGACTTAGGTTGACCCTGAGTGAGGGCTGGGTAAATGACCTAGGAGGGCCGTACCCGGCCCCCGGGCCATAGTTTGAGGACCTCTGGTTTAACCCATTGCACCACTGGTGGCTCCTTGCCAACTTAGCTGACAGTGGGGAATGTTGGGAACTCCTGTTTATCAACATCTGGAGCGCTGCATGACATACCATCTGACATTGCAAAGATGAACACTGAGACACATGTGTTCAAGGTGGCAAAGTGTGCTAATGATGAACAAGTTCAAAATCTTATTCATAAAGTGAGTTCTTGTTGGGGTTCAGCCTGAGCTTGAACCTGATTCTCTGTTTGTACCTCCTGATGCTAATGAAAATATATTTACTGATGCTAATGAAAATGTACTTCCTGATGTCAATGGTCCTGAAATTAGTGACAATGCTCCTGAAATTAGTGAGGAAAAAACTTCTGCAGATTTTGAAAATGAAAGTACCAGTGTTCATGAGAATGTTTCAGAGGGAAGCAATGACCTTTCACTCCCTCTGCACCTGGGATCCCTAATAAGAATAGAAGGGGGCAGATCTGGCAAGACAGGAGTGAATCACTCAGTTTGCGAAGGTTGTCGAGATTAAAATAAAAACAAACAAGGGCTTCAAAGCAGGGAGGCGTATCACGGAACCAATTCGGCTTTAAGTGCCTTTCGCCGGGCTGACTTTCTCAGTTCAGGCATCGTTTCAGATTGATGAGTACCTTGGCAATTCTCCTGGTTCCCTTGGCCATCATCTTGAGAAATTTCTAGGACACCAAGTACGGTTAGTGGATTGCTAACAGGTTCCAGAGTTTTACAGTGTGGCTTTAGGTTTTGATCTTGTTCATGGACATTCATGTTTGCTGATTTTGCTGTGGCTTTTGACTTTGCATTTTTCCTTTATTTTGTAACCATTTTTCTTCAATAAAAAAGGATTGTTTTTTCACAGTCAAGTGTGGTGGATGGTTATCTTAGGTCCTCGTTTCCTGCTCTGGGTTGCAACCGTTCTATACTCTCAAATTAAAAAAAAAATCAATTTCAATAGGCCAGAGAATATAATTCAAAAGCCTAAACTAAAATAGTCAAACTCTCAGTGCCCAGTCACTGAAGTTACTTCTACATCCAAAGTGTTTAAAAAATTCCCCAGGTCTGCGGAAGAAATGAAAAGGGAATTGGCACAAATGCCAAATAGATGTTCTGTTTATTCTCGGAAGAACGAACAGCACCACCAAGCAGATTCCACCCAGTTTAATTTCATGGTGTATCTTTATCCCTGATGAATGACAAGCCAAATTTGTGTCTGACATTATCACACCCCACAACCTGAGCCGGACAAGGCTCAGGTTTGACTCAACCACACAACTACTCGCCTTCATGGAATTGACCATGAATGGCCATGTTAATTCCTCATTCTGTCAAAACAATGACATTCATTCATAAATACTGTGCCTCCTCTACACCTGGCTGGGTGCTCTGATCAGCCATGTGAAAAATACTAATTATACATGTTCCTGTATTGGACCTTGGACAATATACCTGACCAGAGTAATGGCAGGAATCCGGGAACAATGTACATGGCAACACAAACATGTACACAAAATGGGCAGGATTCAAAAGGTTGAAGGACCATGATATGAGAAGAGAACAGCTGGATTTAACACCCCCTTTCAACAGCAACACAGTGAAGTCTCCAAGACCCCAAATATGCACCCATCCACCCACCTGTCCTGCATGTTCCCAGTCAGTCCCACTAATAAAAAAAATCTAGAAAATAAAGGAAAATAAAAAAGATTCAAGAGCGTCCAAGCCAAAGCAAACCATCAAGCCTTTGCTCACCACATGGTCCTGAAAAGCAGAGGAGGAGCTGTGATCTGCTGCCACGTGGTCCCGTTACGGACGGGAATCCATGATGGCTGGGCCCTTGCCGCACGAAGACGAAGAAGCCAGATTGGCCGAAGGAAAATGGCTAAAACGGATCTGTGAAGAAGCCTACTATATACCGCCTATAACATTTTTGTGATATTTCAAAAGTGATACAAGTAACATAACTCTCTTTTTCCCAAACTTGCCCTCCTTTTCAGAGCAAAAATGACAAAGCAATCAATGGTTTCAAGTAGCAAGTTGGGTAAATGCATCATCTATATATATAAAATCCAAAAGGGCATCGTTAGGGGCCGCAAAACACGAAAACCCCCAGACGAAAAATTACCAAACTTGGCGTACGCATATCTCAAACCACAAGGTATGCAGAACACTCATCACAACTCAAAAAAAATAACAAACTCACAATTACACAATCAAACGGAGCATGCGCAGAGGAGTCCCACCGCGAGTCGCCCAGCGCGCACAAATGGCCGCACCACGCCACCTTCGCGCAAGCCACGCCCCCTCCCATTGCCACCCCGCCCCTTCCCCCATGCCAAACCGAGCGCGGCCTAGGCGCCGACGCTGAAGCCCCGGCCTGGGAGTGGGAGCTTGCCCGCCTGTGCGCGCTGGGGGCCGGCCTGGTGCACGTGCGGCACGGGGGGCTGTCCACCTTCCACGGGCCCGGACAGCTGATGGCCTTTCCGGGGTTGGACCAGTGGAGGCTGCCCGGGAGGCACCCGCTGCGTGCCTTCGTGGCCCGCCCGGGAGAGGCCGCGACCCGCCTCTCCCGAGGACAGCCCTTCGGCCTCCGCCATGCCCGGCCCAGGCCGCCCCCGCACATCGGTGTCTGGCTCCAGGGAAGGAAGGACACTGCCATCGGGGACGATGAGTAACGGGAAGGAGGGAAAGAATCGGGTGAGGGAAGGAAGGACAGAAATGAGGGGAAGGGGTGTAAATAGGAAGGAAGGAAGGAAGGAAGGAAGGAAGGAAGGAAGGAAGTAAGGAAGGAAGGAAGGAAGAAAAGAAGGAAGAAAGAAGAAAAGTGGGATGGGGAAGGGAAGGTGTAGGAAGGAAGGAAGGAAGGAAGGAAGGAAGGAAGGAAGGAAGGAAGGCAGGCAAGTATATCAGAGAAGAAGGGTAGGAAATAAACAAAAGGAGGGAAGGGGAAGGGAAGATGTATGAAAAAAGGAAGGAAGGAGAAGTTGGGAAAGTATATGAGGGAAGAAAGGTAGGAAAGAAAGAAGAAAGAGAGAGTAGGAGCATGGGAAACAAGGGAGAAAGGAAGGAAGGAAGAAGAAAGGAGCAGAAGGGAAGGTGTAGGAACGAAGGAAAGGAAGGAAGAAAGGACAGAAGAAAAGGCAAGGGAGGAAAGAAAGCAAATGAAGAAGAGAAAGGGAGGGAAGGAAAGAAAGAAAAGGAAGTATGGAACTACAGAGCGAAGGAAGGAAGGAAAGAGAAAGAGAGGGAAGAAAGGAGACAAAGAGGAAGGAAAAGAAAAAGGGAGGAGGAAGGAAAGAGGTACAGAAGGAAGGAGGAGAGAAGGAAAGAAAAAAGGGAAGGGAGGAAAGATGCAGCAAAGGAAAAAGAGAAAGAAGGAGAGAAAGACGCAGGGAAGGAAAGAAATAAGGAGAAGGAAGGATGAAAGCAAACAGCTAAGGAAGGAAGTAAACAGGTAGAGAAGGAAGAAAGGAAAGAAGAAAATGGAATGAAGGAAGGAGTGAAAGAAGCAGAGAAAGAGGGAGAGAAGGCTGGCCACAGCAACGCGTGGTGGGTAAAGCTAGTCATCTTTATAACTCTAATGACTTCAAGGGAAAGAAGCCAATTACAACCACTAGTGGTCAGGGATTTGGGGGAAGAAGACATAAACAAGGAGTGAGAGACATGTATGTGGTGGCGGTGGTGGTGGGGGATCTCGAGAAAGTAACTTCTGAACTTTTGCCACCCCCTGCCAAAGCAGTAAGATGGCAACACCCATTATGCTCAATACCTTGAGGCTGAACAGGATAAGGAAAGAATAAAGCTATGCTTTGTGAATAGACCAGATGCTTAATATTCCTGTCATCAAATTTTCTACAACATCAAATTTTGAAACCGTTCATTATGAAGATGTTCACTGAATTGCTTTAGAAACGTTGGATTAATAATCATTTGAGAGCAAAGACACTGAAAGGCAAAAGTAGGAAAATAAACTTGCTGGATTAGCCATAGAAGAAAAAGAAGCAGCTGCGTGAAGCTGTTCACTATAAGCAAAGGAAGATAGTTTCAACCCAACTTTATGCCATCACTTTAAAAAGTGTTTTCATTAAAAACTCAGGGTTATTCTGAAGCTTATCAAAAACTCAATGCTGAGAGGAGCCCTTAAACATGCTTTCAATATTTCTGCCTGGTCATTAGGCACGTGGCATGGTGGGCAACCTGGACAAAGGGCAATTGTGGCATGGCCAGGTATCTGGAGCTTTCTAACAGTTTCCAAAGCCATGGCAGCTAGATGCATTTGGACTTTTCTCTCCCTTGTGTCATCTTTCGACAGGGTTTTGTTTTTTGTTTATTCTTGACCTCATGGACCAGCCCAAGCCAGAGCTCTCTGTTGGCCGTCGCCACCCCCAAGCTCCCTAAAGGTCAAGCCAGTCACTTCAAGGATAACATCCATCCATCCTGCCTTTGATCGCCCCCACTTCCTTTTTCGTTCCATTTTCCCCAACATCATTCTGTTCTCCAAGGTATCCTGTCATCTCATCATGTGGCCAAAGTACTTCATCTTGGCTTCTAATATCCTTCCCTCCAGTGAGCAATCGGGTTTTATTTCCTGGAGTTTGGACTGGTTTGATCTTCTTGAGGTCCAAGGCACTCTCAGAATTTGTCGTAGCTTAGCCAGCTGAGCATGAGGATGAGGGGTTTGGTGAAGTTCAGCCAGCTGAGGATGATGATAAGGGGTCTAGAGATGCTCAGACAGAGGGGGATTTGGGTGATTCTCTATGTGAACATGAAACTGTTTTGGAAGTTGACAGGCAGGGTGATTCTCTGTGTGAAAATGAAACTTGTTTTAGAAGCTGACAGGCAGGAAGGGAGCTTAGATAGAGAATCAAGGCTACTTCTGCAGGGGAAGAATTCCAGGTGCAAGCCAGGCCTTGGGAAAGTGAGAACGAGAGGCACTACTGAAGGTCAAAGGAATGCTTTCATGCTTTGCTGTCCTTAATTAGGGAAATAATAGCTTTTGCTTTTCAGATCAAGCAACTTAGAAGATAGAGCAAGGAACTTTTGCCTTTGTTCCTGCTTTAAGTCATGTCCTGGTCAAGATTTGCTTTAAGTCTTGGGGATTTTACCATGAACTTAAGCTCATGTATTGTTCTTTGATTCTTGGATCACTTAAGTGGATGTTTTATTCATCTTTGGATTGTTCAAGCTCATGATTTTACCCTGCTCCTTGAATTTATGTTCATGCTTTAACCTTTGCAGTGGAGGTTTATCTCTGGTTTTTGAGACTCCTTTTATCTTAACTATTTGGATTTTTTCCTCTTTTACTGTGTGCACTTTTTCAATAAACTATATATTTCTACGTTGGGCTTCCTGGTGAGTGCTTGAGCAAGGGGAACACTACCTGAGGTACAACAGAATTTTCCTCCAACACCGCAGTTCAAAAGCGTCTATCTTCCTTCACTCAGCCTTCCTCATGGTCCAGCTCTTGCATCCATAGGTTACTACGGGGAATATTATTGCTTTAACTATGCATATATTCGTTGCCAGTGTGACGTCTCTACTCTTCACTATTTTATCAAGATTGGTCATTGCTCTCCTCCCAAGAAGTAAACATCTTCTGATTTCCTAGCTGAAGTCTGTGTCTGAACTAATCTTCACACCTAGAAATAAAAAGTCTGTCACTGCCTCCACGTTTTCTCCATCTATTTGCAAGTTATCAGTCTCGTTGCCATCATCTTGCTTTTTTGATGTTTAACTGCAACCCAGCTTTTGCCCTTTTTTTCTTTCACCTTGATTGGAAGGCTTCCCAGTTTCTCCTAACTCTCAGCCATCCAAGTGGTATCATCTCCATAACTAAGGTTGTTAATATTTCTTCCAGCAATTTTAACTCCAGCCTTGACAGAGTCTTAGTATAAATTAAACCACATGAGGTTGTTGTAGGTTTTTCCAGGCTATATGGCCATGTTCTAGAGGCATTTTTCTCCTGACGTTTTGCCTGCATTTATGGAAAGCATCCTCAGAGGTAGCGAGGTCTGTTGGAAGTAGGAAAATGGGTTTATATATCTGTGGAAAGACCAGGATGAGACAAAAGACTTTTGTCTGCTGGAGCTAGGTGTGAATGTTTCAACTGACCACCTTGATTAGCATTTAATGGCTTCGAAGTGCCTGGGGGGAATCTTTTGTTGAGAGCGATTTGATGTGCCTGATTGTTTCCTCTCTGAAATTGTCCACAAGCATGTGGACAATTTCAACAGAAAGGAAGAAACCATGAAAATGAACAAAATCTGGTTACCAGTATTTAAAAAACTCAAAAATTACAACAGCAAAACAACAGAGAGGAAACAATCAGGCACATCAAATCACCTCTCAACAAAAGATTTCCCCCAGGCACTTCCAAGCCACTAAATGCTAATCAAGGTGGTCAGTTGAAACATTCACACCTAGCTGCAGCAGACAAATGTCCTTTGTCTCACCCTGATCATTTTCCACAGATATATAACCCATTTTCCTACTTCCAACAGACCTCACTACCTCTGAGGATGCTTGCCATAGATGCAGGCGAAACGTCAGGAGAAAAATGCCTCTAGAACATGGCCATATAGCCCGGAAAAACCTACAACAACCCAGTGATTCCGGCCATGAAAGCCTTCGACAATACATTAAACCACATGAGTCCTGCTTCCCTTCTCTTTCCCTTGTCAAAGTGAAAGTTCAGTGAGAATAATTCAGCGGACGCTGGTTGTGTATCTTGCCCTCTTTCCTGCTTCCCTTAAATGCAAATACTGGTATTCCAAAATCAAAAAATGCTCTAGTCCCAAGCTTAAGTCTTAAGGGAGACTTAACCTATACTGGAGATTTAACCCAAGCACCTAAAGATAGATGATACTGTATTTATTTATCATGTCAGGAACGAACCAAAACAGTTGTATTGCATTTAAAAACAGACAGACAAACAAACAAACAAAACACAAAATTTGCAGACTTGGTATTCTATTAAATGTCCTTTGACCAGTAGCTGGCCACTTGGAGTGCCTCTGGTGTTGCTGCAAGAAGGTCTGTGATACTTCTGTTGCTGCAAGAAGATGATACTGTGATATAGGCTTTTTCCAAAAGGTGTCCCTCACAAAGGATATATTGCAGAAAGAAACATGGTGCTAGAGAATATATTTCATTTGATAGCCAAGTATCAAAAGAAATATATAAAATACATAAAATCTATATATATATATATAAATACTCTGTGCATAATGAGTACCTTCAAAAGAAAAGAACCAATGAACGAAATCACACCAAATTTGGCAAAAAAAAAATGTCTCACAACACAAGGAGTGACCATCACTCAAAAATCTATGATTTTGTCATTTGGGAGTTGTAGTTGCTGGGATTTATAGTTCACCTACAATCAAAGAGCATTCTGAACTCCACCAATGATGGAATTGAACCAAACGTGGCACACAGGACTCCCATGACCAGCAGAAAATACTGGAAGGGTTTGGTGGGCATTGACCTTGAGTTTGGGACTTGTAGTTCACCTAAAACCAGAGAGCACTTGGACTCAAAAAATGATGGATCTGGACCAAACTTATTTATTTATTTATTTATTTATTTACAGTTCTTATATTCCGCCCTTCTCACCCAGCAGGGGACTCAGGGCGGATTACAGTAAACACATATATGGCAAACATTCAATGCCAGTTTGACAAACAACATTTAACAGACAAAGGCTATTTAACTTTTTTCTGGCCGCCAGGGGAGCTGCTGCTTTTCATCGTCCATCAACGACACCGATGAAGTTCTTCCGCATTCCACATTCCCCGGAGTCTTCTTTCTTTATGGCTCATAAATTAGTTAAATTTAGCCTCCCACACAAGTGGTACCTTATTTTCCTACTTGACAGATGCAACTGTCTTTCGGGTTGCAAAGGTCGACAACGGGCTACACAATGGCTGGACACCCACTCCAGCCCGGGCTGGCTTCGAACTCATGACCTTTTGGTCAGAGATATTCCATATGCCCAAATATGAACACAGATGGAGTTTGGGGAAAATAGACCTTGATATTTGGGAGTTGTAGTTGCTGGGATTTATAGTTCACCTGTAATCAAAGAGCATTCTGAACCCCACCAATGACAGATCTGGGGCAAACTTCCCACATGGAACCCCCATGACCAACAGAAAATACTTAAGACCATCCAGTCCAACTCCCTTCACCAGGGCAAGAAGACGTAATCAAAGCCCTCCTGACAGAGAGCCCTCCAGCCATAGATATAGAAAGATATATATGATTCACACAGAGAGAGATAAAGTATCAATCAATCAATGATTTATTACGGTCTTTGACCAGCACAGAATAGAATGGGGCACAGGAGCCCAAGGAAGGGAATCGCAGTTCCCAAGTAGGTCAGATTAAAAGCAGATTAAAGAGATAAAGTATTATAGATAAAGTATTATAGATTTGAAAGGGACTCCTAAACATGGACAATGATATGTTGCCTGTTCCAGAGTAGGCAAACCGGACACTCTCCACATCAACACTGTCAAAGAAACATCAAGAAATACTGTTTACCCACAAGCATAAAGGTATTACATATATTAGAAACCAGCACTTTCTAATTACTTTATTTTCCATATCACCAGACTGGGCCACAGCAACGCGTGGCAGGGGACCGCTAGTATGATATAAACGGCAATGCAAATCTAAAGCTAGATGCATGGGATAGGAAGCTCGGTATTAGGAAAGGTGAGGAATTATAACATTTCAAAGACTGTCAGCAGTGTCCAATGTAACTGAAAGCCAACTCGGATCTTATCCATAGGCAGCATAAGGCTGCAACTTCCCTAATTAGGAAACAGAAGATTTTCTCTACCAGACTAGAAAGCCAGAAAGGATCTCAGTGCCGTTGATTGCACTCTGTGCTCTATGGATGCCAATGAGCCAATTACAGTCACGTAAACAAAGCATTTTGCTACGCTTAGCCTAAATTGTGGCATTCAGTGCTTAAAGTTATTAGAGATTCTAAATTAGTTTTTAATTCCAAATTTCCCCAGTAGACTTCTTTTGAATATAGCTTTTTTTCCCCTAATTAGCTGCACCAGTACTAACCACTTATTTTAATGCTTCAGTTATGCTCTTTGCAAAGGACTTGAGGAACTGCAAACACTTTTCAGAGCAAAAGACACCTCTCTCAATATGACAATTATGAAAGACAAAATCAGGAGCACATTTCCCAAATATCTCGTATCTCAAATATCATGCATGGGTCAAGTAATGCTGTCAAAGATTGATATTTAAAGGAAGGTGTCTTTACTCTCTAGCAGTACAAAGATAGGAGACATTGTATTCAATATTGTATATCTGCATATGTTGTTGTCATTCGTTCAGTCGTCTCCGACTCTTCGTGACCTCATGGACCAGCCCACGCCAGAGCTCCCTGTCGGCCGTCACCACCCCCAGCTCCTTCAAGGTCAGTCCAGTCACTTCAAGGATGCCATCCATCCATCTTGCCCTTGGCCGGCCCCTCTTCCTTTTACCTTCCACTTTCCCCAGCATAATTGTCTTCTCTAGGCTTTGCTGTCTCCTCATGATGTGGCCAAAGTACTTCAACTTTGTCTCTAGTATCCTTCCCTCCATGAGCAGTCGGGCTTTATTTCCTGGAGGATGGACTGGTTGGATCTTCTCGCAGTCCAAGGCACTCTCAGAACTTTCCTCCAGCACCACAGTTCAAAAGCATCGATCTTCCTTCGCTCAGCCTTCCCTAAGGTCCAGCTCTCACATCCGTAGGTTACTACAGGGAATACCATGGCTTTGACTAGGCAGATCTTTGTTGCCAGTGTGATGTCTCTACTCTTTACTATTTTATCGAGGCTGGACATTGCTCTCCTCCCAAGAAGTGAGCGATATCTGCATATGCTTTTAATGCATTTGTTGATCCAATCTATATAAATAAAAATGTAATGTTCGTTTGTGGGATTAACATAACTCAAAAACCACTGGACGAATCGACACCAAATTTGGACACAAGACACCTATCAAGCCAACGAGTGACCATCACTCATAAAAACACGAAAAACACAACAGAAGAGACGTAAAAAGCAAAAAAAAATACATTACACACAAATATATACACAAATATATCCACACACACAACACATATACACAGAAAGGGGGAAAGAAGGAAGGAAGGAAGGAAGGAAGGAAGGAAGGAAGGAAGGAAGGAAGGAAGAGAAGGAGAGGCACAAGAGGGGTTTCTCTGGGTCAGAGAGCTCTCCCCCACCCCTTGAGACCACACTTTCTTAGGGAGGGGAGGGAGGGAAGGGGGGAGGGAGGGAGAAGGAGAGGGAAGGAGAGAAGAAAAGAAAGAAAGGTAGAGAAAGGAAGGAAGGAGAGAAAGAGGGAAGGAGAGAAAGAAGGTTAGACCACACCTGGAATATTGTGTCCAATTCTGGGCACCACAATTCAAGAGAGATATTGACAAGCTGGAATGTGTCCAGAGGAGGCCGACTAAAATGATCAAGGTCTGGAGAACAAGCCCTATGAGGAGCGGCTTAAGGAGCTGGGCATGTTTAGCCTGAAGAAGAGAAGGCTGAGAGGAGATATGATAGCCATGTATAAATATGTGAGAGGAAGTCATAGGGAGGAGGGAGCAAGCTTGTTTTCTGCTTCCCTGGAGACTAGGGCGCGGAACAATGGCTTCAAACTACAAGAGAGGAGATTCCATCTGAACATGAGGAAGAACTTCCTGACTGTGAGAGCCGTTCAGCAGTGGAACTCTCTGCCCCGGAGTGTGGTGGAGGCTCCTTCTTTGGAAGCTTTTAAACAGAGGCTGGATGGCCATCTGTCAGGGGTGATTTGAATGCAATATTCCTGCTTCTTGGCAGGGGATTGGACTGGATGGCCCATGAGGTCTCTTCCAACTCTTTGATTCTATGATAAGAATAAGCAAGGAGGAAGGAGAGAAGGAAGGAGAGAAAGAGGGAAAGAAGGAGGGAAGGAGAGAATGAATGAAGGAAAGAAGGATAGAGAAGTAAGGAGAGAGGGAGGAAGAGAAAGAGGGAAGGAAGGAGAGAAGGAAAGAAAGAAAGGTAGAGAAGGAAGGAGAGAAGGAAATAAAAAAGTGAAAGAGGGAAGGAAGGAGAGAAGGAATGAAAAAGAGAAAGAGGGAGGGAAGGAAGGAAGGAAAGAGACAAGGAAGGATGGAAAAGAAACAGGTAGAGAAGGAAGAAAGAAGAAGGAAGAAAAAGAGGGAAAGAAGGAAAGAGGGAGTGAAGGAAGGAGAGAAAAAAAGAAGGAGAGAAAGAAGAAGAGAAGGTTGGCCACAGCAACGCATGGCGGGTACAGCTAGTCTATATAAATAAAAATGTAATGTTCGTTTGTGGGATTAAGATAACTCTAAAACCACTGGAGGAATTGACAACAAGTTTGGCTACAAGACACCTAATAACACAAGGAGTGACCATCACTCAATTTTTTTAGATTTTTTCATTTGAAGTTGTAGTTGCTGGGATTTATCGTTCACCTACAATCAAAGAGCATTCTGAACTCCACCAACGATGGAATTGAACCAAATTTGGCACACAGAACTCCCACAATCAATAGAAAATACTGGAAGGGTTTGCTGGGCACTGGCCTTGAATTTTGGAGTTGTGATTCACCTACATTCAGAGAGCACTGTGGACTCAAACAATGATGGAACTGAACCAAATTTGGCACAAATACTCCATATGCCCAAAGATAAACACTGGTGGAGTTTGGGGGGAAATAGACCTTGACATTTGGGAGGTGTAGTTACTGGGATTTATAGTTCAGCTACAATCAAAGAGCATTCTGAACTCCACCAACAATGGAATTGAACCAAATTTGGCACACAAAACTCCCACAATCAATAGAAAATACTGGAAGGGTTTGCTGGGCACTGGCCTTGAATTTTGGAGTTGTGGTTCACCTACATCCAGAGAGCACTGTGGACTCAAACAATGATGGAACTGGACCAAACTTGGCACAGATATTCCATATGCCCAAATATGAACACTGGTGGAGTTTGGGGGAAATAGACCTTGACATTTGGGAGTTGTAATTACTGGGATTTATAGTTCACCTACAATCAAACCACACCAACAATATAATTGGTCCAAACTTCCCACACAGAACCTCCATGACCAATAGAAAATACTATGTTTTCTGGTGGTGTTTTGTGACCCTTCTGATGCCCCCTCGTGTCCCTCCCCGGGGTCCCAACCCCCAGGTTGAAAAATGCTGCCTTAAGGCCAAAAAATAAAACGTACATTCCAACACATGCACAAAACCACAGATATACACATATACACAAATATATATACACACAAAACACATATACAGAGACTGGGCCACAGCAATGTGTGGTAGGGGATGGCTAGTTGGGCAATAAATACGAAGACAACAAAAAGAAGATACATGTCTCAGTGTCTGAAGACTCTATTAGCAGCATATACAGATGTCAGAATCTTTCACCTGCAGGTGTTAATATACCACCGCCTGCTTGCCTGCCTTCCTACCAGTAGAGAACAGCTGTTGAGAAATTGAGTCGGCTGTTTCCAAAGGTGTAAAAAGATGAAGCAAAAAATAACAGGAGACAATGATGCTGTTGGAGTTAAATGGAGGCAACGTTATTAACAAAGAAGGTGCCGCAGAAAACTGGGAAAAGTAATACAAGTTAAATCCATTTGCAACAGGGCCAAAAAGCTCTAGCTATAATGAAAAACAAAAAAAGACGTTATGGCGTGATTCTGAGGTTGTTCCAACACTGAATGAAAAATTCAAGATGCCACAAATGAAAGAAGTTTACACCAGAGCGTAAACAAATTAAAGAATTTCTTTAGACTCAACCAATGGTATATCAATTAGGTTTATTTTTTCCCCTCCTTTTTCATCCATATTTATTTATTTACTAGCGGTCCCCTGCCACGCGTTGCTGTAGCCGTCTGGTGATCTGGAAAATAAAATAATGAGAAAGTGTTGGTTTCTAATTTATGTAATTTCTTTCTGGTTGCAGGTAAACAGTATTTCTTGCTGTTTCTTTGCCAGTGTTGATGTGGAGATTGTCTGGTTTGCCTACTCTGGAACATGGAACATATAAGGAGTCCCTTTCAAATCTTTGATACTGCATCTGTCATATACATATATGTGTATTGCTGGATGGTCCTTTGTCAGGAGGGCTTTGATTATGTTTTCTTGCCCTGGTGAAGGGAGTTGATGACTTTAAGGCAGCATTTCTAACCTGGGAAGTCAAGACCCCGAGGGGGGGGGGGTCACCAGGGGGGTGTCAGAAGTGTCAGCAAAGACCACCGGAAAAAACAGTATTTTCTGTTGGTCATGGGGGTTCTTTGTGGGATGTTTGGCCCAATTCCACCGTTGGTGGGTTCGGAATGCTCCATGATTGTAGGTGAACTTTACATCCTATTAACTAAAACTCCCATATTTTCCCCAAACTCCATCTGTGTTCGCATTTGGGCATATTGAGTATTCCTGTCAAGTTTGGTCCAGATCCATCATTGTTTGAGTCCACAGTGCTCTCTGGATGTAGGTGAACTACAACTCCAAAACTCAAGGTCAATGCCCACCAAACCCTTCTAGTGTTTTCTGTTGGTCATGGGAGTCCTGTGTGCCAAGTTTGGTTCAATTCCATCGTTGGTGGAGTTCAGAATGCTCTTTGATTATAGGTGAACTATAAATTGCAGCAACTACAACTCCTAAATGGCAAAATCAATCCCCCTAAACCCTACCAGTATTCAAATTTGGGTATATTGAGTATTTGTGCCCAATTTGGTCAAGTGAATGAAAATACATCCTGCATGTCAGATATTTCATTACGATTTATAACAGCAGAAAAATTACAGTTCTCAAATAGCAACGACAATAATTTTATGGTTGGGGTCACCACAACATGAGGAACTGTATTAAAGGATCAAGGCATTAGGAAGGTTGAGAACCACTGCTCTAGTTCCTCCTTTTGGCCTCGGATTATAGAACAGTACCCTTGTTTCTTTCCACAACTGTCAAAATTGGGTTGTTGTAGGTTTTTCGGGCTATATGGCCATGTTCTAGAACAGTGTTTCTCAACTTTCCTAATGCCCCGACCCCTTAATACGGTTCCTCATGATGTGGTGACCCCCAACCATAACATTGTATTCGGTGCTACTTCACAACTGTAATTTTTCCTACTGTTATGAATTCTAATGTAAATATCTGATATGCAGGATGTATTTTCGTGCACTGGACCAAATTTTGCACAAATACCCAATACACTCAAATTTGAATACTGGTGGGGTTGAGGGAGATTGATTTTATCATTTGGGAGTTGTAGCTGCTGGGATATATTAGGGTTCACCTACAATCAAAGAGCATTCTGAACTCCGTCAATGATGGAATTGAACCCAACGTGGCACACAGAATTCCCATGACCAACAGAAAATACTAGAAGTGTTTGGTGGGCATTGACCTTGAGTTTTGGAGTTGTAGTTCACCTACATTCAGAGAGCACAGTGGACTCAAACAATGATGGATCGGGACCAAACTTAGTATGAATACTCAATTTGCCCAGATGTGAACACTGGTGGAGACTGGGGGAAATAGACCTTGATATTTGGGAGTTGTCGTTGCTGGGATTTATAGTTCACCTACAATCAAAGGGCATTCTGAACCCCACCAACAATAGAATTGGCCCAAACTTCCCACACAGAACCCCCATGATCGACAGAAAATACTGTATTTTCTGATTTTTGGTGACCCCTCTGGCACCCTCACACGACCACCCCCCCCAGGGGTCCCGAACCACAGGTTGAGAACCACTGTTCTAGAAGCATTCTCTCCTGATGTTTCACCTACATCTATGGCAAGCATCTTCAGAGGTTGTGAGGATGCTTGCCATAGATGCAGACCTCACAACCTCTGAGCGTGCTTGCCATAGATACAGGCAAAATGTCAGGAGAGAATGCTTCTAGAACATGGCCATATAGCCTGAAAAACCTACAACAACCTAGTGATTCCAGCCATGAAAGCCTTCGACAATATACTGTCAAATTTGCTATTATAGAAAAAAAATGCTTACTCTCAAACAAACACTTTTTTTAGTTCCCAGTTAAGAAATCAGAGTTAAGGAAGCTTAGTGTACAAGGTTTTAAATAGTTCATTCATAGTTCAAAATAAAGCCTCAACCCCTCGTTGTTACATTCCAGTTCCAAGGTTCATAATTTGAAAATTGACTTTGGGGACTTTTTTGCTTGGTCTATTAAAATGATTCATGTTGCATTCAACATAAATTGTGCATACACAGAGGAGGGTTCCCTTCACGTATTCACGGTATAATAACTAAAGTGAATTTTGTACGAGCTGCAGTTTGTGGCAGGGACGCAGTATCATTTGTCTTAATTTTTCTCCGGCATTACATTAGGGCAAGTGCATTTACATTCCCAGGTATGGCTAAACTTTACTCTGGCTGTAAAAAGAAAAAAGGGGAATCAAATCTGCATGTTTATGCAGCATAACATCAAGTCTGCCTTTTTACTGTCTTAAAGCACACATGGATTTACTTCTCATTTACCTCTCTGTACAAAGGCAAGTAAAGTGCATGAAATATTTACCATGCATGAATCATATCATGTCCCGAATTAAAATGATAACAACAAGCCTTTTGCGTTTCCCAAGGAAAGATACAGTAACAGTCACATACTCTAAGCATTCCTGTCACTCAGCAATGTAAGAGTAATGAGAGTAAAGGAAAGCTGAGTCCGTTTCTTAAAAACTTTTAGAAGGCGTCGAAACGTGGCATGTAAATTAACAAAGTGGAGCTGACACCAGAATGCAGGAACTGCCTCATATAATATTTATTTGGAGGGGGGAAACAGAGCATATAGAAAGCCCGGCTACCAATATCTTAAAATATGTTTTCAGTACATAAGTGACAGAACTATAGGTGTAGATGAAACAGAAATCCCATCATATAATTTCTATTCTTCTCATTCTACTCAACACCCCCCTATCCAGCAAACTCGCTTTGGGATGTGGCCGCTTATTGTTGCAGAAACACTTTCTATTTAATGGACCACAAAACATTTTATAAGAAGATTAACCATATGGACGCAATACCAAAACTATTCTGAGTGTACAGATTTGGGAATGGCCAGTGTAATATTATTATTATTATTATTATTATTATTATTATTATTATTAATATTATTATTTATTTATTTACTTTGCTTATATACCGCTGTATCTCAAGCCCAAAGGCGACTCGCAGCGGTTCACAAACAGTAAAAACAGTAGAAACAGCAGTGGTTCCATACAACATATAACAATTAACTTAACACATTATCCATAAATTACCAATAAGCAATTACAATGCACAATTATTACAAAAAACAACCGTACCCAGTCTTCTCATCATCCAAGCGTAGTCCAGGTTTGTCTTCCATTGTTCCATTCCTATGTTCCATTACCAGATTGCACTAAATTACTCAAACGCCTGCACAAACATCCAGGTCTTCAACTTTCTTCGGAATGCCATGAGAGATGGCGCCAGCCTAATGTCTGTAGGAAGGGCGTTCCACAGCCGAGGAGCCACCACCGAGAAGGCCCTATCTCAAGCCAACCGTGCTTGAGAAGCCGGCGGGATCGAGAGCAGGGCCTCCCCGGAAGATCTCAAAGTCCTGGTGGGTTCATAGGCCGAGATGCGGTCGGAAAGGTATCTTGGGCCGGAACCGTTTAGGGCTTTATAGGCCAATGCCAACACCTTGAATTGAGCCCGGTAGCAAATCGGCAGCCAATGGAGCTGGCGCAACAGGGGGGTTGTGTGCTCCCTGCGCTTCGCTCCTGTTAGAATCATGGCTGCCGCACGTTGGACTAATTGAAGCTTCCGGGCCGTCTTCAAGGGCAGCCCCACCTAGAGAGCGTTGCAGTAGTCTAGGCGGGATGTGACAAGAGCGTGGACTACCGTGGCCAAGTCAGGCTTCCCAAGGTACGGGTGCAGCTGGCGCACAAGCTTTAACTGTGCAAATGCTCCCCTGGTCACCGCTGACACCTGGGGTTCCAGGCTCAGCGATGAGTCCAGGATCACACCCAAGCTGCGAGTCTGTGACTTCAGAGGGAGTGCAACCCCATCCAACACAGGCTGTAACCTGACAGTAGTTTGGATCTAGAAAAGTATTCAGCAGTGTTGTGCTCACTACAAAAATCTTTCCTGTCTTATTATTATTATTATTATTATTATTATTATTATTATTATTATTATTATTTCGTATACTTCTACCCCGCCCTTCTCAACCCCCGAGGGGGGACTCAGGGCGGCTTACAAAAAGGCACATCTTGGTGCCTGCACAAATACAATAACATATAAAACCAGCAATTAAATGGTCAACAATTAAAACAACAATATATCACACAATCAATAGCCAATCTCAGACACAGCGTTCGCCAACTCAGAGTTCATATTTCGTTCCACCTTGTCCAATTCCTATCCATCGTCACAGTCCTTTATTCATCTGCCAGATTGCCCAAACGCCTGGTCCCACATCCATGTTTTTAATTTCTTTCTGAAGGAAAGGAGGGATGTTGCTGATCTAATCTCCCCGGGGAGTGAATTCCATAGGTGAGGGGCCACCACTGAGAAGGCCCTGCTCCTCGTCCCCGCCAATCTCACTTGTGACAGAGGTGGGGTCGAGAGCAGGGCCTCCCCAGAGGATCTCAGACTCCGAGATGGGACGTAAAGGGAGATGCGTTTGGACAGATATGCTGGGCCGGAACCGTATAGGGTTTTGTAGGTCAAAACCAGCACTTTGAATTAACTTTGTACCCCCCTAGCATCTCCCGAAGGACTCGATGCGGCTTACAAAGGCCAAGGCCTCAAAACACAACATAACAATACAAAACCTAAAGCAAATTAAAAACAGTTAAAGCAATATTAAACAACAAGCAATAAACAATACATCAAGACACTATAAAACTGGGCCGGGCCAGAGTAATGGGTACAAGGATTAAAAGTGCTGATGTGACAGGTGATATGTAAGGATTATAGGGTAAGTGCAGTGTGCGGTGTGCAGCAATCTTAGTTCTAATAAAGTGCTTCTGGGACTTGTTATTGGAGATTCCTATTCTGGAAAGGCGCATCGGAACAGCCAGGTCTTCAAGTTCTTTCTAAAGACTGCCAATGTAGGGGCCTGTCTAAGATCTTTGGGGAGGGTGTTCCAGAGTCGGGGGGCCACCACAGAAAAGGCCCTGTCTCATGTCCCCACCAAACGTGCCTGCGACGCTGGCGAAATCCGGATGAACGAAGTGAGCGCATGGGTTCATAAACGGTGATACGGTCACGCAGGTAGGATGGTCCCAAACCATTTAGGGCTTTGTAGGTAAGCACCTGCACCTTAAATTGGGCTCGGAAAATAAACGGCAGCCAGTGGAGATCCTTGAACAGGAGGGTTGACCTCTCTCTGTAAGGAGCCCCAATTAACATCCTGGCTGCTGCCCGTTGGACCAGTTGGAATTTCCTCCTTTCCACTAAAGCAACACTCATTCATAGCATTATCACAAGTCAAAGGCTATTCAATGGCATGTAAATATACAAATAATAAATAGGATTTTGTTAGGGTTATGTTGAAAATTGAAAATTTCTGCAAAAAAAAATCTGTATTACATGGAAGATATTGGAAGCTACATCAGCATTTTAACAACAGATGGAAGTGTGGCCTTGTTTAGCCATGTCTGTGTTTTTCCAATTTTGGACACTCAGCCATGGAAATCTACTTGGACCCCTGTCCAAGTCACACTCTCTAAGACTCAAATGGAATCAAAAGCAAACCCACTCCGCACAAATCTTGCCTGCAATAGGTCAGCATAAGTCAGAAACGACTTGAAGGTTGTTGCTGTTCATTCATTCAGTCAGTCGTCTCCGACTCTTCGTGACCTTATGGACCAGCCCACGCCAGAGCTCCCTGTTGGCCGTCACCACCCCCAGCTCCTTCAAGGTCAGTCCAGTCACTTCAAGGATGCCATCCATCCATCTTGCCCTTGGTCGGCCCCTCTTCCTTTTGCCTTCCACTTTCCCCAGCATAATTGTCTTCTCTAGGCTTTGCTGTCTCCTCATGATGTGGCCAAAGTACTTCAACTTTGTCTCTAATATCCTTCCCTCCCATGAGCAGTCGGGCTTTATTTCCTGAGGATGGACTGGTTGGATCTTCTCGCAGTCCAAGGCACTCTCAGAACTTTCCTCCAACACCACAGCTCAAAAGCATCGATCTTCCTTCGCTCAGCCTTCCCTAAGGTCCAGCTCTCACATCCGTAGGTTACTACAGGGAATACCATGACTTTGACTATGCGGATCTTTGTTGCCAGTGTGATGTCTCTACTCTTTACTATTTTATCGAGATTGGACATTGCTCTCCTCCCAAGAAGTAAGCGTCTTCTGATTTCCTGGCTGCAGTCTGCGTCTGCAGTAATCTTTGCACCTAGAAATACAAAGTCTGTCACGGCCTCCATATTTTCTCCCTCTATTTTCTAGTTGTCAATCATTCTTGTTGCCATAATCTTGGTTTTTTTTATGTTTTTGACTTGAAGGTACACAACAACAATCCTTAAAATAGCTTTTGAAATTGTATTTCTCTTGCAGAACTTCTACACGGAGAGAAAATCACCATACATATGCAACATTTCAATTGGTTTTAAAATATCATCAGGAAAACTGAGTCGGAGATGAAAATGCAGTGTTGAAATACTACACTTAAACAAAATCTATATTTTAATCTTTAGGGATGGAAACAAATTAACTTATTTACTACATGAATGGTTTCCTCAATTTAATGTCAATCTTTGGAAAGAACACCAACCTGTCCATACTGAAAAGAAAAGATTAGATAGATATAAATTAAAATTAGAGAGAACTGTAAGAAGAAAGTAGCTTCAAATTAAGGGATACAACTGATCTATGTACTTTGTTATTTTAATTCAGACTAATAATAATAATAATAATAATAATAATAATACTTTATTTATACCTTGCCACCATCTCCGCGAAAGGACTCAGGGCAGTTTACATGAGGCCAAGCACCTCAAATACAAATACAACAACACATCAACAAACAAGCAAGCAAATAAAACAATATAAATAATACAGTTGAACATATAAGCAATAACACAAAATAAATTAAAAACATTATGGCAGGGCCATGTTCAGATTAAAAATTAAAAAAACCCTGGGTGTGTACAGAGTAGGATATGTCTAGACATGGGGGTTTTAAAGAGTGATATGGGGGATCAATCCAACGGATAGATAAAGTGCTTCAGAGGACGTATAGAAGGAAATTGGTCAGATCGGGCATTATTTTCTTCATTCAGGGAAGGCACATTGGAACAGCCACATTTTCAAGCTCCTCCTAAAGACTCCCAAAGTGGGGGCTTGTCTGATATCTTTAGGTAGAAAGTTCCAAAGTCGGGGGGCCACCATAGAGAAGGCCCTCCCCCTCGTCCCCACCAATCATGCCTGTTATGACAGATACCAGAGCAGTCCTTGAAGAAGAAGAAGAAGAAGAAGAAGAAGAAGAAGAACAACAACAACAACAACAACAACAACAACAACAACAACAAAAACAACCTTATTTTTCTACCCTGCCTACATCTCCCCAAGGGGACTCGGGGAGGTTTACATTGGGCCAAGCCCAGGCAACATACAATTAAAAAAATAAAAATAAATTAAAAATAAATAAATTCTAAAAAAATTAAGATTTCTATTGCCATTTTGAGAGGGACTGCAGACAAAAGAACTAGTTGCTCACTTGTAACTGTGGGTTGTTTTTAGTTGTGATCGGTAAAATTTTCACATATGGGTTTGTTCTCTGCATGTGCAGCCATTCTGCACATGGCTAGGGAACTGAGGCTCAGTCTCTGCCCACAGGCATTTATAGTACATAGGGAGCATGGGCGAGGCTACCACCAAAATGCTTAAATCTAAAAAAATCTCAAAGGTTTCGAATGCCTGCACATGCGCAGAACCAACTCCTATGTTCGATTTCACAGACACCATTAAGAAGAAGCACAGGTATTTAAGGATAGCAAGGAGCTCTGGGGTATTTTTGAGTGCTTAAATACATGGAGGGGATTTTTCTAAATGAAGCATTGGCAAATTTGACCCACAATCTGCATGTGGTTCCAGAATCTAGTCCCCCCCCCCTAAAGATAAGAGTAGCAAAATGTGGCGAATCAAAATTAAAGTAACATGAAAATGAAAAATATCAAGCTTTGTCCTTATCTTCTGATTTTAATAGGCGTGCTTTTAATTAATTGTTTAATTATCGTTTTTAATATTTTAATGCATTACTGATTGTGATTGTTTTTGTGATGTTCAGCATCCTATTATGCTTTTTGTGAGGCTGCCCTGAGTCCCCCCTTGGGGGTGAGAAAGGTGGGGTAGAAATATAGGAAATAAACAAATAAATAAATTTTCTGTATAGTTTAGGGCCGTGATGGTGAACCTATGACACGCGTGTCAGCACTGACACGCATGGCTATTTTTGATGATACACGGCCACATGCGGCCGCATACAGAGAAGTACTCCTTATAAGAGCCAATCTAATTCCATCCTTAAATTTGTAAAAGGTTCTACAAATTTAACATCTGCACGTTTGAGCATTGTTCACTCCATAACTCAGCATGCAATATACATTTTTCTTATTTAAACTATAATTATTGCAAAATTATGGGGTGTTTTTTTTCTCAAAGTTGACATCCCACCCAAGTTATGCTCAGGTTTTTGGCAAATTTTGACACACCAAGCTCAAAAGGTTGCCCGTCACTGGTTTAGGGCAAAAACTGCCTTTGTGAAGGGGGGGGGGGGGGCTAGATCCAGGAATCACATGCAGATTGTAGGTCAAATTTGCCAATGCTTCATTTAGATCAGGGGTCCTCAAACTTTTTGAACAGAGGGAGGGTTCACAGTCCCTCAGACTTGGCCAGACTATAGTTTGAAAAATACATGAATGAATTCGTATGCACACTAAGGTCTCCCCCTGACACTAATTCCAGTTGTGTCCGACTCTGGCAGTTGGTGCTCATCTCCATTTCTAAGCCGAAGAGCCAGTGTTGTCCGTAGACACCTCCAAGGTCATGTGGCTGGCAAGACTGCATGGAACATCATTACCTTCCTGCCAAGGCAGTACCTATTGATCTACTCACATTTGCATGTTTTCGAACTGCTAGGTTGGCAGAAGCTGGATCTAACAACAGGAGCTCACCCCGCTCCCTGGATTCAAACTGGCAGTCTTTCAGTCAGCAAGTTCAGCACCTAGGCAGTTTAATCCGCTGAGCCACTATGTATGTGTGTATATATATATGGGTGTGTGTCTGTGTGTCGTGTGTGTGTCTATCTATCTATCTATCTATCTATCTATCTATCTATCTATAATTTCTTTGACCAGTTATTTGACCATTTCAAAATACAACACGAGTAAAAGCCAAGGTAAAAAGGAGAGGACAGCAGCTGACCTTCTATTTACAGTCAGAGTCTTATTTTCCTGGTTCTTCTTTCAGGAAACCTGCTCTTTTCTTGATAGCTTTCAGAATAAAAAGGCTTACTCTGATTATGGTGGATCTATCTATCTATCTATCTATCTATCTATCTATCTATCTATCTATCTGACTTGGTTGATCAAGAAAAAAATTGGTTCTAAACTCGTTTAGTTTCTAGGGGGCGCTAGCGTTTCGAATTTGATAGGCCTTCCAAAATTTTCGATTTCAAAATTTCGATATTTACGAAATTTAGTTAATAACGAATCGATTCGTTAATGGCGAACGCGGTTGCGCAATGCACGAAAAACACCTCCAGACGGGACAGGGGGAACTTCTGAAGCTTCCCTCTCCCTCTGTGGTTGACTGTTGGTGATAAAACTTACAACTAACCAAAACCAAATTAAAATAAATTCAGGATGAAATTAAAGTACATCAAGTAAGTAAAAATACAAATTAAAATCAATTAAAATTAATTAATTAATTCAATAAAATAATAAAATAAATAATAAAATAAAATAAAATAATAAAATAATAAAATAAGTAATAAGATAATAAAATAAAATGTAATAAAACACATAAATTAATAATAAAATAATATAAAAATATAGAAACTAAATAAAATAATAAATAAATAAAAATTAATATAAATTGCACTTTGAAATAAACAATTAAATTTTTAAATTATTGCCAAATTATCTGGCAAGTGTAGACTCATAGAATCCTATTCTATCTATCTATCTATCTATCTATCTATCTATCCACACACACACAAATATACATATGCATCCACACACATCCACACACACACACACACATATATATATACACACACACATATACTGCATTGCAAGTGAACGAACAGGATTTGGTACACGAAAGACTATTACCAGCAATCAGATGGATTATAATCCCATGAAAAAGTACTGGGTGTCAAAAGCCCCTTACAGCGATGTGCCAGAGAGAAATAAATTAATCAAACTGTCAAACCAAGAAGGCTGGGTTTGACCTCCTTCTGATCTCATTACTTCTCTATTACCCTTTTTTAAAAACATCTTCTTACAAAGATCACTAATTGAAGATTATATGGACGGGACTCACAGCCCTCCATCACTGTGTTACCTTTGACTCATTTGTCATTCCAATAATTCATTTCTATCCTTTTCGGAAGAGACAAAAGACACTAATGGACTATCATCAGTTAAAAAAGGCAATTTTTCCACCTAATTGCACTCATTAAATACTCCAATTGGTCAACTGGAAAAGCAATAGTTTCAATATTTAATCATATCAAAGTAATAATGAAACACTGCTTGTAAAGACAACTCGGAATATATATATATACAGCTTTGCAATATCTCATTCTCAACAGCACTGTTCGTATCCCATTAAAATCAACAGCAAGAATCCCACTATTTTGGGGGGGCTTTGAGTGTATCTCCCTGACATGAACTTCTTGAAAGATCTCTAAAGATTCATAGATCCCAAAAAGAGCATAATATATTGAATGAATCAAATCATTAAACAGCTCTGTAATCATTTTTAAAATGGGGTGGTACAAATGTTTCTTCAATTATTATTAGTATTATTTGTATTTCGCTTTATTTCTTTAAAAAGAGACTTGAATCACAACCAATAAAATGTGAGTTGCAATGTGGTGTTCATACAGTGGTATACATTTAAATTGTGTGTGTGTATACTAGCCATCCCCTGCCATGTGTTGCTGTAGCCCTGTCTGTGTATATGTGTTTTGTGTGTGTATATATGTGTGCATATATGTGTGTGTGTGTGTGTGTGTGTGTATATATATATATATATATATATATATATATATATACATATAGGTGTATATGTGTGTGTATATATTTTTGTATTTGTGTTTATACGTGTACATGCATATTGTGTATATGAGTGTGCTTGTCTATATGCATATTTGTGTGTATATATATGTATGCATGTGGATATGTATATGTGTGCACATATGTATATGACTGTGTGTGTGTGTGTGTGTGTGTGTGTGTGTGTGTGTATATATACACAGTATATTCTGGCGTATAAGACTACTTTTAAACCCAAGAAAATCTTCCCAAAAGTCAGGGGTCATCTTATACGTGGGTGTAGTCTTATGCATGGGAGTGGTCTTAACTCTATATTTTAACTGGAAAAGTTGGGGGTCGTCTTATACACCCAGTCGTCTTATATGCCGGAATATACGGTATATATATATATGGTGTATTTTGGGGTTTTTTTTTAAGTCTGTTCCACTGGGGTTTTGTGTGTGTGTGTGTACGTTTGTGTTTATGGATGATAGACACTCGTTGGACTGTTAGGTGTATTGTGTCCAAATTTCAAGTCAATTCGTCCAGTGGTATTTGAGTTATGTTAATCCCACAAACGAACATTACATTTATTTATTTATTTATTTATGTACTAGCTGTCCGCTGCCATGCATTGCTGTGGCCCACATGGGGGTTCTTTGTGGGAGGTTTGGCCCAATTCTATCGTTGGTGGGTTTCAGAATACTCTGTGATTGTAGGTGAACTACATATCCCAGCAATTACAACTCCCAAATGTCAAGATTCTATTTTCCCCAAACTCCACCAGTGTTCACATTTGGGCATATTGAGTATTGGTGTAGAGTTTGGTCCAGATCCATCTTTGTTTGAGTCCACAGTGCTCTCTGAATGTAGGTGAACTACAACTCCAAAACCAAAGGACACTGCCCACCAAACCCTTCCAGTATTGTCTGTGTGCCAAGTTTGGTTCAATTCCATCCTTGGTGGAGCCCAGAAGGCTCTTTGATTGTAGGTGAACTATAAATCCCAGCAACTACAACTCTCAAATGTCCACTCAATTTTTTTGAGTGAAGGACATACATTGGGTTGTTAGGTGTCCTGTGTCCAAATTTGGTGCCAATTCGCCCAATGGTTTTTGAGTTCTGTTAATCCCACAAATGAGCATTACATTTTTATTTATATAGATTTACAGTATTTATATTCCACCCATCTCACACCGAAAGGGACTCAAGGCAGATCACAGAACACATATAAGACAAACATTCAATGCCATTATACATTGACAGCACAAACATCAGTACAGATAGAGGTATATAGTCTTTCCTCATCTTTGGTTCCTTGGAGGTTGTGCTCAGTTAGGGCCACAGGGGGTGCTGTTGCTCCATTCTCTATGTCAAAGAGCCCTGTTCACAGACTTGCTCTTTTTTATTGAATTGCCGGCATTTTCTGGTATTTTCTTATAGCTCCTCGCTATATATAAACAGTACCTATTTATCTACTCACAGCTGTTTTTGATCTGCTAGGTGGGCAGTGACTTGGGTTGAAGGTCGGGCACTCACCCCCAACTCAAGCTTCAAACTGCCAACCTTTCAATTGGCAGCTGGAGCATAACCTGCTGTGTATGAAGTGTCAAGAAATCACAATTCTGTGTACCGGCAAGAATTTCTGCAGTTCAGGACATATTCTGTACAATGTACAAATGTCTTAATGTATTGTCGAAGGCTTTCATGGCTGGAATCACTAGGTTCTTGTAGGTTTTTTCGGGCTATAGGGCCATGTTCTAGAGGCATTTCTCCTGACGTTTCACCTGCATCTATGGCAAGCATCCTCAGAGGTAGTGAGGTCCGTTGGAGGTCTAGATGCAGGCGAAACGTCAGAAGAAATGCCTGTAGAACATGACCCTATAGCCCGAACAAACCTACAAGAACCTACAAATGTATTTATTTTCCACAGAAAGCTCATTCGAGAAGAAAATTCATGATGAATTGCATTCTTATCCTAACCTCCCATGGGAGAAAAGTCCAAAACTTTGGAGCAACTACTGGGAAAGCCTTCTTTCCCATCAAATGTGGTAGATATAATTTCAATAGTTCTAGATATGATTGACCATATCAACATCGCTTGTTATGGTCAGACCATTGCATCAGAACTGACACTCTTTATCCCGAGTAAAAGTATCCATTGTGATTGCATCAACTAATTGTATTCAAGAAATAATGGAGGGAATACATGGGTTTTGCTGTTCATGTTAATTTTATTGAAGCGATAATACCTGAGTCAATTTTGATAGTGTTAACTCCTTTATCAATATGTTTTCAGTGATTAGTAGCATCTTAATGAGAAGCTCTCATTAGTATTGCTTATTATGATGCCCTAGCAAAATAATTCCTATTTATGATGCATAGGGTGTGCACGGGAACATTAGCTGCTATATATAGTACAAATATACCTTTGAGGTGTGCAATGAGCATTCTCTTTCCCTTCAATGGATTCCTGAAAATTGCATAATCATATAGAGAAGGCAATTCTATCTTCATTAAAGCACTTTCCCTAAATATTTGCTTCCTCCCAACAGAAGCGATGGCTGCTGTATGAACAGCATTCCTCGGTGACTCCAACCACCATAATCAGTGTACATTGCTGTAAAGCAATTGTGCGAACACCAAGCACAAAGTAGCTGCACGCAATAACATCCTGTGGAAACTTACTAACAGCACATGTGGTGCAGACCCAAAAATAATAAGAACATGAGCCCTGGCTTTGTTTTACTCCACTGCTGAGTATGCCTCTCTCATGTGGCATAAATCTGCTGTGCTGGTACGGCTGTACCAGGAGCTCCAATTTTGTTTGCTTTGCATTAAATGTTTGTTTGCAGCCCTAAGGTTCTGCAGATAGGTGGCTTCCTTCAGTTGCAGTCATAGGGCAAGTCCCCTGTCCATCATCGTTAAGTTTGGGTCCGCCCCTTGCTCTGGGCAATTGGGAAGGGAGCCATTTTTAGTTAGTCTCAGCAAGGAAAGCTAATGTACAGGATGTGTGCAAGCTTCCCCTGTACAAAAGCTTCAACCTTTAAGACTTTCCTGGGGGAAACAGTCTTAAGAGCCTCCAAGACTTTCTGGAGGAAAACAGTCTTAAGAGTCTCCAAAGATTTCCAGGAAAACAGCCCTAAAGACCAAAGAACTCCAGCTGGAGAATATCTAAACCTTTACTGGTAGGTTCACTCGGTGCTTCGAGACGCAGTTCGACCCGGTAGCGGAGCCCACATCAGTAAGGGTTAGATTACAGTCAGCCCGGGAGAAGTTAAAAAGGGGATTTTCCTTTAAAGTAAAGAAGAAGCTATTGAAGACAGTTACCTGTCCTTCGTGGGCAAGATTAGGAAGTCACCAGTTGCATAAAGCCTGGAAGCATTTGTTTAGCTTTACTGAAGACAAGAGAAGTTTCTGTTTGATTGTTCATTAATAAAGGACTTTGTTATACTTCACAAGCCATCTGAAGATCATTTGTGGTGGAAAGCCTCTGAGAACTTCTCCTTGGGCCCCCTGGCTTCCCGCTGGACAAAGGTTGCACGTCTCGACAGGGAGCTCTGGCATGTTTCTAGATCATGTTTTTCATCACCTCGGGTGTACTATTCCTCCAAACCAAACTCATTAGGAGTCACATGGAATACAAACAAATATTGGGAACCGCCATATATTATAATGTCAGCCAGCCTGAATCCACAAATTCTGCATCGATGGAGTAAAAATATTTTTTGTAAAGAGCTAATCTTTGATTTTTTCCCATTTTTATTTAAAGAACACAAGTTCATTACACCACTGTATACAAGCAGGTAGTCTCAATCCATTGGAGTCCTGGGAATTACAAGGGCTTTAGTCTTTTCTGTCAAAGAGTGTTGCTGTCATCCCAAACTACAAATTGCAGGATTCTATAGCAATTAAACTGGTGTCAAACTGCATCAAAGTCTAAAGTGTAGATGCACCCTTACTTAGAGACAATTCTGGTAAGAGTTATTCTTTAGGACAATTACACCATGGAAATGTGAACTAGCAAATAAGGCAAGAAATGTTTTCAAACAACACGGGAAAAATAATCATGTTGTAAGATTAAATAGAATCTCTGTGCGGATGAGAGCCCTGATGATTTCCTGATGTACGTTTTTTTTTAAAGATCCCTGGAATAAAAATGTAACTTTGTCTTATTATTTTAATCTTCTATTTTCTCTCTGCATGGATCATTTATTTGTGAACTGGTTAGTTCGGTGAAGGCTCAAAGGTAATTTCATGGTTTATGGCATTTATATTTGATGCTTTAATGAGTAAAACATATTATTTCCTAATACACGAAATAAAGAATCTCCTGTTTGATTTTCATTCTCTAAATATGGATGAAGTTTTGGAGCAGTGAATACACCCAAGAAAAGATATTATACCTTTCTCCCACTCATGGGAAATATGAATATTTTGCAACTCAAAAAATCAGCATTCCTAGACTGATGAGAATGTTTTATTTTTAATGAACGTAAACGATGCTAATGAACTAAGCATTGTTTGTGCGACGTGGTTGCTGGGCACATTGGAAAATACAATAACAGTATATTTACTTTACTGTGATTTAGTTCAGGAATTTATGCAGTCAAATGAATGTAAGAGCCGTGGGTACAATTCACACAGTATATTGCCTCTCAGAGGACTGTGCACAAACGCTTTTAAGAGCCAACCGGGAGCTCACATGGTCAGATAGATTAAAATTTGTCCAGCCCCGACTTTTTATGTTCATTAAACTTTATATTCTCTTTGGATAGCTTTAATCTTGACTTTTATGTTTTGGTCTGGCCTTAAGGATATTGAGAAAGGGAACAGATGATCAGAAAAAAGTGCTTCTAATTTTTTTCAGAATGCATATATGTGCTGTGTATCACTTCGTTAATATAGCATTTTTAACTATATAGAACAGCACTCTTACCCCATTTGTGCACTTTTAGAATTTGTTTTTTTAACTTTTGCATCTTTTTTTAAAAATAATTTTTATTGAAGTATATTCTTACAGATATATAGGTAAAAAAAGACAGTGGGGATTGTCACATCCCGGTTGGATTACTGCAACGCACTCTACGTGGGGTTGCCTTTGAAGACTGCTCAGAAACTCCAACTAGTCCAGCGGGAGGGAGCCAGATTGCTCACCGGAGGGGCATACAGGGAGCATACCACCCCCCTGTTGTGTCAGCTCCACTGGCTGCCGATCCAATTCCGAGCACAATTCAAAGTGCTGGTTTTGACCTACAAAACCCTATACGGTTCCGGCCCAGTGTATTTGTCCGAACGGATCTCCCTCTACATCCCACCTCGAAGTTTAAGATCTTCTGGGGAGGCCCTGCTCTCGACCCCGCCAGTGGCACAAGTGAGGCTGGCGGGGACGAGGAGCAGGGCCTTCTCAGTGGTGGCCCCCCACCTGTGGAACTCACTCCCCGGGGAGATCAGATCGACAACTTCCCTTCTAGCGTTTAGGAAAAAACTAAAGACCTGGATGTGGGATCAAGCCTTTGGTCATTCCGACAGCTAACTGAAAGATCTGATGATAGACAAGGACAAATGGAATGGAAGGGATATATGGACTCTAAACCCTGAGCATGAGACTGTTTGCGGGTGAGCGGGCGGCGCTTTATTTGTGCAGGAGCATACTCCTATAGTTTTGTTTTTAATCTAAAATACTACTGAAAGCACACATCACAAATAAAGGTTCTTTGTTAAATATTTTATGTTGATGTAATTTTTTGTTCTTTCTGTCGTTGAAAGAGTAGGACATAGTTAGGCATGACTATGAGGATCATAACTAATTGTGCCCTTCCCGGGGGGGGGGCGTGTAACTGAGCAAACAGCCTGATCCACCCGGGGTGGAGGCGGGTAGGTGAATGTGAGAATAAAAGTGCGAGGATATAAATAATAAATAAATAAAATTGGTGATGTCAGGGTTAAAGGTAAGGGAGCAGTTGGGAGGATAAGTTGGGTTGGGGGAGGGAGTGAGGATTGGGTTAGGCGAGGAGGGTGCGGAAAGTATATGGGGTCTAGAGGAAAGGGAAGGAGGGCGACAATAGGGGAGGGAGTGCTGGGGGTCTTCTGACTTCCATAATCTCCTTCTCTTTGGTTCCGTCTTTTTATCTTCTTCCTTTTTCTGAAAAACTCATTCTTCCTCTTCTTTTGTGTCTTTCCTATTTTGGTCTTCTGATAAATATTCCTCAAATGGCTTCCAATCTGTTCTTCTCATTGGTTTTCCATATGAGTCTTTTAATGCAAAGGTCAGTTTGTCCATATCTAATTTCTTTCACCTTACTCATCCATTCCTCCTTTGTGGCTACTTCTTTCTGTTTCCATTTTTTTTTTTTGCCAAGGCTATTCTTGCAGCTGTGACACAATAATTGAACAGAATATCCTTATTCTGATCCAGTTCCAATTCTTCGTCTATTATTCCCAATAAAAAGTATTCTGGTTTCATTTGAATCTTTGTTTTTAAGATCTTCTCACATTCTTGTTTTATTATTTTCCAATATGTACTGATTACAGGGCATGTCCACCATGCATGGTAGAAAGTTCCAATATGTGATTCACATTTCCAGCATTTATTTCTAACAGTGTCATACATTATGCCTAATTTTTGTGGCGTCATGTACCACCTATAAAAAATGTTTAACCAATTTTCCTGCAAGTCGGTCGAATAAGTATATCGGATCTTTTTTGTCCAGATTTGTTCCCATTCTTTGTATTGTATCTGTCTTCCTATATTTTTGGCCCACTTAATCATACATTCTTTTATTACTTCTTTTTCAGTAGCCCACTCTAATAATTTATTATAGATTATTGCTATATTTTTTTCTTCTTTCCTAAAATTTGGTCCCATATGTCTTCCTTTATCATAAAGCCTAATTTTTTATCTGAATTATAATATTCTTTAAGTTGTAGGTATTGAAACCAGGCTACGTTTGTAAATTGGGTGTTTATCTCTTCTCTTGTCTTCAATTGTAATTCATTATCTTTTTTCTTTTGCATCTTTTTTAAAGCTTGATATTATTGTGCACTTAGGCGGTGTAATGGTTTGAGTGTTGGACTATGACCAGGGTTCAAATTTCCACTTGACTATAAAACTCACTTGGCTTTTTTTTGTCATGCCAGGAGTGACTTGAGAAACTGCAAGTCGCTTCTGGTGTGAGAGGATTGGCCATCTGTAAGGACAATGCCCGGGGAATGCCCGGATGTTTTGATGTGTTACCATCCTTGTGGGAGGCTTCTCTCATGTCCCCGCATAAGGAGCTGGAGCTGACAGAGGGAGCTCATCCGCGCTCTCCTCGGATTCCAACCTGCAACCTGTCGGTCTTCAGTCCTGCCGGCACAGGGGTTTAACTCACTGCGCCACCGAGGGCTCCTAACTCACTTGGTGATCTTAGATAAGTAGCACTCTCTCACACTCAGAGAAAGGCAATGGCAAATTTCTGGGCAAGAAAACCCCACAATATATTGGCCCCAGGATTGAAATAATGTGAAGGCACACAATAACTACAAAATCACTGAAAAGTGTTAGTGTTCTGTCACGCGCTGGGCTTGAAACGAATTGCTTTTAAAACAGGACGTGCAACTTTAGCCCAGCGGGAAGCCAGGGGGCCCGAACAGAAATTCATAAGGATTTTCACCATAAACAGTCTCTAGAGGGCTTGTAAAATATAACAAAGTCTTTTATTGGTGAACAATCAACAGAAACTTCTTTTGTCTTCAAAAGGTTAAACAAATGCTTCCAGGCTTTTGTGCAACTGGTGGCTTCTAACTGTTGCTTTTACTCTAAAGGAAAATCCCTTTCCAAACTTCTCCCAGGCTAACTGTGATCCTAAACCTAACTGATGTCGATCCACTACCGGGCTGAACTGCGTCTCAAAACCGAGTGGACCTACCAGTAGGCCTGTAGTCACTTAGCTGGAATTCTTGATGTTTAAAGCTGTTATTCCCTCCGAAATTCCTCGGGGCTGTAAGGCTGTTTCCCTGGGAACCTTTGGGAATCCTTTTGCTCTTAAGACTGTTCTCCCCCAGGAGGTCTTAAGGGTTGAAGCCTTTGTACAGGAGAAAGTCTGTACACGTCCTGTACATTGACTTTCCTTGCTGAGACTGACTGAAAATGGCTCCCTTCCCTTCTCAATTGTCCTGAACAGGGGGCAGAACCAAACTTAACGATGATGTTTAATGAACATAAAAAGTCGGGGCTGGACAAATTTTAATCTATCTGACCATGTGAACTCCCGGTTGACTCTTAAAAGCATTTGTGCACAGTCCTCTGAGAGGCAATATACTACGAGAATTGTACCCACGGCTCTTACATTCTTTTGACTGCATAAATTCCTGCCCTATAACTGCAAACTTTAACAGGAAGCCACCCTTCTGCAGACTCCCAAACCTTGGACTGCAAGTAAACACTTAATACAAAGCAAATAAAGTTGGAGCTTCTGGTACAGCTGTACCAGCACAGTTAGGGAAAAAATGTCATTCATTTTGTGCCGGGCTTAGCACAAAAAGCTAAACTGCTGTACTACAGAAAAAATCCTGCCGATGAAAGGTCAGCAGCTCGAAGCCTGAGTCAGGGTGAGCACCCACTGTCAGCCCCTACTCACCTGCCCTCCTAGCAAGTCAAATGCAGAAATGCAAGTAGATAAATAGGTACTGTGTTTAGCAGGGAGGTAATAAAGGCTCCCCTAAGGATATCGATTGGAATAAAGCTCCTTGGCATGGAAGATGGAGCAACAGATCCAAAAAACCCCTAGTAAATTATTTATTTATTTATTTGCGACATTTATATGCCATCCTTCTCACCCCGAAGTGGGATTGTGGCACAGCTGGCTGGGTGTCAGCTGCATTAAGATCACTACTGATCCAAAGGTCATGAGTCCGAAGCCAGCCCAGGTCAGAGTGAGCTTCCAGCCAATTTGTGTAGCTTCTTGTCGACCTTTGCAACCCGAAAGACAGTTGCATCTGTCAAGTAGGAAATTTAGGTGCTGCCAAAATTTGTGAGTTTGCAGTTCAAACAATACAATTTCACCACCATGAAGAAAAAAAGAGCAGGAACTAAAATAAAAATCAGGTATGAGGCCCACGACCAAATACCAGAAATAAGTCTAAAAATATCACATTTTTAAAAAAAGTAATCAGTGGAAATGTCTATTTCTCACTTGACATTTAGTTTAATCTCTCTCTCTCTTGGTCCCAATGGCTGAGGAGAAAATCAGGAGAAGAGGTGACTTTTGGTGCACATGCCGGGGTCTTCAGGCACGCCTCCGGACCCAAAGCGGGCCAGGCAAGGGAGCAAGTGCGGCAAGTGTAGTTACTGGGATGTATAGTTCACCTACAATCAAAGAGCATTCTGAACTCCACCAATGATGGAATTGAACCAAATATGGCACACAGAACTCCCACGACGGCCGCCTCTGCCTGGGAACACTCCTTATCAGTCAGCTCTTCACTCGATTCCTTATCTGCTGTTGCTACTTCTGAGTGCTTGGACTGGCCTTGAAGTTCTGCACCTTCCGAGCTAGTTTTCTCACAGAAACATCATTTCCCAGACCTGAATTTCCCAAACTTGAGAGCCCATCACTTTGTGCCACAGGAAATCCCACAATCCTCTCTAAATCATCAGTTAAATCCTCAGCCTCTGGCTGATCTACAACACCATTCTCCAGAAACTTTGTTTTTGTGGCTGCCACAAACTAGGTTGAATTGGTTGAGACTCTACATCAGCGTTTCTCAACCTGGGGGTCGGGACCCCTGGAGGGGTCACGAGGGGGGTCTCAGAGGGGTCACCAAAGACCATTAGAAAACACAGTATTTTTATTTATTCTGTTGGTCACGGAGGTTCTTTGTGGAAATTTTGTCCCAATTCTATCATTGGTGAGATTCAGGTAAACTACAAATCCCAGCAACTATAACTCCCAAATGTCAAGGTCTATTTTCCCCAAACTCCACGTTTGGGCATATTGAATATTTGTGCCAAGTTTGGTCCAGATCCATCCTTGCTTGAGTCCACAGTGCTCTCTGGATGTAGGTGAACTACAACTCCCAAACTCAAGGCCAATGCCCACCAACCCATTCCAGTATTTTCTCTTGCTCATGGAAGTTCTGTGCACCAAGACTGGTTCAATTCCATCATTGGTCGAGTTCAGAATGCTCTTTGGTTGTAGGTGAACTATAAATCCCAGCAACTACAACTCCCAAATGACAAATTTAATCCCCCCAACCACACCAGTATTCAAATTTGGGCAAATCAGGTATTTGTGCCAAATTTTGTCTAGTGAATGAAAATATATCCTGCATGTCAGATATTTACATGACAATTCATAACACTAGCAAAATTCCAGTTATGAAGTAGCAATGAAAATAATGTTATGTTTGGGGGTCACCACCACATGAGGAACTCTATTAAGAGGTCGCGGTACTTGGAAGGTTGAGAACCACTGTTCTACATGATATTCATTGAAAAACTATAACAAATCTGCTGCAGGATGTCCCACAAGAACAAAAAAAATGCAGTTTAATAAGCTTTTTACATGTTTTTATGATAGAACCAATTAGGAAATTACATTTATAACCCAGGAACAAAACTCGTGTTACACATGGTTATAGCAAGGAAGTTTTCTTAGACTCTAAGGTGGGATAGCCAATAGTCCAGAGGACAGGAGCAGAATTCAAAACGATCTTGACAGATTAGAGAGATGGGCCAAAACTAACAAAATGAAGTTCAACAGGGACAAATGCAAGATACTCCACTTTGGCAGGAAAAACTAAATGCAAAGATACAGAATGGGGGACAATGCCTGGCTCGAGAGCAGTACGTGTGAAAAAGATCTTGGAGTCCTCGTGGACAACAAGTTAAACATGAGCCAACAATGTGATGTGGCAGCAAAAAAAGCCAATGGGATTTTGGCCTGCATCAATAGGAGCACAGTGTCTAGATCTAAGGAAGTAATGCTACCCCTCTATTCTGCTTTGGTTAGACCACATCTGGAATATTGTGTCCAATTCTGGGCACCACAATTCAAGAGAGATATTGACAAGCTGGAATGTGTCCAGGAGGGCGACTAAAATGATCAAGGGTCTGGAGAACAAGCCCTATGAGGAGCGGCTTAAGGAGCTGGGCATGTTTAGCCTGAAGAAGAGAAGGCTGAGAGGAGATATGGTAGCCATGTATAAATATGTGAGAGGAAGCCACAGGGAGGAGGGAGCAAGCTTGTTTTCTGCTTCCTTGGAGACTAGGACGCGGAACAATGGCTTCAAACTACAAGAGAGGAGATTCCATCTGAACATGAGGAAGAACTTCCTGACTGTGAGAGCCGTTCAGCAATGGAACTCTCTGCCCCGGAGTGTGGTGGAGGCTCCTTCTTTGGAAGCTTTTAAGCAGAGGCTGGATGGCCATCTGTCAGGGGTGATTTGAATGCAATATTCCTGCTTCTTGGCAGGGGGTTGGACTGGATGGCCCATGAGGTCTCTTCCAACTCTTTGATTCTATGATTCTATGATTCTTGAGTCTAAGAAAACTTACGCCACAATAAATTTGTTAGCTTTGAGGTGTCATAAGGTTCTTTGTTGTGTTTTTCTTCCCTCTACTTTCAGTTCTACTCATTCAATACAACAATTTCATTCCCTTTTTCTTGTTCTTTCTCGACTGCTTTAGTAGTTCAAAATTCCACGGCTGAAAAGCATAACACAAACAAAAAGGTATCATAAGGGTCACTGCATGTGTCACTTAGAAATTGAAATTTCATTTTAATTTGATTACTTGTGCCGTGTTATAATTGCACCGCTATGTGTGTTGAAACGGGTTTGGAGTAAGCAAAAATATTGCCCAAATAATTGACTTTTAAGAATATTTTTTTAAAAGCTTCCCACTTAACGAATCTAAGCTTATGCAATTTGCAGTGCTGCAAAAGCATTTTTTTCCTAGATATAGTCCCTAAATAATTAAGTTGTTTCTTTTACCATACTTTCTATATTATAGAAGTCATTTTCCCACAATGAATCAATAACTCATTCCTTATGTCAGTCATTTTTCTCCATTTAACTGAATGTACTGAAGTCGGACACTGCAAGTTACATTACCTTTGAATTATATGAGCAATTTAAAATTCAAAGTACTGTACTAAGGAGTTTTTCAGACTGATGCCTCTACAGTTTCGCTTTCTCCTTTTCGTCCTACAAAAGGAAAGTAAACCTAGCCATTTCCATTATACGCACACGCGAGTGTGCGCACGCACACACACAATTATTCACAATATATACTGATTTAACCAGACAGTGCTTTAGGTCATAGAATCATAGAATCATAGAATCAAAGAGTTGGAAGAGACCTCCTGGGCCATCCCGTCCAACCCCATTCTGCCAAGAAGCAGGAATATTGCATTCAAATCACCCCTGACAGATGGCCATCCAGCCTCTGTTTAAAAGCTTCCAAAGAAGGATACTCCACCACACTCCGGGGCAGAGAGTTCCACTGCTGAACGGCTCTCACAGTCAGGAAGTTCTTCCTCGTGTTCAGATGGAATCTCCTCTCTTGTAGTTTGATGCCATTGTTCCGCGTCCTAGTCTCCAAGGAAGCAGAAAACAAGCTTGCTCCCTCCTCCCTGTGGCTTCCTCTCACATATTTATACATGGCTATCATATCTCCTCTCAGTCTTCTCTTCTTTAGGCTAAACATGCCCAGCTCCTTAAGCCGCTCCTCATAGGGCTTGTTCTCCAGACCTTTTATCATTTTAGTCGCTCTCCTCTGGACACATTCCAGCTTGTCAATATCTCTCTTGAATTGTGTTGCGCTCCTCAAACTTTTAAAACAGAGGGCCAGGTCACAGTCCCTCAAACTGATGGAGGGCCGGATTATAATTTGAAAAAACAAAACATGAATGAATTCCTATGCACATTGCACATATCTTATTTGTAGTGCAAAAACATTTAAAAATAATACAATAATTAAAATGAAGAATAATTTTAACAAATGTAAACTTATTAGTATTTCAGTGGGAAGTGTGGGTTTGCTTTGGGCTGAAGAGATAGTTGTTGTAGTGTGTGTGCTTTCAAGTTGTTTCAGACTTAGGTTGACCCTGAGTGAGGGCCAGGTAAATGACCTTGGAGGGCCGTATCCGGCCCCGGGCCGTATCCGGCCCCGGGCCGTAGCTTGAGGACCCCTGCTTTAGGAAATCAAATATATAGTCATTTAAAATGTTATTCCTATTCTTAACCTCACAACTGACATTGAAAAAAGGATTTCACCAATTTCTTTTGAAATAATCAAAACCTGAAACTATCTGAGTGTGTCTTCCACCACATTTTAGATCTACATGGCACACCAAAAATGTACTTTGAAATAAGACAGCGCCAAGACACAGCTTACCCCTAAACATTAGATATTTTCAAGTAATGATAATAATAAAAGCCATAATCTAGGAAGCAAAACAATAAAAAAACGCTGTGCAGATATGAGCCTAAATTCTAATGAATCATAGAATCATAGAATCAAAGAGTTGGAAGAGACCTCATGGGCCATCCAGTCCAACCCCCTGCCAAGAAGCAGGAATATTGCATTCAAATCACCCCTGACAGATGGCCATCCAGCCTCTGTTTAAAAGCTTCCAAAGAAGGAGCCTCCACCACACTCCGGGGCAGAGAGTTCCACTGCTGAATGGCTCTCACAGTCAGGAAGTTCTTCCTCGTGTTCATATGGAATCTCCTCTCTTGTAGTTTGAAGCCATTGTTCCGCGTCCTAGTCTCCAAGGAAGCAGAAAACAAGCTTGCTCCCTCCTCCCTGTGGCTTCCTCTCACATATTTATACATGGCTATCATATCTCCTCTCAGCCTTCTCTTCTTCAGGCTAAACATGCACAGCTCCTTAAGCCACTCCTCATAGGGCTTGTTCTCCAGACCCTTGATCATTTTAGTCGCCCTCCTCTGGACACATTCCAGCTTGTCAATATCTCTCTTGAATTGTGGTGCCCAGAATTGGACACAATATTCCAGGTGTGGTCTAACCAAAGCAGAATAGAGGGGCAGCATTACTTCCCTGGATCTAGACACTATGCTCCTATTGATGCAGGCCAAAATCCCATTGGCTTTTTTTGCCGCCACATCACATTGTTGGCTCATGTTTAACTTGTTGTCCACGAGGACTCCAAGATCTTTTTCACACGTACTGCTCTCGAGCCAGGTCTCATTGTGTATTTCATTTCTTCTGCCTAAGTGGAGTATCTTGCATTTGTCACTGTTGAACTTCATTTTGTTAGTTTTGGCCCATCTCTCTAATCTGTCAAGATCATTTTGAATTCTGCTCCTGTCTTCTGGAGTATTGGCTATCCCTCCCAATTTGGTGTCATCTGCAAACTTGATGATCCTGCCTTCTAACCCTTCATCTAAGTCATTAATAAAGATGTTGAACAGGACCGGGCCCAGGACGGAACCCTGCGGCACTCCACTCGTCACTTCTTTTCAGGATGAAGAGGAAGCATTGGTGAGCACCCTCTGGGTTCGTCCATGTATCTTTTCATTTCAGGGAATCAAATATATAGTAATTTAAAATAAAATTTCTATTCTAAACCTCACAACTGACATTGAAAAAAGGATTTCACCAATTTCTTTTGAAATAATCAAAACCTGAAACTATCTGTGTGTGTCTTCCACCACATTTTAGATCTACACGGCACACCAAAAAGGTACTTTGAAATAAGACAGCGCCAAGACACAGCTTAGCCCTAAACATTAGATATTTTCAAGTAATGATAATAATAAAACCCATAATCTAGGAAGCAAAACAATTTAAAAAAACGCTGTGCAGATATGAGCCTAAATTCTCACGAATACTGAACAAAGCTAAAAGCCAGCCCTTAAACAACATAAGTCTGCACAAATGATATCACTTTAATTAATTATACTATCTCTAAATAATGAAAACCCTTTGGCCAGACAGCCTAAACTTTTAGAACATGTAAGTTGCTTGCATAGTTTAGAATTCATGACACCAGCAAAGTTTTAAAGCATTTAAAATATAACAAGAAGAAGAAAGTACGGTGCTCTACGTACAAAGACCCTTCCACAGCAATCATTAAACAGGCAAACATCAATTCAGTCCAACTTAGAAGAACTGTGATCTCTACTCAGAGGCGGCCCTAGGTAATTTTCAACAGTAAGCAAACAGTATTTTGGTGCCCCCCCCCCCCAACCAATCATTGATATATATTTTTGTTTGTCATGGGAGTTCTGTGTGCCATATTTGGTTCAATTCCATCATTGGTGGAGTTCAGAATGCTCTTTGATTGTAGGTGAACTATACATCCCAGTAACTACACTTGCCGGACTTGCTCCCTTGCCTGGCCCGCTTTGGTTCTGGAGGCGTGCCTGAAGACCCTGGCATGTGCACCAAAAGTCACCTCTTCTCCTGACTTTCCCAGAGGGGCTCTCTCTCTCTCTCTCTCTCTCTCTCTCTCTCTTTCTCTCTCTCTCTCTTGGTCCTAATGGCTGAAGAGAAAGTAAGGAGAAGAGGCGACTTTCGGTGCACACGCTGGGGTCTTCAGACATGCCTCCGGACCCGAAGTAGACCAGACGTGCCGGCTCCGCCCCTTGGCCCACCCGCGGATTGGGGAGAGGAGAGGAGGCGGGTGGAGCGCCGGGGGATCGGGAAAGGGAGCTGGTCATGGGGAAGGGATCGAACGCGGAGAACGATTGAGCGCCGGCTCTGCTCGCACACCCGGTGGCTGGGTGGAGCAGGAACAAGAGGGGCTAGGTGAGGCTCAAGGGCCCGGCCCTTTTGGGAAGAGGATCGCCCGGCAGCGAGGCAAGAAAGCCGAGGCTCCCCACGGACTGCTAGGGCTGTTGTGAGCTGAGGGGGCGCTCCTCAAGTGGCAGTCGAGGGGCATTTACAGAGGCGCCTCTGTGCCCCTAGCAAAAAAAAAGTGTTCTGCGACCGCTTACTTCGCATAATGGACGAGCCACCGCTGTCTGTACTTGTCACACGAAATTCAATGTGCAGATTTGACAAATATGAATTTAATATGATGTGTGGGAATGAATGGAAGAATGGAAGGATGTATGAATGGAGCCAATAATTTTGGAAATACCAGTATAATATTCAGGCCTGCAATGACTAACTACCTGCTTGCTGGAACTGTGATCAAAACCCGCAAATGAGAATTGATAAGAACTATGACAATGGTTCTTTCAAGTTAAGGAAATGTTTGCAACATTCCTTATGTTAAGAAGGTGAACATAAGATCAACACCAATCAAGGAGATCAACATCTGGCCAGGAAACTGAGATGGATCCAGGATGGAAAATGTCTATCATTAATTTACAACTTTGGGAATATTTCTATAAAAGACTCAGTCTAATAATGCTCAAAGTGTGGCAGACCTGAGGCGTGTGTTCCACTCGCTATGCTCTGCTCCATGGGAAGGAGAGAGATAGTGTACCTATGGAGAACGGCAGATCTGCATGAGATCAGTCTGGTCACTTTGGGGCTTCTTTCTCAAGGGAAGAGGAAGAAGTGTGCTTTTGGAGTCTTGGATTTTGTGCAGGGAGTCAGGTTCTGCTGTATGGAAAACAGATCTGGTCCCCTTTGTTTGTTTGTTAACCAATGTAATTGTGAATCCAACGTAGTTGCATAGAATCTGTATGTCTGTATGTCCAATGTCATTCTTTCTCTAAATGTTTTTCTGTAAACTGGTATACCTTCTCACATTGGAAATTGCAATAAAAAGAACCTATGCTTCAAAATCATTGAAAAGTCATTCATGACATTCTCACCAAATGTGCTTTTGATGATGGTGGGCCTAAGGCAGGTATGGACAGACCCAGGTCCGGGGGCTCTTTTCTCAGGCCCTCCTCTCTCACGCCATCCTATCCTTCCTTCCTTCCTTCCTTCTCTCTTTCCTTCCTCCTCTCTTTCCCTTCCACCCTTTTGCCCTTCCTTCCTTCCTTCCTTCCTTCCTTCCTTCCTTCCTTCCTTCCTTCCTTCCCTTTTGTCTATCCTTCCTTCTCTCTTTCCTCCTTTTCCTCCCTCCCTCCCTCCCTCCCTCCCATCCATCCATCCATCCATCCATCCATCCATCCATCCTTCTCCTCCTCCCTCCCTCCCTCCCTTCTCTTTCCTTCCTCCTTCAGTCTTTCCTTCCCTCTTCCTTTCTTTTCTTATTCCTTCCTCCTTTCCTCCTGAGCGATGTTTAGCTGGACGAAGAGAAGGTAGAGAGGGAACACGAGAACCATGTTCCAAGATTTGAAAGGGTGTCCCATTGAAGAGGAGAAGGGGGGAAACCGACTTTCTGCCGCTCTTGAGACCAGAGCACAAGGGAGCAATGGGTTCAAATGGCAGGAAAGGGGATTCAACTGAAAAGATTACTTCCTGAGAGTAAGAGCTGTTGGACCTGGCATAGGCTGCCTCAGAGTATGGTGGAGTCTGGAGGTTTACCGGCATAGGCTGCCTATTGGGAGTGCTTTGGTTGTGCCTTCTTGCATGGCAGGGGGTTGGACTGGATGGCTCTTCCAGCTCTAAGATTCTATCTCAGGAGTAGGTAATATGGGGTCTCATGGATACACTTTTTCTCTCCCATCCACCATCTCATCCTGACCAAGGCCAACCCTTTTGGGATCCAAACATTTCCCATCTTTCCTTCACTTTCTACCTCCAAAAGGAGGAAAGGGCAGGGAAAGAGAACCTCCTCCCTCTCGGCCCACCCACCCCGCTCCAGCCCGCCGTGTGGCTCACAAGTTAAAAAGTTTGCCCATGCCTGACCTTAAGGGAAAGCCTGACCCATGGAACTCAAAATTCAGATAGATTAAGATAGAGAGATAAGATAGACTAATATAGAGCCCCACTGGCGCAGTGGGTTAAAGCACTGAGCTGCTGAGCTTGTTGACCAAAAGGTCGCAGGTTCGATTCCGGGGAGCGGCGTGAGCTTCCACTGTCAGCTCTAGCTTCTGCCAACCTAGCAGTTCGAAAACATGCAAATGTGAGTAGATCAATAGGTACCGCTCCGGCGGAAAGGTAAAGGTGCTCCATGCAGTCATGCCGGCCACATGACCTTGGAGGTGTCTATGAACAACGCCGGCTCTTCAGCTTAGAAATGGAGTTGAGCACCACACCCCAGAGTCCATGACAGGACTTAAAGTCAGGGGACAACCTTTACCTTTAAGATAGAGAGATGCCATCTTTCAGCTCCATCTATCATACAGCACCTTACGATCCGAACTTTGAATTGTGCTAAGTACAACATTATTGAAACATGGGAATTGTATGTTAATTACATTGCTGGGTTCTAACTCTTCATTGGTTCTGAGGCTGTCAAAACAACATAAATCTAGTTTTTGCTTCATCTGATCAAAGTGAGAAATTTCACCCATCAAATTTGCATTTTGCAAGATCCTAGTAGTCCCTCTTTTCCAAACACCTCTTTTTTTCAATTAGCGTGGCACAAAAGATTTCACATCCATACATTTACCACTATAGTGACAGTGAAAATGAGGATACATGAATAAGTCCAACTACATGCTGAATACTAGCTTTCCATGTGAAGACACTGCATCAACCTATTGTATCCTTATGTCTCTTCGAAAAATGTTTCGTTTTAAAAAAAACACAAAACAAAACTAGGTACTATTCCAAAATCCACAGCTTGGAATAATGCTTGTATAATATTGCCCCAGGGCTTTTGCCTCGCTTTTCTGAAATTGGTGCACTGAACAGAAATACGTTTATCATCTTATTGCCACCAAAGTAGGAAAGAAACCAATAGCCAGACAACCAGAGATTGAGAACAATAACCTTCATGAACCCTTTACATCTACTGAATTGGACATGGCACCCGCCTCATAGGAAACCTGCTAGAAAACAGGAGCTTTTTTGTTGAGTTCCAGGGCCAGAGAAGCAGATGGCGGAAACAGAAGAACAGCCTGCTTCAGGGGAGCGTGCTTGCTCCATCCATGTTCAACATCTACACAAATGACCAGTCACTGCCAGAAGGGACAGAGAGTTTCATCTATGCTGATGATTGTGCCATTACTGCTCAAGCAGGGAGCTTTGAGATGGTAGAACAGAAGCTCTCCGAAGCTCTAGGTGCTCTTACTGCCTATTACAGGGAAAACCAGCTGATCCCTAATCCATCTAAAACACAGACATGTGCCTTTCACCTTAAGAACAGACAAGCATCCCGAGCTCTGAGGATTACCTGGGAAGGAATCTCACTGGAGCATTGCAGCACACCCAAATACCTGGGAGTCACTCTGGACCATGCTCTGACCTACAAGAAGCACTGCCTGAATATCAAGCAAAAAGTGGGCGCTAGAAACAATATCATACAAAAGCTGACTGGCACAACCTGGGGATCACAACCAGACACAGTGAAGACATCTAGTAGACAGGAAAGAGGGTGTATGGTATAGAGTAGTGTAATACTTCTCATATAGGTATTCTATTTATCCACTTTTCACAAAGTATACTCATAACATATTAATACCTATATGAGAAGTATTACACTACTCTATACCATACACCCTCTTTCCTGTCTACTGTATATTATAGACATCTGTGTGTTTAGTTATTATTGCCACAGTGAAGACATCTGCCTTTGCGCTATGCTACTCTGCTGTTGAGTATGCATGCCCAGTGTGGAACACATCTCACCATGCTAAAACAGTGGATGTGGCTGTTAATGAGACATGCCGCATTATCACGGGGTGTCTAAGCCCTACACTACTGGAGAAATTACATTGTTGAGCCGGTATTGCACCACCTGACATCCGCCGGGAAGTAGCAGCCAATAGTGAAAGGACCAAGGCAGAGACATCTCCAGCTCATCCCCTGTTTGGGTCTCAGCCAACACGTCAACGACTTAAATCAAGAAATAGTTTTCTAAGATCTACAGAGACTCGCTGGAACACCTCAGCAAGCGAGAGTTCAAAAGTGGCAGGCTCAAACCCAGAACCTCAACCAATGGCTGATACCAAATGAGAGACTCCCCCCTGGGCACACACAAGACTGGGCGACTTGGAAGGCGCTGAACAGACTGCACTCTGGCACCACGAGATGCAGAGCCAATCTTAAGAAATGGGGCTACAAAGTGGAATCCACGACATGCGAGTGTGGAGAAGAGCAAGCCACTGACCACCTGCTGCAATGCAACCTGAGCCCTGCTACATGCACGATGGAGGACCTTCTTGTGGCAACACCAGAGGCACTCCAAGTGGCCAGATACTGGTCAAAGGACATTTAATCAACTACCAAGCTTGCAAACTTTGTGTTTTGTCTGAATGTTTGTTTGTTTGTTTTTGTTAAAAATGTAATACAACTGTCCGGTTGCTCCTGACACAATAAATAAATAAATAAATAAATATCATTCTTTGATTGATACATTGCTGAAAATCAATTTATTTTGCACTGGCAAACATTTTTCTATGCATCTTGCACTGTGCAAGTATTTCTTTGTACACAAACCTGCTTTGAAAACTACTATAGGAAAGGCATGGAATTATTCAAATTACAATTGATTTCTTTGATATAATAGTACAGTGTTAACATGGCATTTCAAACCAACTTGTTTTTATGTTTCAAAGGAGAATATAAGTAACGGTGAGAAGACTTATAAACAAAAGATCTACCCCCCCCCCACCCAAAAACAGCAAAACTGTCGTTCTTTTTCATGTAGATTTCCCTAGATCAAAATATTATTTAGCTTTAAATCAAAGAATATGTTATCATAGTTAGGACCAACAGTACTAGAAAGTAAAAACTCCTCATCTGGGGCTGTATTATTTGGTGAAAAAAATCTACTTCAAAACATTAATCAAATTTTTCGCCTACTGGGCAGCCATATGGTAAAGCAGCATGTGAATCTCACAAACTTGCTGATCTCCTGTAACTGGGTGCTATTAATTACGCCTGCTGCATCCATCTCTTGGATTTTGCTTTGTGAAGAAAGTATTTATTGCAACAGCTTTTACAAAACAAGGGAATGAAAATCACAATTGATTAATGAGCTGAATGGAAATATTTCCGTTAGCAGATTTTTAAAATGAATCAGGATTAATACCATGGGTGAGAAACAAAGCTTTAGCGAGCGTTTCACACAGGCGGTTTTATACAAGCCCCCCCCCCTCCCCGTTCCCATTTTAAGGCAAAGGTTTAAAGGAATATGCCCCACCCAAAATGATACACTCTTCTGCCCCTCGTATGTCTGCAATGCAAAGCAAAATCAGGTGTGAAAGTTATGACCTTTTTGGTCCGATCAACACTTCATTTGTATTGATTGTTTGCATTGCTATCCTACATTTGTGATAATAAATTCAACAATAGATATGGTCCTTCTCTGCCCCATAACACCCATTTAAGGTGGAATCGGGTATCAAACAGGGATGTGTTATTGCCCCAACTTTATTCTCCATCTTCATCGCTATGATACTTCACCTTGTTGACGGGAAGCTTCCCACCGGAGTGGAAATCATCTATCGGACAGATGGCAAGCTATTTAACCTCAGCAAACTGAAAGCCAAATCCAAGGTTACAACAACAGCTGTTATAGAACTCCAGTATGCTGATGACAATGTCGTCTGTGCGCATTCAGAAGAAGATCTACAAGCCACTCTAAACACCTTCGCAGAAGCATACACGAAGCTTGGCCTGTCACTGAACATCGAGAAAACCAAAGTGCTGTTCCAGCAGTCACCAGCCACCCCCTCCCCAATGCCAGAGATACAGCTTAATGGTGTAACATTAGAAAATGTTGACCATTTCCGCTACCTTGGCAGCCACCTCTCCACCAAAGTCAACATCGACACCGAAATACAACACCGCCTGAGCTCTGCGAGTGCAGCATTTTCCCGAATGAAGCAGAGAGTGTTTGAGGACCGGGACATCCGTAGGGAGACCAAGGTGCTTGTCTATAAAGCTATTGTCCTCCCAACCCTGCTCTATGCCTGCGAAACGTGGACTGTCTACAGACGTCACATGCAACTCCTGGAACGATTCCATCAGCGCTGCCTCCGGAAAATCCTGCAAATATCTTGGGAACACAAGCGGACAAACGTCAGCGATGGTCCTCTGCCATCAACTCCACTGGACCGGCCACGTTGTCCGGATGCCTGACCACCATCTCCCAAAGCAGTTGCTCTACTCTGAACTTAAGAACGGAAAACGGAACATTGGTGGACAGGAAAAGAAATTTAAAGATGGCCTCAAAGCCAACCTTAAAAACTCTGGCATAGACACTGAGAACTGGGAAGCCCTGGCCCTTCACCGCTCCAGCTGGAGGTCAGCTGTGACCAGCAGTGCTGCAGAATTCGAGGAGGCACGAGTGGAGGGTGAAAGAGAGAAACGTGCCAGGAGGAAGGTGCGTCAAGCCAACCCTGACCGGGACCGCCTTCCACCTGGAAACCAATGCCTTCACTGTGGGAGAAGATGCGGGTCAAGAATAGGGCTCCACAGCCACCTACAAACCCACAAAAATAGTCATCAAGGAAGACCATCTTACTCGTCCAACGAGGGATCGCCTAAGTAAGTAAGTAAGCCCCATAACAAACCTGTAAAGTAGGCCAGACTACAAGAGAAGGATCTATTCAACCATACCTATTGAGTATCATTGCTGAGTAGCAACTGGAATTTGCATCTTCCAAATATGAATCCGACACTGACACACATTGGGTTGCCCTTATCCAAAATACTTGGGATTTCAGAATTTGATAGATTTCGGAATATTTGTATTTTAATAATGTATAACATGGAATCTATCACATTATTTGCATAGCCTGAAAACAATTTTATGTATAACATTTCATGAGACAAGGTTAAGCTGTTACTCTCTCTGCCACTCATGCGGACAAGTTTGGATTTTGGAGTATTGTGGATTACAGAATTCTGGATAAGAGATGCACAATCTGGATCATGACACCACATTGCTTCTTCCCACTGTAGCACCTATGCAGGGGCGGCTCGACCCATTACGCAAAGTAAGCATTTGCAGTATAGTTGATTTCACCCAGGGGCGCTCTTGAGGTGCTCTTGGAGAAAATAGACCTTGACATATGCGAGTTGTAGTTACTGGGATGTATAGTTCACCTACAATCAAAGAGCAAATATGCTATTGTGCTATGCTATTCTGCTGCTGAGTATGCATGCCCAGTGTGGAACACATCTCACCATGCTAAAACAGTGGATGTGGCTCTGAATGAGACATGCCGCGTTATCATGGGCTGTCTGCGCCCGACACCACTGGAGAAATTACACTGTTTACCTGGTATTGCATCACCTGACATCTGCCGGGAAGTAGCAGCCAATAGTGAAAGGACCAAGGCAGTGACATCTCCAGCTCATCCCTTGTTTGGGTATCAGCCAGCACGTCAACGACTTAAATCAAGAAATAGTTTTCTAAGATCTACAGAGACACTCACTGGAACACCTCAGCAAGCGAGAGTCCAAAAGTGGCAGGCTCAAACCCACAACCTCAACCAATGGCTGATACCAAATGAGAGACTCCCTCCTGGGCACACAGAAGACTGGGCAACTGAACAGACTGCGCTCTGGCACCACGAGATGTAGAGCCAACCTTAAGAAATGGGGCTACAAAGTGGAATCCACAACATGCGAGTGTGGAGAAGAGCAAACCACTGACCACCTGCTGCAATGCAACCTGAGCCCTGCTACATGCACAATGGAGGACCTCCTTGCGGCAACACCAGAGGCACTCCAAGTGGCCAGATACTGGTCAAAGGACATTTAATCAACTACCAAGTTTGCAAACTTTTGTGTTTTTATCTGTTTGTTTGTTTTGTTCTGTTAGAAATGTAATACAATGGTCTGGTTGCCCTGACACGATAAATAAAATAAACCCCCTCTAAATTAAAGAAAATAGAGGAGGGAGCAAGCTTGTTTTCTGCTTCCCTGGAGACTAGGGCGCGGAACAATGGCTTCAAACTACAAGAGAGGAGATTCCATCTGAACATGAGGAAGAACTTCCTGACTGTGAGAGCCGTTCAGCAGTGGAACTCTCTGCCCCAGAGTGTGGTGGAGGTGCCTTCTTTGGAAGCTTTAAACAGAGGCTGGATGGCCATCTGTCAGGGGTGATTTGAATGCAATATTCCTGCTTCTTGGCAGGGGGTTGGACTGGATGGCCCATGAGGTCTCTTCCAACTCTATGATTCTATGATTCTATGAAGCCACAGGGAGGAGGGAGCAAGCTTGTTTTCTGCTTCCCTGGAGACTAGGACGCGAAACAATGGCTTCAAACTACAAGAGGAGATTCCATCTGAACATGAGGAAGAACTTCCTGACTGTGAGAGCCGTTCAGCAGTGGAACTCTCTCAGTGTGGTGGAGGCTCCTTCTTTGGAAGCTTTTACAGAGGCTGGATGGCCATCTGTCAGGGGTGATTTGAATGCAATATTCCTGCTTCTTGGCGGGGGGTTGGACTGGATGGCCATGAGGTCTCTTCCAACTCTTTGATTCTATGATTCTAAGCCAACCCTGACCGGGTCAATAATTTCAATTATTTGATTTTTGAAAGGAAGACATGGAAAGCCAACTTCCAACTAATGGCAGTTGCCTACAGTTTGAACAAAAACTGCCAAGAAGTTTTAATGAGCGTCCCCAAAACGTATCCCATAGTCCTTTCTTTTGAGGGACATTTGCACCCCTGCCTTGCACAACGGCTGTCTGCTTAAAAGTTTAAAGAGATAGCAAAATGTTTAACAAGATACAAACCTCAGAGATCATTAATCAATATGTTCGATGTTATTTGTGATAATTCATCATGACATGATATTAATGACTTACTGTACCCTTCAGAGGTGAGATTAATGCAAATGAGCAGCCACAATTAACTTTACTGCTCCCAACTCACAGGAATGGACAGATGATTATAAATGACAACTATATGTCAATTACAATATCCAATAAAGTGAAGCTTGGAGGGCTATCTATCTACTTTTATAGCTTTTCCTTGATGGGATTGAGTTGAGCTCAGCCCACTCTTGTCAGAGAAACATCACTGTTTTCAAGGAGGATTATTTCCAAATTCTGATCTCTTAGAAGAGGGCCTTGGAAAAATAATATGTACACCGAAGGATATTGTTTGAATGCGAAAACGGCAGGAAACCAAGAGCAGATGCTGGATTCTTCATGAGCTAAAAGAAAATTATGTCTGTTTTCAAATTGAAACAGTAAGGCCATGAAGAAAATAACCTGCCCTGCTGTGTAATATATTTATTCAATTAAACAAAAACACATTAACAGAGCATCCTGGAAGACCTTTCATTTGGTAGCTTGGTTTGTTTCAGTGTAAGCCGCGGGGAGGTTAGAAACATGGGAGCGCCAATTTGAACTTCCTTTGCATGTGATACACTCTTGAATTAGAAACTGATAAAATGTAAGCGTTGAGAGGCCAAATTGGAAAATGTAAAGGACTATGTGTAAGAACTTAGTTCATATTTAGTTATTCAAACTAAGTTTGTTTCACTTCCCAGCCCAGAAGGGCTTATGGGGCAATCTATATTCTATATCTCTGTCTGTCTGTCTGTCTATCATCTATCTATTAGGGCTGGGCGGTTTCGTTTCGTAATTTCGTAATTCGTTAAAAATTCGTTAATTTTTTTGATAACGAAGCGATAACGAACCATTCAGGAGCAACTAAAAAATGAAACGAATTTTTAAATTCGTTTCGTAATTGTTTCGAATTCGTTTTGTATTCGTTTCGTTATCGTTTTGAAATCGTTTCGTTATTATTTCCGCATGTCTGGGGCAAGTTTTATAGTTGTTGTTTGTTTAATCAGTGAAAAAAAATTATAAATATCACACCAACAGTCAACAACAGAGGGAGAGGGAAGCTTCAGAAGTTCCCCCTGTCCCATTTGGAGGTTTTTTTAGCGTATTGCGCGGTCGCGTCCGCCATTAACGAATCGATTCGTAATTGTTTCGTAATTGTTTTGTAATTTACGAAATTTCGTAAATATCGAACTTTTTAAAAGAAAAATTTCAGAATTCTTTTAAAAATCGAAACGCAAACCCCAAAAAACGAATCGATTTTAGAAACAAATTTCGTGGTTGCCCAGCCCTACTATCTATCTATCTATTAGGCTTGGGTAACTACGGAAAAATTTGGTTCTAAACTCGTTTCGTTTTTAGGGGGTTTTTGCGTTTCGTTTTTTAAAAGAATTCCGAAATTTTTCTTTAAAAAAGTTCGAAATATACGAAATTTCGTAAAATTACGAAACAATTACAACAATTACGAATCGATTCGTTAATGGCGGACGCGATTGCGCAATATGCTAAAAAACCCTCCAAATGGGACAGGGGGAACTTCTGAAGCTTCCCTCTCCCTCTGTTGTTGACTGTTGGTGTGATAATTTATTTTTTATCACTGATAAAACAAACAACAACTATAAAACTTACACCAGACATACGGAAATAATTACGAAACAATTTCGAAACAATTTCAAAACAATTACGAAACAATTACGAAATAAATTGAAAAAATTGTTTCGATTTCTAATTACTCCTGCATGGCTCAATATCGGATCGTAAGCTAATTTAAATACGAATTAATAACGAATTACGAAATTAACGAACGAAACCGCCCAAGCCTACTATCTATCTATCTATCTATCTATCTATCTATCTATCTATCTATCTATCTAATAAAAGTGAATGTTTATATGTATGTAATGTATGTATGTATGTATGTGCCGTCGCCGCGCCTGGGGGCTATAACTCTTAGTGAAAGAGGCATGGACGTGGCATCTTTCCCCAGGGGATTGCTTCTTGCCCTCCTATAGGAAACTGGAACTCCCAAAGACCAAAACACAACAGATAACTCGAAATGGTATTTATTGTTCACAATGAGTTATCTTTCTCAGGCATAAGCTTGATGTTTCAACAGGGATAAAGGAAATATACTTTACAATCTCTGAAGTCCAAGGAGTTTGCAGTTGAGAAGCTTTTCCTGTTTCCTCTTTCCTCAATGGCTGTGAATATCGGAATAAACACAACCCCAGTCCAATGGCCTATGTTGAAGGGACAAGACCTTCCTCTGGTGCCAAAAGAACCGGTTTGAAGGCGCTTGGGTCTCCTCAATGTTGTCCAGGATGATCTGGACATAAAGCATGAGTCCCAAGGGTAAAAAACCTTAGAATTGGTGCTGAGAGGTAATTTAAGCAGGGGCTTTTAGAGCCAAGTCTCTTACTCACGCCCATCTGATAGAAACTCTGATGGCAGAATGAAAAAAGGGAAGCACTCCCCTTCTCCAGGAAGAGGTGGAGTCAAACACTTGACAGCTATAAATAACCAATCAATCCAACTATACATAAGCAGGGTAAAAAGGCAGGATTAAGCATGATACAACAGTTTAAATCTTGCAACTAACGGTTCTACACATAGGTGGCGCCACTTGCGCTGTCACAATGTATATGTGGCAGCGTTCAGATTGGCTGCCACTTTCATAGGCCAATGTGACCTGCACGAGCGACGGACCTGGACCAAACTTGGCAAAGATAACCCCCATGATCCGCCTTATGTCCTGGTGTAGTTTGGGGGAGGTGGACCACGGATTATGGAATTTGTAGTACTTTCTAACGCGTGGGCACCCACAGACCATTTTGGCCCCCACCAATGACAGATCAAGACCAAACTTGGCACACGGAGCCCCCATGACCCACTCTACATCCTGGAGCAGTTTGGGGGAGGACAGACCATGGATGATGGGACATGCAGTACTTTCACTCACTTCTTGAGAGCAATACGACCCTCATCCAATGAACAATAAAGACCAAATTTGGCACACAGAGCCCCCGTGACCCACTCAACATTCTGGTGTGGTTTGGTGGAGCACAGACCACAGAAGATGGGACATGTAGTACTTTCACTCACTTCCAGAGCCACTGTGAACCTCATCCAATGACCGATAAAGACCAAACTTAACACACAGAGCCCCCATGACTCACTCTATGTCTGGGTGGGTTTGTGGGCCATTGGACCATGGATGATGGGACTTGCAGTAGCTTCACTTACTTCCTAAGACCATTGTGACCCACACCTATGACTGATCAAGACATAACTTGGCACCCTGAGCTCCCATGACCCATTGTACATTTTGGTGTGGTTTGGAAGAGGATGGACTATGGAGCTATGATTCACCTGCACCCATTGAACACAGCCAACATTGGATCTAGACTAAACTTGGAGCACAGACAAACAATGCCTTTCTCAAATAACCCAGGTAGCACTGGGTCCCCAAACTAGTATATAATAAAAGTCAGTGTTTGTATGTGGGGATGTGAGTATGTGTATATGTGGCAGTTTTCTGATTGGCTCCCACATCCACAAGCCACTGTGACCTGCATGAGCGACGGACCTGGACCAAACTTGGCACACATAACCCCCATGACCCACTTTACGCCCTGAGGCGGTTTGGGGAAGGAAGGACAACAGATGATGGGATTTTCAGTACTTTCAAACACTTCAGTTCCTACAGACCACTGAAATGACTACCAAAGATGGAACTTAACCAAACTTCGAAGACAGAACGCCCATTTCCCACTTTACATCCTGGTGCAGGCTAGTAAATGAAAGAACTCAGGGTCACATTCTCACAACTTCTTACTTTGCTGTTTAATCCTTCAGTGTCAAACTACATCCTGGCAATACAAATCTATTACAATCACAATCCCATCACATAAAATTACATTTAAACACACATCATACATTAATTACACACTGACAGTTTTCAGGCTCCTCCTAAAGACTGCCAGAGTTGGGGCATGTCTGTTGTCCTTGGGGAGTGAGTTCCAGAGTCAGGGGGCCACCACCGAGAAGGCCCTCTCCCTCATCCCCACCAATCGCGCCTGCGAAGGAGGTGGGAGCGCGAGCAAGGACTCTCCGGATTATTTATTTATCGTGTCATCAGCAACCATTGTATCACAATTCTAACAGAGCAAAACAAACACACAGATTAAAAAGAAAAAGGAAAAAAACACACAGATTTTGCAAATTTGGTATTTGGTTAAATGTCCTTTGACCAGTATCTGGCCACTTGGAGTGCCTCTGGTGTTGCCGCAAGAAGGTCCTCCATTGTGCATGTGGCAGGGCTCAGGGTGCATTGCATTAGGTGGTCAGTGGTTTGCTCTTCTCCGCACTTGCATGCCAAGGATTCCACTTTGTAGCCCCATTTCTTAAGATTGGCTCTGCATCTCGTGGTGCCAGAGCGCAGTCTGTTCAGCGCCTTCCAAGTCGCCCAGTCTTCTGAGTGCCTAGGGGGAAGTCTCTCATCTGGTATCACCCATGAATTGAGGTGCTGGGTTTGGGCCTGCCACTTTTGGACTCTCGCTTGCTGGGGTGTTCCAGCGAGTGTCTCTGTAGACTCTCCGGATGATCGAAGAGATCGTGTGGGTTCGTACACAGACATGCGGTCACGCAGGTAGGCTTAACTAATTGTAAGGAATGATAGTCCAATACCTTGCACCCATGTAATCCACAGCCTGGTTTACTTTGTTCATTTTTTAAATTGTGTTTTGCTGAATTTTATTTTATTTTTTGTCTATTAAGGAAGCAAATCTTTCCTGGAAGCCTACCTTAAAACAGATGTTTTATATAAATTTTTAAAATATGCAAAACTGGAGAAGTAAGACTTTTCCAGGTCATATTGTTTTCCTTAAAAACTTGTCAAAACGTGCATCTATATTTCCAAGTGTCTAAACTTAGAATGCCGAAATCCCAATAACTCCAAGTTCAATGAACTCTGAAGGCATTGAGCATGACACTAGGCGTCAATAAGAATAAGATACATCATTAACTGGAGGTAAAAATTAATAAGCTCTGAATATAATTGCACCGAACAATATGTGTGAATTAATAACCTGCCAAGTTAGTTGTAACTTAACAAAAATAGATTTTACTAATTATTCAACACATTCAAGTTGAGTAAATAAGATTTTTTTTTCTCCAAATGCCTCCTGTTCAATTGCAGTTTGGCACCAACAAATATACATCAAAATTATAGTATTTCCCTTGACAGGAAGCTCCTTGCCTCTACACATTGTTATGGCTCTCTGCAGAGTAACCCAGAACTGCTGACAACCTTGAACACTGCTACAACAATATTACTATACTTGGCACAGAAGTACCCTCGCGGCAAGAGAAAAGCTGTAATTTTGACTGTCACTTCATATTACACTGGGTATTATTTCACTGTATACACATGCACACACTCATAAACTCTTAATAGACCACCATTTTCGCACTGCCCGTTTCTTTTATAATAAATAAATAGCTTCATAAAACAACTAAGTCAATTGCTAGATCTCCTTTTTTTCCAAATAATCATTAGACTCACAACCACCACAAAAATAACTATGCGTAAAAAAGCATTATTCGACTATTTCCTCCGACAGCACTCTTCGTTGGTGAAAAACTTGCTGCTATAAAACCAAACAATATGGAAACTAGAGATGGAAATCATATTCACTGTGTTGTAGGTTTTTTCGGGCTATATGGCCATGTTCTAGAGGCATTCTCTCCTGACATTTTGCCTGCATCTATGGCAAGCATCCTCAGAGGTAGTGAGGTCTGTTGGAACTAGGAAAGTGGGTTTGCTAGATCTCCCTTTTTTCCAAATAATCATTAGACTCACAACCACCACAAAAATAACTATGCGTAAAAAAGCATTATTCGACTATTTCCTCCGACAACACTCATCGTTGGTGAAAAATTTGCTGCTATAAAACCAAACAATATGGAAACTAGAGATGGAAATCATATTCACTGTGTTGTTGTGGGCTTTTCAGGCTATATGGCCATGTTCTAGAGGCATTCTCTCCTGACATTTGCCTGCATCTATGGCAAGCATCCTCAGAGTAGTGAGGTCTGTTCCAACAGACCTCAATATCTCTGAGGATGCTTGCCATAGATGCAGGCGAAACGTCAGGAGAGAATGCCTCTAGAACAGTGGTTCTCAACCTTCCTAATGCCGCAACCCCTTAATACAGTTCCTCATGTTGTGGCGACCCCCAGCCATAAAATTATTTTCGTTGTTACTTCATAACTGTAATTTTGCTACTGCTATTAATTGTAATGTAAATATCAGATATCCAGGATGTATTTTCATTCACTGGACCAAATTCAGCACAAATACCCAATATGCCCAGATTGGAATACTGGTGGGGTTTGGGGAGGGGTTGATTTTGTCATTTGGGAGTTGTAGTTGCTGGGATTTATAGTTCACCTAGAATCAAAGAACATTCTGAACTCCACCAATGGTGGAACTGAACCATACTTGCCACACAGAACTTCCATGACCAACAGAAAACACTAGAAGGGTTTGGTGGGCATTGACCTTAAGTTCGGAAGTTGTAGTTCATCTACATCCAGACAGCACTGTGGACTAAAACAATGACGGATCTGGACCAAACGTGGCATGAATACTCAATATGCTCAAATGTGAACACAAGGTGGAAATCGCCTTTGACATTTGGAAGTTGTAGCTGCTGGGATTTATAGTTCACCTACAATCAAAGAGCATTCTAAACCCCACCAGATAGAATTGAGCCAAACTTCCCTCACAGAACTCCCATGATCAACAGAAAATACTGTATTTTCTGATGGTCTTCGGCGACCCCTCTGACACACCCTCGCGACCCCCACGGGGTCCCAACCCCCATATAGCCCAAAAAATCCTACAACAACCCAGTGATTACGGCCATGAAAGCCTTCGACAATACAATATTCACTGTTTTCTTCTTGTCCTGACTGAATAATGGGTTTACACATCACTTTGTGAACTATATAGCGGTGGGAATTTTGTGTAGTTTTTGCTGAAAACTTCCTAAAGTAAATTAGGAAACATCCTAAAATATAGCAGGAAATTATTTTGTGCAAAAAATACATATAGTATAGTGAAATTCACACACACAAACACTGTTTCAGGAAGAGTCACATTTATTTTTGTGCAAGATGGAAGTTTTATGTTTTTTAAAAATGAATCCTACACAAGAAAACTTTAAAAGTCGTCCACAAAAAATCTTGAACAATGAAACATTTGTGTTAAATGTAGCAAATTGCACAAAAATAACCCCATTGGGGTGATAAAAGACTTTTATTTTCTGTGCATGGTTTGTGTTGTGCACAATTGCTATTTTGCACAGAAAATAGAAATCTTGCAGGGGGGGGAAATGTACATGTGACTACACGAAACGTGGTTTATATACAAAACCCACATATTTCTTCTGCATGTTTCCTAAAACATGAGTAGCACCAACTGCTACTCCGGCCAGAGTGAAGACAGAGGGGAGCAGAAGACAGTTCCATCTTGTCTTTACTCATAATATAATATAGCATATTGTATATACATATAATATTTCTAATATTACTAGCTGTACCTGCCATGCGTTGCTGTGGCCAACCGTCCCTCCATCTTTCTTTCCTTCTTTCCCTCCTTCCTTTGCTCCCTCTTTCCTTCCATCCCTTTTTTTCTTTCCTTCTCTCCTCCTTCTTCTCCCTTTCCTTCCTCCCCCTTTTTCTTTATCTTTTTTTCTCTCATTCTTCCTTCCCTCTTCCTTTTTCCTTTTTTTTTTGCTTCCATCCTTCTTCTCTTTTCTTCCCTCCCTTCCTCTTCTTTCCTTCCCTCCTCTTTCCCTCCTTCCTTTTCCCCTTTTTCTTTCTTTTCCTCCTTCTTTTCCTTTCCTTCCCCCTTTCTTTATCTTCTTCTTTCTCTCATTTCTTCCTTCCCTACCTCTTTCCCTCTTTCCTTCCTTTGCTTTTTGCTTCCATCCTCCCTTCTCTCTTTCTTTCCCTCCCTCTTTATCTCCTTTTTTCCCTCCTTCCTTTGATCCCTAAGGAACCTCTTTGGGTTGTGGTTTGCTCCGGCATTCACAGCCACTGAGTAAAGAGGAAACTTGGTAAGGCTTCTCAGCTTCAAACACCTTGGACCCAGGACTAATTGAGACTGTAACGTATATTTTCCTTCACCCCTCTGAAGTTTCCAGCTTATTACTTTAAAGAAATGACTCTTTGTGATCAATAAAACTTATTTTGAGTTATTTACAGCGTTTTGGGTTTTTGAGAGTTCCAGTTTCCTATAGGAGGGCAAGAAGCAATCCCCTGGGGAAAGATGCCACGTCCATTCTTCCTTTATTAAGAATAATAGGCCCCAGGCGTGACGGCACATGTTGTGAGACCTTATGACCTGTGAGGATGCCTGCCATAGATGTGGGCAAAACGTCAGGAGAGAATGTTTCTGGAACATTGCCATACAGTCTGGAAAATTCACAGCAACCAAAAGGTTTTTAAGACTGAAAGTGCAAAGGGATAATCAGGACTGTCTCTTGATGGTCATCCAATGAAGAACTAGCAACATCTCAATGGATTCATTCCTCATATCTACACAATACATCAAACTTTACAAAATGCAAGGGAAATATCTTTCAGTGATACGTTTTTCCTTGCCATTTCGACTCTAACTGTGGAAACTCTAACAGACTGCTCACTTCTCCAGCAGCTTGCAAGTTGTGCTAATTGTGTAGAATTTGTGACAATATTGTGACAGCTAGGTGGCAGCCTTCTGCTCATGCCAAACTAAATAGCGTTCTTCCTCCAATAATCTCTCCCCCCCCTCACTTGCCAACACACTGAAAATGCATTAAGAAACTATCAGACTTTTTTTGTTTAGACAAGGAAACAATCACTGACCCTTTTTGCCTTCTGCAATGAAACGTTATCGAAAAATTTCAGCAGTGTCTGCTGACCGCACCAAATTTAACAAGGTTCTCAAATGAACCTGGAGTAACTTTCCCACTGTGACATATTAATAATAAGTTCCTTTCCCATCTATCCCAAGCCATGAATATGTAATGTTAGAAAATGAGCGCTTTTCAAGCAACAGAATCTCAGACGTGAATAAATAAAAACTATCCATCACAAGCCTGTGAAAAATTAATGAGAGTTCTGAGACACCAAGAAAAAAAAAAAAGAATGGTTGCTGGAAAGATAAAGTCCACTATGTAAAATCCTTCAGTGATTCAACAATTGTAAAAATATATATTTAAATGTACAACAATAGAATTCAGAGATATGCATCAATCGGGATAACTTCAGAAAAGTAAATTGTTCCATCAATGTGAAAAAGAGAGGTGGAGGAAAGTTTTGAAAATACAAGAAGGTGTATGTCAAAAAGGCAGCAGAAATTGAACCTCCCTTATACAGAATCCCAAAATCCAAAACTGTCCACTTGAGCAACTGCAGCAACGTCACATTTATTTACAGCAGTGGTTCCCATCCTTATAAATATTTTTTTTGACCAGGGACCAATTTGACCAGGAACCACTCTCCAACATAGACTACTTCAACCAGAGAAATCAGCCATAGCAGAGCAGCTAGGCCTGGGTAACAACGGAAAAATTTGTTTCTAAAATCGATTTGTATTTGGGGGTTTTTTTTGTTTTGATATTTAAAATAATTACAAAATTTTCCTTTTAAAAAGTTCGATATTTACGAAATTTCGTAAATGGTAAAAAATTAACGAATCGATTTCCGAAACAATAACGAATCGATTCGTTAATGGCGGACGCGACCGCGAAATACGCTAAAAAACCTCCAAAAACTTAAGAAGCTTCCCTCTCCCTCTGTTGTTGACTGTTGGTGTGATATTATATTTTTTTCACTAATTAAACCATAAAACTGGCCCAGACATGCGGAAATAATAACGAAACGACCTCAAAACAATAACGAAACGAATACAATATCGAAATACGAAGCATTTACAGAACGTTTTTGAAAATTCGTTTTTTTGAATAATTGCTCCAGAATGGTTCGTTATCGTTTTGTAATTGAAAAAATTAACGAATTATTTACGAATTATGAATTAACGAAACGAAACCGCCCAGCCCTACAGAGCACCTATGAACCAACCTGGACACAGCATTTTATTTGAGAACACAGAAATGCTGGACCACTCTCACAACCACCATGTCAGACTACACAGAGAAGCCATTGAAATCCACAAGCATGTGGACAATTTCAACAGAAAGGAGGAAACCATGAAAATGAACAAAATCTGGCTACCAGTATTAAAAAAACTCTAAAATTACAACAGCACAATAACAGAGAGGAAACAAACAAGGACATCTAATCACTTCTCAACAAAAGTTTGCTCCAGGCACTGCAGGCCATTATATGCTAATCAAGGTGGTCAGTTGAAACATTCACACCTAGCTCCAGCAGACAAGAGTCCTTTGTCCCCCCCTGGTCATTCCACAGATATATAAACCCATTTTCCTAGTTCCAACAGACCTCACTACCTCTGAGGATGCTTGCCATAGATGCAGGCGAAACGTCAGGAGAGAATGCCTCTAGACAGTGGTTCTCAACCTGGGGTCCCCAGATGTTTTTGTCCTACAACTCCCAGAAATCCCAGCCAGTTTACCAGCTGTTAGGATTTCTGGGAGTTGTAGGCAAAAAACATCTGGGGACCCCAGGTTGAGAACCACTGCTCTAGACCATGTCCATATAGCCCGAAAAAACCTACAACAACAACAATTATTATTATTATTATTATTATTATTATCTTTATTTGTACCCCGCTAGCATCTCCCGAAGGACTCGATGCGGCTTACAAAGGCCAAGGCCTCAAACACAGTATAACAATACACAACCTAAAGCAAATCAAAAACAGTTAAGCAATATTAAAACAACAAGCAATAAAACAATACACCAAGACACAATAAAATTGGGCCAGGCCAAAGTAATGGGTACAGATTAAAAGTGCTGATGTGACAGGTGATATGTAGGATTATAGGGTAAGTGCAGTGTGCAGCAATCTTAATTTCTACTAAAGTGCTTCTGGGACTTGATGTTGGAGTTTTCCTATTCTGGAAAGGCACATCGGAACAGCCAGGTCTTCAAGTTCTTCCTAAAGACTGCCGATGTAGGGGCCTGTCTAAGATCTTTGGGGAGGGTATTCCAAAGTTGGGGGGCCACCACAGAAAAGGCCCTGTCTCGCGTCCCCACCAGGCGAAGTAGGCGGAATAATAAGCAGGGCCTCTCTGGATGAACGAAATGGAGAGCGTGGGTTCGTAGATGGAGATGCGGTTATTTACGCTATTTCTACCCCGCCCATATCAGCCCGAAGGTGATCCAGGGCGGCGCACAAGTCGGCACCATTCAATGCCATATATAAAAATACATACATTAATAAAAAAACAAAAAAATCACAGTACATTTTAAACCATAAAAACAACGAACAATCAAATTTTTTTTTCAAATTTTCTTTATTGAGATTTTACAAATATAAAGGGAAAGGGGGGAGGGGGGGAGGGGGGGTGCAACTTGACAGGGGGGGGGAGGTAGACTTCCTGATCTTCCTTCCGACGTTCTTGTTTTCCATCTTCTTTTTAACAGTCATTTTTTGGTTGTCTCCACGGCTCTTCTTCTTAGTTTATCCTATTTTTTCCTAGTGTTTATTCATCCATTTTTGTGGTTGTGTTTGTCCTTAGTACCTTTGATCTTACTTTTCTCAGTGTTTTTCCAAATATTCTTCAAATTGCTTCCAATTTGTTCTTCTTACAGGGGTGCCTGTATAATCTTTTAGGTAGTAAGTTAGCTTGTCCATATTTCTTAAATCCCAAGTTTTTAATAGCCAGTCCTCCATCGTACTGGATTCCTTTTGTTTCCATTTCCTGGCATAGACAATTCTCGCAGCTGTTACAAAATATGTGAAGAGAATTTCTTGGTTTGGGTCGAGTTCGATATCGCTGTCTATAATTCCCAAAAGGAAATATTCCGGTTTCAACTCGATTCTAGTTTTAAGTATTTTCTGGGAGCATTCCCTAATTTCCTTCCAGTATTTCTGGGCGTAGGGGCACGTCCACCAAAGATGGTAGTACGTCCCCACCTGTGAACAATCAAAATTTTAAAACTATGTCTTCGTCTTCAATCCTCCTCCATTCTGTTGTCTTGGCCATTCCTAGATCATTTTCTGATTCAAGTTTGTTTGATTATGCTGAGGTTCCGAATGCTTACTTGAAGAGCCAAATTTTTACTCTTTTTCAAAAGCTCAGGAGTACCAAAAGTGTTCGTTTTAAAATCCCTCACCTTTCCTTCTCTTCCCTGGCAAGCTGTCAGTCATGCAGAAGGAAGAGGTGGGCGTGGCCAAGCACAGCGCTCCTTGGAGGGCGCTGGGGGCGAGGCCTCCGAGGAGGGCTGTGCTTGGCCATGCCCACCTCTCCTTCTGCATGGAAGCTCGCCGCAAGGGAAGGAAGGGAAACTGCGAGATTTTAATGGTTCTGGAGGGAGGGAAGGGCACCTTCCATTAACGAAACAAAGGAAGCGATTCGTATTTCCTGGTGTACAGAAGTTGATGATAAATTGTATGTTTTTAACTGTATTTGTGTTTAGATTGGCTGCACTAATGCTGGAGCGGTCTAACTGAGAGGAGTGCGTTGCCATGGAGACCGATGCAGGAGAGAGAGAGAAGTGGGAGGAGCTTAGAGGGGAGAGTTTGAAAAACGACAGTTAAAAATCAGTTAGGTTTTAGGTTCCGAGGAGTGAGGAGTTAGGGTTTAGGTTCAGAGGAGTTGGTAGAGGAAAGGATTAGGAGGTTGTAGCTGAAAGAGAGTAAATTGTGAAGCAAAGTTTCGAGGCTTTGGAAAGCCAGATTAAGTTACTGGAAGTTTCTTAGGCTAGAGAGGCTGATAAGGGAAACATAACCAGTATTCCGTTAGTCTAAAGAAAGGCTAAAGAATAAGCTTATTAAGTATCTGATCAGGGGAGGATCAGATAAGGGAGACATCCCTGTATTGAAACTTTGTTTTGTAATAAGTGCTTCACCTCAGGAAGATACTGTATAACCTGAAAGAGTATAACATTCAACTAACCAAGCATTATTCTGAGTTCTATAAGAAAAATTACAACTTGCAACCACACGCTTTGTGCTCAATAAACTTGTTAACTTTTGTTTGAAGACTGCCTCATCTCCATCAATTCTGCGTCCAGTGTGCCATTTCTCACAATATTATAACTTACCTCACGTGGTGGCAGAAACGCAGGGGAAAGTGACCAAATAGATCTATATTCTTATCTCCAGTCACGCTACAATACATACAGTGTAATTACTACTAAGTTATTACTATCTTAATAAAGGAGGAGGTGCGATTGAACAGCCTCCCTTCTAACTTGATGGTAAATTTGGTTCCTTTCAAATTGATAGCAACAATAATCATCCCTAGGCTCTCCTGCTTCTGCGCGCCTGGTATTTCCGATCTCTTTTTAAATAAAATTTTGGAAATAATTTCAAAATCCAACCCTATATACGAAACGAGTTTAGAACAATTTTTTTTCAACCTAGTCTAGTGTTTATACTACCAAGCCTAGTGTTTATACTACGGAAACAATAGGAATACCTGCTATGATATGTAGAATTCCCAGCGTGTTTGTAGACTTCTTAACCTCCCAGTCAAGCAGTCTTTCACTTTGTAGCTGCTATTTCATGAGATTCTTCCAAGGTCTTCCCTTGGCGCATATCAGGGGACATCCCAATGTCATCACAGATTTGTGGTTTTACATAGCTTTGGAGTTTTTTTGCCAGAGGAAATATCACCCAGCTCAGCTACTTTGGGATAGTGTGTATCTAATTCCTTTGGCTCACATTCAGGATCGATGAAGGAGACCTTCTTTTGTCTGACATGCTTCTAGTAAATTTGTGTAAGAGAAGAGTGTGAAGGGGTTTCCTCCAAACTTTCCCACTTCCATTTCTAATTAGATCAACCCACTGGACCTAATCCAGCTGGCAAAAACATTTCAACAAGACTACCAATTCAAAACTTGTTTGCTCAGGTCAGACCTTCTAAATGAAGTAGAAAATCCAGGGCATTATTAAAAAGAAAGCTGGGATGTACTCATTTTTTTAAAACCCTCTTTTTACAAAACATAAAAAACTCAGAATACATTGCAAAGAAGAGTAACATTAATACTAAATTAATCATCATCATCATAAAAAAACCTAACTATATTCAATTTCTGTATCAGCCAAAGGGAGAAATATATTAAGGTCTTATTAATTTATTATTTATTCATTTATGACATTTATAGCCCGCCTTTCTCAACTATACGGCAACTCAAGGCGGGTTACAGATTAGCACAATTTGATGCCATGCATTCATAAAAATGTGATTAAAAACAGTCAACATCTATATATATATATATAATGCTCTGTGCATAATGAGTACCTTAAAAACAAAAGAACCAATGAACGAAATCACACCAAATTTGTCAACGAAACGTCTCACAACACAGGAGTGACCATCACTCAAAAAAAGTTATGATTTTGTGATTTGGGTGTTGTAGTTGCTGGGATTTATAGTTCACCTATAATCAAAGAGCATTCTGAACTCCACCAACGATGGAATTGAACCAAACTTGGCACACAGAACTCCCATGACCAACAGAAAACACTAGAGGGTTTGGTGGGCATTGACCTTGAGTTTGGGAGTTGTAGTTCACCTACATCCAGAGAGCACTGTGGACTCAATGATGGATCTGGACCAAATTTGGTACATGCACTCAATATGCTCAATATGAACACAGATGGAGTTTGGGGGAAATAGACCTTGACATTTGGGATTTGTAGTCACTGGGATTCACAGTTCACCTACAATCAAAGAGCAATGACAGAATCGGGGCAAACTTCCCACACAGAACCCCCATAACCATAAAATACTGTTTTCTAATGGTCTTTGGCGACCCCTCTGAAATCTTCTCATGACCCTCACAGGGGTCCTGATCTCCAGGTTGAGAAACGCTGAGCTAGAACAGAAGATCTGGAACAAAACCCAACAAGCACCCTAATTTATTGAGTGTTGCTAGAACTGAGAGCAAGACAAGGATAGGTTCCTGACAGTTTACCTGTGCTAATCCGAGTTCTATCTTAAAGGATCAATACATTTGGTCCTCTACATTCACAGATATGACTATTGCTGAGTTGTTTATTCAGGAATTTGACTGAAATGTTTTCTCTCGGAATCTCTAGATATTTATTTATCGTGTCATCAGCAAGCATACCATTGTGTTACAATTCTAACAGAACAAAACAAACACACAGATTAAAAAGAAAAAGAAAAAAAACACACAGATTTTGCAAACTTGGTAGCTGATTAAATGTCCTTTGAGCAGTATCTGGCCACTTGGAGTGCCTCTGGTGTTGCTGCAAGAAGGTCCTCCATCGTGCATGTGGCAGGGCTCAGGTTGCATTGCAGCAGGTGGTCTGTGGTTTGTTCTTCTCCGCACTCGCATGCTGAGGATTCCACCCTGTGGCCCCATTTCTGAAGGTTGGCTCCGCATGTCGTGGTGCCAGAGCGCAGTCTGTTCAGCGCCTTCCAAGTCGCCCAGTCTTCTGTGTGCCCAGGGGG
>NW_026847993.1:11067380-11082496 GCF_025583915.1 Anolis sagrei ordinatus | reverse complement strand
GATGTTGTTTCTAGCATCTCTAGATACTCCAGTGTGAGTATATGGTCAACTTCCCTTGTAACGTTCTGTGTGAAAATGTGCATCAAATTTCTGCTGAGTAAGATCCTCAGCTAACAGCAGAAAGCAATTTGTAATTTAGTTTTAAACGTACACACCATATACGATCCCCTCCAACATTTATCAGCCAGTTGGAATAAACCAAAGCATAGATACAAATACCTTTTGACACATACAAGCAGGAACTAATACTGTGACATATTTCAAATTAGCTGTTTAAAGATTATCTAACTGAACGTAACATTTATTGTAGGTGCCTGTCACGAGGTTATGCGGAGAGAAGCAAAAGATGAGGGGCAGTCACAAAAAAAGATATGTTATTTATGGAAAGAATCATTTAACTAATAGCAAGCTGCTACTCTTTTCTGATTAAACTCTTACCAGCCAAACAGTGTTAAACTATATTGGAGAATTGATTCCAATGGTGTCCATTAAAATTTTGGCAAGCTGTTGTGACTTGCGGCTAATCAATTTTAAACATAGCTATCATATATATATATATATATATATATATATATATATATATATATACACACACACACACACACACACACACACACACACACACACACACACACATCATGCATGTACATAACATGAACATTATAAGAGGAGTAGAGAGAAAGAGAAATATGGAGATGGGGAAAAATTAAATAAAAACGTCGAGATAATTAATTAAGAATTAGGTAAAAATGAAGTAATTTATCTAATGAATGAAGTAAGTAATAAAAGTAATGGACTGTAATTAATGAAGGAATATAATCTAATTAAGTACAGTTAATTATTTAATTAATGAAAATTGATTGAGTTTAACTATATTAATATCTGAATATTAAATGAATTAATGAAAAATTAGTGAGATTTGGAATTAAATTTAGTAGATTTCTATAAATTCTATAATATTTATAGTAATTTGATTTGGCTTACATAATCACTTATATATTAATTAATTTCATAAAAAAATGGATATGATGATTTAAGAACAATAAGATAATATTTAATTATGTTTGACTTTTTCTTTCAGTATCACCTATTTATGGAATTAAAAATTTGTTAGTGTAATTACAAATTACTATTTATTTCAAGTCCTATAAATATATAAATCAATTCCATTCGATTTGTGATGTAAATAATTCATTCTATATTTTCTTTCCTTCTTTCCTCCCTCCTTCTTCCTTCTCTACCTCTTTTCTTCCTTCCCTTTTTCTTTTTCTTCTCTCTCTCCTTTCTTCCTTCTCTACCTCTTTCCTTCGTTCCTTTGCTCTTTGCTTCCTTTTTTCTTTTCTTCTTCTTTTCGTCATTTAGCTTTTTTGGGGTTTAAGTCCTTTCCATTTTTTTGTGGGGGGGGGGTATGAGTGATGGTCACTCAATGGTCTGTTAGGGGTATAGTGTCTAAATTTCATGTCAGTTCATCCAGTGGTTTTTGAGTTATGTAATCCCATAAACGAACATTACATTTATATATGTGTGTGTGTGTGTGTGTGTGTGTGTGATCTTGCATAAATCAGTAACTCGCCATAAAACAACTGGGTATTTCCCCCCAAAAACCAAGAAGAAGAAAAGACTCCTTCCCTGTCACACTGCTGTTTGCCATCCATTTGTCTCTTCTAAGGAGCTTGGCTGACTGTGCAGACAGGGATAATCCCCCCCCCCCCCCCGCTTTTTCCATAGTACATTGTACCTGTCAGAGATTTCAACAAATGTTATTCAAGCTATTTTACAACACAATTGTGTCTTAATTATGCATGACATTTCAACAATCAAGAGTAATTAGGCCCATTTGAGATGTAAATATCCAGCGGAAGAGATCATGTGTAACGCATGAAATATATCTTTGTGTACTCTCTTGAAATTCTCTTCAGGCACAACAGGAAAAAAAAATCCCAATCTTAAAAAAAAAACACTGCACATTAATGCCAGCAACTTGGAAATGTTGTTGTTGTTCATTCGTTCAGTCGTCTCCGACTCTTCGTGACCTTATGGACCAGCCCACGCCAGAGCTCCCTGTCGGCCGTTACCACCCCCAGCTCCCTCAAGGTCAGTCCAGTCACTTCAAGGATGCCATCCATCCATCTTGCCCTTGGTCGGCCCCTCTTCCTTTTGCCTTCCACTTTCCCCAGCATAATTGTCTTCTCTAGGCTTTCCTGTCTCCTCATGATGTGGCCATAGTACTTCAACTTTGTCTCTAGTATCTTTCCCTCCAATGAGCAGTCGGGCTTTATTTCCTGGAGGATGGACTGGTTGGATCTTCTCGCAGTCCAAGGCACTCTCAGAACTTTCCTCCAACACCACAGTTCAAAGCATCGATCTTCCTTCGCTCAGCCTTCCCTAAGGTCCAGCTCTAACATCCGTAGGTTACTACAGGGAATACATGGCTTTGACTAGGCGGATCTTTGTTGCCAGTCTGATGTCTCTACTCTTTACTATTTTATCGAGACTGGACATTGCTCTCCTCCCAAGAAGTAAGCATCTCCTTATTTCCTGGCTGCAGTCTGCATCTGTAGTAATCTTTGCACCTAGAAATACAAAGTCTGTCACGGCCTCCACGTTTTCTCCTTCTATTTTCCAGTTGTCAATCATTCTTGTTGCCATAATCTTGGTTTTTTTGATGTTTAGCTGCAACCCGGCTTTTGCGCTTTCTTCTTTCACCTTGATTAGAAGGCTCCTCAGCTCCTCCTCGCTTTCGGCCATCAGGGTGGTGTCATCTGCATATCTGAGGTTGTTAATGTTTCTTCCAGCAATTTTCACCCCAGCCTTGCATTCATCCAGCCCCGCACATCGCATGATGTGTTCTGCATACAAGTTGAAAAGGTTGGGTGAGAGGATGCAGCCTTGCCGTACGCCTTTCCCAATCTTGAACCAGTCTGTTGTTCCGTGGTCAGTTCTGACTGTTGCTACTTGGTCCTTGTACAGATTCCTCAGGAGAGAGACAAGGTGGCTTGGGCTGCCCATCCCACTAAGAACTTGCCACAATTTATTATGATCCACACAGTCAAAGGCTTTAGAATAGTCAATGAAGCAGAAGTAGATGTTTTTCTGAAACTCCCTGCCTTTCTCCATTATCCAGCGGATATTGGCAATTTGGTCTCTCGTTCCTCTGCCTTTTCTAAACCCAGCTTGAACATCTGGCAACTCTCGCTCCATGTATTGCTGGAGTCTTCCTTGCAGGATCTTGAGCATTACCTTACTGGCATGAGAAATAAGGGCCCTGTACGGAAGTTTGAGCAGTCTTTCGCATTTCCCTTTTTTGGTATGGGGATATAAGTTGATTTTTTCCAGTCTGATGGCCATTCTTGTGTTTTCCATATTTGCTGGCAAATGGCATGCATCACCTTGACAGCATCATCTTTTAAGATTTTAAACAGTTCAGCTGGGATCCCGTCGTCTCCTGCTGCCTTGTTGTTAGCAATGCTTCTTAAGGCCCATTCAACCTCACTCCTCAGGGTGTCTGGTTCTAATTCATTCACCACACCGTCAAAACTATCCTCAATATTATTATCCTTCCTATACAGATCTTCTGTATAGTCTCGCCACCTTCTCTTGATCTCTTCAGCTTCTGTTAGGTCCCTGCCATCTTTGTTTCTTATCATACCAATTTTTGTCTGAAATTTACCTGGAATTGAAACTTGGAAATACTTGGAAACTTGGAAATACATATCAATAAATATATCATGGGTTCAGTTCATATCTGTACCCCTCTTTTTCGTCTGTAAGATGATCCAACTGGCTATAAGTACAACACATCTGATGCAAAAATATTAGAATTAGAATCAATCTACATGGTAAAACATGCACTTACAGTAAAGGTTTTCCCTTGACATCAAGTCTAGTCAAGTTCGACTCTATGGGGTGGTGCTCATCTCCATTTCTTTTTTTTAATAATATCTATATTAAATTTCCGGTTTACATTTAAAATAAAGATGTGTAGCCAAAGCCACTAGAAGATGTGAGAGCTAAAGTATCCCCGAAAAGAAAGGTGCTAAAGAAAGGAGAGAAATAGAAATAGAGAAAAAGGAGAAAAAGAAAAAGAAAAGATGAAATGAGTACGAGAGTAAGTATAGATTTGAGACCCAAAGCCAAGTAAAAATTAGATTTATTTTTGACTTCCTGGGGTCTTCTAGAGGTCTGCATTGCCACCCTTCTCAACTTCTTTTTCTTTTTCTTCTCTCCTCATATTCTTTCTCTTCCTCTTCCTTCCCTCCTCCTCTTCCTTTATTAGATCAGAATCAATATTCTTTTTTGTTCAGCCAGAATAACTGCTAAAAACGCTGAGCTAATTGGGAGATGCCCTTTAATGGGGAATTCAGGGCTATAAATAAGAGATAGGATTAGTCAGCTTTCGCTGGTAACAACGACCCTGATACTGCTGTTTTCACTCCTACGGAATCTACTTTGTGTCTTCTGCTAAGGACTTAGTTCATTGCCAGCTGTCTGATGGAAGACTGGTGTTTCTTTTGCGATTTTGTAAGAGAATTTAATTTGTGTCTGGATCAAGACTTTCTTGTTTTCATTTGCACTTTTCAATTGCATTTGCTTGTCCTTTGTGTACGCTGAAGTAAAGCATTTTTCTTTTACTTGCAGCATTGTCTAAAGGTTATTTTGAAGGGCAACTCAGGACAATATGTCGGGTTGTTTAATGTGAATAGCATCAATATGGGAAATGTTGACAATTAACAAAATTGAAGTAGCCAGTTAGAGGGAATTCAAACATTCTGTCCCTAAGGGGAAAATGTCCTCTTTATTATAGTACGACAGAAGTCTATAATAGGATAACACATTTTAAATGTTTTTTGGACTGCAGTTTCCATCAGTCTTAACTCAAATGGGGAAAGATGAATACAGGGAGCAGAAATAGGAAATGGGAAAGCTAGTTGGAAAGTGTTGAGAAATAGGTAAATAAGCTAAAGAAATGCATTGTAGCTCTTTTTATGTACAACTTTAAAACAGCAATGCAATTTTTTGTTTTATTAAACACAGTGAAAGAGGGGGAATATAGTCAAGAAGATATTAAAGTAGGAAATTTAGTTTATTTATTTATTTGTCGTGTCAGAACAACCAGTCAAATTATATTACATTTCTAACAGAACAAAGCAAACAAGCAGATTACAAAATTTGTGAGTATGAGAGTTGATTAAATGTCCTTTGACCAGTATCTGGCCACTTGGAGTGCTTCTGGTGTTGCTGCAAGAAGGTCCTCCCTTGTGCATGTGGCAGGGCTCAGGTTGCATTGCAGCAGGTGGTCAGTGGTTTGCTCCTCTCCACACTCGCATGTCGAGGATTCCACTTTGTAGCCCCATTTCTGAAGGTTGGCTCTGCATCTCGTGGTGCCAGAGCGCAGTCTGTTCAGTGCCTTCCAGGTCGCCCAGTCCTCTGTGTGCCCAGGGGGGAGTCTCTCATTGGGTATCAGCCATTGGTTGAGGTTCTGGGTTTGAGCCTGCCACTTTTGGACTCTCGCTTGCTGAGGTGTTCCGAGTATCTCTGTAGATCTTAGAAAACTATTTCTAGATTTAAGTCATTGACGTGCTGGCTGATACCCAAACAGGGGATGAGCTGGAGATGTCTCTGCCTTGGTCCTTTCACTATTGGCTGCTACTTCCCGGCGGATGTCAGGTGGTGCAATACCGGCTAGACAGTGTAATTTCTCCAGTGGTGTAGGGTGCAAACACCCCGTGATAATGCGGCATGTCTCATTAAGAGCCACATCACTGTTTTAGTGTGGTGAGATGTGTTCCACACTGGGCATGCATACTCAGCAGCAGAGTAGCAGCGCAAGGGCAGATGTCTTCACTGTATCTGGTTGTGATCCCCAGGTTGTGCCAGTCAGCTTTCGTATGATATTGTTTCTAGCACCCACTTTTTGCTTGATGTTCAGGCAGTGCTTCTTGTAGGTAAGAGCACGGTCCAGAGTGACTCCCAGATATTTGGGTGCGCTGCAATGCTCCAGTGGGATTCCTTCCCAGGTGATCTTCAGAGCTCGGGATGCTTGTCTGTTCTTAAGATGAAAAGCACATGTCTGTGTTTTAGATGGGTTGGGGATCAGCTGGTTTTCCCTGTAATAGGCAGTAAGAGCACCTAGAGCTTCGGAGAGCTTCTGTTCAACCATCTCAAAGCTCCCTGCTTGAGCAGTAATGGCACGATCATCAGCGTAGATGAAACTCCCTGTCCCTTCTGGCAGTGGCTGGTCATTTGTGTAGATGTTGAACATGGATGGGGCAAGCACGCTCCCCTGAGGCAGGCCGTTCTTCTGTTTCCGCCATCTGCTTCTCTGACCCTGGAACTCAACAAAAAAGCTCCTGTTTTGTAGTGAAATTTAGTAGTGAAGAGAGACTAAAGTGAAAAAAAAATTTTAAAAAGAAAAAGAAAAAAAGAAAAATATATACAAAAAATACCCAAAAATACCAAAAAATTACCAAAAATACGAAGAAAAAAAAAGAAGGAAAAAGGGACTTCCTTCTGATTCTGTCCGTATACGTTCTATTAGTGTCAAATATTATATATTCCTTCTTTCCAGTTTGTTGTTACCTCAGTTCCATTAAATAACTTTGTACCCAATTCCAATATATTCGTCAATTATTGACCAATTTGTCTGTCTGATTTGGCTGCCAGTGTTTTTTTTAAGTAAAAAAGTTAGTTTATCCATGTCTTTAATTTCGTTTGTCTTCTTTATCCAATCAAATTTGTCTGGTACTTCTTTCTGCTTCCAGAATTTTGCAAAGACCATTCTGGCAGCTGTTGTCAGGTACATAAATAAAATGTCTTCGTTGGAGTCGAGAGTTATTTCCTTGTCTGTAATTCCGAGAAGGTAGTATTCCGCTTTTCTCGGAAATTTTTTATTGAAAATTAGCTGCATTTCTTTGTGGATGTCTTTCCAATACTTCTGGGTTACTGGGCACGTCCGCCATAAATGAAAAAAACTGCCATCCTGTTCTGAACATTTCCAACAAGCTTTTGATGTTCCTTTGTACATATGATGCAGTTTGACAGGGGTCATGTACCACCTATGGAACATTTTCCACCAGTTCTCTTTTAGGTCCATTGCGTAGGAGTATTTAAGCTTTTTGTTCCACATTAATTCCCAGTCTCATAATGCTATAGGTTTTTTAAGATTCCCGGCCCATTTAATCATGCAATTTTTTATTGCTTCTGTCTCCGTTGACCATTCAAGTAACTTTTCGTATAATTTTGTTATGCATTTTGTTTCCATTTCCATGAACTTATCCCAGAACACTTCCTTTATTTGGAATCCTTGCTTTTTATCAAGATTATATTGTTCTCTTATTTGTAAATAATTCAGCCAGGAAATTTTAGGAAAATTTTGTTTTAATTCTTCGTGTGGCTTCAGTTCCATTGAACCCTTCCTCAAAAGATCCTTATATGTTGGGCCAGGTTGTCCAGCCCAGCAGCCTTCTCTGTTTGGCCTCCATAGAAGAGATCCAAAGCGGTGTATTTGAATAGAAATATTTTTTATATCTGTCCCAAGTTCTGATGAGAGAAGAGCGGACAAAGTGATTACCGAAATTTCTTTCCTTTTGCTCTCTTCCATACCAAATGTATGCATGCCATCCGACCCGAAGGTCGTGGCCTTCCAAAGTTAACAAGTTTTCTTTTTTCAGTGCAACCCAGTCTTTTATCCATATCAGCGCACACACTTCGTGGTATAACCTGAGATCGGGAAAACCAAGGCCTCCTCTATTTTTTTTATCCGTTAACACTTGGTACTAGATTCTTGGTTTTTTCCCCTTCCAGATGAATTTTAGTAAGTCTTTTGTCCAGTTTTTAAATGTCTTAATATTCCTAATTATAGGTAAATTTTGGAACAAATACAGTAGCTTGGGGAGGACTTACATCTTGATTAATGCAATTCTTCCCATAAGTGAAAGGTTTAAATATTTCCATCTCTCCAAGTCTTTTTTAATGTCCTTCCATAGTTTTTCATAGTTATTAGACAGGAGCTGACCATTTTTAGGGGTTATCCAAATGCTCAAATATTTCATTTTGTTATCAATGCAATTTTTTTTAAATCCCTATTTCTCACCCACTCTACTAGAAACGTCTCTCATGCATTTCTTTGCTCCCTCTCCAACCATTTTCTTATACCCCTGCTTTATTTAAGTCAACATTAAAAACTTCAACATTTGAGATCGAACAGGTACCTTAAAAGCTGTTGCTACTAGTTTAAGCGCTGTGTCTCATTGAATTAATTACAAACTTGATTAATCATAACCGTTCTGGAGAATATTAACGCTCAAACTCCAATTTAAGTCAATCATTTTTGTTTAAAAATGTAATTGAGTTGTCCTTTTTCACTGGCAGACTTCCTACATAATTCATACCTTGATTGATTTTGCTAGTCTGGATCTGAATGAGAGCTGTAATTAACATCAGAAAGGCCACAATTTCCTAATCCCTGGCACATGCAATAAATTGCATGTGCCAGGGATTAGGAAATTGTGGCCTTTCTGATGTTAATTACAGCTCTCATTCAGATCCAGACTAGCAAAATCAATCAAGGTATGAATTATGTAGGAAGTCTGCCAGTGAAAAAGGACAACTCAATTACATTTTTAAACAAAAATGATTGACTTAAATTGGAGTTTGAGCGTTAATATTCTCCAGAACGGTTATGATTAATCAAGTTTGTAATTAATTCAATGAGACACAGCGCTTAAACTAGTAGCAACAGCTTTTAAGGTACCTGTTCGATCTCAAATGTTGAAGTTTTTAATGTTGACTTAAATAAAGCAGGGGTATAAGAAAATGGTTGGAGAGGGAGCAAAGAAATGCATGAGAGACGTTTCTAGTAGAGTGGGTGAGAAATAGGGATTTAAAAAAAATTGCATTGATAACAAAATGAAATATTTGAGCATTTGGATAACCCCTAAAAATGGTCAGCTCCTGTCTAATAACTATGAAAAACTATGGAAGGACATTAAAAAAGACTTGGAGAGATGGAAATATTTAAACCTTTCACTTATGGGAAGAATTGCATTAATCAAGATGTCAGTCCTCCCCAAGCTATTGTATTTGTTCCAAAATTTACCTATAATTAGGAATATTAAGACATTTAAAAACTGGACAAAAGACTTACTAAAATTCATCTGGAAGGGGAAAAAACCAAGAATCTAGTACCAAGTGTTAACAGATAAAAAAAATAGAGGAGGCCTTGGTTTTCCCGATCTCAGGTTATACCACGAAGTGTGTGCGCTGATATGGATAAAAGACTGGGTTGCACTGAAAAAAGAAAACTTGTTAACTTTGGAAGGCCACGACCTTCGGGTCGGATGGCATGCATACATTTGGTATGGAAGAGAGCAAAAGGAAAGAAATTTCGGTAATCACTTTGTCCGCTCTTCTCTCATCAGAACTTGGGACAGATATAAAAAATATTTCTATTCAAATACACCGCTTTGGATCTCTTCTATGGAGGCCAAACAGAGAAGGCTGCTGGGCTGGACAACCTGGCCCAACATATAAGGATCTTTTGAGGAAGGGTTCAATGGAACTGAAGCCACACGAAGAATTAAAACAAAATTTTCCTAAAATTTCCTGGCTGAATTATTTACAAATAAGAGAACAATATAATCTTGATAAAAAGCAAGGATTCCAAATAAAGGAAGTGTTCTGGGATAAGTTCATGGAAATGGAAACAAAATGCATAACAAAATTATACGAAAAGTTACTTGAATGGTCAACGGAGACAGAAGCAATAAAAAATTGCATGATTAAATGGGCCGGGAATCTTAAAAAACCTATAGCATTATGAGACTGGGAATTAATGTGGAACAAAAAGCTTAAATACTCCTACGCAATGGACCTAAAAGAGAACTGGTGGAAAATGTTCCATAGGTGGTACATGACCCCTGTCAAACTGCATCATATGTCCAAAGGAACATCGAAAGCTTGTTGGAAATGTTCAGAACAGGATGGCAGTTTTTTCCATTTATGGTGGACGTGCCCAGTAACCCAGAAGTATTGGAAAGACATCCACAAAGAAATGCAGCTAATTTTCAATAAAAAATTTCCGAGAAAAGCGGAATACTACCTTCTCGGAATTACAGACAAGGAAATAACTCTCGACTCCAACGAAGACATTTTATTTATGTACCTGACAACAGCTGCCAGAATGGTCTTTGCAAAATTCTGGAAGCAGAAAGAAGTACCAGACAAATTTGATTGGATAAAGAAGACAAACGAAATTAAAGACATGGATAAACTAACTTTTTTACTTAAAAAAAACACTGGCAGCCAAATCAGACAGACAAATTGGTCAATAATTGACGAATATATTGGAATTGGGTACAAAGTTATTTAATGGAACTGAGGTAACAACAAACTGGAAAGAAGGAATATATAATATTTGACACTAATAGAACGTATACGGACAGAATCAGAAGGAAGTCCCTTTTTCCTTCTTTTTTTTTTCTTCGTATTTTTGGTAATTTTTTGGTATTTTTGGGTATTTTTTGTATATATTTTTCTTTTTTTCTTTTTCTTTTTAAAATTTTTTTTTCACATGTATTTAGTCTCTCTTCACTACTAAATTTCACTACAAAACAGGAGCTTTTTTGTTGAGTTCCAGGGTCAGAGAAGCAGATGGCGGAAACAGAAGAACGGCCTGCCTCAGGGGAGCGTGCTTGCCCCATCCATGTTCAACATCTACACAAATGACCAGCCACTGCCAGAAGGGACAGAGAGTTTCATCTACGCTGATGATCGTGCCATTACTGCTCAAGCAGGGAGCTTTGAGATGGTAGAACAGAAGCTTTCTGAAGCTCTAGGTGCTCTTACTGCCTATTACAGGGAAAACCAGCTGATCCCCAACCCATCTAAAACACAGACATGTGCCTTTCATCTCAAGAACAGACAAGCATCCCGAGCTCTGAAGATCACCTGGGAAGGAATCCCACTGGAGCATTGCAGCGCACCCAAATACCTGGGAGTCACTCTGGACCGTGCTCTTACCTACAAGAAGCACTGCCTGAACATCAAGCAAAAAGTGGGTGCTAGAAACAATATCATACGAAAGCTGACTGGAACAACCTGGGGATCACAACCAGATACAGTGAAGACATCTGCCCTTGCGCTGTGCTACTCTGCTGCTGAGTATGCATGCCCAGTGTGGAACACATCTCACCACACTAAAACAGTGGATGTGGCTCTTAATGAGACATGCCGCATTATCACGGGGTGTCTGCGCCCTACACCACTGGAAAAACTACACTGCTTAGCCGGTATTGCACCACCTGACATCCGCCGGGAAGTAGCAGCCAATAGTGAAAGGACCAAGGCAGAGACATCTCCAGCTCATCCCCTGTTTGGTATCAGCCAGCACGTCAATGACTTAAATCTAGAAATAGTTTTCTAAGATCTACAGAGACACTCGCTGGAACACCTCAGCAAGCAAGAGTCCAAAAGTGGCAGGCTCAAACCCAGAACCTCAACCAATGGCTGATACCCAATGAGAGACTCCCCCCTGGGCACACAGAGGACTGGCCGACCTGGAAGGCACTGAACAGACTGCGCTCTGGCACCACGAGATGCAGAGCCAACCTTCAGAAATGGGGCTACAAAGTGGAATCCTCGACATGCGAGTGTGGAGAGGAGCAAACCACTGACCACCTGCTGCAATGCACCTGAGCCCTGCCACATGCACAATGGAGGACCTTCTTGCAGCAACACCAGAAGCACTCCAAGTGGCCAGATACTGGTCAAAGGACATTTAATCAACTCTCATACTCACAAATTTTGTAATCTGCTTGTTTGCTTTGTTCTGTTAGAAATGTAATATAATTTGACTGGTTGTTCTGACACGACAAATAAATAAATAAACTAAATTTCCTACTTTAATATCTTCTTGACTATATTCCCCCTCTTTCACTGTGTTTAATAAAACAAAAAATTGCATTGCTGTTTTAAAGTTGTACATAAAAAGAGCTACAATGCATTTCTTTAGCTTATTTACCTATTTCTCAACACTTTCCAACTAGCTTTCCCATTTCCTATTTCTGCTCCCTGTATTCATCTTTCCCCATTTGAGTTAAGACTGATGGAAACTGCAGTCCAAAAAACATTTAAAATGTGTTATCCTATTATAGACTTCTGTCGTACTATAATAAAGAGGACATTTTCCCCTTAGGGACAGAATGTTTGAATTCCCTCTAACTGGCTACTTCAATTTTGTTAATTGTCAACATTTCCCATATTGATGCTATTCACATTAAACAACCCGACATATTGTCCTGAGTTGCCCTTCAAAATAACCTTTAGACAATGCTGCAAGTAAAAGAAAAATGCTTTACTTCAGCGTACACAAAGGACAAGCAAATGCAATTGAAAAGTGCAAATGAAAACAAGGAAGTCTTGATCCAGACACAAATTAAATTCTCTTACAAAATCGCAAAAGAAACACCAGTCTTCCATCAGACAGCTGGCAATGAACTAAGTCCTTAGCAGAAGACACAAAGTAGATTCCGTAGGAGTGAAAACAGCAGTATCAGGGTCGTTGTTACCAGCGAAAGCTGACTAATCCTATCTCTTATTTATAGCCCTGAATTCCCCATTAAAGGGCATCTCCCAATTAGCTCAGCGTTTTTAGCAGTTATTCTGGCTGAACAAAAAAGAATATTGATTCTGATCTAATAAAGGAAGAGGAGGAGGGAAGGAAGAGGAAGAGAAAGAATATGAGGAGAGAAGAAAAAGAAAAAGAAGTTGAGAAGGGTGGCAATGCAGACCTCTAGAAGACCCCAGGAAGTCAAAAATAAATCTAATTTTTACTTGGCTTTGGGTCTCAAATCTATACTTACTCTCGTACTCATTTCATCTTTTCTTTTTCTTTTTCTCCTTTTTCTCTATTTCTATTTCTCTCCTTTCTTTAGCACCTTTCTTTTCGGGGATACTTTAGCTCTCACATCTTCTAGTGGCTTTGGCTACACATCTTTATTTTAAATGTAAACCGGAAATTTAATATAGATATTATTAAAAAAAAGAAATGGAGATGAGCACCACCCCATAGAGTCGAACTTGACTAGACTTGATGTCAAGGGAAAACCTTTACTGTAAGTGCATGTTTTACCATGTAGATTGATTCTAATTCTAATATTTTTGCATCAGATGTGTTGTACTTATAGCCAGTTGGATCATCTTACAGACGAAAAAGAGGGGTACAGATATGAACTGAACCCATGATATATTTATTGATATGTATTTCCAAGTTTCCAAGTATTTCCAAGTTTCAATTCCAGGTAAATTTCAGACAAAAATTGGTATGATAAGAAACAAAGATGGCAGGGACCTAACAGAAGCTGAAGAGATCAAGAGAAGGTGGCGAGACTATACAGAAGATCTGTATAGGAAGGATAATAATATTGAGGATAGTTTTGACGGTGTGGTGAATGAATTAGAACCAGACATCCTGAGGAGTGAGGTTGAATGGGCCTTAAGAAGCATTGCTAACAACAAGGCAGCAGGAGACGACGGGATCCCAGCTGAACTGTTTAAAATCTTAAAAGATGATGCTGTCAAGGTGATGCATGCCATTTGCCAGCAAATATGGAAAACACAAGAATGGCCATCAGACTGGAAAAAATCAACTTATATCCCCATACCAAAAAAGGGAAATGCGAAAGACTGCTCAAACTTCCGTACAGTGGCCCTTATTTCTCATGCCAGTAAGGTAATGCTCAAGATCCTGCAAGGAAGACTCCAGCAATACATGGAGCGAGAGTTGCCAGATGTTCAAGCTGGGTTTAGAAAAGGCAGAGGAACTAGAGACCAGATTGCCAATATCCGCTGGATAATGGAGAAAGGCAGGGAGTTTCAGAAAAACATCTACTTCTGCTTCATTGACTATTCTAAAGCCCTTGACTGTGTGGATCATAATAAATTGTGGCAAGTTCTTAGTGGGATGGGCATCCCAAGCCACCTTGTCTCTCTCCTGAGGAATCTGTACAAGGACCAAGTAGCCACAGTCAGAACTGACCACGGAACAACAGACTGGTTCAAGATTGGGAAAGGCGTACGGCAAGGCTGCATCCTCTCACCCAACCTTTTTAACTTGTATGCAGAACACATCATGCGATGTGCGGGGCTGGATGAATGCAAGGGGTGAAAATTGCTGGAAGAAACATTAACAACCTCAGATATGCAGATGACACCACTCTGATGGCCGAAAGCGAGGAGGAGCTGAGGAGCCTTCAAGTCAAGGTGAAAAAAGAAAGCGCAAAAGCCGGGTTGCAGCTAAACGTCAAAAAAACCAAGATTATGGCAACAAGAATGATTGACAACTGGAAAATAGAGGGAGAAACCGTGGAGGCCGTGACAGACTTTGTATTTCTAGGGGCAAAGATTACTGCAGATGCAGACTGTAGCCAGGAAATCAGAAGACGCTTACTTCTTGGGAGGAGAGCAATGTCCAGTCTCGATAAAATAGTGAAGAGTAGAGACATCAGACTGACAACAAAGATCCGCCTAGTCAAAGCCATGGTATTCCCTGTAGTCACCTACGGATGTGAGAGCTGGACCTTAGGGAAGGCTGAGCGAAGGAAGATCGATGCTTTTGAACTGTGGTGTTGGAGGAAAGTTCTGAGAGTGCCTTGGACTGCGAGAAGATCCAACCAGTCCATCCTCCAGGAAATAAAGCCCGACTGCTCATTGGAGGGAAAGATACTAGATACAAAGTTGAAGTACTTTGGCCACATCATGAGGAGACAGGAAAGCCTAGAGAAGACAATTATGCTGGGGAAAGTGGAAGGCAAAAGGAAGAGGGGCCGACCAAGGGCAAGATGGATGGATGGCATCCTTGAAGTGACTGGACTGACCTTGAGGGAGCTGGGTGTGGTAACGGCTGACAGGGAGCTCTGGCGTGGGCTGGTCCATGAGGTCACGAAGAGTCGGAGACGACTGAACGAATGAACAACAACAACATTTCCAAGTTGCTGGCATTAATGTGCAGTGTTTTTTTTTTAAGATTGGGATTTTTTTTTCCTGTTGTGCCTGAAGAGAATTTCAAGAGAGTACACAAAGATATATTTCATGCGTTACACATGATCTCTTCCGCTGGA
>NW_026847993.1:11030138-11053373 GCF_025583915.1 Anolis sagrei ordinatus | reverse complement strand
GTGGAAAATATCACCACTAGATGGTGTTGTGAGTAAGGTACTCCCCAGGGATGTATAGTATGCCAGGGATAATACACAGAACCTCAAGGTTATATATAGCAACTGTATGAGTTGTATTCGTTAAGACCATATGGGTGTTCCGTCCGTAATCTGAAGATCCAATATGTTTCCCTTTGTAGAAGTTTAATGTTAAAGTCCATGTGTTTGGATTGTGTGACTACTTCTAATATGTGGTATTTAAAAGATTCAGGGTTGTGCCGTAGATCATCGAAATGTTTATACAGTATGGAGTCTCTGGAATTAGTTCTAATTTTGCTACGGTGTTCTATAATCCTAGACTTCACTTCTCGACGAGTTTGACCAACATACATCAGATTGCATTCACAAATAATCATATAAATAACTCCTTTGGTTGTGCATGTAGCAAAATGGGAGAATTTAATATTCAATGGTGGGTGTGTAAAAATTTTTGTCTCCACCAATTGGTTACATACTGAACAATGATGGCACCGATAATTGCCAATCAGATTTGATTTCATGGTCCGAACATTATGAGTTAAATCTGAATGTACCAAAAAATCCCCAATGCTCTTGGTTCTTTTATATGCTATTAATGGGGGTCTTTCACAGCCTGGGATGTCCCTTATTAGGTTCCAGTATTTTTTAATTGTTCTGATGGCTAAACTGGACATATTTGTGAGGGTAAGTGGCCATATTAATCTTTCTACTCTAGGTCTAGTCCTGTTCTCCAGAAGTTTAGACCTGGGAATATTAGCTACTTTTAGATAAGATGATTGTATTATATGTTCAGGATATCCCCGGTTCCTAAACTGCCGTTTCGTTACCTCAATCTCCTGAGTGAAATCCTGTTGGGTCGAGGAGTTACGTTTAATCCTGAGCATCTGTGAAAACGGTAGATTATTTTTTAATGCCCAATGATGGTAGCTATTGTAGTGTAACAGAGAGTTTCTATCCGTGATCTTACGGTGGTTTCTCACCCTCAATCGGTCGTTTTCTTTTATAATCATGACATCCAGGAAAACCAAGGATGTATCACTGATGTTCCCTGTGAATTTAATATTATGATGTACAGTATTGATCCAGGATAATAATGTTTCTGCATCATGATGTGAGTTTATAATAATGAAAATATCATCAATAAATCTGCAATATTTGATTATGCTACCCGCTACAGGGTTATGTGCACGATTCAGAATTATATTGTTTTCCAAATTATCCATAAATAGATTTGCTATTGAAGGTGCAACAGGGCTGCCCATGGCCACTCCTTGTATTTGAAAATAATATTTTTGGTCAAATTTAAAAAAATTTTTTTCGAGAATAATATCAAGGAGGTCCAACAGAAAGAAAGTGGGAGGGTGACAGTTTGATCTCCTGTTCAGAGTAGATTCACATACAGTGCGTGCCTCTTCTATTGGAATACTAGTGTACAATGAAGTTACATCTATAGACATCAGAACAGCATCTGTTGGAATCACCAAGGGTTCAATGATATTGATAAAGTGTTTAGTGTCCCTAACATAAGATGAAGTCTGTTTTACAAAGGGTTGTAAATGGTAATCCACAAATTTTGCTAATGGTTCTAGAATGGAGCCTGATCCTGATATGATAGGGCGGCCCGGAACTGGCCTGGTGTTCTTATGTATTTTTGGCAAAATATACAGTACAGGGGTTCTGGGCCATGGAGTGTGTAGATACTTATACACATCCTCTGATATATATCCAAGTGACAGTCCTTCCATTGTCACTGTTTTAATAATAGATTGGATGTGATGTGTGGGATCCCGTTCTATGTTAAGATAGTGTTCTCTTATTGATAATTGTCTGTGGATCTCATTCATATAATCAGTATGGTTCATTAACACTATGGCTCCACCCTTGTCAGCCGGCTTCCAAATGAGATTTTTGTCATTGGCTAAACTACGAAGCGTGTTCCACTCACTGTTAGAAAAGTTTGTACTGTGTGTCCCTTTGTTTTTTGTGAATGTGTGGCATAGTTCCTCGCATATTGTTTTTTCAAAAACTCTCAGTCCTATATGGTCTGTGCTAGGAAAAAAGTTACTACGAGGTTTGAAGGTAGAAGTAGTGCTGTTTATTGTGGTCCCAAAATGCTGTCTTAATCTGATAGTACGAAATAGCCTAGCTAATTCTATACGCATCTTAAATGGATTGTATTTGGGTTTGGGGACAAATGTTAGTCCTTTATTGATAACGTGCTCTTCCTGAGGGGTTAAAACTCTATTGGATAAATTCACTATTAAGTTTTCTGTTTCACATTTGGAGCCTCTTGAAAAAAACGATTAGGTTTGTTTCTAATACGACCCGTACGTCTAGGTATGTGGCTGTTGTCCCTCCTGTATGAGGCCATACTATGTCCTGAACTATCCGACATAGAGCCTGTGTCTTCCTCAGAAGTGAATTCACTAAACCGTACTTGTTTTCTAGAGTGGTAGTGTTTGGAGTATAGCCACTGGTAAACTTTGTTATTCTTGTAATCATTTTCGTCCCTTTCAAACTTTTTCAGTTTAAAAGATCTAAGTTGTGTGGAAAATTCCTTGAGTTTATTTGTGAGGGTGTCCAAATCAATTTTAAATTGCGTATCAGAGTTAAATTTCTCTAGCACGCCTTGAGACTGAGTTTTTACGATGGCAATTTCCTCGTTCGAACGTGCAATTAGTAGGAGCATCAAGTCCTGTGAACATTTGTTGAGAATTGCCACCCATTTTTGATGAAAAGACTCATCATCTTGGAACATCCCTGGGGGTTTGAAAATACGTAGTCCCCTAGGTATTCTATTGGCTCTAATGTATTCCGCCAATGTTGTTGCATGCAAGTCCAGCCTAATTTCTCTACGTTTCAACTTCTCATACTCCCTTATATTTGTCTCCCTATTGGAGTTACTGGGGGTGGATCCCCCAGCTTCAAAAAGTGATCTGTCTTTAATTAAAGATTCCTTGAATTTATCATCAAAGCTTAATTCCTGTAGCCATTCTGCCATAACAAAGCGATGCTTTGGAACAATACAATATGAATGGGTTCCTTGGTAGACAAGTTAAACACGGTGTTTAACTTGTCTACCAAGGAACCCATTCATATTGTATTGTTACGGGGATATGACAATACAAGAGAGGAGGAACCGAGGACAAGAGAGGTGTATGAAAGAGTGCGATAGGGCACGAGATCACCGGAGACGTCTCTAGTGTATGTAAAGAGTAGCATGTAGAGCTGACGATATAATAGAGTCACATGACTACATAGTGTCAGGAGGGTGTAGGAGGTGGTTGAGTGGTAGGACAGTACAGAGTGGTAGAAAGAAGGCGATGGGTGGGAAGACAGTAGAGATCCTGACCCAGAGCAGCAGTTGGTGCTGGGGGAGGGGTCCCCAATATATGATATAGAACAGCAGGAGACAAGATGGAGCTGTCCCCTGGCCTCCCCTCTCTTCGCTCTGGCCCAGAGTGGCAGTTGGTGCTGGGGGGAGGGGTCCCCAACGGATGGCAAATGCAGGAGACAAGATGTATTCTAAGCTATTTTTGTTGTGTTAATAAACCTTGTTTGGACCTTTTACTTTGTGTCTGGCTCCTTTAAGGCATCTGGTTCGCGACAGCTTCAGAATCCCCTTTTTTCTCCTCGAAATAATTTTCCAACTTGTGCCAGTAGATTTGTTGCATTAATGCTGTGTGATCACTAAAAAAAGCTTTGCTTCTAATAGATGCCAGTCTGGAGTATCCAAAAGATGGAGCAGTTTGCAGATTTCAGAAATCCTTGAGTAAGTTACATCTAGGTCAGGGGTCCCCAAACTACGGCCCACGGGCCAGATTCGACCCCGAGGGCATCTATCCGGCCCGCAGGTTGTGGAGAAGGGTGAGAGGTGGGAGAAGGGGGAGGGAGGTGGCGGACGAAGAGGGGGAGGCGGCGGGCCAAGCGGCTTGGGCCTGCTTGGCCTGCCGCCTCCGTGGGCCCAGCCTCTCCTCCTTTCGGGATGCCGCCTCGCCGCATCCCGGAGGCAGGAGAAGGGGCCCCTGACATTAAATTCAGTCGTGTCCAACTCTGGGGGTTGGTGCTAATCTCCATTTCTAAGCCGAAAAGCCGGCATTGTCCGTAGATACCTTCCAGGTCATGTGGCCGGCATGACTGCATTGAGCGTCGTTACCTTCCCGCCAGAGCAGTACCTATTGATCTACTCACATTTGCATGTTTTCAAACTGCTAGGTTGAATACTAATAAGTTGATATTTGTTAAAATTGTTCTTCATTTTAATTATTGTATTGTTTTAAAGTGTTTTTTGCCCTACAAATAAGATATGTGCAGTGTGCATAGGAATTCATTTATTTTTTTTCCAAATTATAATCCAGCCCTCCAACAGTTTGAGGGACTGTGACCCGGCCCTCTGTTCAAAAAGTTTGGGGACCCCTGATCTAGGTGGAGACCCTGAAATACACTGGGCCTGGAAACAAAGCAACCAATGTCTTTTTTGTGCAACATGTGTAAATGTTCCAGTTGGTTTGTCACTGTGAAAATACATCCACCACTACTCTGATTTAATCACAGCTTCTAGGCTGTTTTAAGGCAGGGGTCACACTGGGAGAAAGTGGATTATTTTACGGAATAAAAAGGTAATACTGAGCTCACTGCAAGTTAAAAAATTAATGATAAGAGTTGTTAATTCTCTTTTCATTCTTGAACAACCTTGAGAATAGTTGAAAATCTATACAGCGGAGTAATTAACAATAGTCTTTTTAAGAAGAGCAGTCTTCATTTATTGACTTCTAGTTACATTAAAAAAAGTTTGTCATTTGGTCTTTAACATGGCATGTCCATAATACGTTCTTAAGTGTGCTCTTCATTTGATGCACATCTGACCTGTAGCGGACCTTTACGGTAAATGGTTTATAGCCATTTGGCATTTTGAGCCATTAAATACACTTTAGAATGACGTCATGGCATGTGTCATGGGCCATGCTTACAGCAATCAGGTTTTATTGTATTTAGGAGACATAAATCATCAGAACAGAAAACAACTCCTTGGGTCCCCATGATGTCTTGTGCATCATGTACCTTGTTTTGCTTCATAAATGAATTATGAATGCATTACAATAATGTGAGCAGTGAAGGCTGGCTAGAGAGTTTCGTCAGTAGCCAACATTATCTGGGATAACATTATCTTGTCTTGGATAACTTTACCTTCCAGTATGTTTACAAGTAATGGAGTCTGATGGGAAATGAAGCTTGCTTGCTGATTAAAGAATAGTAGACCTTTTGTAGCTCTGGAAAATACATAAAATTCTGTTTTTGGTCAAAATATATTTAGCTGCTTGTGCTCCTATTATTATCAGTTTTATACTAGTTTGTGCAATGCTTTTGATATGAAATAAATAACTAATATAATCTATCATAATACATTTAGAATCATAGAGTTGGAAGAGACCTCATGGTCCATCCAGTCCAAGAAGCAGGAATATTGCATTCAAATCACCCCTGACAGATGGCCATCTAGCCTCTGTTAAAAAGCTTCCAAAGAAGGAGCCTCCACCACACTCCAGGGCAGAGAGTTCCACTGCTGAACGGCTCTCACAGTCAGAAAGTTCTTCCTCATGTTCAGATGGAATCTCCTTTCTTGTAGTTTGAAGCCATTGTTCCGCGTCCTAGTCTCCAGGGAAGCAGAAAACAAGCTTGCTCCCTCCTCCCTGTGATTTCCTCTCACATATTTATACATGGCTATCATATCTCCTCTCAGCCTTCTCTTCTTCAGGCTAAACATGCCCAGCTCTTAAGCTGCTCCTCATAAGTCTTGTTCTCCAACCCTTGATCATTTTAGTCGCCCTCCTCTGGACACATTCCAGTTGTCAATATCTCTCTTGAATTGTGGTGCCCAGAATTGGACACAATATTCCAGATGTGGTCTAACCAAAGCGGAATAGAGGGGTAGCATTACTTCCCTAGATCTAGACACTATGCTCCTATTGATGCAGGCCAAAATCCCATTGGCTTTTTTTGGCGCCACATCACATTGTTGGCTCATGTTTAACTTGTTGTCCACGAGGACTCCAAGATCTTTTTCACACGTACTGCTCTCGAGCCAGGCATTGTCCCCCATTCTGTATCTTTGCATTTCGTTTTTTCTGCCTAAGTGGAGTATCTTGCATTTGTCACTGTTGAACTTCATTTTGTTAGTTTTGGCCCATCTCTCTAATCTGTCAAGATCGTTTTGAATTCTGCTCCTGTCTTCTGGAGTATTGGCTATCCCTCCCAATTTGGTGTCGTCTGCAAACTTGATGATCATGCCTTCTAACCCTTCATCTAAGTCAGTGGTTCTCAACCTGGGGTCCTCAGATGTTTTTGGCCTACAACTCCCAGAAATCTCAGCCAGTTTATCAGCTATTAGGGGACCCCAGGTTGAGAACCACTGATCCAAGTCATTAGTAAGTCATTTGTAGGTCTTTTTTTTTTGTTTGTTTGTTTGCTTGTTGTTTCTGACATGGTTACCCAACTATGACATGCCACTGTTTCCATCAAACCAAATCAATATGACACCTGATCAAAACATCTATACTCTTATTTAAAAACTTTCCGTTAATGCAGGAGGCTTGCTTGTTTTATTTCTCTCCCTACTAGATGGTGCTAAGCCTGATATAATACTAACATGCTCATTCATCACTCAACATATAAAATTATCGTACATAAAGTTTGTCATGGAAATTAGAAACAACATTCTAAATGTGTATTATATGGCATCAAATTATTTTGCATTACACTTAAGTTTATCCACAGCAGTAAATGTGAATTATAAAGGGACACCTGGCATAACAAGCCGGCTCATTTATTGAGAGAGCAATTTCAGTAGCACTAAGAAACCGATTTCTGAAATATCCTTTGTATTATTCATAAATAATCCAGGTGAAAACAGAGGTCTCTCTCAGGAGGTCAGCTCACATTTCAAAATCAAAACATTCTTTTTTTTTCATGCTATTATAAAAAAGACCGTATTGGAAATGATGGCTGTTTTGATGTATCAGGAATCCTGACTGATACGGAGCCACTGCGATACATTCTGTTCTTTTTTTGTGGTTGTAATTTGCTTTAATTAATTCTGCAGTTTCAAAGACCAAAAGAAAAAGGACAATTTTTAAGAAGTAAAATAACACACATCATTTTATAATCATGCAAATAAACGATAATGCATATAATGAATCAATTGCACAAACTATTAAAAAGCTGGTCGGGTATTTGCACTTGAAATATTTTTAAAGAGGAAACAGTTATTGGTTTGCTATTTTGCCAGTGCTATTATGATTGCGATTTGTGCTAACAATAACAATCTTATTGAACCAGCCTGGACACAGCATATTATTTGAGAACACAGAAATGCTGGACCACACCAACAACCACCATGTCAGACTACACAGAGAAGCCACTGAAATCCACAAGCATGTGGACAATTTCAACAGAAAGGAAGAGACCATGAAAATGAACAAAATCTGGCTACCAGTATTAAAAAACTCTAAAATTACAACAGCAAAACAGCAGAGAGGAAACAACCAGGCACATCTTAACACCTCTCAACAAAGATTTTCCCAGGCTCAGCCAGGCCTTCAAATGCTAATGAAGGTGGTCAGTTGAAACATTCACACCTAGCTCTAGCAGAGAAGAGCTCTTTGCCCCACCCCAGCCATTCCACAGATATATAACCCCATTGTCCTATTTCCAACAGACCTCACTACCTCTGAGGATGCTTGCCATAGATGCAGGCGAAACGTCAGGAGAAATGCCTCTAGAACATGGCCCTATAGCCCGAATAAACCCACAAGAACCTAATAACATTCTTGTTGTCTGCAAACATTTTTCATAAAGTCTAGAACAGCCTTTTTCAACCTGGGGATTAGGACCCCTGGGAGGGTTGTAAGGGGGGTTTCAGAGGGGTCGCCAAAGATCATCAGAAGACACACATTTCTGATGGTTTTAGGAATCCCTTTGGCAGAGAAGGCTGAAGATCTCTCTGTCTGTCCTTCTCTTCCTTTTTGGAAACAGAGAGCAAATCCTCCCACTAAAAGCCCACCTCCTTCCGTGATTGTAGGTGAACCTTAAACCCAAATGTCAAGGTTTATTTTTCCCAAACTCCACCAGTGTTCACATTTGGGCATAGTGAGTATTTGTACGAAGTTTGGTCCAAATCCATCACTGTTTGAGTCCACAGTGCTCTCTAGATGTAGGTGAACTACAACTCCAAAACTCAAGGTCAATGCCCAGAAAACCCTTCCAGTATTTTCTGTTGGTCATGGGAGTTCTGTGTGCCAAGTTTGATTCAATTCCATTGTTGGTGGAGTTCAGAATGCTCTTTGATTGTAGGTGAACTATAAATCCCAGGAACTACAACTCCCAAATGACAAAATTCTAATTTTTTGAGTGATGGTCACTCCTTGCGTTGTGAGATGTGTTGTTGCCAAATTTGGTGTGATTTCGTTCATTGGCTCTTTTGTTTTTAAGGAACTCATTATGCACAGAGCATTTATATATATATAGATTTTGATATCATAATAGGCCATATGAAATGAAGCTGCCAATAGCCTTTTCTGCTTTCCACTGTTTCCCCCTCCTTCCTGATGGCAGTTCCTTCCTTCCTTGCTTCCTTTCAGTTACTGCTGCTTTACTCCCAAATGACAACCCCCCCCCCCCCCCCCCCCCCCCCCCAACCCCACCAGTATTCATATTTGGGCATAATGGATATTCGTGCCAAATTTGGTCCAGTGAATGAAAATACATCCTGCATATGAGATATTTACATTACAATTGATAAAGTAGCAAAATTAAAAACTTATCCATGAGGAGTCCCAAAAAATTCTTGGAATCAAATTTGTAAATGAACCAGAATATTACCTTTTAGGTATTACAGACCCGGACCTAACTTTGGACCATAACAAAGGTGTCAGAGTGAGACCCTCCGGTCTGGCACAGCGAACGTGAGGTTTCCAAAACACACAGACTCAATTACCACACAGCATTCTTCTTCTGTTTCAAAATATAATAAGCTTTACTGGAAGCATCTATTTACAGGCGACTACATGTTGATGAGGAAAGATGGCGACTGACAAAGTACAGGACTAAACACACAGACAAAGAATAACATCCTGCCCTTCTGACTTATCTGTCTTCTAGCTGGTTAACTCCCTTTTCTTCTCACGAAAAGTCTTATCTAACTTTAGCCAAGGTCTCAACTCTCTAGCCCATAACAATAATAATCTACTACACAAATGAACATGACTGAAACCATCTTGAATTACATTATTAACACATTGAAAAACATATATGAAATAACTGCAATTATTCTGACACTTTTTACTTATATGGTTACAGTGGCAAGAATTGCATATGCAAGACTTTGGAAAACTGATAAGATTCCAGACATCGAGGATTGGATTGACAAACGAAGAGAAATCAAAGATATGGACAAATTAACTTTTTTTCTGAAGGCTAACTCGGGAAGCCCAATAAAAAGGACAGACTGGACTCCTTTTGAAGAATATGAAAAAGACAAGAAGCAAAGAGACAGAGCCTAATATTATCTTTTTTGAATCTGATATAGATAGATCTATACTATCTTATTCTGTTCGTTTTCTCCCTGTTTTTATAGTATATGAATTTACAGAGTAAGAAGAACATAGTAAAAACGTTAAACATGAATATAGACATAAATATTCTCACAAAGAATAAGAGCGAAAGCACAGGATGGAAGTCAAAGGACCGATATATATTCTCTTTTTTCTTCTCTTTCTCTTTTTTCGTTCTAGTTACATCGGCTCTTCTCTATCCTTTTTCCTACTTTTCTGGAAACTAAATGTTCTCCCACTTTTTATGTAAATATATAAAAAAATATTTTCCTTTGTTTGTTTTTTTTCATTTTGGTGTATGTATAATAAAACATTTATGGGATAAAGTAGCAAAATTACAGTTATGAAGTAGCAGCAAAAATAATGTTATTTCTGGGGGTCACCACAACATGAGGAACTGTATTAAGGGGTCACAGCATTAGAAAGGTTGAGAAACACCGATCTAGAATCATAAAATCAGACTTAGAAGAGAGCACAAGGGAATCCAGTCCAAAACTCTGCTAACGCAAAATCGCAAAATCAAAACACTTCCAGCAGATGACCATCTCGCTCTGTTTAGAAACCTTGCAATAGAATGAGCCCACTATACTTCAAGGAAACATATTCCAATGCTGAAAAGCTCTTATTTTCAGAAAATTTCTCCTAATGTTTTTAACCTCTTTCTCTATCTTTTGCATCCATTGCTCTATGTCCCGATCCCTGAAGAAGCAGAAATCAAGCTTCCTCCAGACAATACAACATCCTTTCTAATATTTAAAATTCAAAAATAATGTCACCTCTTAACCTTCTCCCCTCCAAGTTATATATACCCTACTCAGTTAGGGTATGATTTCCAGATCTTTTACCATTTTATTGCCCTCTCTTGTTACATCTGTTGTTGCTGTGTGCCTTCAAATCATTTCAGACTCAGAGCATTTCAGACTCAGAGCAAATTCAGGGTAGGGGCTGGGTAAATGGCGTTGGAGGGCTGCATCTGGCCCGCGGGCCGTAGTTTGGGACCCTCTGACCTAGCCTAACATGATCTACCAAGAATGTGAACACTTTAGCAATGTCTTAAGAGGTTTTTCTCATCTCTTGCTACCCAGTTCTCCTTACTGGAGATGCCACAGATTGAGAGGCATATGTCTACCATTGATTCCTCCTACATTTATTTCTCTGTCAGGTTAGTTGAAGGAAAGTGATGATTCTTATGTTCAATATATATGCCAGGTGTCTCCTGACTTGCCTCTGAGAACCACAAGGTGTCACTACAATTCCACATCACGAGCCAAAGCAGATCCCATTTATGATTACAAGAATTCCTGATAGGGGCATTAAGGCTTTGGTGTGAGAGATCGCCGGTGCCCCCACAAAGGGCATTAATTGGCAATAAAAAGATCTGAAAAACAAGGAATGTTACCTGCCCAAGTTAAGCAAGCATGTCATTTCAACTGGCACTATGTATAAAATGAAGGTTCAATAGCAGCCATTTGGAATGTGTTGTCGAAGGCTTTCATGGACGGAATCGCTGGGTTGCTGTGAGTTTTCTGGGCTGTATGGCCATGTTCCAGAAGAATTCTCTCCTGACGTTTCACCCACATCTATGGCAGGCATCCTCAACCTCTGAGGATGCTTGCCATAGTTGTGGGCAAAATGTCAGGAGCAAATGCTTCTGGAACATGGCCATACAGCCCGGAAAACTCACAGCAACCCAGCAATTTGGAATAATTGAACTGAGAGAGCATTTCAAGAAGTGTGCTATTACAAAGAAGGGAATTAGGTTGGAATGATTGGCCGAAATATAAAGAACTGGTGAAAAAAGAAAAGGGGAAAATAATCCTAAAAACCCAGCAAGAGATGAAGGAAATCAACGGGAAAATATTATGGTTTCAATTCAGGCAGGTAAGAGAAAGGTTCAAAAAAGACGAAAAGTCCAGTTTCGAAGAACAAACAACATTCTGGGATATTATAATGCAGACGGAAACAAAAATAATAACAAAGATATACAAAAAATTAAGAGAATGAAATAAGGACCCGAATGAAGAAAAGGAATGCACGAAGCGATGGAAGGAAAATATTGGAAGAAATATAAAAATAGAGGAATGGAAGGAAATTTGGACGAAGAAATTAAAATATTCGTACGCAACAGACCTTAAGGAAAATTTGTTAAAAATGGCATATAGATGGTATATGACACCGTATAAATTAGGCAAATGCTATAGTAATGTCAATACAAGTTGTTGGAAATGTAGAAAGAAGGAAGGTACTCTGTTTCACATGTGGTGGACATGCGATAAGGCAAAGTCGTATTGGAAAAAAATACATGAAATAATGCAAAAGATGTTAGGTATAAATATTCAACTTAAACCAGAAATATTCTTGTTGGGAATGACAACATCAAAAATGGAAAAAAAATACTGACAAACTACTATTTTTACTAACAACAGCAGCGAGGATGTGTTACGCAAAATTATGGAAGAAGGAAGAAATACCAGAACCAGAAGAATGGTTACAGAAAGTGTATGACATTAGAAACATGGATCGACTCACATTTCTAATATCCAGAAATAAGGATAATCCGACACAAGAGACAAATTGGGGAAAAATTACTGATTATTTAAAAGAGATAAAATATAAGACAATCGTTTAAAAAAAAGAAGAAAAAAACACCTCTAGGAAGAAGGAAGGAGAGAAATCTATGATAGACTGAAGGACAGAAGACAAAGAAAAGGAGAACATCTCCACCACCTTACTCAGGAAGTCACGAAGATCTTCAAAAAAATTTTTCTTTTTTTTCTTTTTTTCCCCGTCCCTGCCTTCCGCCCTTCCCCCGCTTTCCCCCTTCCCCTACCCTCTCCTTCCCTCCACAATATCTGCCCGTTCTTTCTTTCTTGGTTTTTAACTCATGTCACAGAAAATTCAATAAAATATATTTTAAAAAGAAGTGTGCTATTAGAAGAGCAATGCCCTAATACTCTTGTTTGTATAACTTTCATAATACTTGCTCAACCTGTAGATATGTCAGGGAGGAAAAATCCCCGCAGAACGAGAAGCATGAGGCAGTGTTTCTTATCAAAATTATTTTGTAAAGTGGGGATAGGAAGTGTGCAGCCTTCCAATGTTGACTGCATTACCCATCAGCCCTAGCCACAAAGCTGGGCAATGCAGGTCAACATCTGGAGAGGAAAAATTAAAGCATTTAAGTACTAACTTTAAATTGACAAATTCCATTATGAATAGTTGTGCCAAACCATTGGATTCAATCCTTTAAAAAACAGCAAAATAACAGAAGACCAGCAATTACAAAGCAGCACAAGATAGTCGAAGTTGGATTAGAAAAGCCTTTACGATGCTAGGGGTTAAAAAGGGGATTTTGGGGTGTCCCAGTTTTCATCTGTGAATGTTGAAAAGTATGAGTTTATGTCCCGATGAAACTGACAGATTTTGTAATAAACTTTTCACATGGATTTCAACAAGATCTAAATACAACTAATATTAGTTATGTTGGGTTGCTGTGAATTTTCTGGGCTCTATGGCTGTGTTCCAGAAGCACTCTCTCCTCACGTTTCGTCCACATCTATGGAAGGCATCCTCAAAAGTTGTGAGGTTTGTTGGAAACTAGGTAAGTGAAGTTTATATCTGTTTGAGGCAAGTGGGAATGTTGCAATTGAACACTGTGATTAGCATTTAATGTTTCTTTAAAAAATATTTTATTGACATTTTATCAAGAGAAAAGATATAGAGAAAGGTACAATGAAAGTGGGAGAACATGTTCCAACACAGACAAATAACAGAGGTATTCAACAAAGATAAAAAGGAAGGATTCGACGACAAAGAAAAACAATGGGAAAAAGCACTGACAACGGAAAAAAAAGGAATTACAAAATTATACAAAATCCTATTAAGGTGGAAAACAGGAAAAAACAGCACAGACGGGTATGTGGAAAAATGGACAAGCAACCTGGGCCATCCAATCGAAAGAGCAGAATGGGTAAAAATATGGAAGACTAAATTAAAATGGACTAAATCCTATAGTTTAAGGGAGAATTGGATAAAGATGATGTTCCAATGGTATTTAACGCCAAATAAATTAGCCAAGTACTATAAAAATGTCGACGAAAAGTGTTGGAAGTGTAAGGAAAAGAAGGGCACATTCCTACATCTCTGGTGGACGTGTGAGAAGATCAAAAAGTTCTGGGCGGAGATCCATAGAGAAACAACCAAAATTCTGAACTTACAAATAGAAAAGAAAGCAGAATACTATTTACTTGGAATCTTGGACTTTGAAATAGATAAAAATAAAGACAGACTCTTATTCCACATGGCTACCGCAGCAAGATTGGTATTAGCAAGTAAATGGAAGAACGAGGAAATTCCTAAGCTAGAGGACTGGAGACTAAAGCTGATGGACATAATGAACATGGACACCCTAACACAATACATCAGAATAAAACATTCCACGAGAGAAATTAAAACTGACTGGTCTCCAATCAAAAAATATCTTGGAGAAAATTAAGAATATGAATGAAACCAGAGGAACTAAGGCAAAAGAAGATAGAAGACAAATTAAGAAGATAACACACAAATCGACTAAGGGGAAATTAATGAGTAAATAAAGTAATCTAATAAATACTAACACACTTCACGTCCCACTTCCCAATCACATGCACTCCCCTCCCCCCTCATCCCCTATAAGTTAAGGGCCACCCTATCTCCTCCCATCCCCTTTACCATCCTTTGACCATAGTAAATAGGATTCCCCCCCCCCCCCCCCCCCCCCCCCCCCCCCCCCCCCCGATTTTAAGTTAAATCTGTTATGTCAATGATTAACACCTAATTGATGTACAATAATTAAAAACCACAATAAAAATTATTTAAAAAAGAAAGAAAGTGGGGGAACATTTTGTTGTAAAAAAGTGGGAAATAAAAAAGAAAAAAGCATAAAAAGAAAGAAAAAAAACACAATAAAAATAAAAATGTTTGTTGACTTCAATCTTGCTTTTGATGATCATCCAAGTTATTTAGAGATATTTTTTTTCTACTTCCCCTCCGTCTTCTTTTTCTCCTTAAGACTGATTTTCTTCAACAAATGAGATTTATTTTCCTCTGTTTAAAATAGTCTTTAACCAGGTCCCAGTTAGTTTCTTTCTTAGAAAAACCTTGGTTGGGGGAAAGCCAATAGGTGAATCTATCCATATTCATCATCTCAAGTACTTCGTTCAGCCAGTCCTCTTTTTCCAGTACATCTTTTAATCTCCAGTTCCTTGCATACACTATTCTGGCTGCAATTACCAAAACGTTAAACAAAATCTCTTTATTTTTATGCTTTTCTATGCCAAACATGCCCAATAAAAATATTCCGGTACTCTTTGAAATTTTATTTTTAAAAACTTTTGTATTCCAAAACTGTTGTGCTTTCGGACAAGACCACCAAGTATGAAAAAAAGTTCCGACCTGTTTTTCACATTTCCAACATTTGTTGGATGCATTTTTCTAACGTTTTATAACATTGGAAATGTTGTATGGTGTAATATACCATCTATAAAGCACTAGCCGTCCCCTGCCACGCATTGCTATAGCCCACATGGGGGTTCTGTGTGGGAGGTTTGGCCCAATTCTATCGTTAGTGGGGTTCAGAATGCTTTGTGATTGTAGGTGAACTATAAATCCCAGCAACTACCACTCCCAAATGTCAAGATTCTATTTTCCCCAAACTCCACCAGTGTTCACATTTGGGCATATTGAGTATTCGTGTAGAGTTTGGTCCAGATCCATCATTGTTTGAGTCCACAGTGATCTCTGGATGTAGGTAAACTACAACTTCAAAACCAAAGGACACTGCCCACCAAACCCTTCCAGTATTTTCTGTTGGTCATGGGAGAACTGTGTGCCAAGTTTGGTTCAATTCCATCGTTGCTGGGGTTCAGAATGCTCTTTGATTGTAGGTGAACTATAAATCCCAGCAACTACAACTCCCAAATGACAAAATCAATATTGAATCTGAAACCATGTAGGCTGTCTTTCAGAGGTCCAAACAGGGAAAAATAAGAAGGGACCAATTCATAAACATTGTTCAAGTGATGATGGATTTCCTTAGGTGCACAACCTTTGGACAGAAATCCAATGACGACTATTTCTTTCAGCTTCAAATTCGTGGTTCTAATCAGTCAACTGGAAAAAGAAAATACCGCTCCGGTCGCCCTTCTTTGATTACAGACGATTTGGTGGCTTCAGTTGAAGCAAGGATTTGTGAGAACAGGCGCTTCACAATAACAGGTCTCTCAAACGAATTTCCTGACGTGTAGAGATCAGTGCTTTACAACATTGTTTCTGAACACCTAAAGTTCAGGAAACTGTGCTCCCGTTGGGTCCCGAAACTCGTAACAGAGGACCACAAAAACCAAAGATTTGAGTGTGCGATCAAATCAAAACGTCTGTAATCAAAGAAGTGCAACTGGAGCGGTCCTCATCATGGACGTTGTCACGGCCATCTTTGAATTGTCGTACCCACTTATGCACTTTGCTTTCACTCATAACAGTATTACCGTACACTTCACAAATCTGTCGATGAATTTCTGCAGCAGGCAGGTTCCTTGCTGACAAAAACCGTATCACTGAGCGAACCTCACATGCGGAGGGTGAGTTGATAGTCTTAAACATTTTTAAAGCACAGAACAGAATCGTACAGGTTAGCTACAGAGCGGAAACTGAGCACAGTTGTTCCCGAGGCATGCCGGTACACGACGCACGCGCTCGTAGCTGTATGCGCGCAAACTACTAGTGTCTACAACAACACGGACCTTACTTTAAAAATACCCCTTGTACTATATCAGAAGGGTAAGGTTACCTCTATCATATCATGCATAGATAGTCCAGTAGCTGTGAAAGAAATAAAAATTAGAGTGATGGAGGCATTACTTTTTGACCCACCCTCATATAAATGTTTCTCAGTGGAAAGACATTACTGGTGGCATACACGAGAACTACAGAAGATTGTCCATAAACTGAATGATGAGACAGCTTGCTAAAACGTTGTGTGAGTAGTATTAATATTACTCCATTCTCGCATATTTAATGGTTTAAATCACATTACTGTAAGCTTCTGGTGAAGTCAATGTTTCACCTCTATAAAACCCCTCCCAAGACTGCATATCCCTGATGGAAGCAAGGAAAAAAGACAACTACTATCACTGAGAAAATTTCAATTGTAGTCTCTCTCTGACACCATTAATCTGACATAGTTACTATCTATACCTCTGTACAGTTAATGTTTCACTTCTTATGTGTGTACGTTTTCTGGACAGAGAGTTGCTTTCCTGCAAAAAGAATATGTGTGACATAACAGGGCCATCTTGTGGCGAAGAAAAACCTAAAATAATTAAAATCTAATTTTACACTATCCGGTCCCCTAAACTCTAAAACTTAGTAGCAAATGAAATAAGCAACAATAAAACTTAAATAACATATACAGATATAAACAGTTGATATAAATTTAACACTAAATAAAGGCAAATAAGAACAATAGCTAAAACTAGGTTCTTGTGGGTTTTTTCAGGCTATAGGGCCATGTTCTAGAGGCATTTCTCCTGACGTTTCGCCTGCATCTATGGCAAGCATCCTCAGAGGTAGTGAGGTCTGTTGGAATTAGGACAATGGGTTTATATATCTGTGGAATGGCTGGGATGGGGCAAAGAGCTCTTTTCTGCTGGAGCTAGGTGTGAATGTCTCAACTGACCACCTTCATTAGCATTTGAAAGCCTGGCTGAGCCTGGGAAAATCTTTTGTTGATAGCTAAAACCATTATAAAAATATGACATGTTATGCAACAACCAGTGGGCTGAAGTCAGTTCCAGTCTGTAGACAAGATTTAACATATCTAGGCAAAAGTATAAGTCAAGAATATTAGTCTTCCTCCTCTCCATATACCAAAGTGTACAGGTGGGTTTTCAGCAGTTTTTTAATAGAGAGGAGAGGGGGAGCAATTTTTAATTCTTTTGGGAAGGAGTTCCAGAGGCTGGGAGCAATCACAGAGAAGGCCCCATCTCTCATTCCCACCAACTGTGCTTGATACAGGGGGTGGGACTGAGAGCAAGGCCTCCTCCGTCAATCGCAAGGCTTGAACCGGTTTATATACGGAGATGCAGTTCTGCAAATAGTCTGGGCCTGAACCATTTAGGGAAGCTGATGAGGAAACACAACATACAAACAATCTACAGACCCACCAAGAAAATCCAACAAATGCTACGTTCAGCAAAGGACAAGAGGGATCCTCTCACTTCTGCAGGAGTCTACCGTATACCATGCAGCTGTGGACAAGTCTACATAGGGACCACCAAACGCAGCATTGCCCAAACACGAATCAAGGAACATGAAAGGCACTGCAGACTACTTCAACCAGAGAAGTCAGCCATAGCAGAGCAGTCTTATTTTAACTTATTATGTGGAGTGTGATCAGGTCTTGTCAGGCCTTGTTGTTCTGTTTATTATTGTGATATGGCCTAAGGGCTAATCAATAAAATTACTACTACTACTTCAACCAGAGAAGTCAGCCATAGCAGAGCACCTGATGAACCAACCTGGACACAGCATATTATTTGAGAACACAGAAATGCTGGACCACTCTCACAACCACCATGTCAGACTACACAGAGAAGCCATTGAAATCCACAAGCATGTGGACAATTTCAACCGAAAGGAGGAAACCATGAAAATGAACAAAATCTGGCTACCAGTATTAAAAAACTCTAAAATTACAACAGCACAACATCAGAGGGGAAACAAACAAGGACATCTAATCACCTCTCAACAAAAGATTGCTCCAGGCACTGCCAGGCCATCAAATGCTAATCAAGGTGGTCAGTTGAAACATTCACACCTAGCTCCAGCAGACAAGAGTTCTTTGTCCCACCCTGGTCTTTCCACAGATATATAAACCCTTTTTCCTAGTTCCAACAGACCTCACTACCTCTGAGGATGCTTGCCATAGATGCAGGCGAAACATCAGGAGAGAATGCCTCTAGAACATGGCCATATAGCCCGAAAAACCTACAACAACCCAGTGTTATCACTCCTATATATAACTACCTTTGCTAATTTTTAGCTACTTAATTAAAACATTTCACTTTGAAACTGCTAAGAAATAATCCAAAGCAAAAGAACAGAATCCCTAACAGCACTAGACCTTCATAGTAGAGTAGCAAATGCAGCAGTCAAAAATATCTCTACAGAAAATCAAGAAACCCCCCCCTCCCCAAAAAAATAATGAGTTGACATAAATTAGCATGTGTCTTTGACATGGATTTCTAAATCTTGATATCATCCTCTGCTCTGTGTGTGTGAGTTTATAAATTATATCAATTATAAATTATATCAATATTCACCACCAAAAAGGGTTCAGGTGATGATGCAACACTTTAAGACTCCTTTTGGAGAGAAAGAGTGGAGTATTATAAATAATAATAATAATAATAATAATAATAATAATGGCAGAGTTTTGGAGCCTCACAATCGTGGAAAAAAACAAACTATGGATTGCCGATGTTGCAATCCCAGGTGACAGCAGAACTTACGAGAAGCAACTGGAAAAGCTTACACAATATGAGGATTTAAGGATAGAACTGCAGACTATGGCATAAGCCAGTAAATCTGGTCCCAGTGGTGATTGGCACATTGGGTGCAGTGACTAAAGACCTTGGACTGCACTTAAAAACAATCAGCACTGACAAAATTATCATGTGTGAGCTGCAAAAAGCCACCCTACGCATTATTTGCAAATACATCACACAGTCCTAGACAGTTAGGAAGTGTTCGACGTGTGATTGAATAACAAAGCCAGAATAGTGATCTTGTTTGCTGTGTACTAATCTTGTCGTGTATTAAATAATAATAATAATAATAATAATAATAATAATAAATCACACAGTCCTAGACTCTTGATTTGTGATTTTTTGATACAAAATCCAGCATATAGACCTCGTTTGCTGTGACATACTGTGCTTTTGTGTCAGTAAAATAATAATAACAACAACAACAACAACAACAACGTTGCTCAGTTGATTCATTGGAACTTGTGCCACAAATACCATCTGCCAGAGAATGAACACGCCAAGCTCCTCTGGGACTTCCGGATTCAGACAGACAGAGTTTTGGAGCATAATACTCCTGACCTCACAATCGTGTTAAAAACAAAGTATGGATCGTCGATGTTGCAATCCCAGGTGACAGCAGGATTGAAGAGAAACAACTGGAAAAGTTGACATGATATGAGGATTTAAAGATCAAACTGCAAAGACTCTGGCACAAACCAGTAAACGTGATCCCAGTGGTGATCGGCACACTGGGTGCAGTGCCTAAAGACCTTGGTCTGCACTTAAAAACAATCAGCACTGACAAAATTATCATGTGTGAGCTGCGAAAGACCACCCGACGCATTATTTGCAAATACATCACACAGTCCTAGACACTTGGGAAGTGCCCGACGTGTGATTGAATAACAAAGCCAGCATAGTGATCTTGTTTGCTGTGCGCTAATCTTGTTGGAGCCCCTGATGGCGCAGTGGGTTAAACCACTGAATTGCTAAACTTGTTGACCTAAAGGTCACAGGTTTGAATCTGGGGAGAGGCGTAAGCTTCTGCTGTCAGCCCCAGCTTCTGCCAACCTAGCAGTTCGAAAACATGCAAATGTGAGTAGATCAATAGGCGGGAAGGCAACGGCGCTCCATGCAGTCATGCAGGCCACATGACCTTGGAGGTGTCTACGGACAACGCCGGCTCTTCGGCTTAGAAATTGAGGTGAGCACCACACCCCAGAGTCGGACACAACTAGACTTAATGTCAGGGGAAAACCTTTACCTAATCTTGTTGTGTATCAAATAATAATAATAATAATAATAATAATAATAATAATAATAATAATAATAATATTTTTAATTGCCGCATACAGTAGCCACATGCAATTTCATAATTTTCCCTTTTGGGTCAGAAGGATACTAATAATGTTTTGGGTTTTCCTAACTGATAAAGGCATTTAAGTTCACTCGACCCTGTGTTGCCATCTTGGAAGCACTGAAATGATCAAACGATCGTTACAACTCTTTTACACAGGTCCTTAGAAACCTTACGTTAATGCACAATGTCATCTATTTTCTTTCAAGGCATATAAAACCTTGCTAAGTGTTGTTATCAGCAGAAACTCCAAGTGAGCTTCAGACCTTCCCCTCTCCTTATGAAATGCAGAGTAACAATAATGAAGGGCCAGGTGCGCACATGCGTTCGCTATTTTATACAAGACTAGCAAAACTGTCACTGTGGTCAGCAACCTGAGAAAAGTGTAAACTAGAAAAAATTACAGCCCTGAACAAGAAAAACCCCTGAAGTAATTACTGGGGTTTATTTAGCAGTCTATGCAGGTTTGGTGCTCTTAAGATATTAGGGTTATAATTTACTCGGCATGTAAGATATTAGGGTTATAATTTACACGGTATGATTCCTTAGGCTAGAACGTTTTAAATAATCTAAGTTCTAAATCATCAAAGACTGAAACCATCAAGCTAATTTCTGTTTATGATTCTCATCAAATGCACAATGAAAGAGAAATACCCCACGGTAGAGAAAGGTGGAGGACCTTGTAAAGCCTTGCCGAGATCTTTATTGCTTCTCATCAGTGCAACTTCGACACTCTTCAAGAACATAAATATGAAGTTTAGGATCTCATCTCCTTCCTAACCTTATATTCAAATCTAATCTGCCTTTTATGAGGAGTGGCAACATCTGAAGAACGTGTTGACATTTCCATGGATTGATATATGTTCTAAAACATATATCTATATATTGATTCAAGGAATCCTAGACCATTCAAAAGTTGGTAGACATCACAATGGCCAATTTGTTTAATTCTCCCTGATGCAGGAATATACATGTAAAGCACTCATAAAGGACACCCATCCCATCTCTGTATTGTTGAAGGCTTTCATGGTTGGAATCACTGGGTTGTTGTAGGTTTTTTCGGGCTATATCGCCATGTTCTAGAGGCATTCCCTCCTGATGTTTTGCCTGCATCTATGGCAAGCATCCTCAGAGGTTGTAAGACCTCACAACCTCTGAGGATGCTTGCCATAGGCGCAGGCGAAACATCAGGAGAGAATGCCTCTAGAACATGGCCTCCCAACCTCTGAGGATGCTTGCCATAGGTGCAGGTGAAACGTCAGGAGAGAATGCCTCTAGAACATGGCCATACAGCCTGAAGAAACCTACAACAACCCATCCCATCTCTGCTTAAATACCTTGGAGAGTTCACCACCTCCTTTGGAGAGTCCACCACATTCCACTGTTGTATTTCTCTCAACAGTTGTATTGCTCCTAGAACATGGCCATACAGCCCAAAAAAACCTCCAACAAGCCATCTCTCAACATAGTTATTGCAGAAACTGTTTTTATGTAATTTGAATCCATTAGTTTGAGTTCTAGTTTCTTTAGCAGCTTGCTCCTTCTTCTACAAGATGTCTATTCATAACCTCACAACCTCTGAGGATGCCTGCCATAAATGTAGGTGAACATCAGGAGAGAATGCTTCTAGAACATAGCCATCAATGCAATCATACTTTCCAACAAAGACACTTCAATAATTCCACTGAAAGTTGTCCAAGTACTACATAATTAAATAGTAGATTAAATAGTATTCAACTATGATTATCTAGCCACGAAATGAAAATGCAAATTCTGTTTCTGTGGTGAAACAAAACATATAAATAAATGCAAATGCTGTATTACTATTTTTTAAACTAGAAAAAAAGGATCTCGCAGCATTACGTTCTCTCTGACAAACAAACATCAAACCATTTCACAACATCACGAGATACAGAAAGATGGAGTAGCTATGGGGAGCCCTCTCAGCCCGGTCATAGCTAATTTCTACATGGAACACTTTGAAAAACAAGCCCTGGAAACAGCAACAAAAAAGCCCACTATATGGTTCAGATATGTGGATGACACTTTCACCATTTGGAACCATGGAGAAGAAGAACTCAACAGGTTCCTGGACCATCTTAACAGCATCCACCCAAACATCCAATTCACCATGGAAAAAGAAAATGAAGGAAGACTGCCTTTTCTAGATGTCCTACTCCAACCATCACCCAAGTCAAAAAAGAAGCACCATTAAAGCCTTGGCAGACCGTGCAAAAAGAATCTGCGAACCCCACCTCCTCCAAGATGAACTGAACCACCTCAACGGGGCTCTCCAGGCCAATGGATACTCCACCTCAGACATCAGAAGAGCTGCAAGACCGAGAACAAGCCACGAGAGTAAAGACAAAGATCCACCCAGAGGAAAAGTGTTCTTGCCATACATCAAGGGAACCACTGACCGCAAAGGAAATATAACATACAAACTATCTACAGACCCACCAAGAAAATCCAACAAATGCTACGTTCAGCAAAGGACAAGAGGGATCCTCTCACTTCTGCAGGAGTCTACTGTGTACCATGCAGCTGTGGACAAGTCTACATAGAGACCACCAAACGCAGCATTGCCCAAACATGAATCAAGGAACATGAAAGGCACTGCAGACTACTTCAACCAGAGAAGTCAGCCATAGCAGAGCACCTGATGAACCAGCCTGGACACAGCATA
>NW_026847993.1:10871672-11030038 GCF_025583915.1 Anolis sagrei ordinatus | reverse complement strand
CATGTAAAACATAAATACAGTTTAAACACAGTACAATAAACCCTTTATAATAAACACTTCTCTACACCATTCTTCTCCCCTTCCTCTACCTCCTCTCCGTCTTTGTCCTCCTCATTCTCTTCCTCTATTTCTCCCCCTTGCGCACCTTCTTCTGTTTGATCTTCTGCTCTGTATTCTTTCCCTTCCGGTCCATCCTGGTTGTTGTTATCCTCTTTGTTTTCATTTTCTCCCTTCTTTTTTAAATCTTCCTTTTCATTGTCTCTTTCCTCTGTTCTCTCCTCTTTGTCTCTTTTCTTCATCTTTTCTCTCCTTAGTTTTCTCTCCGTCTCTACCTCCTCTCTTCTTATCTTCTCTAGGAATTCCTTTGCTCTTTCTACGTTCTTAATCCAGTATCTTTGTTCTTTATACGTGGCCATTAGACCTTCTTCTTGTTCCCATCTATACCTTATCCTGTATCTTTTTAACTCCTCTGTTAGGAAATTGTATTTTCTCCTTCTTGAGATTACTGTATTCGGGAATTCCTTTAGTATAATAATTTTCTTTCCTTTGTAGTAGACTGTTCTTCTATTATCTTCAAAATTTCATCCCTTGTTGTCTTTTTTGCAAAATGCACCAGTGGTACATTTTGCAAAAAAGTGGTACCTAATTTTAGTGGTACCTAATTTTTCTACTTACAGCTCAAGCTGTTTTCAAACTGCTTAGGTAAACAATGAGCTGGGCTAACAGTTGAGTGCTCATGCTGACCCGGTGCTTCAAACTGGTAAACTTTCAGTTGGTAGATCTTGGTGATTTACCAGCTGAGCTACAGCAACCGCCTTCACCATCATTTGGGCTGAAATTGTATTTTTGAACTGCAATACCTTGATGGGAATTTCAGTAAGGGAACCTGCTCTGATTGTGGATGAAAGAATGTGAACATTCCAACATATTAAATGCACAGATCATGCCACCGGGAAGACAAACTCCCGTAAAAGTCTTGTTCTTTGTTGTCTGATATTGATAAGCATCTTTATTTTATACCTGCAGCCATTGTTGCAGTTTATTGATTTTATTGATTTTAACTAGTAGCATTTTATTATGTTATACTATTTGTTATTGTGTTATTGTTGATGCACTTTCTGTATTTGTATGTTTGCACTATTGAGTGCTTTTGTGAGCTGCCCTGAGTCCCTTTGGGGAGATGGAGGTGTATAAATAAATAAATAATAATTATCTTTTGATACATTTACATTTATCTCCAGTGTTTTGCAGCTGTGTAAAGCAAGACTTAAAAGTCTGTATGCAAAAGCACCCAGCTCCTAACAGTTCATAAGAAAAAATTGTGTAACAATTTACAGATTTAACTGTGTATAATGATAAATTACTAAATTCTTGTTTGCTTGGATCCTACACATTCCTCAACTTTCATCTTAATCTTAAACCCATGGAGAGGCTATTGCAAAACACAAAAAGGAACAGCAAACGCAGTCAGTAAAGTCAGGATTTTTTTTATTACCTTTTATCTTTTTCACTGTAAAGCAGGAGCTTTATCTATCAAAGATGGTCACACTTCCAAAATTTCACTACAAAATGTAAGATCTGATTCTGCTCTAATCACCAGGAACTCCCACTAATTCCTATCATTCTCAAAGCACCAAATATAGCTTTTAATATTGAAACCTGATTGAAAGGGGACTGACATACCAGTGGGCTCATGGAATGTGGCAGAAGTGTCGACAGGAGAAAAATGAATCCAGCAACGATGAAAGCACAACCTGTGCTATGGAATTAAGGCTGTTGCATCCTGTTTCAATTCTACTTTCTCATTTCCTGGGCTTCGTTTACAAAGATTAATCTACACCAGAGGGAATTATAAACATCGAACAGTGAAATCATTTAAGTGCATTGATTAGACTTAAAAATGACCCCAAAGCTCATATAGAAGATACTGAGTAGTTAAAGGTGCACATTTTTTTCTGATTTGCAGTCATTAATGGGCAGAGATAAATCCATTTTGAATACAAGGCAGCACATTTTCCTTCAAAATCTCCTTGACAAACTGGTCAGAGTTGGACCTTCTGTCCACCACTAATTTTGGACTATCTATACTAAGTGGCTTGTACTACTTTACTCTTAACTTCCAGTCACTCCTCCATAGATTTTATGTATTTCTCATATGCTGCTTCACTCATGAGTTCATCACATTCTGAAGGATTATCCACAGTCATCTTGATAAGCCAGCCTGTAAGCAAGAAGATAAAGATATGTTTCAAAATACAGCTCCAGTAAAGGAAGATAGATGCTTATGAACTATGGTGTTGGAGGAAAGCTCTGAGAGTGCCTTGGACCGTCAGAAGATCTAACCAGTCCATACTTAAGCCCGACTTCTCAATGTGGGGAAGGATATTACAGGCAAAGACAAAGTAAACATCGAACAGTGAAATCATTAAAGTGCATTGATTAGACTTAAAAATGACCCCAAAGCTCATATAGAAGATACTGAGTAGTTAAAGGTGTACTTTTTTTTTTCTGATTTGCAGTCATTAATGGGCAGAGATAAATCCATTTTGAATACAAGGCAGCACATTTTCCTTCCAGACCTCACCTCTGAGGATGCCTGCCATAGATGCAGGTGAAACGTCAGGAGAAATGCCTCTAGAACATGGCCATATAGCCCGAAAAAACCCACAAGTACTGAAAGACAAAGTACTTTGGCCACATAATGAGAAGAAAATAAAGCTTGGAGAAGGCAATGATACTGGGGGAAATGGAAGGAAAAAGGAAGAGGGGCCGACCAAGGGCAAGATGGATGGATGGTATCCTTGAAGTGACAGGCTTGACTCTGAAGGAGTTGGGGGTGGTGACGGGCGACAGGGAGCTCTGGCGTGGGCTGGTTCATGAGGTCACAAAGAGTCGGAAGCAAGTGAACGAATAAACAACAACAAAAGGTTCTCTCCTGAGCTTAGCACTTTCCATTTACGGTAAATGGTCCTATTGAAAATGTTTCACTAACTAAAGTTAAGAAGTAAGATAATTATGCCTCTACTAATAAATAGATGCAGATAATAACAGTAATGACAACAACAACAAAAGTTTATTTGTAGACCGCCCTATCTTCCCAAAGGTACTCCACATATATGGCAAACATTCAATGCCAAAATGGAAAAAAAACCCATATTCAAACAAATTATATCAGGACAAACTATATTAAACAATATAAAAGCAACCCAACTCTAAACTTATTAATAGACAAAGTAACTGGCAATAAGAACTTAAAAGCAACTAAGAACGACAGCTAAGACCTTATAAAAAGATGACATGTTTGTGCAACAACCAGCAGGCTGAAGTCAGTTCCAGTCTCTAGACTAGGTTTAACATATCTAGGTGAGAGTATAAGTCAGGCACATTAGTCTTCCTCCTCTCCATATACCAAAGTCCATAGATGGGTGTTCAGCAGTTTTTTAAAAGCGAGGAAAGAGGGAGCAGTTTTTAATTCTTCTGGGAGGGAGTTCCAGAGGTGGGGAGTGATCATGGAGAAGGCCCCATCTCTCATTCCCACCAGCCCTGCTTGAGATGGGGGTAAGACCGAGAGCAGGGTCTCCTCTATGGATCACAAGGCTCGGGCCGGTTTGTATATGGAGATGCAGTTCCACAAATTGTCTGGGCCTGAACCATTTAGGGATTTATAGGTCACTAGCTGTACCCTGCCACGCGTTGCTGTGGCCCTCAGATAAGAGAGGAATTCCAGTTGAAGCAATAGACAGAAGGGACAGATGGAAGGGACATTGATAGATGGAACAGAAGGTAGATGGATAGAACATAGATAGGTTGGTAGGTAGTAGGTAGATAGATATGTAGATGGAGTGATTGATGGATTGAAGGATGGATGGACATACAGACAGACAAAGGGGGTTGGACTGGATGGCCTCTGGGACTCCCTTCCAACTGGTTGACCATCTGTCGGGAGGGCTTTGATGGTGTCTTCCTTTACTGTAAAATGAGGTTGGACTGGATGGCCTTTGGGGCCCCTTCCTATACCTCAAAGGGTTTCCCGTGCCTGTCCTTCCGTGCGTGGTATCAAAGGGTCCCTTCCCCGGCCTCCCTCCCTCCCTCCCCGGCCTCCCTCCCTCCCTCCCCGGCCTCCCTCCTAGCCACTCGTTGCTGTGGCCTAGCTTGGTGATATGGAAAATATTTGAAAAGTAAACAACTAAATATTTTTTTAATTAAAATACTAACAGTAAAATATTTTAAAGTTAATTAAGTATTTTTAGATTTAAATTTTGTAAAGGTAAACAATTTAATATTTTAAAATTAAAACATTAAAGTTAGATAATTTAAAATTAAATAATTATTTTAAGAACAAATTATTAAGTAATTAAATATTTCATAATTAAACCAAATAAATACATTTAAATAAAGTATTATGATATGTAAATATTAAAAATGTATAAATTATAATATTAAAATTAAAGGAATAATATTAAAATTAAACAATTTTATATTTTAAATTTGAAATATTAAAATAAAATAATTTAATGTTTTTAAAATCAAAATATGTAAATGAAATATTTTAGAACTAAATAATTAAATATTTTATAATGAAAATATTGAAATATGTTTAAATTAAACAAATATTTTAAACTTAAAATATCTAAATGAAATATTCAAAAGTTAAATATTTTTAAATGAAAATAATTAAATATTTAAAATTAAATAAGTATTTTATAATTAACATGTTATCAAAAATATTTTGAAAGGATTATATAAATTTATAGATATATATTGCCAATTATTACATGGCTGTATGGATTTGTTTGGCCAGTTCAAATTTTTTGTAATTCTTTGGGATAGATTTTTATGTGTCATATCATTGACTTAAAGCCTATTAGAGTTGATATATTTATTATTTTGGATTATTATTATTATTATTATTATTATTATTATGCTATTTGATCCTATATGCTTGGGATGCTATATCTGTAAAATGAATGGTGTCTTCCTGCCTGGCAGAATGGGGTTGGAATTGGATGGCCATCTGTTGGGAGGGCTTGAATGGGGTCTTCCTGCCTGACATGGTTTCTGTATTCTGAGCCTGGGTTATCAATGGATTTGCTCTGGGCTTGATTGCTTTTGCTTCCGCAGAGATTCCATTCTCCCGATTAGTCTGGAGAGATATTTTAAGGCAGGCCTGCGGGGATGAGGGCTTTTCCTCCAGCTCCTGAACAGAGAGCCTCCTCTCGTGGGAGCCTGCTGGCCATGCATGTGCACTCCTTCCCTCCCCCCTCCCTCCCTGAGGCTTAAGTTGGATGTCTTTCTGAGGGGGAAGGGGGGAAAAGTGTTTTTTTGGGGTTTTGTGAGTGGAGAACATAGCTTGCTTGAGATAGTGTCTAGTGTCCAAATTTGGTGTCAATTCCCCCAGTGGTTTTTGAGTTCTGATGGTATCACAAACGAACATTACATTTTTATTTATATAGATAACCAGCATCTTGTATTTAGCCTGGAAGCAGATCAGAGCCAGTGGAGCTGCCGAAGCATAGGAGTTGTCTGCTTACGGTATGGCACTCCAGTTAACCATCTGGCCGCCAATCTCTGCACTAACTGCAGTTTTCAAATTATCTTCAAAGGCATCCTCACATAGAGAGCATTGCAGTAGTCCAGATATGAAGTAACGAGGGCATGGACTACAATGGCCAGATCTGGGGTCTCAAGGTGCGGGCACAGCTGGCGTGCTAGTTTTAATTGTGTGAAGGCGCTCCCGCCACCACCGACACATGGTTTCAGGAGTCAGTGATGAGTCCAGGATAACTCCCAGACTTCAAGGGGAGCGTGACCCTGCCCAACACAGGCTGTAATCTCACATCTTGGTCCACTTTCTGACTGATCAGGAGTTAAACAGAATTATGAATGCATGCTAAAGATGGCCAATCAGTCCCAATGTTCACAAGATGACTTTCCTGTAGTGAGACAGTTTTCTTCTGGCTGATACCGCCTACGTAATTTTTGTTTGTTTTTCTTTTAAACTATTCAGTCTCATGCCTAATTAAAATTTATTTCCCTCTTTCTGTGTAGCCAGGAGGGACAAAGGTTCATCTTGTTTTCATCTCCATTCTCATTCTTTGAGTCTTTCTTCCTTCTAGGAAATCCAAAAGACCTGTCCCTTAGAGAATTAATGTTTCCTCTGCGCTTCACACTTCCAGAGTATGAGGTCAGAAAGGGATCTGGGTTGCTGCTGTTCCGGTGAACAGCAAACAAGATATGAAAGAAAGCATCAGTATCTTCTCTTCAAATAAGTCATCAAAGATATACTGTCTCAAAGGCTAAACCACAATGATGCAGAGTCTTACTGCTCACATTTCTTTTGGATCTACAATACAGCTTCCCTTGAAAAGTCACCATTCTTATTGTGTCAATGAGAGTCGTGCTAGTAGTCAATCATGTTTAACATTTTATATCTGCTATGACCTCTCCAAGACTGTAACAATTTTGCATCTTCCAGATGTACTGGACTACAATTGCCATGATTGCTAGGCAGGAAGGTCGACTACACTGGAGTTGTTGCTTTGTAACTAATGGCTATACTGGCTAGGAGTAGGAGCTGTGGTGGCGCAATGGGTTAAATCCTTGTGCTGGCTGAACTACTGACCTGAAGATTGGCGGATCGAATCTATGACATGGGGTGAGCTCCCGTCTGTCAGCTCCAGCTCCCCATGCAGGGACATGAGAGAAGCCTCCCGTAGTATGGTAACACATTGCATCCCCTGGGCAATGTCCTTGCAGACAGCCAATTCTTTCACACCAGAAGCAACTTGCAGTTTCACAAGTCGCTTCTGACATGAAAAAAAAACTGGCTGAGAGTGATGTGAGTTCCAGGACAATGCATCTGCGAGTGTCAGGCTGAGCCAAAATCTCCAGCAAGCCAATAAATATCATTTAGCTAACTTTCAGCTGCACCTTGTTTCCACTGACCTCATGTAAGATGCCACTTATCTGGAATATGAGGTAGTGTTTTCTTTTACAGCTTATTCAGAGATACTGTTATATTAAACACCTTCTACTGAATGAACAGCACTGAAGCTTTCTTTATCACTTCTGCTGGGTGCAGAATATCAGAAGGGGCACCATGACTGGCTGTGCTCATCCAGTATCATGGCATTAAGTCACCAGCAACTAGGGATGAAACCAAGGAAACATCAGCTCCTACAAAACTGCCAAAATAGATAAGAAGCACCATAGTCCCCAGCCAAACTGACAATGTTTCTCTTCTTCAGGAAGGGAGATTCTGGCCATGACATGCTTAAAGTTGCTTAGCCAATGTTTGACATTTAAGTATTGTAAATACAATAGAATCCTAGATTTATCCCAGTGTTCTTGTCCTAACTATCCACTTAGTGATAGCAGAAACAGTTTCAAGAAGGAAAAAAACCTAGTCTCTTACCATCTTGGTAGCAAGATTTGTTGACAAGTCCTGGATTATCGGCAAGGGCAGTGTTAATTTCTGTTACTTCTCCAGTGAGTGGGGAGTAGAGTTCACTAGCTGCCTTCACACTTTCCAAAGCACCAAACTCATCTGAAGGACAGAAATGGGGAGAAAAAAGCAGACAACATATAAGACAGTATTTATCAAATAGAGGCAGGGTGCTGATTATATTTTTTTGGCTGTTGACCTGCTTGCTTGAAACTTGGAGAGACTTGATTGTCCAGCTGTTGTTTCTTTTATTGTTACTGGCCATTTTTTTGCAGTTTGGGCTAATGTTGAGCATCCTAAAATATTTTAAAAGGGATAAACATTTTATATTCAATTCTATGAACATAAAGTTATAACCAATGGGGTTTTCTCATCCTTTTAAACACTGAATCGGGGTACAAGGCAGGGATGTCCACTGTAATATTCAATTTGAGCTTGGAACCTATTAGACAGAATTCTAATAGGTTCCCAGGCAGGAAGGAGCCAGGCTTTGAAATTGCAAAGCCATTCAGTGCTAATCAAAGTGGCCAATTGCAACATTTACACTTGCCTCCAACTGACAGGACTTCTTTCTTCTACCCTGGGCATTATTCCACACTTGCCTAGTTTCCAACAGGCTTCACAACCTCTGACATGCCTACCATAGATGTGGGCAAAACGTCAGGAGAGAATGCTTCTGGAACATGGCCATACAGCCCGGAAAACTCACAGCAACCCACTAAAGGAGTACCTATTTATCTACTCACATTGCTGTTTTTGAATTACTAGGTAAGCAGAAGCTAGGGCTGATGGCAGGAGCTCACCCCAACCCGTGGCTTTAACTGCCAGCCTTCTGGTCAGCAATACAATATAATACTACTAATAATAACATGATATTATAATTATACGTGCCAAGAGGAAGGCGCGTCAAGCCAACCCCAGCCGAGACCGCCTTCCACCTGGAAACCAATGCCCTCACTGTGGAAGAAGATGCAGAGCAAGAATAGGGCTCCATAGCCACATACGGACCCACAAGAATATTGGAAGACAATCATCCTCGGAAAGCGAGGGATCGCCTAAGAAGAAGAAGTAAGAGAATTATAATTATAATATCTCTCGTGTCCCCCCTCCCTCGCAGGCGCGATTGGTGGGGACGAGGGAGAGGGCCTTCTCCATGGTTGCCCCTCGACTCTGGAACTCACTCCCCAAGGATATCAGACAAGCCCCCACATTGGCAGTCTTTAGGAGGAGCCTGAAAACGTGGCTGTTCTAGTGTGCCTTCCCTGAATAAAGGAAACAATCCCCTGCAAATACTCTGAGAGGCACTTTAATTACCCGTTGGGTTGCTCTTTATTTTTTATTTAAAACCCTCCTACTAGATAGATCCTCTGTTCATGTCCAGCATTTATTTTTAAAGTTTTGACTATTACATCTGGCCCAGCCATAGGTTTTTAAATTCTTGTGTGTTATTGTCTAATTGTGAGTTATATTAATTGTATTGTTTATTTTGTTTATTGCTTGTTGTTTTATTATTGCATGTTGTTTTTGATGTGTTGTTGCGCTTGGCCTCATGTAAGCCACTCTGAGTCCCTTGGGGAGATAGTGGCAGGGTCAGGAGAGAATGCCTCTAGACCAGTGGTTCTCAACCTTCCTCATGCTGCAACCCCTTAATACAGTTCCTCATGTGGTGGTGACCCCAACCATAAAATTATTTTCCTTCCTACTTCATAACTGTCATTTTGCTGCTGTTATGAATCGTCATGTAAATATCTGATACACAGGGTGTATTTTCATTCACTGGACCAAATTTGGCACAAATACCCAATACGCCCATATTTGAATACTGGTGGGGTTGGGCGATTGATTTTGTCATTTGGGAGTTGTAGTTGCTGGGATTTATAGTTCACTTACAATCAAAGAGCATTCTGAACTCCACCAGCAATGGAATTGGGCCAAACTTGGCACACAGAACTCCCATGACCAACAGAAAATACTGGAAGGGTTTGGTGGGCATTGAACTTGAACTTTGGAGTTGTAGTTCGCCTACATCCAGAGAGCACTGTGGACTCAAACAATGATGGATCTGGACTAAACTTGGCAATAATACTCAGTATGCCTAAATGTGAACACTTGTGGACTTTGGGGAAAATAGAGTCCTGTGGGAGTTGTAGGTGCTGGGATTTATAGTTCACCTACAATCAAAGAGCATTCTGAACTCCACCAATGATGGAATTGAACCAAACTTGGCACACAGAACTCCTGTGACCAACAGAAAATATTGGAAGGATTTTGGGGGGCACTGACTTGAGTTTTGGAGTTGTAGTTTGCCTTCATCCAGAGAGCACTGTGGACTCAAACAATGATGGATCTGGACTAAACTTGGCACGAATACTCAAGATGCCCAGATGTGAATACTGGTGGAATTTGGGGGAAATAGACCTTGGTATCTTGGGAGTTGTAGTTGCTGGGAGTTGTAGTTGCTTTGTTCACCTGTAATCAAAGAGCATTCTGAACCCCACCAATGACAGAATTGGACCAAACTTCCCACATAGAACCCCCACGACCAACAGAAAATACTGTGTTTCCTGGTGGTCTTTAGTGACCCCTCTGACACTCCCTCGTGACCCCTCCAGGGGTCCCGACCCCCAGGTTGAGAACCACTGCTATTGACCATGGCCATACAGCCCGAAAAAACCTACAACAACCCATTATTATTATTATTATTAGTATTACTAATAATATTACAGTATAATGCTATAGTACAATGTAATCTATATAAATAAAAATGTAATGTTAGTTCGTGCTACCATCAGAACTCAAAAACTACTGGGGAATTGACACCAATTTTGGACACAAGACACCTAACAGTCCAATTTATGTCCTCCACTCAAAAACATTGATTTTGTCATTTGGGAATTGTCGTTGCTGGGATTTATAGTTTACCTACAATCAAAGAGAATTCTGAACTCCAATGATGGAATTGGGCCAGACTTAGCACACAGGGTTCCCATGACCAACAGAACACACTGGAAGGGTTTGGTGGGCACTGACCTTGAATTTGGGAGTTGTAGTTCACCTACATCCAGAGAGCCCTGTGGACTCAAACAATGATGGATCTGGACCAAACTTGACACAAAAATTCCATATGCCTAAATATGAACACAGATGGAGTTTGGAGGAAATAGACCTTGACATTTGGGATTTGTAGTTACTGGGATTTATAGTTCACTACAATTAAAGAGCATTCTGAAAACCACAAACGACAGAAATGGAGCAAACTTCCCACACAGAACCCCCATCCATGACCAACAGAAAATACTTAAAGCCATCCAGTCCAACTCTCTTCACCAGGGCAAGAAAATGTAATCAGAGCCCTCCTGACAAAGAGCCATCCAGTCATAAATATAGATAGATAGATTTGATTCTCTCTCACACACGCAGATATAGTATCATAGATTTGAAAGAGACCCTTAAAGAAGGACTGTGATATGTTGCATATTCCAGAGTAGGTAAACCAGACACTCTCCACATCAACACTGACAAAGAAACAACAAGAAATACTGTTTACTCACAAGCAGAAAGGAATTACATAAATTAGAAACTAACACTTTCTTATTACTTTATTTTCCAGATCACTAGACTGGGCCACAGCAACGCGTGGCAGGGGACAGCTAGTATATAATATTAAGATTGTGCTATGGTAATAATATAATATATTGTATTTACATTTTACTTGTAAGCTGCTCTGAGTCCCCTTCAGGGGTGCGAAGGGCAGCATATAAATGGCGTAAATAATAAATAAATAAATAAATAAATAAATAAATAAATAAATAGCTGGTTGTTTAACACGCTGTGCTAACCGTGACTTTCAACAGCTGTTTGTGCCACAACATGGCATGATGGAGGGAGAATTCTACTGATCATAATTGCAAAAGAAACAAAACAAGCTATTTGGCAGTTCCAAAGCTGTGAAAAATCATATGCAGTAGCTTTGGGTATTTTGGTCCAAGAGTGGCATTACTGTTTAACTGAAAACCGCTTGTTTTCTGGCAACGTTTTATACTATTCATCAACAAAAAACAAAGTCAATTGAGGGAGGAAAGTGCTTACCCTGTTTGTTCAACTTTGTTCCGATTTCTGGAAGACTACAGTAAACAACGTCTCCTAATGCTTCCTGAAATGAAAATTCAGGCATCAGAAACAGAGGAGGAAAATAGAGAAACACCACCATCAATGATGCAAGCTGCTAGAGCAGGCATAGGTAAACCTTAGCCCTCCAAGTGTTTTGGACTTCAACTTCTACAATTCCTAACAGCCTACCAGCTGTTAGGAATTGTGAAAGTTGAAGACCAAAACACTTGGAGGGCCAAAGTTTGCCCATGCCTCTGCGAGAGCATAAGTCACTTTGTATTTTCTAATGCCAGAGGCTGTATTCCCACATCTGTTTTTCAGTAATTCAACTGGCAGGATACTAGCCACACCATAAAGAAGCTTGAGATAGGCTTGATGTCCCCTCCATAGCAAGGTCATAAAGGGGAGCAAAGAGCAAAGCAGCTAGGAAGTCTCTCAGCTGCATCCACTTGGCTGTTCGTCTCAGACCCATCCAGCCATTCCTCCACAAGCTGTTTGGAGAGTAGCTTTCTTGGGCTCCCCCCTTCCTATGTTTATATTCTCAGTGGCCCAAGAAATGGCATCTTTCATTTGACAGATATGACCAACAATGTAATGAAGTTACTGGCCACGTTTTCTCAAAACGCATGGGGCATAACTAGTTTTAATAAAACCCTCCTCTGCAATGCTTTCAGCTCATTTAAACTATTTACCCTTTCTAATTTGCAAACCATTTATAATGTTTTTAGTCTTATAAAAAGTTTTTAATTATTTATACCATAATAAATTTGTATATAAAAGCAGCGTCTTTAAGGCTAACTCATTTTTGTTTTTGGATGAGTGTTGGTGGATATAGCCGCCCTGAGTCCCCCCAAGGGTTGAGAAGGGTGGGGTAAATTTATTTATTTATTTATTTATTTATTTAGTACACTTGTATACCGCTAATATCTCAGCCTAAAACGGCGACTCATTGCGGTTTACAATATTAAAAACAACAATATTCCGATTAAAAATATAAAACACATATATATATGTGTTATATATATATAAGTGTTCAAAATAAAATAAATATAAACCCACTTCTCTGAATGCAGTACAGTGATAATAAAATTCTGTATATTGGTTGCCACAAAGGCTTTCTGTACTGCACTTACATATTTTAATTCATAAATAAGTTAAATGAGTCAGAATTGACCAGAATTCTGACTTGCCAGTGATCAGCCCATGTGCACTGCTGATATACACTACCTGATAGGGCTGTACATTTGGGGTTTCCTTTACTGGCTTTCAGAGGGGGCCCCAATCCGTTTTTTGGGAACCTCCCATAATCGGGAAGACAGATATCTGTTTTTGCTCTCTAGTGCTAAAAAATCTGTTTTCTATTGATCCATTATGGGGGTGGGGGCTCCCCACCCAAGCTCCCCACCCGAGCTCCCCTTCTTGACACATGCTTTAAGGATGCTTCTTTTTACATGCTGTTTCTACTCTAGAGGAGGCGCTTATCTGCAGGCCCTGGCAGGTGTGGGAGCTCCTGCACATCACACACATGAACTCTTTCTGGAAAGAGTGTGTGTGTGTGTGTGGGGAGTGCAGGTCCAGAAAGTGTGAGAGTCTGCCAATGAGGAGGCGCTCGGCTGCAGGCCCTAGCAGGTGTAGGCACTCCTGCACATCACACACACACATACTTTGGAAAGTGTGTGTGTGTGTGGCGTGCAGGTCCAGAAAGTGTGTGTGCCTGCCAGTGCCTGCAGCCGAGCACCTCCTCTAGAGTAAGAGGCGCTCAGCTGCAGGCACTGGAAGGCGTGTGCACTTTCTGGGCCTGCATGCCACACATGCACTATCTTTCCAAGGCACAGAGGCAAGTTCTGGAAGGTACCTGGCTGCAGGTATGCATGCTTTCTCTCCCGAATTACACCATGCCAGCCAGCCACACACTCTCCAAGGCATTTTAAGGCGGCTTCCCACTTCCAAGTAAGGAAGAGCGCTGACCTCCTGGAAAAGGAGAGTAGCTTTCAGGGAATTGGGGTTTACTTTTTGTTTGCTGGGGAATGAATAAATAAAGATTAAGCTGTGATGCCAAAAAGTAGGCCAGGAGCCAGGACCCGCTCCCACTTGCTTTCGTGCCAAGCTAATTTTTGTGCAGGGATGGGCCTTCCTGTTTCGTGCTCCCAAAGTACCAAAAGAAACAAAGGAAACAGGAGAAATTAATTTCACACACAACCCTACTCTCCGAGTGCTCATGTTTGAGTCCTTTTAAAAGTGGGAACACCAAAGCTAACCAGAAAGTTACCAAGTACAGAGTGGGCACTTGGGAATCTTCCAGCTTTGTACACAATCAAGTATTTGGAATTATAGATGTTTGCATTAGAAGTATGAATCACAATTAAACAAACAAAAAGCTACAAATGTGTTGAGTCAAAAGATTCTCAAAGTCCTAAGTATACTTGTATAGAAGCCAAATTGGAAATACGTTGAAGCTGGGAAAGGATTGTTAAAGCAACCAACTATGCTCAGACAGGCTTTGAGTTCAAAGTCTACAATCAGGCTCTGTATATAGAAGATGCAATCAGATCAATAAAGAAAGCAAAGGTCAAGGCCAATAGTAGGTTGATATCTATGATCGGACAACAAGGAGAGGGATGTTACCTGTGCAAAGTTGCTGATCCCTACGGTTCCAATACTGTTTTCTTTTATATATATATATATATATATATATACATATACATACATAATCTTTATTAAGCTTTCTTATTACATAATTAAAACAAATAGATAGAGTAGAAAAATGGAAAAAGGGAAAAGGGAAAAAAGTAGAGACTCAGTTTAGAGACAGTGGGATGGGGCGGTAGGGATGGGGGTAGGGGATTGAGGGGTTGAGGGGCTGCAAGAAAGGGGAAACAGAAATAAGGATAAAGTGTGAAAGTGTAGAATCTTAAAAGCACAGGTGTGAAGATTGGGGATGTCCCCTTCGTTCGGTTCGACTTCCTGGTGTTGTTGAAGAAGTTTCCTTTTCTTTCTTGTATGTGAAATTTCAATTTCTGTTTATCACTATATTGTTCTTGGCAATGTCTCTCTTTTTGTGTCTATCCGTCCCATGCAAAGTAGTCATTTATTAGAGTCCAGTCCGTTTCTTTTCCTATAAATCCTTTGCTTTTCTGTATTAAAAAGCTTAGTCTGTCCATATTTCTTATGTCTATAAGTTTGGTTTCCCATTCTTCTATATCTGGTATTTCCTTTTTTCTCCATTTTTTGGCGAAGCAGATTCTTGCCGCTGTTGTGGCTAGAAAAAGAAGTTTGTCCTTATCTTTATTTAATTCCGCTTTCTCATCTGTGAGTCCCAACAGAAAGATTTCTGGGTTCAGTGGTATATTTATCTTAAGTATTTTCTATAATTTTTCCTGTATATTTTTCCAGTATGTTCTGGCTTTACTACAGTTCCACCACATGTGGTAGTATGACCCTTCTTTTTGTTGTTGTTGTTCATTCGTTCAGTCGTCTCCGACTCTTCGTGACCTCATGGAGCAGCCCACGCCAGAGCTCCCTGTCGGTTATGCTGGGGAAAGTAGAAGGAAAAAGGAAGAGGGGCCGACCAAGGGCAAGATGGATGGATGGCATCCTTGAAGTGACTGGAATAACCCTTCTACTTCTCCACATTTCCAGCATTTGTTGTTAAGATTTTTATAATATATTCCTAATTACTTTGGCGTCATATGCCATCTATATAGCATTTTTAGCCAGTTTTCTTTCAGGTTGTATGCCTTTGTGTATTTCAATTTTCCATTCTGTTAGAGATATTGATCTTCCAATATCTCTTGCCCATCTTATCATTCCTTCTTTGATCCTTTCTTCTTCAGTGCTCCACTCCAAAAGTTTTTTGTATATTGCTGATATCGTTTTCTTTTGCAACCTAATTATTTTGTCCCAGGTGTTCTCTTCCATCATAAATCCTAGCACTTTTGTCTTTGTTATAGTATTCTTGTATTTGCCTGTATTGAAGCCAGGTCAAGTTCGTATAGTCTTGTTTTATCTTCTCTTGTGACTTTAGTTGGTATTCTCGTCCTACTTTTTCTAGTATTTCTTGGTAGTTAGGCTATTTCCTCCATCCTGCTTCTCTCCTTTGGCAGGCTTCCATAGGTGAGACCCATAATGGGGTCAGAGTATAAATTCTGTCTTTATATTTTTCCCACGGTTTTATGATGGCCGCCCTAATGAAATGATTGCTGAAATTTTTCTCTTTTTTTTGTACCAAATATAGGTGTGCCATCCCCTTCTCAAATTGAATCCCTCTAGTTCTAATAATTTTTCGTTTTTTAGTTTAATCCAATCAAAAAACCAGGTTAGTGCACAAGCCTCCGCATATAAACCTAAGTCTGGAATGGCCAAGCCTCCTCTTCTTTTTTCATCTGTCATGTTTTTGAAATTTATTCTGGGTTTTTTGTTTTGCCAAATGAATTTTCTAATGTCTTTGTTCCATTCCCTAATTCCTTTTTGATTTCTTATTATTGGAAGGTTTTGAAATAAAAACAGCATCTTAGGAAGAATGTTCATTTTGACACATGCTATTCTGCCCATTAGCGATAATTTCAGGTGTTTCCACTTCTCTAAGCCTTTCTTTATCTCCTTCCACTTCGCTATGTAATTGTTTTGTAGAAGTTGCGCATTCTTCGATGTTATGATAATTCCTAAGTACTTTAGTTTTGATACGATCTTTATATTCCATTTTTCTTTAATCTTTTCTATGTTTTTCTTTGATATATTTTTTGTTATTGCCTCTGTTTTATCCAAATTTATTTTGAAGCCTGCCAGTCTGCCAAATTCGTTGATTTTCTCCAGCCAGTTTCCTAAATTCTTATTCGACTCTTTTATAATACAGATAATGTCGTCAGCGAATGCTCGACATTTATATGTGTTGTTTCTAATTTTTGCTCCTTTTAATTCATCCGTTTCTCGAATTGTTTCTAATAGTACTTCCAGTGTTAATATAAATATTAATGGGGAAAGGGGGCATCCTTGCCTTGTCCCTTTTTTTATTTCAATTGTTTTACTTTCATTTCCATTGATTACGATCTTTGCTTGCTGGTTCTTGTAGATTGCTTCAATTGAATTTTGGAAATAGAAGCCCATGTCCATTTCTTTGATTAATAATTTGAAAAAATTCCAATTGATGTTGTCGAATGCCTTTTTGGCATCTAGAGCCAGGAACATGACTTCTTTTTATATATTTCTTTCATAATATTCTATCAGGTTGATGATGGTTCTCACATTTTCTCTTTGGTGTCGGTTGGGTAAAAATCCCGATTGTTCTTCTTTTATCCTTTTTGTTAATACAGTTTTAAGTCTCTCCGCTAATATGGTGGTGAATATTTTATAATCGATGTTTAATAACGAAATCGGCCTGTAGTTTTTAATTTGTTCTAAATCTTTATTTTCTTTTGGGATCACACAAATCGTAGCTTGTTTCCACGTGTCTGGGATCCTCTGATTTACTCTTATTTCGTTCAATACCTTCCACAATATTGGTGTTAGCGTGTCTTGTAAGGTCTTATAATATATAGCCGTTAGCCCGTCCGGGCCAGGGGCCTTATTCCCTTTCAAATTTTTAATTGCTAGTATTATCTCCTTTTCTGATATTTCTTTGTTTAAAGTTTCTCTATCTTCTTCTGATATTCTTTGTATTTTCTTTTTTCCTAAGTATTGTAGAATGTCTTCCTTCTTGATTTGTTCATCTTGGTATAGTTTTTTGTAGAATTTTTCAAATTGGTTCCTAATTTCTGTTTCCTGTGTGTAGACTTTCTCTTTCTCTTTTATTTTCATTATGAAACTTTTTTCTTTTTTCTTTATTAGTTTCAGCACTAGCTACCTCCCTGGCTTATTTGCATTTTGAAAATGATCTGCTTTGATAAACTTCAATTGCTTTGCTTTTTCTTCTAGTTCTAAGTATTCTCTTCTCTTCTGTAATAGCTTTTTTTTTGCTGTTTCCTTATTTTTTGGGTCTCTTTTTAGTTCTATCTCTTCTTTCTTTATTTCATCCATAATTTCTTTTATTTTCTTTGTTTTCTCCTTCTTCCTCTGCGATTTCTGTTGTATGAAGTGTCCTCTCAGGACCGCTTTGCTTGCTTCCCACACTGTAAATATATCCATGTCCGGGGTTTCATTGATGTTAAAATACTCTTTCAGTATCTCTTTGTTTCTTTCTATATCTTCTGGTTTCCTTAACAAATTCTCATCTAATTTCCATCTCCAATTTTTTTCTTCATTTTTTATTTCCATTTCGATAGGGCAATGATCGGATACTGTTCTTGCTATTATTTTTATCTTGGTTGTCCATGAAGTTAATGATTGTGAGGCCCATATCATGTCGATCCTCAACCAGGTTTGATGTCTGGCCAAGAAGAATGTGTAATCCTTAACATTTTCATTTTTGTTTCTCCATACATCCTCCATTTTTAAAACCTTTTTTATATTTGTTAGGAGTTTTGGGAGTACCCCAGCTGTTTTGTCTTGTTTTTTCCGTGTGGTTCTGTCTAAGTCTTTGTCCAACACCCTGTTGAAATCCCCTAATATTATGATCTTATCAAAAGTTTGGTTTAATATGTATGTTTCTAATTTTTTGGCAAATGTTGATTTTGTATTGTTGGGAGCATATATATTACATATTAATATTTTTATATTTTTCCAATTTATCAGTACTCCTACCATCCTCCCTTCTTGATCTTTAAAGGCTAGTTCAGATTCTATTTCCTCACTGATATAAGTGACTACATCTCTTTTTTTCTATTGCCAATTAGTAATAGGTTTTACCCAATTTCTTGTTTTCTAAGTGTGCGACATGTCTGCTGGCTATGTGAGTTTCCTGAAGAGTAATTATTTGAAACTTCTTTTTCTTTAGATCATTGAAAATTTTATTTCTTTTATAGAAGATGCAATCAGATCAATAAAGAAAGCAAAGGTCAAGGCCAATAGTAGGTTGATATCTATGATCGGACAACAAGGAGAGGGATGTTACCTGTGCAAAGTTGCTGATCCCTACGGTTCCAATACTGTTTTCAACCGATACCCATTCATGCTTGTCTGTGAATCTGCGGACTAAATAAAAACACAAAAGGGAGGATTTTCAGTAACTCTTGCTAGTCTAATTTCTATTCAATATTCAATATTCTATGGGCATCGGCACCATTTAAACATTCTGAACTACTATTTATCAAGCAACATTTAGACAGCAAGTGTCAGTGCCTTCTTTTCTTGCTCGGTTCACTTGTTGAGTATGCTAACCCCACAAATGTCATAGGGATAGTGTCATATTTACTTCATCCACATGATGTTTAAAAACTATGTAACAAGGTAGACATTTGGATAAAACTACTGAAAGTATCTCAATGTTATTCCTAGGCTTGGTTTCATTTTCTCAGTTCTTTATACAGGAATAACCCTAACTGTGTTGCTGTGAATTTTCTGGGCTGTATGGCTTCTCTGTGTAGTCTGACATGTGGTTGTTAAGAGTGCAGCATCTCTGTGTTCTCAAATAATATGCTGTGTGCAGGTTGGTTTATCGGGTGCTCTGCTATGGCTGACTCCTCTGGTTGAGTTAGGGTCCTTCCACATAGCCATATAACCCTGAATATCAAGCCAGGAAATCCGATAATATCTGCTTTGAACTGGAATATATGGCAGTGTGGACTCAGAAAACCCAGTTCAAAGTAGATATTGTGGGATTTCCTGCCTTGATATTCTGGGATATAGGGATGTATGGAAGGGCCCTTTAGTCTGAAGTGCCTTTCATGTTCCTTGATCCATGTTTGGGCAATGCTGTGTTTGGTGGTCTCTATGCAGCCTTGTCCACAGCTGAAAGGTATACAGTAGACTTCTGAAGTGGTGAGAGAATCCCTCTTGTCCTTTGTTGAATGAAGCATTTGTTGAAATCCACAAGCATGTTGACAATTTCAACAGAAAAGAGGAAACCATGAAAATGAACAAAATCTGGCTACCAATATTAAAAAACTCTAAAATCAGGACAATAAATATGGAGTGACACTAAAAGAACAGGGGAATTCCAGACAGGAATTCCAGATAACACCTCCCAATAAAGGATTCCCAAAAGGCAGGAAGCATTCAGGCTTTGAAGCTGCAAGGCCTTCAATTCTAATCAAGGAGGCTAATAGCAACATTCACACTTGCCTCAAACAAAAAAGAGTTCTTTCTTCCACCTTGGACATGATTCCACAGATATATAAACCTCACTCGCCTAGTTTCTAACAGACCTCACAGCCTCTGAGGATGCCTGCCATAGATGTAGACAAAACATCAGAAGAGAATGCTTCTGGAACATGGCCAGACAGTTGGAAAACTCACAGCAATCCAGTGATTTCAGCCATGAAAGCCTTCGACAATCCTAACTGTTTGCTTTTTAAAAACCTGAACAATGCAAATACGTAAGAAATTATGTAGTCATTCAAGAGCATCAATTGAGATGGGGGATAGTAATATCAGAACAGCGAACATGCAATATTTTACGTCACTCAAATATTGACCAGAATCTGATTGAAATTCTAGAACTGCTTTATAGTATACTAGTCGTCCCCTGCCACGCGTTGCTGTGGCCCAGCCTGTATATGTGTTTTGTGTGTGTGTGTATATTTATGTATATGTGTACATATGTGATTTTGTGCATGCGTTGTAATGTATTATTTATTTTTTGGCTTTTTAAGTCTCTTCTGCTGTGTTTTTCAGTGTTTTATGAGTGATGGTCGCTCGTTGGCCTGATATGTGTATTGTGTCCAAATTTGGTGTCAATTCGTCCAGTAGTTTTTGCGTTATGTTAATCCCACAAACATTACATTTTTATGTATATAGACTAGCTGTCCCCTGCCACGCGTTGCTGTGGCTCAGTGTTTTGTGTATGTGTGTATATATTTGTGTATTTGTGTATATGTGTATTTGTGTATATATGTGGGTTTGCGCATGCATTTTAATGTATTTTTTGGCTTTTAAAGTCCCTTCCACTGTGTTTTCCAGTGTTTTTATGAGTGATGGTCACTCGTTGGCCTGATAGGTGTATTGTGTCCAAATTTCGTGTCAGTTCGTCCAGTGGTTTTTGAGTTATGTTAATCCCACAAATGAACATTACATTTTTATTTATATAGACTATGTCCTTTACAAGTGGGGTGAATTCTGAGAATAGAATGGAGGGCTATGGAAAGCTCTCTATTTCCCTATGTTAATGCTAATAGCAACACTGGTAAGTCAAGATGAAAGAAAGGGCTCTTTGAGAGCCATAGATCATATATAAAGAAAAATGGATTTCTCAAGTTCTAGTCTAGCTATATCACAATGGCTCTTGTGTTTCATATGGGAACAAGTCTCACTGAATACTTATTTCTGAATAAGCATGCTCACAAAAATGTGTTGCAAAATTAATAGACAAATCTGTGAACCTGACTTTAGAATTTTTTTTAGCAGGCAGAAAACATTTTTTTTAAAAAAAAATTAGGTCACCAACCTTTCAAAAAAAACAAACCCTTATTCCATCAACAGCAAAATGCAATAAGCAATCCTTTCTAGAATGGCCTGAAAGACTGACCTTTCCCCTTAGAAACAAATGTGTATTTAGATATCCACATACTGATAAAAGCCCCGTGAAGAAATACTACTGATAAGAGCCCCATGAAGAAATATTATCCATGTGCCTACTACCATTTGTAAGCAGAAAGAGACAATTCAAGTTATAGTTTCCATCTCTAAATAAGATGGGAACAGAATCAGCACTGATGAGGAACACTTAGGGAAAATGCTCCCGTGTTTTTGAATGAAATGGCTGATGCCCACAACTAAGCATCAAAACACATCCACAAAAGCCTTAGGTTCATATGCTTCCCATGCTTCCTTCTTTGATACAGAAGTCAAAAGCTTCCAATTTTGTTTAGCCACAGTTTAGCATGATGTCCACTAAAATAAGCTTGCTTTACAAACAAAGACGAGAAACTGGCTTGTTAGAATATGCCATAAGATCAATCATAATTTCCTCGGTTCACAAAAAGCTATGATTTTTGATACAGCGATAATCCTGAATCCCTTCTTGTGAAAGCAAAAGGACTATAATAGATTGTAACTTAGTTTCAGTTTGGCAGTTATTTATTTACTCTTTCAGTTACCTGTTTATATTAACAACTCTTTTGTTGACTGTTTACACCAGGGTCCTCAAACTTTTTAAACAGAGGGCCAGGTCACAGTCCCTCAAACTGTTGGCGGGCCGGATTATAGTTTAAAAAAAAACATGAATGAATTCCTATGCACACTGCACATAGCTTTTGTAGTGCAAAAACATTTAAAAACAATACAATAATTAAAATTAAGAACAATTTTAACAAATATAAATTTATTAGTATTTTAATGGAAAGTGTGGGCCTGCTTTTGGTTGATGAGATAGGATTGTTGTTATTATTGTGTGCTTTAAAGTAGTTTCATACTTAGGTTGACCCTGAGCGAGGGCCGGGTAAATGACCTTGGAGGGCCGCATCCGGCCCCCGGGCCTTAGTTTGAGGACCCCTGGTTTACACTTTTCAGTTTACACTTTAAGCTACTGGCCATTAGAATTCAAGCAAAATATGACCTGGGTTGTTGTGAGTTTTTCAGACTGTATGTCCATGTTCCAGAAGTATTCTCTCCTGACATTTTGCTCACCGCTAAGGCAGGCATCCTCAGAAGTCTGTTGAAAACTAGTAGGAACCTCATCACACTAGAGCAGGGGTCCTCAAACTTTTTAAACAAAGGGCCAGGTCACAGTCCCTCAAACTGTTGGGAGGGCCGGATTATAATTTGAAAAAAATAATGAATGGATTCCTATGCACACGGCGCATATCTTATTTGTTGTTCAAAAACACTTTAAAACAATTCAATAATTAAAATGAAGAACAATTTTAATATAAACTTATTAGTATTTCAATGGGAACTGTGGGCCTGCTTTTGGCTGATGAGATAAGGTTGTTGTTGTGTGCTTTCAAGTCATTTCAGACTTAGGTTGACCCTGAGCGAGGACTGGATAAATGCCCTTGGAGGGCTGTATCCGGCCCTCGGGCCATAGTTTGAGGACCCCTGCACTAGAGAATGAATCCACTTTAAATCCAGTTGCTGCCTCCTGCAGAATTCTGGGGTTTGTAGTTTAGGGAGGAGCCTTTAACAGCCTCACTAAACTATAAACCCCAGAATTATACAAGAGGCAGAAATCGGATTTAAACTGAATTCATTCTTTAGTGTGATGAAGTAGTAGGCAAGTGAAATTTGCCACAATTCAGTGGCCCAGTCCAGATTGTGGTTGTGATTACATGAACATTGGACTCACAATACTGAAATAAGGCTTTGTGTGCACTGTTAAGTCTCAAGTCTTGAAGACACTGCAAGCAAATTTAATGAAAAAGTGGGCTTACTGACCACAGGCAGTTAATGACATGTAAGTACTTGGGTGAGCAATTGGTACTTTCTTTTGGCAACCCACAGGAAGGCCTTTATAATTCCAAAGCTGATAATCTGCTAGGATCAAAGAGGCTAGAAACATTATTGGGAATTTCAACTTCAACTAGGGCAAGACTCTAGCAATTAAAATATATCCTGCTAATATTTTGTGCTATAAGACCATCACAGTATAGTTTGCATGCAATAGCATGTCTTTTTCTTAGCAGCATCATTTCAGGCAAAAAAAAATGCTCTGACATTGGGGGAGATGTTACACTGTACAACATTATTATTATTATTATTATTATTATTACTTTATTTGTACCCCGCTAGCATCTCCCGAAGGACTCGATGCGGCTTACATAGGTCAAGGCCTCAAACACAATACAACAATACAATACCTAAAGCAAATTAAAACAGTTAAGCAGTATAAACAACAAACAATAAACAATACATCAAGACACTATAAAAACTGGGCCGGGCCAGAGTAATGGGTACAAGATTAAAAGTGCTGATGTGGCAGGAGGTATGTAGGATTATAAAGTAAGTGCAGTGTGCGGTGTGCAGCAATCTTAGTTCTACTAAAGTGCTTCTAGGACTTAGTATTGGAGATTCCTAATCTGGGAAGGCACATCGGAACAGCCAGGTCTTCAAGTTCTTTCTGAAGACTGCCAATGTAGGGGCCTGTCTATATCTGATATGATCCTGTCCCTGAAAAGAGTTATCATATGCAAATATTTTTGCATATCTGAACCTGATATTTCTTGAGGTTGTACTGAAGTTAACATACCAGAAAACCTACAATATATAGTCAGCTTTATGTCTATCTCATGAATAAGTTGAGGGTAGGTTTTGGGTCAAATGTGACAGAATTTGCTATGGCCTTGTGCATAAATCGATAGTAAAATTCCAGAATGCTCATGTTCACTTGAAATGCTGGATGGATGAGAAGGGAACTAAACTGTAGCTGTGCAATGTGTGAGAGTCCGACTTTGGACCGCCTACATGCGGAAGAACAAAAAGAGTGAGCCCAGCTCAGGAGAGAAGGAAGAAGCTCTATTGAAAAGGCCCTAGAGCAGGTGTGGGCAAACTTCAGCCTTCCCTCCAGGTGTTTTGGACTTCAACTCCCAGAATTCCTAACAGCCAGCTGTTAGGAATTGTGGAAGTCCAAAACACATGGAGAGCCAAAGTTTGCCCAAGCCTGCCCTAGAGCCTGCTATTCTTCCCCAGAAATGAGGGAATCACAAAGCACTATCCAAAAAGAGACTTGGCACCTGGAAGTCAATTCGCTCTGCTGCTGCCCAGAAGCACTCCTTTTTTGCACAGTGATTTGTGGACCCCCACAACATCCCGCACTGGACTTCGCCAGGACAAATCAGGGTTCAAATCTCCACTTGAACATGAAACTTACTGAATGACCTTCACTATTACTCCGTCTGGTTCACCTGGGAATGACTGTTGTGAGTGAACAAGTAAAACAATTGAAATGGTTTCTAGGTAGACAGGAGCACCAGTAGATGTAGCGGCAAATTACTGAAGAACAGCCTGGTGCCTGCTTGTTTGGAGGAAACTGTTGGGAAATGCTTGAATGTTGGACCTTGACTAGATTACGTATGTCCACATGCTTGGGGATTTCAATGGATTCCCTGTGTAGTCTGACATGGCGGTTGTTAGAGTAGTCCAGCATTTCTGTTTCCAGGTTTCTTCATCAGGTGCTCTGCTATGGCTCACTTCTCAGGTTGAATTTGTCAGCAGTGCCTTTCATGTTCCTTGATTCGTGTTTGGGCATTGCTCCTGCGTTTGGTGATCCCAGTTTGTCCACAGCTGCATGGTATACGGTTGACTCCTGCAGAGGTGAAAGGATCCCTGCAGAGGCCAGCTAATCACCTCCCAACAAAGGATTCCCCCAGGCAGGAAGCAGCCAAGCTTTGAAGCTGCAAGGGCATTCAATGCTAATCAGGTGGTTAATTGCAACATTCACACTCGCCTTCAACAGACAAGAATTATTTCTCCCACTATGGACATTATTCCACAGAAATATAAACCCCACTTGCCTAGTTTCCAACAGACCTCACAACCTCTGAAGACGCTTGCCACAGATGTGGGCAAAATGTCAGTAGAGAATGCTTCTGGAACATTGTCATACAGCCCGGAAAACCCATAGCAACCCAGTGATTCTGGCCATTAAAGCCTTCAACAACATATAGCAACTGATTATTTAGCAACAAATCTGCCTTATTCACAGCCTCCAGTTCAAAAAGACTCTCTTTCCATGAAGCATCTTTAGGCCTGCAGTCTTGGTCTCCCTCAACCCACAAGGATAAGAAATAATATTATTATATTATTCATTGATCTTCAAATGTGTAAGACTCATGATTTTGCTGCAACATATACCAGATTGAGGTGCTGTTAATTTATGGGAAAGAAGAGCTCTTGCACCTTTCTTGGACATGTAGAAAAAAGGATTTCAGCTTGCACTACTTGTCACACAACCACCTAACAGGCAACGCCTGCTGAAAGTCCCTTTTTTACACAACCAATAAAATAAATCTGAGGAAAGAGACTTATGTATGTCTGGGAAAGCTTATGCTACCAACTTCTTTGTTTCAGTTAATCTCAACGGTGCTACAAAATCCCTTTTTGTACTGAAATTCCAGACCAATATGGGTTTTGTCCTTGAATAAAGGGACAGCAGCACTTTCCACTTTTAAGCCTGCCCAGTTTACTTCTGAGTACAGCTGTGTACTTAAGATGCCTGCCTTGCTTGTATTTACTTCAGTGTAATTTAAGGGAAGGGTCTTAGGTGTGAATGTTGTTACATCCCGAATATATTATTGCAACGCGCTCTACGTGGGGCTACCTTTGAAGACTATTCGGAAACTTTAACTAGTCCAACGAGCGGCAGCCAGATTACTTACTGAAGCGACATACAGGGAGTATACCACCCTCCTGTTATGTCAGCTCCACTGGCTATCTGTCCAGTTCTGAGCACAATTCAAAGTGCTGGTCTTGACCTATAAAGCCCTATACAGTTCTGGCCCAGCTTACTTGTCCGAACGTATCTCCTCTTACATCCCACCTCAAAATTTACGATCTTCTGTGGAGGCCCTGCTCTTCGTCGCAAATGCGCTTGGTGGGGACGACAGGGCCTTCTCGGTGGTGGCCCCCTGCCTAAGGAACTCGCTCCCCAGCGAAATTAGGTCAACTACTTCCCTCCTTTCCCTTAGGAAAAAGTTGAAGACGTGGCTATGGGACCAGGCATTCGGATAAGCATTCGGATAGCAGGTTGACAATAAAAATGATGACATTGCAATGGAAAACGGACTGTGGACCGACTTTGGATTAAGTGTTGATTGTTGCACTTGGACTATTTGTACTATTTTAAATGGTTTTTTAAAATCTAACGTATTGTTTATTTATTAGATAACCATTGTTTTATCTGTTGTATATACGGGGCATCGAATTGTTGCCAACTGTAAGCCGCCCTGAGTCCCCCTTCAGGGGTAGAGAAGGGCGGGGAATAAATATTTGAAATAATGAATAAATAATATGCATTCCATAGTCTTGGGGGCATATGTTCACTTCCACAAGGCGGGGGCTTGCTTGTTGGGTGCCTTTAAAGTGTTGTTTTCCTGGGCTGAGAGTGTGTGACTTGGCCAAGGTCACCCAGTGCGTTTCCATAGCTGAGTGGAGATTTGAACTCTGTTCTCCAGAGTCGTAGCCCAACCAATACACAGATGCTCTAGTGCAAGCATGGGCCAACTTCAACCCTCCACGTGTTTTGGACTCCAACTCCCACAATTCCTAACAGCCTTCGACAATACAGCCTACTGGCTGTTAGGAATTGTGGGAGTTGGAGTCCAAAACACCTGGAGGGCCAAAGTCGGCCCAAGCCTGCTTTTGTGTGATGAAGTCCTAAACTTTTTGCCAACTTCGTGAAACTTTGAGTGCTCTACACCGTAGGAGACCACTTTGTTTTGATGCTGGGTCTCAATGTTTTGGAATCCTAAGAGCTGCAGTTTGTGGAGTTAAGACAGAGAAGGCAAAAAGATCTTGACAAATTGCAGCTCCCAGGATGCCATCGACTTGAGCTTTGGCCTCCCTCTTGAAGTCGAGACGCCTGCACTTGGCTCCCTTCTTCCCTCCCGGGCTGAGTGGGGTGATGAGGGGTGGGCTTCCCTGCTTGGCCCCCCTCCTCCTCCTCCCTCCCCAAGGCTCCCTTCCCCTTCCTTCCTGCCTTGCTTCCACCTCTTTGGGACTCACCGGCGGCGAGCTGCAAGGCGGCGCTGGTGCTGAGCGGCCGGGCCCAAGGCCTCAGAGGCGGGCAGAAGCCACGGCAGAAGGCCCCCGGGGGCAAGGAGCCCGGCAAGGCCCGCTGCAGCGCCCGCCAAGCCGCCGCCACTGCCATCGCGGGCCGGGCCAGAGAAACGGAAAGCCGAGCGAAGAGGCGGCGCTTCCCTGCCGGAGGGGCCGGGCCTGGCGCGCCTCGGTGGGCGTTTCCATTCTGGAGGAGGAGGAGGAGGAGGAGGAGGAGGAGGCGCTTGCCTTCCTCCCGAGGAGGCGTGCAGTGGGGCGGCCTCCCTGGTTGGGCTCTTGGGGAGCCTCATCTTGAGATCATCTCATCATATGGATCTCCTGATCAAAGGCCGCCTTCTGCACAGTAGCAAGGACTAGAGCAGCGTTTCTCAACCTGGAGGGTCATACCAAAGCTGACTGGCACAACCTGGGGATCACAACCAGATACAGTGAAGACAATTGCCCTTGCGCTTTGCTACTCTGCTGCTAGTATTTATTTATTTATTTATTTATTTATTTATCGTGTCAGGAGCAAACCAAACAGTTATGTTGCATTTTTTTAACAAACAAACAGACAAAAGCACAAAGTTTGCAAGCTTGGTAGTTGATTAAAATGTCCTTTGACCAGTAGTTGCCCACTTGGAGTGCCTCTAGAACAGTGGCTCTCAACCTGTGGGTCCCCAGATGTTTTGACCTTCAACTCCCAGAAATCCTAACAGCTGGTAAACTGGCTGGGATTTCTGGGAGTTGAAGGCCAAAACATCTGGGGACCCACAGGTTGAGAACCACTGCTCTAGAATCATAGAATCAAAGAGTTGGGAGAGACCTCATGGGCCATCCAGTCCAACTCCATTCTGCCAAGAAGCAGGAATATTGCATTCAAATCACCCCTGACAGATGGCCATCCAGCCTCTGTTTAAAAGCTTCCAAAGAAGGAGCCTCCACCACACTCCGGGGCAGAGAGTTCTACTGCTGAACGGATCTCACAGTCAGGAAGTTCTTCCTCATGTTCAGATGGAATCTCCTTTCTTGTAGTTTGAAGCCATTGTTCCCTGTCCTAGTCTCCAGGGAAGCAGAAAACAAGCTTGTTCCTCCTCCCTTTGACTTCCTCTCATATATTTATACATGGCAATCATATCTCCTCTCATCCTCCTCTTCTTCAGTTCAGGCTAAACATGCCCAGCTCCTTAAGCCGCTCCTCATAGGGCTTGTTCTCCAGACTCTAGTGTTACTATAAGAAGGTGCATGTAGCAGGGCTCAGGTTGCATTGCAGCAGGTGGTCTGTAGTTTGCTCTTCTCCACACTCGCATGTCGTGGATTCCACTTTGTGGCCCCATTTATTAAGGTTGGCTCTGCATCTCGTGGTACCAGAGCACAGTCTGTCCAGCGCCTTCCAAGTCGCCCAGTTTTTTGTGTGACTTAGATGTGGCTCTGAGACATGCCGCATTATCACGGGGTGTCTGCGCCCAACACCACTGGAGAAATTACATTGTTTAGCTGGTATTGCACCACCTGACATCCGCTGGAAAGTAGCAACCAATAGTGAAAGGACCAAGGCAGTGACATCTCCAGCTCATCCCTTGTTTGGGTATCAGCCAGCATGCCAGCGACTTAAATCAAGAGTTTTCTAAGATCTACAGAGACACTCTCTGGAACACCTCAGCAAGCGAGAGTCCAAAAGTGGCAGGCTCAAACCCAGAGCCTCAATCAATGGCTGATACCAAATGAGAGACTGCCCCCTGGGCACACAGAAAACTGGGCGACTTGGAAGGCGCTCTGGCACCACAAGATGCAGAGCCAACCTTAAGAAATGGGACTACAAAGTGGAATCCACGACATGCAAGTGCGGAGAAGAGCACACCACTGACCATCTGCTGCAATGCAACCTGAGCCCTGCCACATGCACAATGGAGGACCACCTTGCAGCAACATCAGAGGCACTCCAAGTGGCCAGATACTGGTCAAAGGACATTTAATCAATTACCAAGCTTGCAAACTTTGTGTTTTGTTTGTTTGTTTGTTTTTAATGCAATACAACTGCTTTGGTTCGCTCCTGATACGATAAATAAATATCTTGAGATCATCCCATCACATGGATCTCCTGGTCTAAGGCCTTCTTCTACACAGCAGCAAAGACTAGAGCAGCGTTTCTTAACCTGGGGGTCAGGACCCCGGGGGGGGGGGGGGGGTCGCAAGAGCGGTATCAGAGGCAACACCAAAGACAATCAGAAAACACCATATTTTCTGTTGATTATGGAGGTTCTGTGTGGGAAATTTGGCCCAATTCTATCATTGGTGGAATTCAGAATGCTCTTTGATGGTAGGTGAACTATAAATCCCAGCAATTACAACTCCCAAATATCAATGTCTATTTTCCCCAAACTCCACCAGTGTTCACATTTGGGCATATTGAGTATCCATGCCAAGTTTGGTCCAGATCCATCATTGTTTGAGTCCACAGTGCTCTTTGGAGGTAGGTGAACTACAACTCCAAAACTCAAGGTCAGTGCCCACCAAACCCTTCCAGTATTTTCTGTTGGTCATGGGAGTTCTGTGTGCCAAGTTTGGTACAATTCCATCGTTGATGGAATTCAGAGTGCTCTTTGATTGTAGGTGAACCAGCAACTACAACTCCCAAATGACAAAATCAGTCCCTCCCCCAACCCCACCAGTATTCAAATATGGGCGTATTGGGTATTTGTGCCGAATTTGGTCCAGTGAACGAAAATACATCCTACATATCAGATATTTACATATCAGATATATACCATGATATTTACTATTATGATTCATAATAGTAGCAAAATTACAGTTATGAAGAAGCAACAAATATAATATTAGGGTTCGGGGTCACCACAACGTGAGAAATTGTATTAAGGGGTCACAGCATTAGGAAGGTTAAGAACCACTGGACTAGAGCATCTCTTCCAGGCATGGGCAAACTTCAGCCCTCCAGGTGTTTTGGACTGTAACTCCCACAATTCCTAAGAGCCTACAAGGAGTTGAAATCCAAAACACCTGGAGGGCCAAAGTCTGCCCATGCCTGCTTTAAAGCGCACAGCCAGAGAAGTCCTGGACCTCACTACTACAAATCCCAGAACTCTGCAGGAGGCAGCAGCTGGATTTGGTATTGTTCCATTATCTGGGCGGAGGCTAGACAGAGAAGGATAGTCCAGTTTAGGGGGTTGAAGTTATTAGAGAATTTATCTGTTTTCCTGTTATTCCCCCTACTCATGTTGCCATCGTCAAAACAACTATCACTCATGGTATAATATGTAAATATTTGTATTTGTAATAGTAAAGGTAAAGGTTTTACCCTGACATTAAGTCCAGTCGTGTCTGACTCTGGGGGTGGTGCTTATCTCCATTTCTAGGCCAAAGAGCCAGTGTTGTCCGTAGACACCTCCAAGGTCATGTGGCTGGCATGACTGCATGGAACGCCATTACCTTCCTGCTGAAGCAGTACCTATTGATCTACTCACATTTGCATGATTTCAAACTGCTAGGTTGGTAGAAGCTGGGGCTAACAGCGGGAGCTCACGCAGCTCCCTGGTTTCAAACCTGTGACCTTTTGGTCTGCAAATTCAGCAGTTCAGCGGTTTAACCCACTGCACCACCAGGGGCTCCTGTATTTGTAATATGGCATGGAAATTTGGAAAACTTTATGACCTCTGAGGCTGGATTTACACTGTCATATAATCCAGATTATCCCCATTACCTACTTTGAACTGGATTATATAAACATTACCTACTTTGAACTGGATTATATGAGCCTACACTGCCATATAAATGCATTCAAAGCAAATCATCTAGATTTTATATGGCAGTGTAGAACAGGCCTTAGTTCTTTGCATGATAAGCCACACCTGCTGAAATTCCCTCCTCCATAATCATGAAGGATGTAAGAGCCCCGTGCAGTATTTGCTTGGTAACCCTAAGACTGCTACAAGGAGATCCGGGTGGTGGTGGTGGTGGGACGACAAATCTTGATTCAACTTCAAAATGATAGAGCTTATTTAAAGCAGTGGTATCCAACTTTAGGTCCTCCAGATGTTTGGGATTCCAACTCCAGCTTACCCAAGTCTCGGGAATTCTGTAAGGTTAAGCCCAAAACACCTGGACACCACTGGTCTAAAGTTATCTCCATACAGAAACCACAGAGACTTTCTCAAGAGACTAAATGTATTCTTAGAGCAGGCATGGGCAAACTTTGGTGCTCTCTCCAGATGTTTTGGACTTTAACTCCCACAATTCCTAACATTGGCTGTTAGGATGCCAAACAGCTAGGATACCAAAACAGTTCCCTGACAGAAGTGCATTGTAACTTCAAATGGAGAAAGTAGATCTATAAAATAAAGGACTCCTCTGACACCCTGCTATGCAATAACAATGCAGAATGCATGGAGGCTCTAAAATGAAAGGGCAACCTACATTTAATACACAACATTCCCATTTTGTAAGAAGAAACTTGTTGTGTCCTCCTCTTCTGAGGAGAAGGAGGTAGAACAGGAGGATGAAGGTGTAGAAGTTGGCAATTTGGGGCCAAGGGTTGAAGAGAAAGAAGGGGGCAAGGAAAACATACTGCCCATTCCTACGTTTCAGGAATGCCAAAGGGCGAAATAAAAAAGGTGAGCTAGAATTGCTGCATAACGCTGAGGAATCAAACCTCACCCTAGGAACACCTGTGCTGGGAGCTGAGGGCTATAAATCACAAGTAAAGCAAATGGTTAATGCTGGCAGCAGTTGTTCTACTTAGTGCTTCCTTGCTTGCATCTCCAGCGTTTGCAAAGTGCGTTGCAAAGATTTTTTGCCAAAGACTCTTGTTTCATGTCTGATGTAAGACTTTTGCTTTGCTTTTGGGATTTACCTTCTGATCCTTTGCTGCTGTTTGTTACATTATTATCATTTTGCTGAAGTAAAGCTTTTTAAAGTTGCTTTAACTCTTGTTGTAAGGCTGTTTCTGGTGGAAAACAGGACAAAACTACAGTATTTCATTGATCTGATAGCCCCATGACACATTGGTTGCTTTATTATATTGTGTAGTATATCACACTGCAGACAAAATACAGTAAAGTGGAGTAAGGCCAGCCATTTGATGCTGTGACACTTATTTCTACATTTTTCAGTACAGGATTAAGGCTAAAGTCTTAAATGCAACAATTTAGAGCTCAGAGTCTGAAACGTTCTTCAGGTCTAGCGTTTCACAAACACAGGAATCATGATACTGAAAGGCAGCTGTAAACTGAAGTGATAAGCAAGGCATCCTTCTGGCAGTGTTCAGTTGCGCACAAGTTCTTCCAGTGGCTTATCTTGGCCCGTTTTCTGATCATTTTTGCATCGAATGCCAAGGAAACTCGACATTTTCTTCAACATTAGATCGACTATCTCTTCCTCTTCTGAAGCCTTAAAAACCACAAACACATGCACATTAATGGATTGCTGCACAAACAAACATGATAATAGATATCATAGAGTTGAAGGGTATGGGTTTGCCATTGGGTTCCCACAAGTTGGGAATGATTTGGAGACACAACTGTAACAGCAGCAACATACAGAAAGCTATACATGTCATGGCAGGCTGGAACCTCAAAAACTACAATTCACAAAATACACCTGTGAACAAACCTGATAATGTTTCTGCTCCTCACTGAAAGCGACAAGGATAACTGAAATGAAGAGATTCAGCACCACAAATGTCATGAAAATGATGCAGGAGCCAATTAAGAAGGAGCCCAAAATAGGATTGTAGTCCAAGACCTGAAATATATACATAAAATAGCAATCAGGTATTTCCTATCCCAAGGAGCGGAAAGAAAACTGTAAAGGATCAAAAACTTACAGGAGCTCATGCCTCATGTAAACATAAATGCTGCAGGCTTAATGCTGAACAAGATATGATAAATATTTCATATAAAAGTATTTATTCTGTAGCTAAGTAAAAGGGATGTGCTTTTAGGGCACTTTAGTAAAGGTAAATGTTTCCCCTTGATATTAAGTCCAGTCAAGTCTGACTCGGGGGGGGGGGGGGGGGGTGTGTGGTGGTGGTAATCACCTCTACTTCTAAACCGAAGAGCCTAAGTTGTGAGGCTGGCATGACTGCATGGAACGCTGTTACCTTCCCGTCAAAGTGGTACCTATTGATAGACACACATTTGCATGTTTTCGAACTGCTAGGTTAGCAGAAGCTGGAGCTAACAGCGGGAGCTTACTCTGTCCCGTGGATTCAAACCGCCAACCTTCCGATTAGCAAGTTCAGCAGCACAGTGGTTTAACCTGCTGCACTTCCGTGGCCCTACCTGTAATGATGCACATTACCATCAGCAAAATAGAACAATGAACAACATACTAATGTAAATAACAAGACAGCAATGCTATGCTTATTGCCTTAGAAATACCATAAGCCCTACTGAGTTCAAAGGATCTTTCTTCCAGGTAAGTGTTAGGATTGCAGACTACCATGTCTTATCTTTAAAACATCCCATTCGGGGAGTATGTGATCCTTCAGGGGTCTTTAAACAAAGGTTGGTCAACTTTCAGGGGTGATTTAGTTGCATATTTCTGCATGGCAGGGAGACTGACTAGATTACTCTTCTGACCATTCCAACTCAAGATTTTAAGGTTTTTTTTAATTCTAAAAGAACATATCTAGACAGTACTTTTTGGACTACAACTCCTAGAAACATTTAGCCAGTTGATTGGAGGAATCTGGGGATTTGTATCTAGAAATACATTTATCTATGTTCTGCATAGGATCCCCTAGTGGTGCAGCAGGTTAAACCACGGAGCTGCTGAACTTGCTGACCAAAAGGTTGGCGGTTCGAATTCAGGGAGCAGGATGAGTTCCCACTGATAGGCCCAACTTCAATAAATCAATAAATCAATAAATACTGTTCCGACGGAAAGGTAATGACGCTCCATGCAGTCATGCTGGCCACATGACCTTGGAGGCATCTATTGACCACCTCTTCAGCTTAGAAATGGAGATGAGCACCACCCCACAGAGTCGAACACGATTAGACTTAATGTCAAGGGGAAACCTTTACCTTTATGTTTTGCATAAGACTGGTCTCTTGGTGAGCTTCTTTTGGAAAATTATTTGCAGAGTGGTAACAAGACACCTTCAGCAGTGAAAGAGTGAGAGGTTTAAGGAGAAAGGACTCCAATTATGATCATAATATTCTTTTGATATTTTTAAATTGCCTATGTTTGTCTCTTCCTGAGAACCGGTGTATTTATTTTTGCTCTGGTGACGCACACATTCTTGTTAATTGGTCACTTATTGTTATATTGTTTTAGTAAAATAGTTTGTTGGCTACTAAGCATGCTTCTGGAATGAGCTTCATGTATTCCAAGTAGACTGGAACGTAATTAATCATAATCTTTTTTATATACATATACGGGTTTTAAACCACGTCATTGGATTTTGTAGTAGCAGATTCCTAGCATAGTTTAGTGTTACACTTTTTTGTTATTTAACATGCAATGTTACTTTTACTTAAGTGATATTTGTCTTTACCATTCTAATGTAGCACAAATCCCATGTAAAATCATGCTGTGTATTTTTGACATTAATATTGAAATATTAATATTAATATTGACATTAATATTGAAATCTGAAATATACTCAGGAAATAATACTACATATTTTTGACATTAATATTGAAATCTGGAATATATACAGAAAGTCTGTGACCTGCCTTGAGCAATGAGGAGAGGCGGGTAAGAAATGAAATTTCTTTTGCCTGATTCTACTAAAAAAAGCACCCCAATTCCGGCCCAGCTTACTTGTCCAAATGCATCTCTTCCTATGAACAATCTAGAAGCTTAAGATCATCTGGGAAGGCCCTGCTCTCAATCCCACCTGCCTCACAAGTGCGACTGGCAGAGACGAAGGACAGGGCCTTCTCAGTGGTGACACCCCGGCTATGGAACTCACTGCCCAGGGATATTAGATCAGCCCCCTCCCACCTGACTTTCTAAAAAAAGTAAAGACCTGGCTCTTTGAGCAAGCTTTTGAGAATGTAGTGAAATAGATAACACAGGACTATGAATGATGAACATGGAATGGCTAGACGATGTTACTAGATAACGGTTTTAACAGAATGACACTGATGATTATATGCTTTAACGGTTTTTATATAAGTTTTATATTGTAATGCTGATTGTTTTTAATAGCACTTTTATGAATGCCTGACATTGAATTTTACCAATCTGTAACCCGCCTTGAGTCGCTGTATGGCTGAGAAAGGTGGGCTATAAATATCGCAAATAAATAAATAAAGGTTTTCCCTTGACATTAAGTCTAGTCATGTCCGACTCTGGGGGGTGGTGCTCATCTCCATTTCTAAGCCGAAGGGGCCAGCTTTATCCGTAGACACCTCCAAGGTCCTGTGGCCAGCATGATTGCATGGAGCCCCGTTACTTTCCCACCAAAGCAATACCTATTGATCTGCTCACATTTGCATGCTTTCTAACTGCTAGGTTGGCAGAAGCTGGGGTTAACAGTGGGAGCTCAACTCACTTTGCAAAATCAAACCGCTGACCTTTTGGTCAGCAAGTTCCACAGCTCAGCGGTTTAATCCACTGTGCCACCAGGGGCACTACTAAGAAGGGCCAAATTCTCCCTTCTCTGCTGAGTTAAATGAGTTCAAATTATGTTTGCAGCACCTGAAGAAAGCTAGTGGGAAGGTTGGTGGCAGAAAGAGAAACTAGGACATTTTAAAAGAAAATTGGGAGGACTTCTCAAATCAGAACAGTTGGGGGACACAAAGGCTTCCCGCTAACAAGTCCCTGGCCTCCATCTCACCACTGGCCAGAGTTAAAGGAGTCGATAGAGGCAGCTGCTGGCACAAAGGCCAATAAGGGAAGTGAAATAGAGCTGATGGAGGAGGGGGGGGGGGACCTTTGAACATTGGTGGTGGAGAACTGGAGGAGCAAAGTTTATGTGAGTAGTATCTAGATAGCAGAGTGAAAAGATAAGCCAGGAGGGCAAGGGCATTTAAAAGTACTGAAGGACAGGAAGTTTGTACTGTATAGGATGCAGGAAGTTAGTATCATTTGGCTCCAAATTGTTTTATTTAGTAGATGCAATAATTTCATTAATGCAATGTTTTTCATGCGAGCTTGCCTTTAAAAGCTTTCTGGATACACTTGCTCTGACTAGCCATAGGGAACAGTCTCCCAGGGTGCAGCTACATTGTAGAATTAATGCATTTTGACACCACTTTAATTGCCATCACTCAATGGGATTTTTTTTCTTTTGTCATGTCAGGAGCTACTTGAGAAAACTGCAAGTCGCTTCTGGTGTGAGAAAATTGGCCGTCTCCAAGGATGTTGCCCAGGGGATGCCCAGATGTTTTGATGTGTTACCATCCTTGTGGGAGGCTTCTCTTATGTCCCCGTATGGTGAGCTGGAGCTGATAGAGGGAGCTCATCCACGCTCTCCCCGGATTCGAACCTGCAACCTCTGTCAGTCTTAAGTCCTGCTGGCACAGGAGTTTAACTCACTGCGCCACCGGGAGCTCCTACTCAATAGGATGGAACCATGGGATTTGTAGTTTGGTGAGGCACCAGCACTGTTTGGCAGGAAAGGTTAAAGAACTTGTATTTATTCCTTTGACCAGAAACAAGCAACTTGGAGTGCCTCTGGTATGGCTGTGAGAAGGTCCCCCATTGTGCATGTGGCTGAGCTCAGACTGCATTGTATTAGGTGGTCTGTGGTTTGCTCTTCTCCATATTCGCATGCTGTGCATTCCTCTTTGTGGCCCCAAATCTTAAGATTAGCTCTGCATCTCATGGTGCCAGAGTGCAGCCTTTTCAGCGCCTTCCAGGTCGTCCAGTCTTCTGTGTGCCCAGGAGGGAGTCTCTCATCTGGGATCAGCCACTGATTGAGATTCCGACTTTTAACCTGCCACTTTTGCTGAGGTGTTCCTGCGAGTATCTCTGTAGATCTTAGGAAGCCCTTTCTTGATTTAAGGCATTGGCTTCCTGGCTGGTATCTGAACAGAGGATGTGCTGGAGATGTCAATACCTTGGTCCTTTCATTACGGGATGCTATTTCCCGACGGATGTCAGGTGGTGCAATACTGGCTAAACAGTATAATTTCTCCAGCAGTGAAGGGCGTAGACATCCTGTGATAATGTGGCAATGTCTCATTAAGAGCCACATCCACTGTTTTAACATGGTGATATGTATTCCACACTGGGCATGCGTATTCAGCAGCAGAGTATTTCTTGGGAAGACAGGCAGACAAATGTCAGCATACTGGAAGGAGCAAAGACCACCAGCATTGAAGCGATGGTCCTCCGCCATCAACTCCGCTGGACCGGCTACGTTGTCCGAATGCCCAACCAGCGTCTCCCAAAGCAGTTGCTCCACTCTGAACTCAAGAATAGAAAATGAAATGTTGGAGGACAGGAAAAGAAATTTAAAGATGGGCTCAAAGCCAACCTTAAAAACTGTGGCATAGACACCAAGAACTGGGAAGCCCTGGCCCTTGAGCGCTCCAGCTGGAGGTCAACTGTGACCAGCAGTGCTGTAGAATTTGAAGAGGTACGAATGGAGGACAAAAGAAAGAAATGTGCCAAGAGGAAGGCATGTCAAGCCAACCCCGACCGGGACCGCCTTCCACCTGGAAACCGATGCCCTCACTGTGGGAGAACATGCAGGTCAAGAATGGGATTCCACAGTCACCTACAGACCCACCGCCAGTACACCAAACTTGGAGGACAATCTTACTCAGACAACGAGGAATCACCTAAAGTAAAGTAAGCCAAGCGCAAGGGCAGATGTCTTCACCGTGGCAGGTTGGGCTCATCAGTTTCCATGATTCCACAGGACACTAATCTCTTGGTGGCCCGATTAGTACCAGCATTGCTATTGTTCAGGCACCAAGTGAAAACATGAATATTCATGAAAACTTTAGGCCCTTAATCGCTTTTATACAAACCCTTGCATGCATAGGGTTTTAAATCATTTTAAACTATTTTAAATAGTTTATATCTGCCTTTCTGTTCTATTTGCTAATATGTTTTTAGACAATTCCACTATTCACACTGATGAATTTTTATTGCATGTCACCCTAGGATCTCTGCATGGAGCAGGGATATAAATATTTTAGTAAAATAAGCCAATTGTTCTGGCTTCATCTCTGCCACTGCTGAGGAAAGAAGTGCTCCCTGCTCAATCCTTTTTCATGGAGAAAAGCTCACAATTTGGTCCAGCCCAGCATTTTAATTGATGCACCCTGATAATGAAAAAATCCCGTTAGTTTGAACACTTTCGTCACTTATACACAATACATTGATATTTTCATATAAATCAATTATTATAACATCTCTGTGGTTTCATTTTAATAATTCAACCACAACTACAAGAGAAAAACATCTCTGTACCTCTTCGTAATTGAAGATTCCTAGTTGAAGGCTAACCATTGTCTCTGCCGAATCAAACAGGGTCTTGTAAGAATTTAGCTTCCAGCCATAGATCAAGTTTGTCTGCAAATTCAAAAGAAGAGGAGGAGAGATCTTGCATTTAGGTCAGTTAGGGTTTTTTTATATAATACTCATTGCTTATTTTTCCTCTTGTCTTGGAATGTTGTGACGTTTCCAAACTACTTTAGAGACCATGGGAGTACTTTTCAATTAATTATGGTTGGAGACAGACTATATATTAAACAGAGCTCATAGCAGATTGCTGAGCAGGGAAATGAGCCCAACTTTAAGATATAATTACTGCTATAGTCAATTGCTTCATTCCTCTCCTTTGACAAGTTGGACATCATATACAAATTGTCTTTAGAGGTGGTCTCTCTAAACAGAGATGGTACAATGCATCTGAGGGCCCTTCCAGACAGACCCTATATCCCAGGATCTGATCCCTTTCTACACAACTGTATAAAATCCAGATTGTCTGCTTTGATCTGGATTAAAGCAGTGTGGACTCAGATAAATCCACAAATAATGTGGATTATCTGCCTTAATGTTCTGGATTATATGGCAGTGTATATGGGCCCTCAGGCTGGATCTGCACTGCCATATAATCCAGATTCCCAAAACAGATAATCCAGATTATTTTTGTTGAACTGGATTATAGGAGGCCCTACCTACACTTCTATATAAAATCCAGAGTATCTGTTTTTAACTGGATTATGTGGCAGCGTAGACTCATATAATCCAGTTCAAAGCAGATAATGTGGATTGCCTGCTTTGATAATCTGGATTATGTGGCAGTGTAGAAGGGGCCTGAGACGACGCTGTCATTTAATCCAATTCAAAGCAGATAATCTGGACTTTATATGGCAGTGTAGGTGAGGCCACAGTTTAGAAAATCCATATTTTCAAGTCCTTCTGTCTTCTTTATGATAGCCTGTGACCCCATGTACACTGCCATATAAAATCCAGGTGATATGCTTTGAACTGGATTATATGGTAGTGTAGATTCATATAATCCAAGGGTCCTCAAACTTTTTAAACAGAGGGCCAGGTTATGGTCCCTCAAACTGTTGGAGGGCCGAATTATAATGTGAAAAAAAATGAATGAATTCCTATGCACGCTGCACATATCTTATTTGTAGTGCCAAAAAAACCCCACTTAAAAACAATACAATAATTGAAATGAACAATTTTAAGAAATATAAACTTATTAGTATTTCAATGGGAAACGTGGGCCTGCTTTTGGCTGATGACATAGGATTGTTGTTGTTGTTGATGTTGTTGTTGTGCGCTTTCAAGTAGTTTCAGATTTAGGCTGACCCTGAGCAAGGGCCGGGTAAATGACCTTGGAGGACCTTATCCAGCCCTCGGGCCATAGTTTGAGGACCCCTGATACAATCCATCTGAAAGCCACTGTCCTTTGCCCCCCTCCCCTTAAATTAGTTTAAGGCCCCTTCCACACAGCCATATAACCCAAAATATCAAGGCAGGAAATCCCGCCTTATCTGCTTTGAACTGGGCTACCTGAGTCCACACTGCCATATATTCTAGTTCAAAGCAGATAATGTGGGATTTTCTGCCTTGATATTTTGGGATATAGGGCTGTGTGGAAGGGCCCTAGCAAACAAAGCTTTGGACAAAATGTGACAAAGGCCCCATATACAGTGCCATATAAAACCCAGAAGAAGCTAACACTATATTGCTATTCATTCTACAAACAAATGCTAGCTGGATTGGCACCTATACTGCAGAATTAATGCAGTTTCAACTGCCATGGCTCAATGCTATGGAGTACTGGGATTTGTAGTTTGGTGGGGCACCAACACTGGCAGTAAAATTTTACTATACACACACACACATATGTGTATAGTAAAATTTTACTGCCAGTGTATATATATAATTACAAACCCCATGGTTCCATAGCATTGAGCCATGAGAGTTAAAATAGTGTCAAACTGCATTAATCCAATAGTATAGATTCACCCTGACCCTTCTTCAAACAGTGGTAGCAAGTGAGTGTTCACCACTGCAACTGAGGTTAACCTCAGTTGCAGTGGTGAACACTCACTTGCTACCACTGTTTGAATAAGGGTCAGGGTGAACCTATACTATTGGATGTAGCATATACAGATCTGTCCTTGGACAGAGGTGAAAAGCCAATGATTGCCACAGTTTCCACCCACTACCTATTGCCAGAGGCAGTTGCTTCACTCTTCCAAATTATCTCAAAAATATGAGAACAAGCCCTGCATTTATAGATGGGGGAGAAGTCCTACTGACAGCAGGCAAAGCAGAAGGCTTACTCACAGCAATGGAGTAGGCAAGAAACATGATTATAATCACAGTTGCAAATCCCGAGATGTCCCCCCAGGCCCTCTTCAGGGTGGAGGTGATCATATTCAGTTTGGGGTTCAGCCGCAGAAGATGCCAGAGCTTCACTGTGGAGAGAAGTACCAGGAAGGCAATCAGGTAGCCCAGAACTGCGTCAACAGTCGCTGTCTGATTGAAGCTGGCAAACCTGAAAGCAATGCAGGAAGCATCATCGTGAGACACAACAATGGCAGCCTCTTGAAACTCAGGCCCCTCCACACAGCTGTATAAAATCCAAATTGAATTGGATTATATGGCAGTGTGGACTCAGATAACCCAGTTCAAATCAGATATTGTGTGTTTTCTTGATATTCTGGGTTATATGGCTGTGTGGAAGGGCCCTCAGTGTCTTCGAGATCTTCAGACTACAACAGCTATCTTGCTCGCTGATGGTGCACTCTAGTACTAGATAGGCAAGTTAAGGCTGATACATGAAATTAGTTTAGGTTCAAACCCCCATTTTGGGGATTTGGGGCAAGGTGTTGTGACCCAGCTGGAGCCTCAGGAAGAAGAAGGTGGGTTTCAGATTCCTGAACATGTTTCTGTTGTTGATACAGACGATGTTGATACTGAAGACAAGGAGTTTCAGTTTCCCATAGCAAGGGATGTTTTGGAAGAGGTTTCTGATCTTAGTGAAACTTCCCAGGTGCAGGCGGAGGAGACGAGCTCTCAGCCTGCTGATTCTCAGGCTGTCGATTCTCAGGGTATTGAGCTAGCTGACCTTGACGGCTCTGCAGATTTAGATAGGGAGGATCGCTTGCAATTCAGGGTTCGCCGCAGTTCGAGGCTTGCTAACAAGAGAGAGGTTAGAGGTCAAAGGAATGTGTTCATGCTGGGAAAGTATATTAAACGAGCTGTTTGAAGTCAACTCTTTGTCAGTGCAACTTCTGCAAACACCCTGGTAACTTCTCTGGATTGTCTTGGTTTTTGGGCAGTGCTTTTGGCTTCTTGGGACTTTGTCTTGTTCTTGGCTCCTTGGGACTCTTGTCATGCTGCCATGGAATCTTGTTTGATCAATGCCTTCATGTTGTTTGTCATTGAACTTTGGAAACTTTGCCTTTGCATTTAAGACTCTGCTTTTACCATTGAACTTTTGAAACCTTACTTTTATGTTAAAGACTTGCCTTTTTCTTCAATAAACTACAAAACCTTCAGCCTTGGTGTGGTGTTCTGAGAAAGGTGAATCTATCCTGAGTTGCAACACAAGGTAGTTTGCAGGACCGAGAGACTTTCTGTTTCATTCAAAAGACAGAAGAGCGGACAAAGGCTAAGGCAAGGTGACAAAAGGTAAAGGTAAAGGTTTCCCCTTGACATTAAGTCTAGTCGTGTTCAATTCTGGTGGGGTGGTGCTCATCTCTGTTCCTAAGATGAAGAGCTGACATTGTCTGTAGACACCTCCATGGTCCTGTGGTCGGAATGACTGTGTGGAGTGCTGTTACCTTTCCGCTGGAGTTGTACCTATTGATCTACTTACATTTCCATGTTTTCGAACTGCTAGGTTGGCAGAAGCTGGGCCTAACAGCCTTAAATACTTTAGGTTTGTGAAATATTTAGATATGTATGTATAAAATCTACAATTTGTTTCATAAATGATGGCTAGAAGCCTGTATCATGCTATACTTAATACTGAACCAAGTAACTTCTCCTGATCTGACGACCACAAATCGAACAGAAATTTTATTCAACCATGTGCCCAACACCAGCCAGACTCCTTCTCTCAGGTAGCAGATTGGAGGTTGAAGTTACAATGGTAGCAATAGAGTCAAATTATTACTTAATAACGTAAATGAATACAAAACAGTTGCTTATATTTACACAACTGTTTGTTTGGAGTCTCAGATCAGGAGGACTTAAATATAAACGGATACAGCCTAAGTTTACAAACATAAGTATCCTGTTCTGCTACAGTTGCGTAGCTCCCAACTGTTCTGATTTGGCAGGGACAGTCCTGATTAATTCGTTAGTCTTTTTTCCCCAGCTAATTTTTAAATGTCTCAGTTTCTTTAATGTGGTCTTAATGAGCAAAGTTTCTTAATGAGGAAAAACAGACAAGCTAAGAGAAGCTGCAGCAGTTTCAGGCAAAATATATTTTGCAATCAGGCTGACCATAATCCAGTCATACTTTTTTCCAGGCTAGATCGATACTTCACCATGTCCCAAGATCTGATCTCAGATTACCTGCTTTGAACTGGATTACATGAGTCTACACTGCCAGATAATTTGTTTTCTATATTTTGTTCACCACTTTGAGTCCCAACCATGGGAGAGAAGCAGGATAAAAATAAACAAACAAACAAACAAACAAACAAATAAATAAATAATAAGTCCCAGACTACTTTGGGACTTCCAAATTCAGACAAAATTTTGGAGCACAATACTCTCGACCTCACAATCATGTTAAAAAGCAAAGTATGGATTGTCGATGTTGCAATCCTAGGTGACAGGAGAATTGAAGAGAAACAACTGGAAAAGCTGACACAAAATGAGGATTTAAAGATCAAACTGCAAAGACTCTGGTACAAGCCAGTAAAGTTGGTCCCAGTGGTGATCGGCACACTGGGTGCAATGCCTAAAGACCTTGGTCTGCGCTTAAACACAATCGGCGCTGACAAAATTACCATCTGCCAGCTGCAAAAGGCCACCTTACTTGGGAAGTGTCCGACATGTGATCCAATACAACAGCCAGCAGAGTGCTCTTGTCTGCTGCAGACTCATCTTGTTGTGTCTCAAGTAATAATAATAATAATAATAATAATAATCATCATCATCATCATCATCATCATCTGGGATCAGGTCTTGGGATATAGGCAGGTAGATCCAGCCTCAGTTTTTTCCTATCCTATATTATTTATTTATTTATTATTTATTAACTTTATTTGTACCCCGCTAGCATCTCCCGAAGGACTCGATGCGGCTTACACGGGCCGAAGCCTCAAAACACAATACAATAGAAAACATAACACAACAATAAACAAAGCAAATCAAAACAATTAAGCAAAGTAACCACAATGACAATACATCAAGACACTATTAAAACAGGTTCGGCCAGCGCAATGGGGTACAGGGTTAAAAGTGCTGAAATGGCAGGAGGAACGTAGGATTAAAAGTGCGGTGTGCAGCAACATTGGTTGTGCTAAAGTGCTTCTAGGACTTGGGATGGGGATTCCTAATCTGCGAAGGCACATCGGAACAGCCAAGTTTTTAGGTTCCTTCTGAAAACTGCTAGAAGGCACATCGGAACAGCCAAGTTTTTAGGTTCCTTTTGAAAACTGCTAGAGTAGGGGCCTGACGGAGCTCTTTTGGAAGGGCATTCCAAAGTCGGGGGGCCGCCACAGAGAAGGCCCTGTCCCGCGTCCCCACCAAGCGCGCTTGCGACGTAGGTGGGATCACGAGCAGGGCCTCCCCAGATGACCGGAGCGAGCGTGTGGGTTCGTAGATGGAGATGCGGTCACGCAGGTAGGGTGGTCCCAAACCGTTCAGGGCTTTGTAGGTGAGCACCTGCACCTTGAATTGGGCTCGGAAAATAAATGGCAGCCAGTGGAGCTCCTTGAACAAGAGGGTTGACCTCTCTTGATAATGAGCTCCAGTTAGCATCCTAGCTGCTGCCCGCTGGACCAATTGAAGTTTCCGAGCCATCTTCAAGGGCAGCCCCACGTAGAGCGCATTGCAGTAATCCATTCTAGAGGTGACCAAGGCGTGGACCACCCCGGCCAGATCAGCCTTCACGAGGTACGGTCGCAGTTGGCGCACAAGTCTCAGTTGTGCAAAGGCCCTCCCGGATACCGCCGACACCTGAGCCTCAAGTGTAAGCGAAGAATCCAGGAGGACACCCAAACTTATAGTAAGGTTATATTTCATTTGGGTTGCTGTGAGTTTTCCGGGCTGTATAAACATGTTCCAGAAGCATTCTCTCCTGATGTTTCACCCACATCTATGGCAGGCATCCTCAGAGGTTGTGAGGTCTGTTGGAAACTAGGCAATTGGAGTTTATATATCTGTGGAATATCCAGGATGGGAGAAATAATTCTTGTCTGTTGGAGGCAAGCGTGAATGTTGCAATTGGCCACCTTGGCCAGGCTTTGAAGCTGCAAGGCAATTCAATGCTAATCAAGGTGGCCAATTGCAAAATTCAAACTTGCTCAACAGACAAGAATTATTTCTACCACCCTGGACATTCCATAGATATATAATCCCTACTTGCCTAGTTTTCAACAGACCTCACAACCTCAGAGAATGCCTGCCACAGATGTGGGCAAAGCATCAGGAGAAAATGCTTCTGGAGCATGGCCATACAGCCTGGAAAACTCACAGCAACCCAGTGATTACAGCCAGGAAAGCATTCAACAACACAATATTTTATTTCTTTATCATTTAAAGCTATGGCACAGACAGTTTAGGTAGTACTTCTCTCCCTGTATACTGGGAAGTATACATATACTGGGAATATATTACATATACTGGGATGGACAGTTTGGAAAGTGCTGGGAAAATGGATCCTTACTCATCCTTGTGCTCCTGATAGTAACTGATGTCTCGTGAGCCCAAAATTGTCCGTCTTACAAACACCGATAGGGCACTCCAGCTGATGGTGATGATAGCCAGTTCCAGCAGGTTCCACTTGCTGCGGAAGTAGTTCCATTTCAGAGCCCGAATGAGTTTTCCCTGTTGGAACAAAGTGTTCAGTTACCTTCAAATCATACACAATGTGAGCAGGAATTAGGAGAAATAATGCTATTACATGGCAACTTCACTGAGAAGACTAGCCAAGTGTGATCTCAGATCTTATGGCCAGTAATCAGAACAAATGTGAAATGCTACAAGAAGAGGGATAGCCTTGCCAACTTTTGTCGTGCCTGTTAGTGAGCACGTCTCTGTCTTCAGGTGGTCTTACCTGTCCCACCATGTAGTAAATGACAAAGAGGAAGTAAATGACTTCTGCTGCTACCACAAAGATATGCAGGCCATCTGTGTAGGGATAAAGTCGGACACTCTGCAGCTCAGCCCGTGTAAAGAAAGCCCCTGAGAAACCAAAAGCAGAGATCAGTGTTTGACTTTAAAGGGCAATCATTCTTCTGAATGTTGAAAGTAGGGCTGTGTGAATCCCAAGTTAAAATACAAAATAAAACTATCTTATCCAGGTGAAATAAAGTCTGCATGAAGAGAAAATAGAGTTCTAAAAACCAGCAAGGCATTCTGCAAGTTTAATAAATTTGTGTGCATGGGGCCATGATACCACAGTGGCTTAAACTGTCAGCTGCAGAAAATCTTGCCAACCAGAAGGTTGGCAGTTCAAGTTGTGGGTCAGGGTGAGCTCCCGCCATCAGCCCTAGCTCCTGTCCACCTAGCAGGAGTAATGTGAGTAGATCAATAGGTACCTCTTTGGCGGGGAGATAAAACGTGCCCATGCAGACATGCCAGCAATTCAATTGCGAATGTGTCCACAGACAACAGGCCATACAGCAGCACCCCTCCATGGCCGGAGTTGAACACAGCCTCGGGGGAAGCCTTTGTCTTTGTCTGTGTACTGGCTGTTGTTAATTGTGTAACGGCATTGAAACTTTGCCATATATGTATTCTGTAATCTGCTCTGAGTCTCCCAGGGGAGATAGAATGGAATAAATATAAAGTTTATTATTATTATACTAGCTGTACTCACCACGCGTTGCAATGGCCAACCTTCCCGCCCTCTTTCTCTCCTTCCTTTTTTTTCTTTCCTTCTCTCCTTCCTTCCTTCCTTCCTTCCTTCCTTCCTTCCTTCCTTCCTTCCTTCCTTCCTTCCTTCCTTCCTTCCTTCTCTTCCTCTTCCCTTCCTTCCTCCCTTTTCTTTCCCTTCCTCTTTCTCCCCTTTCTTCCTTCTCTACCTATTCTTGGACTGCAACTCCCAACAGTCCTCCTAATCGATTTATCTTTCTACCTACCTACCTACCTACCTATCTCTATCTAATCTATCTACCTGGAGGATTGCTGGGAGTTGCAGTCCAGGAATAGGAAATTGGAAATATGCAGGGATTGGGATGCTCTCAAGGAGATCCAAGGAGAAGAAAGCTTGCATCTTGGAAGCACTGCATTTGGATCATCTTCCTCTCCTAAAGGGCCTGGTCTAGGGGATGCTGGGAGCTGTAGTCCAGAAGCGAGTATGCATACGCTATTGTGTGTGTTGTTTGCTGGGGAAGTTGTTTTTGGGCATGCGCTGTAGTGTCTTTTTTTTTTAGCTTTTTAAGTCCCTTCAGCTGTGTTTTTCAGTGTTTTTACGAGTAATGGTCACTCATTGGCCTGATAGGTATATTGTATCCAAATTTGGTTTCAATTCATCCAGTGGTTTTTGAGTTATGTTACTCCACAAACTAACAATACATTTTTATTTATACAGATTACTATTATTAATTTTGAGTGGTTGATCCAGCAGGGTTTCTTTACTTTGTGCAACTGATTCTCTAACAACACAGCGATATGGTACAGAGATGCAGAACACATTGTTCTGCCTTTTTAAAAAACACACAACCAACTCCACTCACTATGAGTGAAACACTGGAACAAAGAAGAAATTCTCACCTAAGGCATTCGTTTCAAACATAAGGCTTACAATGCAAAACAGGTTCACGTTGGCATTATAGACGGTGAACTCGACAAACACAGCTCTTGTAAAAATATCCAGCCAGGTGTTATCAAAGAGGTACTGGAGAATTCTGCCAAAGAATAAACACATAGACATGAAAACTGTTGATTGATTGTATGTATATAGCTTTTAAAGGAATTTTAACATTTTGAATCTTTCTGTTTTTAGCTTAATGAATTTGCTAATTGTTTTACATAACTTTTATACATAATTGGACTGAAACTGTGTTGTTAAAGGCTTTCATGGCTGGAATCACTGGGTTGCTGTGAGTTTTCCGGGCTGTATGACCATGTTCCAGAAGTATTCTCTCCTGATGTTTTGCCCACATCTATGGCAGGCACAACCTCAGAGGTTGTGAGGTCTGTTGGAAACTTTTGACTGAAATTATTGCATAGTTCTTAATCTGTATAGTTTTAAAATATTACGTTAACCGTACTGAAAGAAAGATGGGATATAAACAGATACAATTCCTTATTTTGTTTGTGGCCAGATCATTTGTAGCTATGTTTTACATAGTTATGAGGCGATGTAGGATTTTGGATATTGTTTTTACTAGCTTCAGTTTAATTAATAGTTTTAATTAGATTTTCAATGTTTGGATGAGTACATTTTAGCTATCTTTGATTGAAATGTTGCAAACCACCTGAGTCCCAGACTTGGGAAAACGTGGGCTATAAATATAAGAATATTATACCTGGAGGCATTCTGGGAATCTGTCCCCAAGTGAATCACGTATCCTCCGCCTCTATAGACAGCCAGTTTGCCCCAGATTGGATGTCCTCTGAGTTCAGACTGGCTCTGATACTGCCAGGCGGAACCAAGTTCAGTGGAGTTGTCAAGGGAAGAGACGTTCCAGTACACTCCATAATCCATTGTATCTTCTGTGTCAAAAGAATAAGGAGCACGGCATTCTCTGACAGTCAGTTGCAGTTTGGGATCAATGGGGCACGTGCCGCTTTTTACCCTAACTTGACGAATCCGTGCGCTACCGACAAGTTTGGAGTTGCCATCTGTGATAAAGCCTTGTTGGGATTTAAGGAGGTGGGGAGAGAGAATAAATGTTTGAAACTACAGCTCAATCTGTGATCCTTTGCAGAACTGTCAAGGTCAATTTGCTCTTTGAGATGGGGAAAACCTGTCCTCCCCTCCCCACTTGTTTCCATATCCCTCCAAACACCAAATTACACCAAAAATCTAAGTACCTGAATGCTCATTGTGCAATTTTTTTCACATTAGCACATTCATCACCCCAGAAAAATGTATCACTTTCAAGCATTGTGTTAAGTTTAAATGCTCAGATGTCCTGTCCAAACACAACGTATCTTCATACCTTGATATGGTCCATATAAATTTTTGATTAAAGTGGCTCTGGTCCATTTGAAGAAATCCTGGTAACTTAAGACTTCTTCAAATCCATCTGTGAAGCTGTGTTCAATATGTTTGTTGAGATAATACGAATTAGGATCTCGCTGTCCATAGGCAACCAAAAGCAACATCCACAAGAATCCCAAGTAGGCTGGAAAAAGAATAACAAACATCAAACAATTTAGGTTTCCAAGCCAAATCTAATGTCTTTGGTCACCATATGGCAAAGGGTTATGATGATCCACCATCCAAACTTTGTTATACTTCTGTAGCTCTAGTTGTCAGCAGTTACAAGTAAAAAGAACCATTTTCTTGATTCCTACTTATTCTGTGATGTACACTGGGAGGCTGTGGTTACCTTTAAGGCAACTTGAGCTTATAGGGAAGCTGGGATTTATGTGCATTTGTGTGTGTGTGTATGATTTTAATATATAATGTATGTTGAGATGGTAAATCTGAGAGAAAACTGACACTGTGTGGAAGAGCTGGTTGATTTTACATTAATGCATAGCACACTGGTAATGTATTCTCGAAGGCTTCCATGGCCTGAATCACTGGGTTGTTGTGATTTTTCTGGGCCATCTGGCCATGTTCCAGAAGCATTCTCTCCTGACATTTTGCCTGCATCTATGGCAGGGATCCTCAGAGGTTGTGAGATCTGGAAACTAGTTGCTTCTGGAACATGGCCATACAGCCCAAAACTCACAACACACTGGTAATTTTGATAACCATGCTGTGAGACATAGGCACAAACACCCAGTACGATATTTATTAATTTAGGGATTTCAGCCATGGCGATTAAAGGGGAATCAAAGGATTGCACATCCAAATTTTATGCGCTTCCTCATGTGGCACTTGACTCAATCCTTCTGATCACATCCCACGGGCCTTACAATTTTACATGGGCATCTCTATTTTCTTCTGTGAAATTTTGGAGGTTGTGTAGCAGGACTGTTAGTACACTGCTCATTCCTCCATAGAGAAACACAACATGTTAGCAAGGGTTAGGCTGGAAATCTTCTCTTTGACATGCTCAATTTCTTGGAGGGGCTTCTGCTCATTCCTTGAAAAGCATTCAGCGAGTCCCTCTATCTCGCCATTGTTCTGGCCTTTTGAGGAAGAGAAAAGTAACCAGCATTGGTTGGACTTTTCACCATTGCTGCCCCTTTTCCTTGCCTTCAGTGCAGTGATTTCCAACCTTTTTTTTTTTTTGATCAGGGACCACTTGACCAGGGACCACTCTCCAACATTAGTACATTAGTACGAGTCAGTTTTTGGTCAATTTTAGATTCGGTTTGGTTATTTGGGGTGCTGATTCAGAAAATTGCATTGGATAGACCACATCAGCTCTAGTTTCTGTTATAGAACACATGCCATCCAGTAGTCACCATCTGCTCATGCACAGAAAACCATCTTTAATAATCTAGAGTTGATGACAGTGGAATGATCAGAGTGGAAGAACAAAACATCCTTCCAGTGTCATGGTCTGATCACTATCTGGTCAGCTTTAGGCTCACTGCGACCCCCAACCTTCGCAGGGGTGGAGGACAAATTAAGATGGTCCGCCCCAGGAGACTGATGGATCCGGATGGATTCCTGAGGAATCTTGGGGTTCTTCCTGCCATGGAGCCTGGCGATCCTGTTGACGCCTTGGTCAACCTTTATAATAAGGAGTTGTCCAGGGCGATAGACACGATCGCTCCCGAACGCCCCATCTCGTTGTGTCATGACAGGCCGTCTCCGTGGTTTACCGAGGAGTTGGCTGTGATGAAGCACACGAGAATAAGGCTAGAGCGTAAGTGGAGAAAATCTCTGGATGTGTCTGATCAAGCACGGGCTAAGGCCTCTCTTAGGGCATACTCCGTGGCTATACGGGCGGCCAGGGAGTCTTTCACGACCGCCCGGATAGCGTCTGCAGCAAATAGGTCATCAGAGCTGTTTCGGGTTGTCGGGGAGCTCCTTCACCCACCTGTGGTGGACGAGATCTCTGACGACCCAGCAGCTCGGTGTTGCGATTTCGCACACCATTTTGCAGGCAAAGTTGCCCAGATACGTCTTGAGCTCAACTCCAATTTCATCGCAGTGCCAGAGGAGGTGACTGAGGCATCTGCTTGTCCAATTTTGTGGGATTCTTTTCGGCTTGTTCTTCCTGAGACTGTGGAGGAGGTCCTTGGGGCTGTGAGGGCGACCACTTCGGCCCTAGACCCTTGCCCATCCTGGCTTATTAAATCTGCCAAGGAGGGGTTGGTTGATTGGTTTGTGTTGATCATTAACGCATCGTTGGAGCAAGGGATTTTTCCATCTAACTTGAAACAGGCTGTGGTTCGCCCACTCCTAAAAAAGTCGTCCCTTGACTCTACGGTGCTGAACAATTACAGACCGATCTCCAACCTTCCTTTTTTGGGTAAGGTGCTGGAGCGGGTGGTCGCCCTCCAGCTCCAGGGCTTCCTGGATGACATCAATTACCTAGATCGGGCACAGTCTGGTTTCAGGCCTGGTCATGGCACCGAGACAGCCTTGGTCGCCTTGGTGGATGACCTCCGTAGAGGACTGGATAGGGGGAGTGTGACCCTGCTGGTTCTCTTGGACATCTCAGCGGCTTTCGATACCATCGATCATGGTATCTTTCTGGGTCGCCTCTCTGGGATGGGTCTCGGGGGCACGGTTCTGTCGTGGCTCCGGTCCTTCCTGGAGGGACGAACCCAGATGGTGAAGCTGGGAGATGCCTGCTCGGACCCCTGGCCTTTGACCTGTGGGGTCCCGCAAGGCTCCATTTTGTCTCCCATGCTTTTTAACATCTACATGAAACTGCTGGGAGAGGTCATCCGGAGTTTTGGAGTTGGGTGCCATCTCTACGCAGATGACACACAACTCTACTACTCTTTTCCACCCAACTCCAAGGAGGCCTCTCGGGTGCTAGACGAGTGCCTGGCCGCTGTGTCTATCTGGATGAGGACGAACAAGCTGAAGATCAATCCCGACAAGACAGAGGTCCTCCTGGTCGATCGCAAACCAGACCGGGGTATAGGGTGGCAACCTGTGTTGGACGGGGTTACACTCCCCCTGAAGCCACAGGTCCGCCGCTTGGGAGTCCTCCTGGATTCATCGCTCACGCTAGAGGCTCAGGCGTCGGCGGTGTCCGGGAGGGCTTTTGCACAACTGAGACTTGTGCGCCAGCTGCGACCGTACCTCGCGAAGGCTGATCTGGCCGGGGTGGTCCATGCCTTGGTCACCTCTAGATTGGATTACTGCAATGCGCTCTACAGGGCTGCCCTTGAAAACGGCTCGGAAATTCCAACTGGTCCAACGGGCAGCAGCCAGGATGTTAACCGGGGCTCATTACAGAGAGAGGTCAACCCCTCTGTTTAAGGAGCTCCACTGGCTGCCATTTATTTTCCGAGCCCAATTTAAGGTGCAGGTGCTCACCTACAAAGCCCTGAACGGTTTGGGACCACCCTACCTGCGTGACCGCATCTCCACCTACGAACCCACACGCTCACTCCGATCATCTGGGGAGGCCCTGCTCGTGATCCTGCCCGCGTCACAGGCGCGTTTGGTGGGGACGCGAGACAGGGCCTTCTCTGTGGTGGCCCCCCGCCTCTGGAATGCCCTCCCGAAAGATCTCAGACAGGCCCCTACTTTGGCGGTTTTCAGAAAGAATCTGAAATCCTGGCTGTTCCAACGTGCCTTTTCAGATTAGGAACCCCACTACCAAACCCCAGAAGCACTTTAGTAGAGCCAAGATCACTGCTCATCGCACACTGCACTTGATTTTAATCCCATATCCCCCCAACACTTCAGCACTTTTTAATCCTGTACCCCTACTCCGGCCGGCTCAGTTTTTAATAATTGTCCTGTTGCATTGCTATTGTTTATTGTTTTCTGCTTTAACTGTTTTATTTGCTATGTACTGTATTGTTGTATTGTGTTGGGCTCCGGCCTGCTGTAAGCCGCATCGAATCCCTTGGGAGATGCTAGTGGGGTACAAATAAAGTAATAATAATAATAATAATAATAATAATAATAATAATAATGTGGTGTATCCAATGCAATTTTCTAAATCAGCACCCCAAATAACCCCGGGAACAGGCCTAAAATGAAGACACAAAGGACCCCCCACTTTCAAGTGCCACATGGAACGGCTCTCCTCAGGGGGAGGGAGGAGAAGCAGCAGTCAGGGAACTTTTTGGGTAGTCAGCGTCTCCCTGCCGGACATCCCTGTTGCCTCAGCACTATAAAAGGGTTTCATGAGACCAGTCGCTCTAGTTGCAATGATGTAGTAATGATGAGGCTGCAGACCATATTTTCGTTCTTGGGGACCACTGGTGGTCCATGGATCACAGGATGGGAACCACTGCTTTAGTGTCTTATTAGATGGTAAGCCTGAGGGGAGGGAACTAAGGTATTTTTAGGATGCAAGCAGAAAAGAAAGTACCTAAAATTTCTCTTATCAGGGCAAATGCTTTCTGTTCCTTGACTCTATTATTCTTCATTTTCTCAATGTCGGTGGCAGGGGGAGGCTGGTAGATGTTGCTTCCGCTGTCTCTGCGCACCCCAAAGATAGGATTTGAGTCACCTGTGCAGGAAAAAGAAGTGAGATCTTATTGGTAGGATGGAATTTATTTGGTATCTAGCCAACCTGGTCTATTGTTGTTGCTGTTATTAAATAATTGACAGATATAACAAAACTCTCAGACCTACGAGTACTTCCTGGCGGATCTTTTGCCCCTCTTTTCCGTTACAAAAAGGGCAGAAATATTACTGGAAGTAAATAGGCAGAACCTAAGGTTTCTTTCTCATTATACAGTTACAGCATTTTTCCGAATGAAGCAGAGAGCGTTTGAGGACTGAGACATCTGTAGGGATACTAAGGTGCTTGTTTGTAAAGCTATTGTCCTCCTGATGTCGAGCACCCCCCCTCCCCCAAAATAAGGGATAGTGACTTATAGTTCTGCAAAGGGCAAGGGCACCAGGCTACACAACAAAGGTTAAGTCTTGGTCACATTGCCAAGGCACTGACAACAACAAGGACCCCACGAGGCTTTTGGGAAATGGCTGGATCTTGGGACTTCTGCCCTTTGTGAGAGTTGTAGTTTCCAAAAGCGTGAATCAGTTGCAGCACAGCTGGGGTTTCATCTGCCAGCCTTCCCAATGATCATGGACTCTCTGCCTTGGACTTCAGTACATACTATCTCGCTCATGAACTTTCCTCAAAGACCTTTAAAAACATTGGACTTCAGGCTTCTTCAAAAAAAATTAATTCTCTTATTAAATATACTTGGAATGTGGGACAAAGATAGGGTTTCGTTGCTATGAAATTATTATGATTATGAATATATGTATCTTGCTATGGAATATTGCCCTTCCCCCTTTTGCCTTTTGCCCTAGAAAATGTGACCCAGGAATGTTGCAATGCTCGAGGGAGAATCCCTGCCTCCCTCGAAACTCTTTTGTTGATCAACTCATTTGCATGAAATAATAGCCATTGATTTCTTTATCTCGTTCTCTGAGCATGTCTGGCGAGATGAGGAAGTTTTATGAGACTCTGGAAAAGAAAATGATTAAAATTACAAAGGGCAGCGTTGATCCCCTTGAGGTCCGCAGCCCGACCCTGTTTGTTTTCTCCCCAAAACTCATCAAAGCCTTTCAGATGAAGATCACGCCTTGCCAGCCAAAAACAAAGCCTCACATTCCAGCTGGCTGGCAATCCCTAATCCCATCATTTCCCCCCCATTGTCTGCGGTCGTCCTGCCTTGCCTGCTTCTGATTCGTCCATCCACAAAAGCGAGGAAAGCCTGCCGATTGGCCCTTCAGAGGTGAAGGAACTTGCTGATTGGCCCAAGGCGAGGCGGGCCAGCAAGCCTCCTCCCAGCTGTTCGCGCTATCAACCAATCAGCGCGGAGCCGAGCGGAGAGGGGCGGGCGGGAAATTCAAAAGGTTTTGCTGTATTTTGTCTATAAAAATGGCTGTAAAATGTATAGTAGTATGCTTGTGGTGGAATGATTCCTGCAATGCATCCGATCTCAGCTGAATCGCTAATAAAACACCTCGGTTGCTGAACTTCTTCCGCTTTTGGTGGGAGATTTATTATTTTAAATATTTTTATCGCTGAAATTGGCTTTTCCTGGCCTCACCAAGGTTTAAGGACTCTCTTTGGTGCAGTCCTCGGGATCTCCCTAGCTGGGGAGATCCTCCCAAAAGCAGCTCGATATCACTCCCAACCCTGCTATATGCCTGAAAAATGTGGACTGTCTACAGATGTCACATGCGACTTCTGGAACAATTCCATCAGTGCTGCTTCCAGAAAATCCTGCAAATCTCTTGGGAAGATTGGCGGACAAATGTTAGCATCCTGGAAGAAGCAAAGAACACCAGCATTGAAGCAATGGTCCTCCACCATCAACTCCGCTGGACTGGCCATGTTGTCCGGATGCCCAACCACCATCTCCCAAAGCAGATGCTCTACTCTGAACTCAAGAATCGAAAATGGAGTGTTGTCAGGCAGGAAAAGAGATTTAGAGATGGGCTCAAAGCCAACCTTAAAAACTCTGACATAGACACCGAGAACTGGGAAGCCCTGGCCCTTGAGTGCTCTAGCTGGAGGTCAGCTGTGACCAGCAGTGCTGTAGAATTCGAAGAGGCATGAATAGAGGGTGAAAGAGAGAAACATGCCAAGTGGAAGGCATGTCAAGCCAACCCCAATCGGGACCGCCTTCCACCTGGAAACGGATGCCCTCAATGCGGGAGAATATGCTGATCCAGAATAGGGCTCCACAGTCACCTACGGACCCACCCTGGAAGATTATCCTACTCGGACAACGAGGGATCGCCTAAGTAAGTAAGTAAGTAAGTAATACAGTTACGGACTTTTGATTGCTATGATTGCCATGATTCCGGCATTAGGAAATCTTGGATTTGTAGTTTGGTAATGTGTGTGTGTGTGTAGTCCTCCCCAGACCACATTACCCATAAGGACTCCACAAGATGCAGTTGTGGCAATTAAAATGGAATCAGAAGATAAATTAAACATTCAGGAAAGCAAAAGAACAGAAACTTACCTGGTATTCAAAATTACAGGTCACAAAGATGGGGAGGAGGACAAAGGATAACAGGAGCTTAGAAAAGATACATATACCAAGCAACACAAAGAAGGCAGGAGGAGAGAAAGTGAGCTAAAAATACACAAGAGAGAAAAGGCCTAAGTGGTTTGAAGAGCTCTGCTTTCAGGGTATGAAACTTCCATTTTCCAAAGGTGATGAGGGAACCTGGCAGTCGTCCAGAATGGCTTGGCTATTTCACCTTTTGTCAATGAAACTGATGTGGTGAGTGGCAGTTTCTCGGGGGGGGGGGGGATGTCCTAATGTTGTTGGAAGAATTATATGCCAGGGGAAAAACTAAAAGTGATGGGTCCTTGCAGATGGGATGATGTCGTATCTATTTTATAACAGGGTTGGTTTGAGTTTTCCGGGCTGTATGGCCATGGTCCAGAAGCATTCTCTCCTGATGTTTTGCCCACATCTGTGGCAGGCATACTCAGAGGTTGTGAGGTCTGTTGGAAACTAGTCAAGTGGCGTTTATATATCTGTGGAATGTCCAGGGTGGAAGAGAGAACTCTTGTCTGTTGGAGGCAACTGTGAATGTTGCAATTGGCCACCTTGATTAGCACTGAATGGGCTTGCAGCTTCAAAGCCTGGCTGATTCCTGCCTGGTAGAATGCTTTGTTGGGACTGTTACCTGGCTCTGATTGTTTCATGACAGGGATTCCTCCTTTTTTTAGTATTCCGCTATATTTACTGTCCTAGTTTTAGAGGATTTTTTTAAAAAAAATACTGGTAGCCAGATCTGAGAGTGCCTTGAACCACAACCAATCCATACTCCAGGAAATAAAGCCCAATTGCTCACTGGAGGGAAAGCTATTAGAGGCAAAGATGAAGTACTTTGGCCACATAACAAGTAGACAGGAAAGCTTGTAGAAGACAACAATGCTGGGGAAAATGGAAGGAAAAAGGAAGAGGGGCCAACCAAGGGCAAGATGGATGGATGGTATCCTTGATTTGACTGGCTTGACTCTGAAGGAGCTGGAGGTGGTGACGGCCAACAGGGAGCTCTGGCGTGGGCTGGTCCATGAGGTCACAAAGAGTTGGAAGTGACTGAACGAATAAACAACAGCAGCCAGATTATGTTTATTTTCATAGTTTCCTACCTACTCTGCAGGTAGATTCCTGCAAAGTTTTCCATATACTATGCAGCTGTGGACTTAGGGACCCCCAAACGCAGCACCATTGCCCAAACGCAGCACCCAAATATGAATCAAGGAACATGAAAGGCATAGATTTAAGAGCAGGATGGCACCAGTATTTATGGTACGAGAGAGTAAAAAAAAAAAGTTTGGGAATCATTTTTTACGATCGGCAATATATAAAATTTGGGAAATATATAAGAAGAAAATTTGTGTAAAAACCCCATTGTGGATATCACCGCTGGAGGCAGTACAAAGAAGGGAGTTAGGATGGAATGATTGGCCGAAATATAAAAAATTGGTGAAAAAAGAAAATGGAAAAATAACTCTAAAATCACAGCAAGAGATGAAGGAAATCAATGGGAAAATCTCATGGCTGCAGTTTTGGCAGATAAGAGAATGCTTCAAAAAAGATGAAAAGTTAGGCTTCGAAGAACAAACAACATTCTGGGATACTATAATGCAGACGGAAAAAATAATAATAACAAAGATATATAAAAAAAATTAAGAGAATGGAACAAGGATCCGAAGGAGGAAAAGGAATACATGAAGAGATGGAAAGAAAATATTGGAAGGAACATAAGAATAGAGGAATGGGAGGAAATTTGGACGAAGAAATTAAAATATACGTATGCAACAGATTTAAAGGAAAATTGGCTAAAAATGGCACATAGATGGTATATGACACCATATAAATTAGGCAAATGTTATAGTAATGTTAACACAAATTGTTGGAAATGTAGAAAGAAGGAAGGTACTCTGTTCCATATGTAGTGGACATGCGAAAAAGCAAAGTCATACTGGAAAAAATACACAAGATAATGCAGAAGATGCTAGGCATAAATATCCATTTAAAACCGGAATTATTCCTGTTGGGAATGACAACATCAAAAATGGAAAAAAATACTGACAAACTACTATTTCTGCTAACAACAGCGGCAAGGATGTGCTACGCAAAATTATGGAAGAAGGAAGAAATATCAGACACAGAAGAATGGCTACAAAAAGTGTACGACATCAGAAATATGGACCGGCTTACATTTCTGTTACCCAGAAGTAAGGACAATCCGACACAAGAGACAAATTGGGGAAAAATTACTGATTATTTAAAAGAGATAAAATATAAGACAATCATTTAAACAAAGGAAAATAACCCTAGGAAGAAGGAAGGAGAGAAGTCTATTATGGAAAAAAGAACAACGAAGAGTAAAAGACAGAGAAAAGGAGAACATCTCCACCAAGATACTCAGGAAGTCATGAGGATCTTCAACTTTTTTTTCTCTTCCCCTTTCCATTCCTCCTTTTCTCTTATTGTTTTCTCTGCTATTCCTCTCACACACTTTTTTTCTTTTTTTTTCTATTTGTTTTTAATCTTGTCACAGAAAATTCAATAATAAAAAAAGGAACATGAAAGGCACTGCAGACGAATTCAACCAGAAATGTCAGCCATAGCAGAGCACTTGATGGACAAACCTAGATACAGAATATTATTTGAGAACACAGAAATGCTGGACCACTCTCACAACTAAAATGTCAGACTACACAGAAAAGACACTGAAATCCACAAGCATGTGGACAATTTCAACAGAAAGGAAAAAATCATATACAAGTTCCAGAATTCCAAAGATGTTGCAATGATAGTTAAAGTGGAACCACAGTGTTATTACTGTATATACTCGAGTATAAGCCTAGTTTTTCAGCCCCTTTTTTAGACTGAAAAAGCTGCCCTCAGCTTATACTCGAGTCAAAGTTATTTATTATTTTACTCTGTTATTACTATTATTTTTATTACATTTATTATTTTACTCTATTATTGGTATTATTACATTTACATTATTTTACTCTATTATTTTATTACTATTATTATTTTACTTTATTATTGTTGTTATTACATTTATTATTTTACCCTATTATTATTTTATTACATTTATTTTATTATTTTTATTATATTTATTATTTTACTTTATTATTTATTTATTTATTTACAGTTTTTATATTCTGCCCTTCTCACCCCGCAGGGGACTCAGGGCGGATTACAGTTACTGCATTTATTATTTTACTCTAAATGTTACTGCATTTATTATTATTACATTTGCATTACTTTACTCTATTATTTATTTATTTATTTACAGTTTTTATATTCTGCCCTTCTCACCCTGCAGGGGACTCAGGGTGGATTACAGTGTACACATATATGGCAAACATTCAATGCCAATTTTGACATATAACAAATACAGACATACACAGAGGCTATTTAACTTTTTATGGCCGCCAGGGGAGCTGTTGCTTTCATTGTCCATCTGCGACACTGATGTTATTATTTTATTACATTTATTTTATTCTATTTATTTTTATTATTATTATTATTACACTTATTATTTTACTTTATTGTTGTTGATTATATTTATTATTTTACTTTCTTTATTATTATTGGAAGGATACGTAAGCACATTTACACTGAAAAAGGTTAGAATAATTGTTTAATCAAAGTTGGTCGGTCTTATTTTAAATTACAGATTTATGTAAACATTGAAAAACATTTAACCTACTGTTTCCTCAATTAAGGTAATTTTATTGGTATCTATATTTATTTTGTATTACCAGTAGCTGCTGCATTTCCCACCCTCGACTTATACTCGAGTCAATACGTTTTCCCATTTTTTGGTGGTAAAATTAGGTGCCTCGGTTTATATTAAGGTTGGCTTATACTCGACTATATACGGTAACTCTCTAGTGTGAAAGGGCCCCTAGTCTGTGGAAAACCTTGCTTCCTTCGGTTTGGATAGCATTCTCTCTCACTGTCTTTCACTTGTATTTTGTTTTGTGAAAGGAACATGATCTATACCACAAAATGTTTTTTTCTATCCGCTATGCTATGTACGTAGATGCACACAATTTACATCACAGTCCTCATATTTGGTATGTATTTGCCTCAGAACGATATGCACATATCTTGTGTAACTGTTCCTGGGAGAGATCAGAACTATAGAATCATAGAGTTGGAAGAGACTTCATGGGCCACCCAGTCCAACCCCCTGCCAAGAAGCAGGAAAATTGTATTCAAAGCACCCCCACAGATGGCCATCCAGGCTCCGTTTAAAAGCTTCCAAAGAAGGAGCCTCCACCACACTAAACTTTATTAAACTTTATATTCTTCTATATACTGCTTGGGAGACTCTCTTCAAGTCTCCCAAGCAGTAAAAATGCCCAGAGGCACCTTTGCAGTATGAATGTGTAGCGTTATTAAGAAATATGTGCTTATTGAAAAGGCGGGGGGGGGGGGGGGGGGGGGGGGGGGGGGGGGGGGAATCAGACAACCAATGTTATGATATTTTTAATGAGTTACCTGCAGTAGACAATGACCCATCGATGGCAGTGTTCTCTTCATCTTCCTGCTCCACATTTTTAAGCACCAAAGCAAAGAAAGCAGCAAATCCTAGAACCTGAAAAAACACCAGAAAGATAAATCTGGCACTGGATTCAGTGTTAAACCAGCAATTCTGACATCCTGCATACTTTCCAACTTTAGTGATTTGACTGGGACAGTTTTGAGTAATTCTTTACTGTCCCACTTTTTCAGCTATTTTTAAAATGTCCCAGTTTGCCATCTTGACTGCATGTAGGTTGCTTGGTCACACGTGTCCCTATTTTCACCTGTGAAATGCAGGAGGGTATGTATCCTGTCACTACTTTTGTACTGACATGAAAGAGAATGAAGCTGACTGTTTTGTATTCTACATGGAGACGAGACCATGAACAAATAGAGTCAAACTAGGAACTGAAACTGGTATAACCGTTGTCGTTTCTCCTCCGCACTATAGAAAAAAAAAACCAGTGGAACCACCTTTGTTTTATTAAGATATTGGAAATTATTTGTTTAAAATCATGAACCGTTTCTAAGTTTTCTGGCCTAGATGTAATTGCTTATTCCAAAAACAGCAGAACTGTAAAAGAATAGTGATTTCCCGTATATACTTGAGTATAAGCCAAATTTTTCAGGCCTTTTTAAAAAAGTTGACCCCCCCCCCCCTCGGCTTATACTCGAGTCAAAGCTATTTATTATTTTACTGTTGTTATTATTATTATTACATTTATTATTTCCCTCTATTTATTATTATTGTTTTTATTACATTTACAGTATTTTACTCTATTATTATTTGCATTACAATTATTATTTTACTCTATTTATTATTATTACGTTTATTATTTTACTTTATTGTTGTTGTTATTATTACATTAATTATTTTATTCTCTTTCTTATTATTGGAAGGATACATAAGCACATTTACATAGAAGGAGGTTAGAATAATGGTTTAATCAGAGTTGGACAGTCTTATCTTAAATTACCGTTTTATGTAAATATTCTAAAACATTTAATCTACTGATGCCTCAGTTGATGTAATTTTATTGGTATCTATTTTTATTTCGAAATTTACCAATAGCTGCTGCATTTCCCACCCTCAGCTTATACTTGAGTCAATACGTTTTCCCATTTCTTTGTGGCAAAATTAGGTGCCTCGGCTTCTATTCGGGTCGGCTTATACTCGAGTGTATACAGTATATGAATGAACAAGTACGCAAGTTCGCTTTGAAATTTATCAACATCTCTCTCCCCTACCACATCTTACAGTAGAAGATGTTGATCCTTGCCTTTAATTTAAACCAGGGGTCCACAAACCTTTTAAACAGAGGGCCACGTCACAGTCCCTCAAACTGTTGGAGGGCCAGATTATAATTTGAAAAAAAAGAAGAATGAATTTCTATGTGCACTGCACATATCTTATTTGTAGTGCAAAAAAGACTTTAAAACAATACAGTAATTAAAATGAAGAACAATTTCAATAAATATATGTCTATTAGTATTTCAATGTGAAGTGTGGGCCTGCTTTTGCTGATGAGATAGGATTGTTGTTGTTGTGTGCTTTCAAGTCATTTCAGACTTAGGTTGACCTTGAGCGAGGGCCGGGTAAATTACCTTGAAGGGCCATATTTGGCCCCCGGGCCTTAGTTTGAGGACCCCTGATTTAAAGGCAGGACAATGAACTCAACCCTGATGGTGTGGGAAATATATCAACTCCTTCAAGCAGGAAAAGGAGTGTTGACCAAACTTAGAGACAACTCTGAATTGGTTTTGATAATGAACTGACAGAGAAGGGGGAGATCTAATGATTGTAACAGAAAACAATGTTTTGCTGCCTGGTCGGTTGGCACTGTGGGATGAACCTGTTAATTCTGGTGAAATGTAAGCCTGGTTCTCCTGTTTGTTCTCCATCCCAGTTGTGCTCAAATTCTGTCTACTCAAAGACACAAATCCATATAAAAAGTCTTTTTTTAAAATCATAAATGGAGCTAGTGACATCAAGTCCCATTTGCTTCAACTGAGTGGTGGAAAGAAGCCTACCTTTAAGGGCTGTGTAATGAAAATGCTTTCAAAGAAGGAGATAGCCATGGAGATCAGCCACTTGATGGAGTTCTCCTTGCCATAATGCAGCCCGTAGAGCATTGTGAAGAACCCAGAGACACCGCTGGTGACGGCCACCAAGAGCCAACCAATGTAGACAAACCACGGGGGCAGGCCTTTGGGTGTCGGTTCCTTCTTACCATCTTCTGGAAGGCTAGGAGTTGGCGAGTCCCTGGTGAATCAAGATAAATAGGAGTAAATAGTAGGCCTGGGCGGTTTCGTTCGTTAATTTTGTAATTCGTTATTAATTCGTTATTTTTAGCATTTACGAAACGATATCAAAACACATTTTCAAACCCGGAAGGGTTTAAAAATAACGAAGCGGCAACCCCCATAGCTTTAACGAGCTTCCGCCCGTTTCGTAAATGGGATGGAGGCTGCTGGTGCCCTGGGAGCCAATCCGGCGCTCCCAAGAACCCAAGCAGTGCACCGTGGCTGTTTCTGATTGGCCGGCGAGCCTTTTGAAAGCGGCTCCGCGCGGCCGTACAGCTCATTGCTGCAGAGGGCGAGGGAGAGAGAAGAGGTCCGGGAGGGTTTGCATTGGGTTGGCTTGCAACTGCTTGGATTCATTCCTTGCTCATTCCTTGCTTGGATTCATTCCTTGCTGCTTAGTGCTTATTATTCCTTGCTTGGATTCATTCCTTCCTTCGGTTTTTGTGAATTTGTTTGTCAATTTTCCATTTTTAAATATTTTTTAATATTTTCTAAAAATACCTGTCTTTTATTCTTAAAAAAATACAAAAAATATTCTAAAAAAGAAAAGACTCTTCTGTTGGTGTGTGCTCTCATTTGCCCTGTCTCCTGCCTGTGTTTGGTCCACATCAGGGCCAGTTTTTGGTTAATTTTCCATTTTTGAATATTTTCTAAAAATACCTGCCTTTTATTCTTAAAAAATACAAAAAATATTCTAAAAAAGAAAAGACTCTTCTGTTGGTGTGTGCTCTCATTTGTCCTGTCTCGTGGCTGTCTTTGGTCCACATCAGGGCCAGTTTTGGGTTAATTTTCCATTTTTGAATATTTTCTAAAAATACCTGCCTTTTTTTCTTTTGGTTCAGGTTCTTGGGTTAATTTTCCATTTTTGAATATTTTTTAAAAATACCTGCCTTTTATTCTTAAAAAAATACAAAAAATATTCCAAAAAAAGAATTCTCTTCTGTTGGTGTGTGCTCTCACTTGCCCTGTCTCGTGGCTGTGTTAGCTGTTCATCAGGGCCAGTTTTTGGTTAAGTTTCCATTTTTGAATATTTTCTAAAAATACCTGCCTTTTATTGTTAAAAAAAAAACCAAATATTCTCAAAAAGAAAAGACTCTTCTGTTGGTGTGTGCTCTCATTTGCCCTGTCTCGTGGCTGTGTTTGGTCCACATCAGGGCCAGTTTTTGGTTAATTTTCCATTTTTGAATATTTTATAAAAATACCTGTCTTTTATTCTTAAAAAAATACAAAAAATATTCTAAAAAAAGAAAAGACTCTTCTGTTGGTGTGTGCTCTCATTTGCCCTGTCTCGTGGCTGTGTTTGGTCCACATCAGGGCCAGTTTTTGGTTAATTTTCCATTTCTGAATATTTTCTAAAAATACCTGCCTTTTATTCTTAAAAAATTACAAAAAATATTCCAAAAAAAGAAAAGACTCTTTTGTTGGTGTGTGCTCTCATTTGCCCTGTCTCGTGGCTGTGTTTGGTCCACATCAGGGCCAGTTTTTGGTTAATTTTCCATTTCTGAATATTTTCTAAAAATACCTGTCTTTTATTCTTAAAAAAATACAAAAAATATTCTAAAAAAAAAGAGACTCTTCTGTTGCTGTGTGCTCTCATTTGCCCTGTCGTGGCTGTGTTTGGTCCACATCAGGGCCAGTTTTTGGTTAATTTTCCATTTCTGAATATTTTCTAAAAATACCTGTCTTTTATTCTTAAAAAATAAAAAACAAAAATATTCCAAAAAAAGAAAAGACTCTTCTGTTGGTGTGTGCTCTCATTTGCCCTGTCTCGTGGCTGTGTTTGGTCCACATCAGGGCCAGTTTTTGGTTAAGTTTCCATTTTTGAATATTTTCTAAAAATACCTGTCTTTTATTCTTAAAAAAAATACAAAAATATTTCTAAAAAAGAAAAGACTCTTCTGTTGGTGTGTGCTCTCGTTTGTCCTGTCTCGTGGCTGTGTTTGGTCCACATCAGGGCCAGTTTTGGGTTAATTTTCCATTTCTGAATATTTTCTAAAAATACCTGCCTTTTATTCTTAAAAAAATACAAAAAATATTCTAAAAAAGAAAAGACTCTTCTGTTGGTGTGTGCTCTCGTTTGTCCTGTCTCGTGGCTGTGTTTGGTCCACATCAGGGCCAGTTTTTGGTTAATTTTCCATTTTTGAATATTTTCTAAAAATACCTGTCTTTTATTCTTAAAAAAAATACAAAAAATATTCAAAGAAAAGACTCTTCTGTTGGTGTGTGCTCTCGTTTGCCCTGTCTCGTGGCTGTGTTTGGTCCACATCAGGGCCAGTTTTTGGTTAATTTTCCATTTTTGAATATTTTTTAAAAATACCTAGTCTTTTATTCTTAAAAAAATACAAAAAATATTCTAAAAAAAAAAAGACTCTTCTGTTGGTGTGTGCTCTCATTTGCCCTGTCTCGTGGCTGTGTTTGGTCCACATCAGGGCCAGTTTTTGGTTAATTTTCCATTTTTGAATATTTTCTAAAAATACCTGTCTTTTATTCTTAAAAAAAACCAAAAATATTCTAAAAAAAAAAAACTCTTCTGTTGGTGTGTGCTCTCATTTGCCCTGTCTCGTGGCTGTGTTTGGTCCACATCAGGGCCAGTTTTTGGTTAAGTTTCCATTTTTGAATATTTTCTAAAAATACCTGCCTTTTATTCTTAAAAAATACAAAAAATATTCTAAAAAAGAAAAGACTCTTCTGTTGCTGTGTGTGCTCTCATTTGTGTAGTTCCAAACAGTGCGCTCCTTTTGCCAACACAAAGTGCTACATACACTGCTCGCTCATCATTTGTGTAGTTCCAACCAGTGCGCTCCTTTTGCCAACAGAAAGTGCTATAATACAGTGCTCGCTCATTTGTGTAGTTCCAACCAGTGCGCTCCTTTTGCCAACACAAAGTGCTACATACACTCCTCGCTCATTTGTGTAGTTCCAACCAGTGCGCTCCTTTTGCCAACACAAAGTGCTACATACACTGCTCGCTCATCATTTGTGTAGTTCCAACCAGTGCGCTCCTTTTGCTCATTATTTGTGTAGTTCCAACCAGTGTGATGAAACGCTTCCTTCCCGGCTTTTCTAGTCGCAAGGGCCAAGTGCTATCGCGAATACCGAAGAAAGGCAGGGGACTGAAGATGAACACATTGACAAGAAGGGAACATTCATCCAACGAGATGGTTATTGAAACACCCACAGATGCTTCAACCAGCTGTGAGATGGCAGAACCTTCTTCTTCATCAGTTCGAAAGACTCTATGTTCAGATCCTGATGTCGTTCCAAGTACCTCTGATACTACTTGTTATGAAGAGGAGGGCGAGGAGGTGGACGTGTCAGAGGAATGGGAGGAAGACAAGATGGAATGTGCTTCCACCACAGGAATTAGTGATCAAGAGGACTGCATGCTGATGGAGGGCGAGCTACAGAAACAACCAACAATTATACTCCCTTCCACAAACACCGACAGTCCAAACACGAGCATGAGTACATCTGAAGTGCCTAGTAGGGGTAGGCCGAGATCGCTCCTATGGGATCATTACGACTTCCATAATGAGAGGGCCACTTTGGCAGTTTGCAGGCATTGCGGTGTGAGCGTCAGCAGAGGAAAAGATATGAGGCATCTTGCCACAACAGGGCTAAGGATGCACATTAAGATACACCACCCCCAAATGTGAAGTTGGTCCTTCTTACTTAACTTGCAATACTGCTACAGAAATTAGTATGTATGCAATACTTCCCAGATAATTTTCAGAGTTTTTTCAAAGTGCAATTTCTGTTACTTTTTGTTATTTTTTCTTTATTTATTTCTTATATTTACTTTCTAAGTTTTTATAATAACATTATTTTTATATATTAATAATTTATAATTTAATTTTATATATTATTTTTATTATTATTTATAATTATATTTTATAAATATTTTATAAATTTAATTATATTTTATTTAAATATTTATATTATTATTTATTTCATTTATATAATATATATAATAATATATTGTTATATTATATTATTTTATTTTATATTGTATATATTATATAATTTTATATTATTTATTGTTATTTATTATTATTATTATTTATTATTTATATTTTATTTATTTAAATTTTATTATTATATTATTGTTTATTTCATTATATTATTAAATTGACTCAGTTTTGGATACTTTATCTTATTACTTTTTTATTTAATATCTTAATATCTTGTTCTATTTGATTATTTTATTTGATTTATTTTATGAAATGATTTTGTTTATAGAGCATTTAGCATTGCGCAATCGCGTCCGCCGTTTTAACGAATCGATTCGTTATTAATTTAATAGCGAATCGATTCGTATTTAATAACGAAGTTTCGGAAGTCGCTTTGCGCATGCGCAATCGCGTCCGCCGTTTTAACGAATCGATTCGTTATAACCTTAATGAATCGACCCCGTGCCAATAACGAAGCTTTGGAAGTGATTTTGCGCATGCGCGGGGGTCCGCCATCTTAACGAATCAATTCGTTAATATTTATGAAATTTTCGTAAATATTAACGAATTGTAGGGGGGAAATTTTGTAATTATTTTAAATATCGAAACAAAAAAACACCCCAATTACAAATCGATTTTAGAACCAAATTTTTTCTTGATCGACCAGCCCTAGTTTTGACCTAAGACAGTTGCATGGGGCATAGCCTCAATGTTTTTCATCCTTGCTCATTAGAGCAAGTCAGATCATTGCTGGTGACACTGGTTGTGGTTACATTGGCAGGGGAGAAAACCTCTGTTCTAGTACAAAAAAAGCAAAGAGGATACGCTTCCAGTTTTACCAATATGGCAAGGACACTTCCAATTAATCCTCTGCCATTCTATTTTTCAACTGTTTTTAAAATGTCAGTTTCTCCCTCCTCTTTCCCGTTTCTCCTTTCATCTTCAGCTTACTTCAGTGGCTACAGAGTTTCAAGTGCAAAAGTAGTTTGCACTCAATTTAACTCAGTAAGGAGAAAGAGGATGGAGAATGACTTAGGCAAAAACAAGCCTTTCTTAGCTTGTGTGTTTTTCCTCAATGCCTTTTTGCCCTCTTGACCACACTCTGATGTCGTTTGCCAACACGTGTCCTGGTTTTCATCTCTGAAAAGTTAGAGATCTGAAAGAGTGTTGCGTTTTATCAGAGGTAGCCTCAAAGGGATCCTTCCCAGAATGCTGCTCCTTTACCTCTCACTGCTGGATGCCGCAGAAGACAACTGGCTTTCCAGGAAGTCTTTCATGTGCCGCACCTGCCTCACAGCCTGAGAGTAACTTTGTAGGCTTTGGAATTTATGTGGCCCAAGTAGCTCCAGTTCCAGCTCCACGTGCTGCAGCTGCATGTAGAGGCAACGGTTGTAGTCACGATGCTGCAGACGTCTCCCAATTCCTCTCTCTGGAGTTGGGGTCTTCTCTGCAGCGAACAAAGGGGGAAAGTAAAAGAAATTCTATATATCTGGATATTTCGAAACATTTTAACAAGCTTTAGCAACCTTACTGTGTGTGCTGTCGCATGCTGGGCCTGAAATAATGTCTGTTTACAGAAGTATGCCCAACGGGACGCCGGGGTGCCTGAGCTGAAGGGCCTCTTAGATTTCCCAACACAAAGTTCTATTGAGGCTCAAAATAAGTTCAACAAAGTTCTTTATTTGGGCTTAAATCTTCAAACAATGAATTAAACGCTTTATAACCTTGGAAACCTGGTAGCTTCCTCAATCTGCCATCAAGGACAGGCAACTGGAGGTAAACTATTCTTTTCTTCCTTAGGGAAATCTTCTGACCCCTCCTTGGGCAATCTTTCTCTACCTTGCTGGCGTGAGGCCCCTACTCCCGGCTCCAAGCTACTTTATGGATAGTCCGAGTGGCCCCTTACCAGACAAGGTTTCTGTAGATCTGCCAAGCTGAAATGGTGTCCTTTAGTTTTCTCCACGAAGGCTGTAGAAACTGTCCTGTTGCCCCAGCAAAGGCTGGCTGTATTTTCCCAGCAAAAGCTGTGGAACTATCCCTTTACTCCCCAGCAAAGCTGTGGAATTATTCCTTTACTCCCCAGCAAAGCTGTAAGTAACGAAGCCTTTGTGCGGATGGGATAGAGAAAGCCACATGTCCTGCTGTTAGGCTCCAAAAGTGAGAGTGAACAAAAGTCCTCCTTTCCCTCCAAAACCCCGGGGAAAGGGGCGGGCCTAAAGGCTCTAATGATGATTGCCAGGTTGCTGGACCTATGACTGCAACCTGGGGAAGCTACCTGATTGCAAAATGCATGGCTTAAATAAATTCATACAAACTAGCAGTGCAAGAAGAAGAAATTCAAATTGCCTGGTACTGCTGTGCCAGCACACCGTGGCATAACTGAAAGAAAACCAAAATGATTTCCAACTTAAGGTGACCCTAAGATGGTCCTACCACAGGGCTTTCTTGACAAGATATACTCAGAAGAGGTATGCTATTGCCGTATTCTTCAGATTGAAAACAGGTGACATGCCCAGGGTCACCCACTGGCCAACTCAGTCTCCTAGAGTCCTAGTTCAGCACTCAAACCATTACCATATGCTGACTCTAAATGTATTTCTAACTCCCCTCTGTCCACAGATCTCAAGGAGAAACCTTAAAATCACCTTAAAAGAAGCCCAAACAGTCCAAAATACTTGAAACAATTTAATAGTTCAGACAAAACAAACACCCAACCCTGACCCACCTCTAACACATACACAAGGTTGAACACCAAACCATGATCTCACTAGGTTCTGAATGCTTGCACAAGCAATCATATTTCAACATTGTGTTGGTTTCAGTCAAGACTCCAAACGAAAGCTTTCCCCAGTTGAGATGCTACAGCTAGGAAAACTCTCCTGCATTTCTATATAGTTCCTGCACAATATGATGTTCCAAGTAATAGGTCATTCAGAAGATCTTAAGGAAGAAGTTATATATGATCCACTATCCCAGATCCTTCAGAGATTTGAAAGTCACTATCACCATCTTGAAATCAGATTGGGAAAATAATGACAGTCACTGAAAAAATGATGTGACGTGGCTTTTATGTGGTGTTTGGGACAGCTGTTTATGATCTGGAGAAAAGGCTGAATGATATGTATCTTTGAAAATCAGAAAGGAAGTCATGTAGAAGATGCGGTGACCTTGTATTCTGCTGTTTTAGAAACTAGAAAATGGACTAATACAGTGTTTCTCAACCTTCCTAAGGCCACAACCCCTTAATACAGTTCCTCATGTTGTGGTGACCCCCAACCATATAATTATTCTCATTGCTACTTCATAACTTTAATTTTGCTACTGTTGGGAATCGTAATGTAAATATCTGATATGCAGGATGTCTTCACATTCACTGAACTAAATTTGGCACAAATACCCGATACACCCAAATTTGAATAATGGTGGGGTTGAGGGGGATTGATTTTGTTATTTGGGAGTTGCAGTTGCTGGGATTTATAGTTCACCTACAATCAAAGAGCATTCTGAACTCCACCAATGATGGAATTGAACCAAACTTGGCACACAGAACTCCCATTACACATATAATAATTCTGGAAGGGTTTGGTGGGCATTGACCTTTGGAGTTGTAGTTCATCTACATCCAGAGAGCACTGTGGACTAAACAATGAAGGATCTGGATCAAACTTGACATGAAAACTCAATATGCCCAAATGTGATCACTGGTGGAGTTTGGGGGAAATAGACCTTGATACTTGGGAGTTGTAGTTGCTGGGATTTATAGTTCATCTACAATCAAAGAGCATTCTGAACACCACTGACAATAGAACTGGGCAAAACTTCCCACACAGAACCCCCATGGCCAACAGAAAATACTGTGTTTTTTTATGGTCTTTCACGACCCCTCTGACGCTCAATCCCCAGGTTGAGAAACATTGAACTAATGGATTCAAATTACAAAATACAAGTATTCCACCTAAAACATTAGAAAGAATGTCTGTACTGCCAGAACTGTTTTGAGAGGATAGTTGACTCTCCATCTTTGAATGTCTTTAAGCAGGATAGGTATAGGAACCATTCTAGGATAGAGAAGATATTCAGAAAAGGAAGCTATGCTAGCTTCAGTCTAGAAAACTTGTCTTCTTCCCTAAATTAGCTTTTTCAAAATATGAACCAGAAGGAAGAATGGGAGATTATTGTACCAATATACTGCAGGGCATGATGTGAAGAGGGAGAAAGAGAGAAATCACGCACCAGAAAATGTGTGTTTGCCTCCTGACATACCAGTCTGCTCTTTGACGCATCTATCACCTTCATTTACTGGAATCTAGTCATATCCGAAAATTGCCAGCTTGTAAACTTACCTTGTAAATCCACTAACCCGAGGGTTATAATAATTGGGTCATCTTTCTTCTTGCTCTCATTGTAAAATTCCTGTCCAATCCTGTTCTGCTGACAGATGATGTCCTCGACCAAGGCTAAAAGCTTGTTAATATCAGTCGATTTGCCAAAATCAGATTCAGAGGATGGCAAGGGTGCCTTGAGGGTTTTGAACAGGGAACTGGCAATTCGCCGAATATCCTGGGCATTTGGAAGGAAAAGTTTTTCTTAGATTATAAAAATGCCATTGCATTCATTCCTGCAGATTAAGGAGGGGGATTTAGTATTCTCAACCAAGAAAATCATCAAACTATAAACCTCAGGATTCTATAGGATGTTAAAGTGGAATGATAACATTATAATTTTGTAGTGTGAATGAGCACCATTGGCAGATTATTTTTTCCATTGTAGTCCACACAGTCCAATTTGATTGCAATTGTTTATATTTGCAGCCACGGTTATATTATATTGATTTTTAATCTAGTGGGATTTTATGATTTTATGTGGTTTGTTACTGTTATTGTTTTGTGATATTGTTATGCACCTATTGTATTTTATGTGTTTGCACCTTGAGTGCTTTGTGAGCTGCCCTGAGTCCCTTGGGGAGATGGTGGCAGGATAGAAATAAGGATTGTTATTATTATAGATACACAAGAAGATTAGTACGCTACACAGCAAACAAGATCACTATGCTGGCTTTTGTATTTGATCGCATGTCAGACACTTTCCAAGTATTATTATTATTATTATTATTATTATTATTATTATTATTATTATTAGTCAAGGATCTTGGGTCGCAAACCAGAGGTCTCCCTCATCGCCTCTTTTCTGAGCCTTCTAACAGATTCCAACAGTGAGAACATAACCAGAGACAGCATCTTCTGTACATGTAGCTCTGATGTTCATACAACATACCTTGATCACAGCCTCAGGAGAGAGTGACATGTTCTGCGTGACCTGCTGGGGAGTAGCAGGAAGGTCAGGGGACACCCGTCCACTCTTCCCTGGCTTCTTCTCCTTCTTAGGCTGAGCCCGAATGTTCCTGAAGATCTGCACGATGAGTAAGTTGATGGGGAACATGAGGAGGGAGCTCTCAAAACCAATCATCACTTCCTGCCATGTGAACTCTATTTTCCCTGGTGAAATTAGGTGAAAAATTACAGTCTCATTGTGCAACTCATAACATCACCACATGGCTTTTGCAGACTGCACACATCCCTAATCTCTGGATCCCAACAAGCCTCATTTACAAGTGGAATTGCATTTTCCAAAGCTGCCATTACTATGCTAACAAACACTTAAGTGCAGACTCCATGACAGTTATTGAGAGCCAGCAAAAATATTTGGAGAAAAATGACAACAAATTCAAACTTAAAGACAGTTAATAATGAAGCCCACTCTAAAGCAAGGAAAATCCATTCTTAGTTACTAGATTTCACTGTTCAAATAACCCATTACAGCTTCCACAGATTCTCATTTTTCAGTTCAACCCATGAGGGTAGTCTGTAGTTACCCAAATCCATTTTCTGATCGGCTGGATCCTTGGGCACGCCCCAGAACATGATACTGGTCAGCATAGTGCACAAAAGCAGGGAGAAGCAGCAGGAGACCCTCTGGGCCCGTGTGAAGGAGCTGCGTGGACAGCGGTTAAAAATGGAATACCAGATATGTCCATCGCGAAATCCTTTGGAGGTCTTCATAAAGAACAGATTGCTGGAGAGGGGGAAAGATCAAATGGGATGTGAATGCCTAAACGTTTAGCAACTGGCAACACCAAGCATTGCCCATAGCCTAAGAACCCAGCCATCCCAGAAGGCTGCAGCAAATGAGGGTTAGAAAGAAAGCACAGCCATTTATGCTGGAGGAATACTGGCCTTTTGTGGTTCATGCTCAATTACAAATAGAACTCGCTACAGCCAGACTGAATTGTTCTGAAACTGCTTTTCCCCTGAACTTTTCTTGAGGGAGATTTTGCGATGTTCCTGCTTTTTGTTGTTGTCAACCTCTTCCTTCAACTTAATATACCTGAACTGCTTCATGTCCTGCTCAGTCGCTACAGGGAACACTTTATCTAGAACACAGTCTCCGACATCAATAGCCAGCCAAGAGTTACAAAGGAAATACCACTTCTGATCAGTGGCAACATCATGAACCAGCACACGGTTCACATACCTAGAAAGAAACAACAGAAGGAAAGTTTAAGAAAAAAGAAAAGCAGGGCCACCACCAGCCTTGGATGGCCTTTGTGGTCTCTTCCAAATCAATGATTCTTGAGAAGTCAACTCTTTTATGGTTTGCTTCTGTCATCTGGCAACCATTCCACTAGGCTGAATAAACTAATAACACCTGCCAAATATATATATAGATATATGGATAGCATAGGGAAGGGATAACACCCCTGTGCTGTTTATTTTGCTGTCTGTACTCCTGTTTGGAAGATTTCACCTCACTTTCTGTCCCTGTGATAATTGGATTTTGGAAAAAAAATGGTTGGTGTGGAAACAAGGATTGGTGGTAAAACTTCAGTGTAGACACCTTTTCCTCATGATAATAACTCTTTCAGGAGTGAATTTCCCTTCTGAGGAATAGAGTTCTCTCACTACCTGTTGTCTCATCCCTGTAATTAACTATGAGTTGTTTGTAAGTCAGATGCAGGAATATTGAATTCAAAGCAACCCTGACAGATGGCCATCCAACCTCTGTTTAAAAGCTTCCAAAGAAGAAGCCTCCATCACACTCCGGGGCAGAGAGTTTCACTGCTGAACGGCTTTCACAGTCAGGAAGTCCTTCCTAATGTTCAGATGGAATCTCCTTTCTTGTAGTTTGAAGCCATTGTTCTGTGTCCTAGTCTCCAGGGAAGCATAAAACAACACTTGCTCCCTCCTCTTTGTGACTTCCCCTCACATATTTATACATGTCTATCATATCTCCTCTCAGCCTTCTCTTCTTCAGGCTAAACATGCCCAGCTCTTTAAGCTGCTCTTCATAGGGCTTGTTCTCCAGACCCTTGATCATTTTAGTTGCCCTCCTCTGGACACATTCCAGCTTGTCAATATCTCTCTTCAATTGTGGTGCCCAGAATTCGACACAATATTCCAGGTGTGGTCTAACCAAGGCAGAACTCCCGCCACCTATTTAACTCCCGCCACCTCAGGCGGGAGCCCTGACAATTCGATCACGCGCTGTGAAGCATTTGCTCGGTTCTTCGCAGACAAAGTCGCTTTGATCCGTTCTGAGCTGGACGCCATGTTAAATGCAGTCTCCGTGGATGTGACAAGAGCACCTGCTTGTCCTATTTTGATGGATTCTTTTCAGTTTGTGAAACCCGAGGATGTGGACAAGATACTTGGAGGACTGAGGCCCACCACGTCCATCCTAGACCCCTGCCCATCCTGGCTTCTGAAGGAGGCCAGAGGGGGATTGGCTGAGTGGGTAACGGTGGTGGTTAATGCCTCCCTTCGGGAAGGCAAGATTCCAGCGTGCTTAAAACAAGCAATTATAAAACCGCTGTTGAAGAAACCATCATTGGACCCCACTAAATTGGACAACTTTCGGCCTGTTTCCAATCTCCCCTTTTTGGGCAAAGTCATGGAAAGCGTGGTGGCCTCACAACTCCAGGTATTCTTGAGAGACACGGATATTCTGGATCCGGCACAGTCTGGTTTCAGACCGGGGCATGGTACCGAGACGGTCTTGGTCGCCTTAGTGGATGATCTGCGCCGGGAGCTAGACAGGGGGAGTGTGTCCCTGTTGGTGCTCCTGGACCTCTCAGCGGCCTTCGATACCGTCGACCACGGTATCCTTCTGGGGCGCCTTGCGGAAATGGGTCTTGGGGGCACTGCTCTGCAGTGGCTCCAGTCATTTCTGGAGGGTCGTACCCAGAAGGTGTTATTGGGGGACTCCTGTTCAACACCACAGCCTTTGACCTGTGGGGTTCCACAGGGTTCAATACTGTTCCCCATGTTGTTTAACATCTACATGAAGCCGCTGGGGAGATCATCCGGAGTTTCGGGGTGCGGTTGTCATCTGTACACAGATGATGTCCAACTCTCTCACTCCTTCCCACCTGCTACTAAGGAGGCTGTCGAGGTCCTGAACCGGTGCCTGGCCGCTGTAATGGTCTGGATGAGGGCGAACAAACTGAAATTAAATCCAGACAAGACAGAGGTACTCCTGGTCAGTCGCAAGACCGAACAGGGTATAGGGTTACAGCCTGTGCTGGATGGGGTCGCACTCCCCTTGAAGGCGCAGGTTCGCAGCTTGGGTGTGATCCTGGATTCATCGTTGAGCCTGGATCCCCAGGTTTCAGCGGTGACCAGGGGAGCATTTGCACAGCTTAGGCTCGTGCGCCAGCTGCGCCCGTACCTTGGGAAGTCTGACTTGGCCACGGTGGTACATGCTCTGGTCACATCCCGCCTTGACTACTGCAACGCTCTCTACGTGGGGCTGCCCTTGAAGACGGCCCGGAAGCTTCAACTAGTTCAGCGCGCGGCAGCCATGCTACTAACAGGAGCGGGACGCAGGGAGCATACAATGCCCTTGTTGTCCCAGCTCCACTGGCTGCCGATCTGCTACCGGGCCCAATTTAAGGTGCTGGTGTTATCCTACAAAGCCCTAAACGGTTCCGGCCCAAAATACCTTTCGGACTGCATCTTGGCCTATGAGCCCTCGAGGGCCTTGAGATCTTCTGGGGAGGCCCTTCTCTCGATCCCGCCTGCCTCACAGGCACGTCTGGCGGGGACGAGAGAGAGGGCCTTCTCAGTGGTGGCCCCCCGGCTGTGGAACACCCTCCCTGTTGACATCCGACAGGCGCCCTCTCTTATGGCTTTCCGTAAGAGCCTAAAGACCTGGCTCTTCGAGAGGGCATTTAACTAAGTGCCAGGCTAACTGATAATGACAATCGGAATGGAATATGGATTATGAGACTGGTAGGTTCCTATGTTGTGACGGTGTGGATTAGTTAGTATAATTTAGATTAATGTGTAATTATGGCTTGTTGATGTACTGTGTGTTTTTGTAAACTGTTTTTATATGTTGTACACCGCCGCGAGTCGCCCTAGGGCTGAGAGCGGCGGTCAACAAATGCATTAAATAAATAATAAAATAATAAAAATAAAATAATAAATAAGAACTGCACTCTCCAGTTGGTTCATAAATCCTATCATCCCCAATCTATGTTGTAGGAGATGGGAACTGTCATCAAGTATATATGGGAGTGCCAGTACTCTTTTATAAATATTGTCTTGGAAGCGTCCTTCTTAGAAACCTCACAAGAGGTTAAAAGGGAGAAACACTTTGCAAAGGCAGTTTTAAAGAGTTTTCACCTTCCTCCTCCATTTCTTCCCCTCTTGACTTACCAGGATGGGCTTCCTCCTGAATTGTCATGCCATAGCCTAATGCTCTGTAGTTCTCCAAGAGGAAAGAGTGTGCATAGGAGGAAGACATCCACTCCTCCTCGTTCTAAGATAGGGCTGTCTGGATCCACAAGGTGGTGAGGTTCACTCTCTCCTCCCTGGCCATACAAGGTGAGAGTCACCTGGAACAGGAAGGGTTTGCAAGGCTTAGGTTTGTTTCTGTAACCGTGTCTGTAACTTGTTATTTTGCATGCACTGGGTTCATAATTGTGCATGGCCAAATTCTAAACTGTTTGGTTCTAGAAAATTACATAAACAAGCAATATGCAATTCGGTCTTTTCAGTCAGAGACTCTCTGACTGTTTCTGGTGAGTATTACCAAACTCATGCTCAGCTGTCCCCAAGAGACAAAGGGCACATCTACACTGTAGAATGAATGCAGTTTGAAACCACTTTAACTGCCATGGGTCAATGTTATGAAATTCTGAGAGCTGTAGTTTTACAAAGTCTTTAGTCTTCTCTGTCAAAGAGTGTTGGTTCCTCACCAGACTACAAATCCCATGATTTCATACCATTGAAACATGGTGGTTAGAATGGTATCAGACTGCATTACTCCTACAGTGTAGATGCAGCTGCAACTTCACTTTCATTCTCTGACTCCTTCCCAGGTAATAATAATATTTTTTTATTTGATCAGTCATATGACCATTTCAAAATAAAACACGAGTAAAAAACAAGGCAACAAGGTGAAGACAGCAGCTGACCTTCTATTTATAGTCAGAATCTTATTTTCCTGGTTCTTCTTTCAGGAAATCTGCTCTTTTCTTAATAGCTTTCAGAATAAAAAGGCTTACTCCGATTATGCTGGATCTTTCCTGCCCTTGCAAGAGGGATGTCAGAATATCATTTCTGTTGGGGGACCTGCAGTTTGGATGTAAATATCTGTCTCGCAGTTCAGTATATGCTGGACAGTCAATTAAGTTCAATGTCTTCCACTGTTTGTTCTCCCCAGATGCAGAATCTCTCACTTCTTGGGATGTTACAGTAGCGCCCGGTTTGCACCATAGTATCGAGTTGTTCAAACCTAGCCCTAGTATATATTCTTCTTAAGGGTAGAGAAGTGGAATAGTTAGGTAATGCTCTAAATGAATATTCCTTTTGTGGGAAGCTAAAAACCTTGTGGCTGAAGACCTACCTATGCTCACTAGGTCCAGTTGTGCATAGACATCTCTAATGCGCCGCTTGAGCACTTGCCCTGCCCCCGGACCCAAAACACCCAGAAATTGCAAAGGCAGACCGAATCCAGCCAGCTCATTTTTCAGAGCCGCCATCCACGATGACTTCTGGTCATACTGGACTTGATCCTCTAGACATAGGAGAGGAAGTCTACTGGGATCCATAGAGTTTACTTTTGACCAGTAATTAAACTGTCTCATTAAAATTTGAGCTTTTACTGGGAGTATTCCTAGCTCAGCCCTTACTGCCGCCATCAGCGTTGTTCTGGAAAGGCCCAGGAAGGTGCGAAGCTGCTTCACTTGGAAGGCTTCAATCTTAGTCAAATTGATGTGCCCCCAAATTCCAGCCCCAAATATAAGTGCAAGCATTATTTTTGTTTTAAAGACTTCCAGGGCAGGTCTGATTGTGCCTGGGTATCTATGATGGTATAGCTTATAAATGGAACCTGCTGCTTTCGTTGCTCTTTATATACTATGAGTAATGTGGTTAACCCAAGCACCAGATGAAGAACACATAATGCCTAGATATTTGTAGCAATTAATTTGTTCCAAAAGTACGCCTTTCAGGGACCACATGTACAATTTCCTGTTTTTTCCAAAGACTATAATTTTTGGATTTATCCTTGCTCATAGTGAGTGAATTTAGCTCACAGTACAAATTGAATTTTGCCAGGGATCTTCTTAGTCCCACTGGAGATGTTGCCATAATCACCATGTCGTCAGCGTAAAGCAGGATGTTAATAGTTCTGGACAAAACTTTAGGACCATGTAGACTGTCAGAGGATAATGTATTTACAATGTCATTTATATAGAAGTTAAAGAGAAAAGGGGCTAAAATGCACCCTTGTTTCACCCAAGTTGATGTCTTGATTTCATTGCTCAGGGCTCCACTGGGTCCAAGTCTAACTTTCAATATGGTGTCAGAGTACAGCATAATGATTAAAGTAAGTAATCTTCTGTCAGTGTTTGTGGCAGCCAGCTTTTCCCATAGTATGTTACGACAAATTGTGTCGAACGCTGAAGACAAGTCTATAAATGCTGAATACAGACACATCCCCCTTGAATTATACTTTTGAATTATGTGCTGCAGGACAAAGCAATTATCTATGATTGAACGTCCCTGTTGGAAGCCTGATTGTTCTTCACAGAGAATATTGTTTTCATTGGACCATTGCTCAATTTTGATCAAAAGATATTTTGCGTAGATTTTTGCTGTGATATCAATCAGGTTTATAGGCTGATAGTTCTTTGGATTGGTTTTTTCTCCATTCTTATGAATAGGGACAATAATACTCATCTGCCAGCCACTAGGTATGCTGCATAAATTGATAATGTGGGAGAAGAGCCCTGCTAAAAGTTGGGCCCACCAATCACTGTTGTTCTTGAAAAGTTCAGCCAGCAAAAAATCCTCCCCAGGCGCTTTATTGTTTTAAAGTGTGTTGATAATAGATATTACTTCATGTGGCTTGACTTGTGTCCAGGCCGGGAGGGTGGCAGGATTGCAATAAGTTGTTACATGTTTTACATTGTTTGAATTGCCTGCCTTATTAAAGAGATCACCATAAAAGGTTTCCCAATGAGATGCAGGGATTGGAGAGTCTATTGAGAGTCTGATTTGTCTCAATTTTGAAGAGACTAGTTGCCAGAAGACTGCTGAATTCTTCAAATGTAAGGCAGAGTCCGGTTCACGCCAATTTTTTGTGTTATATTGGGACTTCTTATGGGAAATCAGTTTTTTGTATGACCTTCTCAGGGTTAACATATTATTATGCAGATCTTTATTAGGGTAACATATAGCTCTTCTCATGCTCTTTCTTAGTGACTTCCTCAGTTTTTTACAGTCCTGGTCAAACCATGCGTTTGTTCTGTCAATAGAGTCTTTTCTTGTATTGCTTGGTGAATATGTAAGCAGGCTTTTGACGTTAGAGCACAGAACGGTGAAAGTTTGAAGAACCTGGTTAGGGTTGGATGAAGAGGCTTTTATCACTTCACCACATGCTTGCGGGTTACGTAGATATTCATCAATGGCTGTTAAATTGACAGCCTGCCATTTTAATCTCTTACATTGAAGTGTAGACATGGAGTGTATACATTTCGCATCTGTGGGATTTGTTGAACGTATATCAGAGTGCCTGAAAATAACTGTTGACAAGGGTTGATGGTTACTGTCTTCCCTTGGTTTGACTGTGACCTCAGAGAAGAACTCACTGAATTCCTTAGAGACACATATATAGTCCAGGCTGCTACTGGCTCTCGCTGAATGGTAGGTAAAGGGATAACAGTATTTCTTACTTTCCCCACTTAGTATGTAAAGATTGAACTTTACCAGCTCAATCCCTGCTTTATTTCTAGTCATGTCTCTAGAGTTCCAATCAGCACTGAAGGGCAGGTCTCCCTTGGGGATGCCGGATAGCTCTGTCAGTTTATTTGCTGAGCTTCCCAGTCTCGCGTTGAAATCCCCAAGTTTAATGCTGACGGATATTCAGAGATAACTTCTTCTAGAGCTCTTTCAAGAAATACCCATGTAGAGTATTGAGCAAATCTAGATGGCATAGGAGGCATGTATACATTTATAATGACCACGATAGAAGGGATGGTTTTTCTCTTTTGGGGTGGCCTCATAGTTGAAAATTTTACTGCAAGAATATTTGTTTGCTCTGGGAGATCTTTGAAAATAATTTCTTTTCCTGCCCAGCCTAGTTCGCCCTTCACCAGAAGTGCTAGGCCTCCACTTGGTCTACCGTATTTTGCAATTTTAATTGCAGGCTTTGTCCATCCTACAAAACCCGGAATTTGGATTGGTTAGTCTGAAGCAAGTAGCCAAGTCATTCTCTGAGTCAAAAGAAGAACTTCTGGCAGAACCTTCGTCTCCCTAGATTTGCAGAAGTCTCAAAATACAACATCAAATAGTTGTGGCTCTGGTAGATGACATCTTCAATAGTATAGCTCAGTCTAGGCTATCTGCCATCCTCTTACAGTTATTATTTAGGCAAGAGACAGTCTGTATCATTAATTCATTGACCTTGGTGCACTTTCCTTGACTTAGTTTACTTTTCTAAAACAGACCTGTACACATAAATGTCATCATTTTGTTCTTGTATGCCTTCAAGGGGTTTCCAACTTACGGTAGCCCAAAGGTGAACCTATCACAAGGGTTACTTGGCATGATTTTTGCAGAGGGTTTTGCCTTTGAAACCAAGAGTGCAAGAATGTGACTTGTCCAAGGTCACCCAGAGGGTTTCCATGGCTGAACAGAGCTACAAACCCTGATCTTCAGAGTTGTAGTCCAGCACTCAAAGTACTACACCATGCTGGCTTCCCTTCACTGTTTACTGCAGTGCAACTCTTTCTTTCTTAAAGCTAACTGTTAGGTGACTCTGACATTCCTTGTAAATCTCAGGTAGTCACTGAACAAGACAATGGATTTCTGAGCATCCAAAGAGATCAGGATTAAAGAACCTCTGGTCATCCAGATGTTGAAAAATGTATAGCTTCCATTGTGTCTCACCATTGGTCAGGTCGGTTGGGGTCAATGTACCTGAAGAGCTAGAGGCTCCTCATACTCTTCCGACTCATGCTGCTAAACCAGACTTTTGCTTACCACGTAACATAAAGTGATTAAATGTAACAGTATGTGTATGAAACTGTGAACCCAAGTCATGAGGTCCTTACTTTTTTTATCCTCAGTACAACTTTAACACAAATCCGTCTCTCTCTCACACACACATGAGAGTTCACTATAGCCCTTTCTGCATATGCAATGACATTCTGAACCTCTCTAGTACCTTGGAGGTTGTAGCTGCCCCCCGGCGGTGTCCAGTATAAACAGTGACCAGGTAGCGATACTGAGCAAAGGGGTCATTGTCTTCCAGCACTGTTATCTTCACCTAGAGGAAAACATGGGAGAATCAGAAAAAAAATGACAATAGGGGGAAATATTTGTTTGCATCATTTTCAGGCTTGTTTAGCTAGAACTAGAAAGGGACAGAGAGATAAAAAATATCATATACTTCATTTATGGGTTGTTGTAGGTTTTTTTGGGCTATATGGCCATGTTCTAGAGGCATTCTCTCCTGACGTTTCGCCTGCATCTATGGCAAGCATCCTCAGAGGTAGTGAGGTCTGTTGGAACTAGGAAAATGCGTTTATATATCTGTGGAATGACCAGGATGGGACAAAAAACTCTTGCCTGTTGGAGCTAGGTGTGAATGTTTCAGCTGACCACCTTGATTAGCATTTCATGGCCTGGCAGTTGTTAGGTGTGGCTTGTTAGTGCCTGGGGCAGTCTTTTGTTGAGAAGTGATTAGATGTCCCTGATTGTTTCTTCTCTGTTGTTTTGCTGTTGTAATTTTATAGTTTTTTAAATACTGGTAGCAAGATTTTGTTCATTTTCATGGTTCCCTCCTTTCTGTTGAAATTGCCCACTTGCTTGTGGAATTCAATGGCTTCTCTGTGTAGTCTGGCATGTAGTCTGACAGCAAAACAACAGAGAGAAAACAATCAGGGACATCTAATCACCTCTCAACAAAAGATTGCCCCAGGTACTGCCAGGCCATCAAATGCTAATCAAGGTGGTCAGTTGAAACATTTACACCTAGCTCCTGCAGACAAGAGTCCTTTGTCCCACCCTGGTCATTCCACAGATATATAAACCCATTTTCCTAGTTCCAACATACTTCACTACCTCTGAGGATGCTTGCCATAGATACAAGCAAAACGTCAGGAGAGAATGCCTCTAGAATATGGCCATATAGCCTGAAAAAACCTACAATAACCCAATAATTCCGGACATGAAAGCCTTCGACAACACTTTATTTATATTCCACTCTATCTCCCTGAGGGGATTCAGAGGCGATTACAGAATACATATATGGCAAACATTCAATGCCATTATACACTTAACAAGACAGACAGTATATAGACAGAGGCATTCCCTCTTTTTTCATTTCTGGCATCTGGAGGCTGTGCTTGACTCAGCCAAGGGGAGTTAGGTGCAGTTGTTCCATTTTCCATGCCAAGGAGCCTGTTGTGCATGGAGGCCTTCTTGATCAAATTGCTGGCATGTTTTCCAGGGGCGCTTTTTACCTCCCTGCCGAAGCGGTATCTATTTATCTTCTCACAATGCTATTTTCAAACTGCTAGGTAAGCAGAAGCTAGACTGATAGCGGGAGCTCACCCCGACCCACGGCTTGAACTACCGGCCTTTCGGTCGACAAGAATTTTTGTAGCTGGTGGTTTAACCCGCTGTGCTACCCACGGCCTATATCTCTTTTGGAAGAATTATCTCTTCTGGAAGGATATATATTTCTTGGCTTGGAATTCTTCAGTTCTAAGTTCAGTTCAGTTCTATCCTCCCCACAGGGTAGTAAACACATCTTTGTAGATGGCCGATTCTCTCACACCAGAAGTGACTTGCCTCAATTCACTTGACACGAGAAATAAATAAATAGTTCTAGAACTATACCTCCTGTACACAAGCTTCCAATGTCAATTTTAATAGGAACAACGAGAACAAAATCTGGGACTTTTCCATCAGTCTGGATGTGCAAACCTTTATGATATAATTACTGTTTATGTATGATGTAGTTTTGATTATATGTTTTGATTATCATATGAATGATTATTTGAAATATCTAAAAACAGATTTGTGTCCCAGAATGATCTTTGTCTTTTCTTTCAGACTTGACAATTCATATACAGAAAGATGCCAATAATAACTGTAGATCTCATTCTGACAATTGGCAGCATGAGTTCCTTACAAAGTAAGGAAAGAATACTTTCAAATGGGTTGTTATAGGTTTTTCAAATGCTCATTCTTGAATGGCGAATGTGGTGCAGTGCCATCTTGTGGTTATATTTTGAAACTAAGGTGTGCCACAAATGTAGTTTAAAGTTATGGGTGCATTCAGACTGATTAAAAAGGACCTGAAAGTCCCAGATTTTTGTTCCTGTTCTTTTCAGTTTTATTTTACATATTTTGTTTCTCCCAGAATATTTTCTCTTGGTTTCTAGTATGACCAAATAATTAATTTTATCCTAGGATCAAAATCTGGTACTTTTCAATTAGTCTAGAGCGCCCCAAACCACCAACTCAGCACTCAAATGAAAAATATACAATCTCCCAATAGAATGCTCATTTTCAATTCCTCTTTGTGCCATTTTTAGGGAGGCTTTCATTGAAGTAAACATACACAAGACTGGGCTGAATGAAATGCACTTTATCAAAAATATTTATGTCTACTCATTGCATATCTGAGCTTTCCACATTAGTCACTCTCCACCCTATGGCAAGATAAAAATCCATCCACTGTAGTCTTTACAAACTGAAAGAAAATTCTTGGTACTGAAGAAATGCAGGACTAATTTAGTGTTCTGGTACGGCTGTACCAGGAGCTCCAACTTCTTTTTCTTTCTTTGAGTGTTTGCATGTATTCCAAGGTTCCATGCATTTTGCAATAAGTTGGCTTCCCTGGTTTGCAATTATAGGGCCAATGACCTATCAATCATCATTAGGTTCTTTAGTTCCACCCCCTTTTCTGGGTTTAGGAGGGAAAAAGGGGACCTCTAGTTCACTTCATACAGAAAAGCCTTTTGTACAGGATGTGAATCAGTTCCACCTGTAGAAAGCTTCGTCTTTTACAGCTTTTGCTGGGGGGATCCAGTCCCACAGCTTTATAGCCAGCCTTCACTGGGAATTGAAGACCTTCTTTCCTCTTGGAAATCTACAAAAGGACTCTGTTGTAAGGACCACTCGCGGCAGCCATAACGCAATTTGGACCGGGTGTAGGGGCCACGCCACCAGAGCCTAAGACAGATTGCCCAGGTAGAGGTCAAGGATTTCCCTGATAGTGAAGAAACAGTTCATGAAGATAGTTGCCTGTCCTTGTGGACAAGATTAAGAAAGCCACCAGTTGATTCAAAGCCTTGAAGTATTTGTTTGATTTATTGAAGACCTAAGCACTAATAAAAACTTTGTTAAACTTTCCCAGTTTCTAAAGACTTTGTTTAGGGAAATCCAAAGGGCCTCTAATCCGAGGCACACCCAGCGTCCCTTTGGGCATACAGAACACGTCCTGTCTACAGACCTTTTCACAGGCCCAGCGCGTGACAGCACATTTAGAGTAACACTTACTTTGGCATCATCTTGGATGTCTTTTCTTCTCGCCCAGATCAGAACCAAAAGATATACAAGAAAAATGCAACCCACAGTTGTCACCACAACAGGGTTGTCCACAAAGGTAGCAAATAACTCCACTGTTTTGCTGACATCGATGGTGTTTGGCATCACAAAGAAAGAGCTCCCAAAGAATGTCAAATGGTTACACAGGCACTGGGTGCTATCAGGAGTTGTTTTGGGACCAACCTGCAATCCAACAACAGTAATAATGACAACCTTGAACACATCCAAACTGCATAAAAGTGAAAATTCATTGGAAAGGCATTGCTGCATTGGTATTGAGGCCTGTCCTGCCACTAGGAAAAGACCTGCCTCCTTGGTGGAAGATGCTGAGGGTGGCAATAGCAGCGCTTTGGGTAGGATCTCCCATACCAGATAGGCTTTTGCTGAAGAGCCAACCTTAAATGCCCAACAGCTGACCTTCCTGAGATAGGGGCAGCCACCAAGAAGGGTCTATTCCACATCCCCACTAAATGTGCCTGTAACAGTGGTGGGTCTGAAAGAAGTGCCTCTTCTGAGGATTTCAGAGACTAATTAAGTTAGTCTCTGAGTATAGTCATGGACATATACTCTGTTATATAGCCTGGACTTAAATCTTATAGGCCTTTATAAATGATAATATATCCTTTTTATATCTACACTAGCCGTCCTCTGCGATACTTTGCTGTGGGTCAGTCTGTGTATATGTGTTTTGTGTGTGTATATATGTGTATATGTGTGTGTATATTTCTATATATGTGTTTGTGTATATATATGTGGTTTTGCGCATGCGTTGCAATGTACTTTTATTTGTTGGCTTTTAAAATCTCTTCTGCTATGTTTTTCAGTGTTTTTCTGAGTGATGGTCACTTGTCGGCCTGATAGGTGTATTGTGTCCAAACTTGGTGTCAATTCGTCCAGTGGTTTTTGAGTTATTTTAATCCCACAAACGAACGTTACATTTTTATTTATATAGATTTCCCTAAAAACAAAGGTGGTATACAAATTAAGATATCATTAAGAAGTGCAAAAGGTCGCCATTCAAACAGAATGAAGCTATCAAGTATTGGAAGACAAACTAAGGAGGGGCCACATAGTTAATCTTGCACTCCTTTATGCTAATCTTTAAATACAGTAATTAAATGATGCAATACCATCACAGGTATTGTGATAAGATGCAACCAGCAGTCCAACTCTACATGAAAAAAATTGCATCTGGGAGGGAAAGGTCTGCAACCAGTCCTTATTTTTATAGAGCAACACACCCTGTCCCATATTGGCATCATTCTTTGGTTTCTCTCTACTCACATAGCATCCATGGTTGCTCCACTTCCCTTGGTGTTCATCCCAAAATACACACTGGGATACAAAGCAAGTGACTGAAATGTTTACATTGTTGGCAGCAATAGCATCTAATTCTGTCTCTGGTCTTACTAAGAAATAGTAAATTCCTTCTCCAAAGTTAAGGTCTTCTGGGTGAAGGATCCAGGAATATATCTCATCTGGAAGAGATAAGGTATAGATAAACCACCATAAGGTTTGTGTGGGGGGTTATATAATGATAATAGAACAATGATGAGTTCCCGTGCTGCTAGGCTTGCCAATAAGGATCATCCCAGTTCCTGAGGTTCCCAGGCCAAACCCTGAGAGCTACAGATGCCTTGTTCAAGTTCAAGTTCACTTTATTACAGTGAGTGACTAATTTGAGAGATGGCCCTGTGTATTGGCACCAAACACAGTTGGTCACAGTTTGTCATTCAAACACACACCAAGAATATATTTTCCCATTCGAAAATTGAAGCAAACGGTTTCTCTACAAGCTGAGCTGGAGATTTTACACAGCTCTTTCCTGCTGCCCAGTGGTGAGACCAAAATGAGAGAGGTTGCACCCCTTTCTCCTGCCTCGTGGAAATTATTTCTCGGGGTCTCAAATCCATATGAAATGGAGGTAGAGTCTCCAGTAGCCAAATTCCAACCACCATGGATTATATCCATACACCTGAGTGATCACTCACTGGTACAAAAATAGGACTACCAACTTTGAGTCATTCCTATTATTTTAACAAAGCTGTGCTAAGGATATAGACATGATCATACTGGAGATCAGAAAAGTTTGGCCAGTGCTTCATACAACATCTCCAGATATTTAAAGATGGTGATCATATCACCTCTCAGTCTCTTTTCCTAGATAAATATATGCAACTATCTAAGTTGTTCCTCACAAGGCTTGGTTTTCACACTTCTGATCATTTTAGTCAAAATAGGAAATGTCTGTCTCTTCAGAGGTGATATTGTACTGCTATCTCCATCAGCCCTAACTCTAAGAGTAAAGTAGGAGGGATGATAAGACTGGAAGTTTAATAACAGCTGCTGGGGTGCCATAGCACTATAGTGCACACCCCAGGTCACAGCTGACAGACCATTTGGAAAGACTATTTGGAAAGTTCCTAAGTATAAGAAGAACTACAAGATCATTTGGAAAGTTCCTAAGTGCAAGGATAGACAACTTGCCCCCAGATATTTTTTTGGCCTGCAACTCTCAGGAACTCCAGCCAAATGCTCAGTAATAAGAACTATGGAAGCTCTAGCTCAAAACACCTCAAGGGCACCAAGTTGCTAGCACCAACTTGCATGGTTTTTTTAGCTATCTGGTGAATAAGCCACCAACACTGAGCCCATTCATTTTACCTGTAGAGTCTCTGTTGTGAGGAAGGCGTGTCATCAGTTCATGGTCTGTCTCATTGGGATGATAGCCATATCCCAAGTATAGAATAAGTGGAATGGGTTGGTCCAGCTCCAAATGGATCACCAGAGATACATTTGATGAAGTCACATTAACCTGGAGAGCACTGAAATCTTGCAGACTCAACATGCTTTTGTGGTCTTGTATTGTTGAACTCCTTGGCAGAATTATCTGTGTTTAAAGTTCACAATTTAGCTTGGGAAATGCATCAAAACTTCAAGGACCTTTACATTTCATGATCTGAGACAACACTGCAATTGATTTCCAGCCCTCTTGTCTCTACCACTGGGAAGATGAACAATGGAAGGGGAGAACTGGGGATGAGCTTTGTGAAAGGGCTTTTTAATATCCTTTGCAGCCTATATAGGAACCCTTAGCATGCCAACCAAATTCGATATGGTTGTTGAGACAGTTTTAACTAGTGGATTTTAACATCAAGATAAGTGATTTTAATGCTTTTGTATGTGTATGGTCTAGTATGTTTTGGCATTGAATGTTTGCCGTTTATATGTTGTGCTCCGCCCTGAGTCCCCTTCGGGTTTAGAAGGGCGGAATATAAATGCTTTAAATAAATAAATAAAAAATATTTTTGGCCAAATGGCTGGAGCTTCCAACTGTTAGGAAGCAAGCTTGTGATTAACATCCAAACAATGTTTAAGGAGTTGAGGATGTAGACAAGTTCAGGAAGAAGTGTTGTTTTGCCTGAAACTGAAATGTTAAAATGTATAGAATCGTGTTGGGGAAACCATGATCCATGACTCAAATCCCATTACATGTAATGGCATAGGGAAATGGCAAAATTTATTTATTTATTTACTATATTTCTCAGCCCACGGGCGACTCAAAATCAAGGTTTGCTTTTAGAATTTAAAAAGTTGATGGTTGAATCAATGGATACATAATGTGTGAATAATAAGGAGGGCCGACTGTAATGAATTATTGCTGTTTCTGTTTTATAGAACTGTGTATGGCTATATTTAAGAACTGATAAATATAACTGATCAGGTTTTCCCATGGAATGCAATGATCAACACAGCCACCTTTCCTGAATAGTGGTCACCTTGATGCTCAAGAACTAAATCCAGATGGGGATCCTGATGATAAAAGATCAATTTGACCAAGATTTGGAACTGAAGGGTCAACCTGAATGGGTTTCTGTCATAAGGGGACACAGCTGAAATTTAAATGCAAATCTCTTTTCCAATTAAGTTTGTGGCCCACCTTTCTTCCATGTTACTGAAGGATATACTGTATTTATCAGGCTCCTAGGGAGGCAGGTCAGAGCTTGGAAAAGTTACCTTTTTGGATCACAGTTTCCAAAATCACACAACCATCGCAGACATAATGTCTTGGGAATACTGGAAGTTGAAGTTGTAGTCCAAAATGTCTAAAGTATGACAGATCTGTAAAACAGAAGCATGCTGGGAAAATTACCTCAATATCTTCCATAAGATTGCGAACGGGAATCACCATTCCATCAAGGCTAGTGAGAGTCAGGCCTCCGACAGCACTGTGGATCTCAAAGCTGTCGCTTGCGGAAAAGGGATTTACAGAGAAGCTCACCATCTACAAGAAAGGATTGTCAGTGTTATTCCTTCAGAGCCAAGAATCCCATCCCACCAGACCCTTGTTTGTAGTCAGGGAGGAACAAACCTAACATTCTGACCACCTTGAGACATTTCTGTATAACTGACAATGCTTTTGGTTGAATTTGAAATTCTGAAGGCCAAGAGTCAATATGACACAATCCATATTGGTCTTCTCCAACCCAGTGCCTTCCAACGTGTGGGGCTATATTCTCCATCACCCCAGGCAACAAGGCCCATGCATCGGAAGACCACCATCTTGGCCCAACAGATATTTAAACGTCAACTCTCAGAAATCCTCAGAAAGTATTTTGGGAATTGCGGTTTGCAACATCTGGAAGACCAACCTTTCCTATGTGCTGTTATATTAAATGGGCTACTGTAAATTGTGCGAGAGCTGGGGCACTATTTTTGTTATATATATTTTTTAAGCAATAAAAATTTAACATAAAAAAAGAAAATAAATTCTCCAGAAACATCAAATCATAGTAAAAAATGATGCACTTGCCCTGATGTCCACTGTTTCCTCACTGTCTTCCAAGATACTGAGGGAAGAAGCAGAGGGCAGAGAGAAGCTAGCCGAGCTGGAATTGGAGATGCTAATGGATGTGCCATCTACATTGTCCGTCTGCAACCTTTCCAGAGAAGAGTCAGGAATGGGGGGAAATAAGATGAGGCAAGGACAGATGAAAGTGGAGAAGACAATTCATTTTGGAAACAGAGCTATGTCTTCCATTCAAAATAAATAATCTGTGTTGACTCATCTGTAGAATTGTGGAAATGGGCATTTTTTTCTTCTCTCATTTTATTTAGATTCATTCAAAGCTATCCATGCAGCTTAACATCTGATCTGGATTTTAATTCTAGTTATCTGCACAGACAGTGCTCAGATTCTTGATCCTTGGGACTCAACAGTAAGAACTGATGGAAAAAGTACAAGCACCGCGTGGTACATCTACATCAGTGATTCCCAACCTTTTTTTGACCAGGGACCACTTTGACCAGGGACAACTTGACCATGGACCATTTTGAACAGATACCACTTTTACCAAGCACAACTTGACCAGGGACCACTTTGATCTACCACTTTTACCAGGCACCACTTGACCAGGGACCACTTTGATCAGGGACAACTTGATCGGGGACCACTTTGACCAGATAACACTTTTACCAGGCACCACTTGACCAGGGACCACTTTGATCAGGGACAACTTGATCGGGGACCACTTTGACCAGATATTTATTTATTTATTTATTTGCTTCACTTTTATACCGCATATCTCAGCCTTTGACAGGCGACTCAATGCGGTTTACAGTGCAGTTAAAAACACAGTAGTACAAAAACCGGGACGACAACGTCGCTCCACAGACAATTAACATCAGACAGACAAACCACAAACAACATATATAACGCCTCCGTTAAAGTCAGATCCATTCTCATAGTCATTGTGCCGTTCCTATGTTCAGTTACCGTCTTCCTTAGTTAGTTGCATTACTTAGCCAAACGCTTGCTCGTAAAGCCAGGTCTTAACCATTCTCCGAAACGCCAGCAACGAGGGTGCCTGTCTGATGTCTGCTGGCAAAGCATTCCATAGCCGAGGGGCCACCACTGAGAAGGCCCTGTCTCTCGTCCCCGCCAGGCGCACCTGTGACGCAGGCGGGATCGAGAGCAGGGCCTCCCCAGACGATCTTAATGTTCTAGTCGGTTCGTAGGCGGAAATGCGTTCGGAGAGGTAAGCGGGGCCAGAACCGTTTAGGGCTTTATAGGCTAAAGCCAGCACCTTGAATTGAGCTCGGTAGCGGATTGGCAGCCAGTGGAGCTGGCTCAACAGGGGAGTGGTGTGCTCCCTGAGTGCCGCCCCTGTTAGCAACCTGGCTGCCGAGCGCTGGACCATCTGAAGCTTCCGGGCTGTCTTCAAGGGCAACCCCACGTAGAGCGCGTTGCAGTAGTCAATCCGGGATGTGACCAGAGCGTGGACCACCGTGGCCAAGTCCGACTTCCCAAGGTACGGGCGCAGCTGGCGCACAAGTTTGAGTTGTGCAAATGCTCCCCTGGACACCGCCGAAACCTGGGGTTCCAAGCTTAGCGAGGAGTCCAGGATCACACCCAAGCTGCGAACCTGTGTCCTTCAGGGGAGTGTAACCCCATCCAACACAGGTTGTAACCCTATGCCCTGTTCGTCCTTACGACTGACCAGGAGTGCCTCTGTCTTGTCTGGATTCAGTTTCAATTTGTTCACCCTCATCCAGTCCGACACAGCAGCCAAGCACCGGTTCAGGACCTGGACAGCCTCCTTAGTAGTAGGTGGAAAGGAGTGACAGAGCTGGACGTCATCTGCGTACAGATAACACCGCACCCCGAAACTCCGGATGATCTCTCCCAACGGCTTCATGTAGATGTTAAATAACATGGGGGACAATATTGAGCCCTGCGGGACCCCACAAGACAATGGTTGTGAGGTAGAGCAGTTGTCCCCCAGCAACACCTTCTGAGTACGATCCTCTAGGAAGGACCTGAGCCACTGCAGAGCAGTGCCACCAAGGCCCATTCCCGCGAGGCGTCTCAGAAGGATACCGTGGTCGACGGTATCGAAAGCCGCTGAGAGGTCCAGCAGAACTAACAGGGACACACTCCCCCTGTCTAGCTCCCTGCGCAGATCATCCACTAAGGCGACCAAGGCTGTCTCGGTACCATGTCCCGGCCTGAAACCAGACTGTGACGGATCTAGATAATCAGTGTCTACCAAGAATACCTGGAGTTGTGAGGCCACCACACGTTCCAGGACTTTGCCCAAAAAGGGGAGATTGGAAACAGGCCGATAGTTGACGAATTGAGTGGGATCCAGTGATGGTTTTTTCAACAGCGGTTTTATCACAGCTTGTTTTAAGCTGGCTGGAATTTTGCCTTCCCGAAGGGAGGCATTAACCACCACCTTCACCCACTCGGCCAATCCCCCTCTGACCTCCTTTAGAAGCCAGGATGGGCAGGGGTCTAGGATGCATGTGGTTGCCCTCATTCCTCCAAGTATCTTGTCCACATCCTCAGGTTTCACCAATTGAAATGAATCCAATAAAATCGGATAAGCAGATGTTCGTGTTACATCCTCTGAGACTGCCGTTAACATGGTGTCCAGGTCAGAACGGATCAAAGCGACTTTGTCCGCAAAGAACCGAGCAAATGCTTCACAGCGGGCCGTCGAGTTGTCAGGGTTCCCATCCGGAATGGTGGGATTTAATAGACCTCTGACAACTCGAAACAGCTCCGCCGGACGGTTCTTTGCGGACGCAATATTGGCCGCAAAGAAGGATTTCTTTGCCGCCTTTATTGCCACGGCATATGCCCTTAATAGGGCAACAATACCGTGTTCGATTTGACTCGCTCGGGTCCGAACGCCACACACTCTCTAGTCTCCTCTTCCTTCGCTTCATTGCTGCCAGCTCCTCAGTAAACCAAGGAGCTGGTTTAGCTCGGCTACTTGAGAGGGGACGTTCTGGAGCAATCGTGTCTATTGCTCTGGTCATCTCCCTATTCCAGTGAGACACCAGGGCATCAACAGGATCACCAACCAAGGAAGCGGGAAAATCCCCAAGAGCCGTCAGGAATCCATTCGGATCCATAAGCCTCCTGGGGCGGACCAACTTAATGGGTCCCCCACCTCTGCAGAGGTTAGGAGGTGCAGTAAGTCTAAAGCTGACCAGATAGTGGTCGGTCCATGGCAACGGAGAGATGGATAACTCCTCAACACCGCCACTCTGCTCCCATCCCTGACAGAAAACCAGGTCCAGTGTGTGTCCAGCACTGTGAGTGGGGCCAGATATCTGCTGGGACAGCCCCATGGTTGCCATGGAAGACATGAAGTCCTGAGCCGCTCCTACTAGGGTAGTCTCAGCGTGTACATTGAAGTCCCCCAGCACCAGAAGCCGTTGGGACTCCAATGACAGGCTCGAGACCACCCCTGCAAGCTCAGGTAGGGAGACCGTAGTGCAGCGAGGTGGGCGGTACACTTTTACCAGCCACCACTTGACCAGGGACCACTTTGACCAGATACAACTTTTACCAGGCACCACTTGACCAGGGACCACTTTGATCAGGGACAACTTGATCGGGGACCACTTTGACCAGATACAACTTTTACCAGGCACCACTTGACCAGGGACCACTTTAAGCAGGTACTACTTTGACCAGGGACCACTTTGAGCAGGGACCACTCTCAAACATTAATACCAAAAGCGTTGTTGTTGTTGCTGTTCATTCGTCCAGTCGTCTCCGACTCTTCGTGACCTCATGGACCAGCCCACGCCAGAGCTCCCTGTCGGCCGTCACCACCCCCAGCTCCTTCAAGGTCAGTCCAAAAGCGTTACAATTCAGTTTTGGTCAACTTTACGTTTGGTTTGGTTATTTGGGGTGCTGATTCAGAAAATTGCATTGGATAGACCACATCAGCTCTAGTTTCTGATACACATGCCATCCAGTAGTCGCCATCTGTTGCCCACAGAAAACCATATTTAATAAGCCTTGGTACTATAAGAGGGTTTCGAGAGACCAGTCGCTCTCATTGCAACGGTGTAGTAATGGTGAGGCCACTGACCATATTTTAGTTCTTGGGGACCACTGGTGGTCCACAGACCATGGGCTGGGAGCCACTGATCTACATATTGGATCTAAGGCTAATGTGACACATCATCTCACATAAGATGACATCACATATGACCCTCATCTCATGTGTAGTATAATTCTGACCCTTCTAGCTCATTAATAATGAAGAGTATCTCCCCGAAAAAAATCCAAAGCATGTCTTGTTCCTGCTTTGCTGCCAGGTAAATAGGAAATTTGAATGCTAGTTTCTTAACTTTTTTTCTCACAGAAGTAAACAAAAAGGATTGAAAAAGAAGTAAAGAGTGTTTACCTGTTGATATACATCACTGCAGATGGAGCTGTGAGCACTGTAGGTTCATCATCTGGTAGCTTCCCAATCAGGAGAGCACTTTGGAGGTTTTCAACAGCATTGAGAAGTTGCTGTGGCACCAGTCTCTATTGTAAGAGAAGCAAACCACATTCTTTGATATTCATTGATAGAAGAATTCAGTGACTTGTTGTATTTTAGCTTTACTTGGAACCGAGGAATATCAATCCAAGCCTTTCTCTTGAAGAAGACACGTTCAGATTCAAAGAAAAGAGCTTGTCGAAATCAAGGACAATTCAGCATATTAGTCCCTACTGTGTTGTAACCCAATCAACCACAGATCTGAATCTTGTGGTTTCTTTGAGGACAATTCCTCTGTTGTGTCAGAGGAATAGCCCATGTATTTTCTTGGTTTAATTCTTTGGCTTTCTGGTGGAGAGATAAATTAGAATGCCAGGTTTGGAGGTCACAAACTATGGGCAGAAGGTCTGTGGTTTGTTGTGTTGCTCTAACTAAGAAGAAGGACAAGGACGAGGAGGCAAACTTGATTAATGTATTCTACCAGAAGCTTTTAAAATCAAGAATTTGGTTCATCAGTAGTTCTTATGTATATAAACTCATGCTATATTAGTCTTCTATAAGCTGTGGGCCTTTGGAATTTGAAAATAAAAAGTCATCACCTGTGACGTCTCTGGGGCAGAAGCATCCTCAGTCCCATTCTGACCTGAAGCCTCAAGAACGTTGCTCACAGCTGCAAAGAGGTAGCTGGCTGCCTCCTTGCGCTGTAAATCATCTTGACCATCTTCACTATTCACTATCAGCAAAGACTGACTGACACTTTTCAGGGTATGGCCGGCTTCCACCTGGACAGGGAAGAAAAGTCTGTGAACAGACATACTTTCACCTGCTCTCTCTCTCAAAGGACAAGAAATTAAATGGCAGTGCTTTCGGAGGTCTCATCTTCCAGGATCAAGTTTTCATTGCAAGGTTGTGACAATGCAGCACCAAGCGGGGATTTCCATTTCAATGACATAGTGAATCTAGAAGAAGATTCACTATTAGAAGAAGATATGTAAAATCTTGAATGTGAGCTACAGATAGCACTCATTAGAAATCCAATGTTAATCTTTTGTCATACGCATTTCAGACAAACATGTATTGGTTGGTGCAAGGACAGAACATGGAAAGCTACATTTTGGAAAATAGATTTATTATTGTGTTGTAAATGGCCAGAATATCTGAGTTGCTGTGAGTTTTCCAGGCTGCATGGCCATGTTCCAGAAGCCTTCTCTCCTGATGTTTTGCCCACATCTATGGCAGGCATCCTTGGAAGGTTGTGAGGTCTGTCGGAAACTGGGCAAGTGATGTTTATAATATTTATTCTTCTTAAGCTTCCTGTATTACAGGAAACATTGCTTCTTGGCCTTTTGGCTAAGATCAAATATATTACTTTTTGGGGAAAAAAATCTAACTTAAGCTTTTGATGGGGAGATATTGGAAAAATAGATATTTATTTATATATAAATTGTATGGACTTTACCAACACTGAAATGTAAGAAAAATCAGGTTCTCTCTATGTTAGAAAGCTGCAGGACAGAGAGAATGCAGAAGGAGATCTGTATTAAAAGGGGGAGGAGAAAGGGGACCTGTTATCTATACATTCCAGAGAGACTGGTACAACATAGCCCAGCGTCTTTCTTCTAAGTAAGGAGCTTATCCCCCTCCCTCCTGACAGGTCAAGGTAGGCCCCTTGATTGATGAATGTAAGCTATATGCTGCTCTCAGAAAAAATATAGAGACATGCTTCTTGCATGCTGGAAGATAGAATTTGATATTTCTATGATGCTAAAGTGATGAAGTGAATGATGTCAATGTATGTAGAGGCATGTTTCTTTGTTTGCCTGCATTTGGAGAGGTATAAAAGGGACAGTCAACGCCTTTATACTCACTCTGGTTGCTTTTGGATACAGCTCCACTCCAGGGTCCCAGCTGGAAATAAAGCTGTACTTTTCTTTCTTTTCTTTTCTTTCTCCGGAAAGGATCTCTCTTGATATTATCTCTCCTATCCTGCTGCAACACTTTCACTTGCAAAAACTTAGGCTAAATATTTCTTCTTCATTAGCTATGGAATAGTTCTTATGAGTTTTACACTTTGCCCAAAGTCCATCCTGGGGGCCAAACGCAGCCCCTGTTCAAATTTCCTGGAGGCCTTACCAAAAAGGCTGTCCTTTGCTGTGACTCTTCCCTTGTGAAGAAAAGGGGAGAGCTAGGCAGCAACTATAAGCTACCCCCCCCCCCCACCACAATCAAAGCCCTCTTGACAGATGGCCATGGGGCCTCTGCTGAAAAACTTGCAGAGGAGATTCCACCAGATTCTAGGCAGCATATGCTACTATCTGAATCAACCTGACACAACAACAACCATCCTAATTAACTTGACTCTCTCATCAGCCAAAAACAGGGCCATATTTCCCATTGAAAGACTGGTACATTTATGTTGGTTAAAATTGTTCTTCATTTTATATATTTTATTGCTCTTTCAAATTTTATTTTTGCACTACAAATGAAACATATGCAGAGTGCATAGGAATGCATTCATTTTTCCCCAACTATAGCCTGTCCACCCCCACCCCCCATAGGCTGAGGGACTGTGAACTGGTCGATGGCTTTAAATGTTTGGACACTCCTGTATTACATTCTTATTTTCTTCAATTCTGTCTGTTATTTCCACTTCCAAGTTTCCATTTAGTCCTTACTACACAATGGAGTCAATCTAAGGGCCTTCCAGACAGGATTTGATCCCAGGTTTTTTGTTTATTCCAGATTATCTGGCAGTGTGGACTTGTATAATCCAGTTTAAAGCAGAAAACCTGGGATCAGATTTTGGGATATAGGGCCTGTTTGGAAGGGACCAATTTTCATAATCATCACTGCATCCCTTGCTGTGCTACATGGATTAAGGTTAGAGGAACTTCATCCCACCTAGCACTCACCTGTGCCAAGGAAGATAGCTCTTCACTCCTGTATGTGACTGCTTTCAGCACTTCAGACATCTTCAGTGCTGTCTGCATTGATGTTACATTGACAGTGGAGAGAGTGGTCAGCATGAGCTCTCTCAACTAGGAAAGGCAAGAGAGAATGTTAGAGAAATTTCAAAGTGTTGGAAGGGATTTAGAGGTCAACTACTTCCTGACCAGTGCAGGAGACTGCAGTTTGACCTCTCTTCTGTGGAGCAGTCTGTCCTACCATCCAATATATCTCTTGGGTCAACCCAATACTGTTACATAGAATGGGATTCCACATATAGAAGCTTACTAGACCATCAGTTCTACAGTGGTAATGGAATACCATTTGTCCATTTTATTATTTATTTAATTTATTTATATTCCACTTTTCTCCCAAATGCAACTCAAAATAGCTTACAATACAAATAAAAAAACAAAGCAATGTGAAATATTGACCTCCTTCCTTGTGTCTGTCTGCAGGGATGTATTAACACTCTCTTCCTTCATCTTGTGATTAAGAACAGAGGATACTGATTTGTACAGCTGGAACAGGGACATACTGTTGTTCTCTCCTTTTAGGATGGTGTTTGATTTTTCCAAAATAATAGTCTGCAGCGTCTGGTTTCTATCACTTATATCTTCAGGCCAAACCTCATAAAACAAGAGGAAAGAATGTTCTGATCACAGGGCATCCAGAATGTTTCCCTCAATTATCACCAAGGGCATTCTTAAAAGTGCCAATATTTTGTTCCCATCCTCAAGTGGGTTTCTTTTTAATTCTGAGACAGATCAGAACAGTAACACACATTCTGTCTCTTTCTCTTTTAATTTTTTTTGTTACAGTGGGTGGGTGAAATGACACTTTTGCATCACAGTACTATTCTAAAAACTTTTTTTAATAGGAGAAGAAAATTGGCCCTTCGAACTACAGGCAATCCCGAGTTACAAACATCCAACTTACAAATTACTCATAGTTATGAATGGGGCTGAGTTAACAAGAAGTGAGAGAAATCTACCCCTTGGAACGGAAATTTACTCCTGAATCAGTTACAATGGGAAAAAGGTGTCTTCACTAAAGCTTTATCACCAGTCCTTATCTCCAAATATTTCAAAATCCAATTATCACAGAAAGCGAGGTGAAATCTTCTGAACATGGGCACAGCCAACAAAACAAGCTCCTCAAGGATGTTAAGTCTTCCTTGTGCTATCCAAAACACACACACACACACACACACACACACACTAGCTGTCCCCTGCCACGCATTGCTGTGGCCTAGTCTAGTGATCTGGAAAATAAAGTAATGAGAAAGTGTTGGTTTCTAATATATGTAATTTCTTTATGCTTGTGGGTAAACAGTATTTCTTGCTGTTTCTTTGCCAGTGTTGATGTGGAGAGTGTCTGGTTTACCTACTCTGGAACATGCAACATATTATTGTCCTCCTTTAGGGGTCCCTTTCAAATCTGTGATACTATATCTGCGTATGTGTGAATCATATATATCTATAACTGTGGCTGGATGGCACTTTGTCAGGAGGGCTTTGATTATGTTTTTTTGCCCTGGTGAAGGGGGTTGGACTGGATGGCCTTAAGTATTCATGGGGGTTTTGTGTGGGAAGTTTGCCATTGTTGGGGCTCCGAATGTTCTTTGATTGTAGGTGAACTATAAATCCCTGTAACTACAGCTTCCAAATGTCAAGGTCTATTTTCCCCAAACTCCATCTGTGTTCATATTTGGGCATTTGGAATGTTCGTGCCAAGTTTGGTCCAGATCCGTCATTGTTTGGGTCCATAGTGCTGCCTGGATGAACTACAACTCCCAGACTCAAGGTCAATGCCTGCCAAACCATTCTAGTTTTCTGGGTTGCTGTAGTTTTTTTCCGGCTATATGGCCATGTTCTAGAGGCATTCTCTCCTGATGTTTCGCCTGCATCTATGGCAAGCATCCTCAGAGGTTGTGAGGTCTAGTTTTCTGTTGGTCATGGGAGTCCTGTGTGCCAAGTTTGGTTTCATTCCATCATTGGTGGAGTTCAGAATGGTCTTTGATTGTAGGTGAACTATAAATCCCAGCAACTACAACTCCCAAGCAACAAAATTAATATTTTTGAGTGATGGTCACTTGTTGGCCTGATAGGTGTATTGTGTTCAAATTTGGTGTCAATTTGGTGGTTTTTGAATTATGTTAATCCCACAAATGAACATTACATTTTTATTTATATAGATAATATATGGATGGCTGGGTTACACTTTAAAAATGTCCCTGTTCAGACTTACATACAAATTCAACAAGAACAAACTACAGAAACCATATTGTTCGTAAGCCTGTATAGCAAATTACATTCCAATTTCTAGGGAGGGGGGATACCTTGGAAAAATCTATGAATCACCATGAACAGCCTATTGCATTCGACATCTGGAAAAAACTATGACTACCGCACCACACAAGAGTCCAGGAATATAAGCAAACAGATTATTGTAAAAATAATTAAAAAGTATATACAAATCAGGAATAAGAAAGGAAGATATATAATCCAAAAAGGTTTAGCAACAGCTGATAACCAAGCAGTAATCCAAATGTCTCATAAATTTCAAGAAATGACAAAGTCCAGGAAGAGCCAGAAATCACAGATATAGCTTAAGTCCACAATCCAGAAGGCATAACTAGTAAACCTTGAACAGGAGTACATGAACAGGACACAAAAAACTTCCAGGAGATAATAAATCCAAAACCAAAGCTTGACTTGAACCAGGGACAAGAGAACTCAGGCTTAGCTTCTCACTCTAATGCAGCATTGCCCGAACTGACCTTAAGGTAAACAACTTGCTGTCTAATACACACCCATGAAATCATTCAATTTCCCGTGAATTTCCTTCATAACTTTCCCATATAATCTCTCTGAATGAAGCAATCTATTTTTGGCTCTGATATGAAAATGAAGACTTTTGTTGATCTCCGTAGCTACAGGTGGTTTCTCGTGGGAACCTTCCTTATCACTCAGCTCTTCACTTGATTCTTTATCTGCTGTTGCTACTTCTGATTCCCCTGAACGCCCTTGAGGCGTTGCACTATCCGAGCCACAGAGAGAACCATAATTTCCCAGACTTGAATTTTTCAGACTTGAGAGCCCATCACTTTATGCCTCAGGAAAGCTCACAATTCTCTCTAAATCATCAGTTAATACAGCCTCCTAAAAGAAAGAAGAGAGTAAACACAGAGGCAATAACAACCCACAAAACTCAGGGAGCCATACTGTGAAAACTCACACTCTTTTAGAACAATCTGAAAGAGCCTGAAGTATGACTAAATACAAAGTGAGTTTAACTTTGCAGAGTGTTCTAAAGAGGTCTGAGAAGTGTTTCCTCCACCTTTCCCAGATTGCAAAGCTTAACAAAAAAAAGCTGGCAAAACCATGTCTAACTTACCCTGACAGTGAAATTTGTACGAAGTGTGTCACCATAACTATTGGTTACAGAAACATGGATGCGTAAAAGGAAGTCATTGTCCTTTTCTCCAAGTGGGAGGTAAACTGAAGGGAGAACAGGATCGTGTCCACAGTGTAGAACAGAATCTGGAAGGAGCAAATGGGACAAAGAATGAACTTATTGGCAGTGGAAAACATATCTTTTCACATCAAAGAAATAAACAAACACAAAACAACCCAAATTATGTAGTAGTTCTTCAGTCCTTGTTGTGTTTGTATTAATCACAGAGAAGGAAATGTACAGCCAGGATTTATACAGAGAGCTCCTCCAAAGAAAAAAAAATATTGTTAAGTCCCAAGTTTGTTCCTCTACAACCCTTAAAAAAAGATTCATATGATGTATCTCTGAGCCTGAATAATTGTTTGGGACTCCTAACATTGCTAAAGTAATTTGTTTATCTGAAATCCACAATGTCCAGCCAAAGCATACTGTACAAAGCATACATTATGCAGGAGGACTTAGCAATTCCTAGAGAAGTGTGCTCTCCAATGCCTCCAGTGCGATTCTACAGTCAACTTCCAAAGGAACTTCCAGCACAAAGTCTCTGATGGTCTCAGGTTTTGTTCCTATATATACATCCCCAATGCCAAAGTATTATTGACTGAGCTCCCTCATCTCTTTTAAAACCCTATACCAGATATATCCTACCTTGTTCATGCCCAGCATTTATTTTTTAGATTTTTAAACTAGCACATTTGGCCTGGCCATAGGTTTTTAATCCTTGTGTGTTACTGTTTATTGGTTATTGTTTATATATGATTTATATTAATTGTATTGTATTTATTGTTTATTTGTTTATTGCTTTTGTTTTTATTGATGTACATTGTAATCTGTCTGAGTCCCCTACGGTGTAAGATGGTGGCGGGGTATAAATAAAGTTTTATTATTATAATATTATTATCAGTGAACATTAAGATTACTACTGACCGAAAGGTCATGAGTTTGAACCCAGCCCGGGTCAGAGTTAGTGTCCGACCAATTTGTGTAGCTTGCTGTTGACCTTTGCAGCCCGAAAGACAATTGCATCTATCAAGTAGGAAATTTAGGTACTGCCTACGTGGGAGGCTAATTTAACTAATTTACAATTCCATAAAAATCTCCAGCAAGCCTGCAAAGAATGAGGAAGTACTTCATCAGTGTCACAAAATGGATGGTGAAGCAACAGCTCCCCTGGTGGCCAGAATACCCTCATGAAAAGTTGGAATGTTAAATTGCATCTGCGTCTGTCTATATATGTTGTGTGCCTATGGCATTGAATGTTTGCCATGTATATGTACATTGTAATCCGCCCTGCGATGTGAGAAGGGCAGAATATAAATACTGTAAATAAAATAAAATACTAAGGGACTTTTCTTTCCCACTGCACAGGTTATCTTAAATTAACCCACTATTTCCCAAGATGAAACATACTTCTCCTTGGCTACCTGTTAGTGTTATATTGAAACTACCCAAGATGATGACACTTAAGAAAAAAATATTTTTCAGAAGGCTGAAAGAGTGTGACATGCAATTTCAGCCAGTTGAGAGTGCCATGGCCAAGTGAAGGTTCAAATCCTGGTTTCCAGAGTCGTAGTCCAGTACTTCAACCATGACACCAGGCTGGCTCTCTGTACAGATAGCAGATAATGTGGCTCTTACTTGGCTCCAGATAGAAGCAATATGTGAGTGAGGAGCTATCAGATGGAAGACACTGATCCTCCAGGCAGGAAGTGACACAGGAGATGGAAAAACTTGTGAGAACTGATCCTTGCTCAGGGGATATCGTGCAGACTGGGGCTGCTGGAGGAGGCACCGTGCTGACAATGAAGATTTCTTCGCCATACTTGTGATCATTCACGGCTGGAACGTTTAGAAACAAAACAGGTCATGAGTTAATTTGAAACAGCTTGTGTCACATATAGATTTGCACTTAAAAGAGCATTTGCTTTCTAAATATTCAACACATTTTCTAAAGAACAGCTTGCCTAGTTTCTAATAGACCTCAAAACCTCTGGGGATGCCTGCCATAGATGTGGGCGAAACGTCAGGAGAGAATGCTTATGGAACATGGCCAGACAGCACGGAAAACTCATAGCAACACACTGGTGTAATTTTAGACTACACAATCTGTGAACAGGATTCAGTTTTTGTGTGTGGTAGGAGTGCTCTTCCAGCAGTCGCCAGCCAATCCCTCTCCAATGCCAGAAATACAGCTTAATGGTGTAACATTAGAAAATGTTGACCATTTCCGCTACCTTGGCTGCCACCTCTCCACAAAAGTCAACATTGACACTGAAATACAACACCGCCTGAGCTCTGCAAGTGCAGCATTTTTCCCAATGAAGCAGAGAGTGTTTGAGGACCAGGACATCCGTAGGGATGCCAAGGTGCTTGTTTATAAAGCTATTGTCCTCTCAGCCCTGCTATACGCCTGTGAGACGTGGACTATCTACAGATGTCACATGCAACTCCTAGAATGATTCCATCAGCGTTGCCACCGAAAAATCCTGCAAATTTCTTGGGTGTTGTGACTCAGCTGGAATCACAGGGTGATGGTATCAATGATTCTGATGGGGATGATCAGATGGGAAACAAGGATGTCCCTGTGTTAGACGAGGAAGACCAGGATCGGGGGCAGAAGTTCAGTTGTTTCCCACAGCAAGGGTTGATGCTGGGGAAAGTGAAACTACTGAGAGCGAGAGCCAGGTGCCTGATGAAGGAAGGGAGGATGTAGAAGGGGAGGATAGTTCTCAGCCAGCTAACAAGGGATTTGACCTCGATGGAGCCGGTGATTTAGATAGGGCTGATCGCTTGGAATTGAAAGTGTGAAGGAGTGTCAGGATCGCCGGGAGGTGAGAGAGAGGCCTGAGGCCATAGGAACGCCTTTATGCTGGCCCAAGAGCATTGAACAGACTGTTTGAATGTGCCTCAGTGTCAGAGCAACTTCACGCTGTAACCAAGAGACTTTGGGGTTTGTATTGCAGCCTTTCATGTTCCTGTTTTAGGACTTTGTCATGCACTTTAGGGACTTTGTCTTGCCTGTGTCTTCATGGATCTTGTTTGCCTATGTTACCTTGGATTGATCTTTTGAAATATACTTTTGCTTTTTGAACTTTTTATCTTTTATTTTTTAAAAAACTATAAAGACAACTGCTGGTGTGTTCTTTGGTGTCTTAAGCAAGGTGGTACTACGCTGAGGTGCGACATTGGGAAGACAAGTGGACAAATGTCAGCATGCTGGAAAAAGCAAATAGCCGAGGGGCCCCCATAGAGGTCGTGGTGGGGAGGAGGAGATGCGGTAAAAGGAGACCTCAAATTCGGCTTAATTCGGACCGCTTACCAACATTAACAACCCTAAACCGGTCTCCTAAGGTATATTGGTGTAACCAGGTGAGCGGGCCCTCCGGATTGAAGGTGGTGCTGCTGAACGCCAGGTCTGTCAACGGAAAAACGACCTGGATCCAGGACTTAATCCTGGATGAGCGGGCAGATCTGGCGTGCATTACGGAGACCTGGCTGGATGAAGCTGGGGGCGTAAATCTTACCCAGCTTTGTCCTCCAGGCTTCTCCATACAGCACCAACCGAGATCCGGAGGACGGGGAGGCGGCGTCGCAGTGGTCTATAGAGATTCCATCCATCTGACCAGGAGTCCCATCCCGCAGACCACAAATTTTGAATGCGTCCACCTGAGGTGGGTGACCGGGACAGAATAGGGATTCTGTTAGTGTACCGTCCACCTCGCTGCACTACAGTCTCCCTACCTGAGCTAGCGGGGGTGGTCTCGAGCCTGGCGTTGGAGTCTCAACGGCTTCTTGTGCTGGGGGACTTCAACATCCATGCCGAGGCGACCCTCACAGGAGCAGCTCAGGACTTCATGTCCGCCATGGCAACCATGGGGCTGTCCCAACGAATAACTGGCCCTACCCACTGTGCTGGACATACATTGGACTTGGTTTTCTGCCAGGGATGGGAGCAGGGTGGCGGTGTGGAGGAGTTGTCCATCTCTCCGTTGCCATGGACCGACCACTTCCTGATCAGATTTAGGCTCACTGCGCCCCCTAACCTCTGCAAGGGTGGAGGACCCACTAAGATGGTCCGCCCCAGGAGACTGATGGATCCGAATGGATTCCTGACGGCTCTTGGGGATTTTCCTGCCACCTCGGTAGGTGACCATGTCGAGGCCTTGGTCGCTCTCTGGAATGGGGAGATGACCAGGGCAATTGACATGATCGCTCCGGAGCGTCCCCTCTCAAGTAGCCGAGCTAAACCAGCCCCTTGGTTTACCGAGGAGCTGGCAGTGATGAAGCGAAGGAAGAGGGAACTAGAGAGCGTGTGGCGTTCGGATCCAAGCGAGTCAAACCGAGCACGGTTTGTGTCCTTTCTTAGGGCATATGCCGCGGCAATAAAGGCCGCAAAGAAAGTTTTCTTTGCGGCCACTATTGCGTCTGCAAAGAACCGTCCGGCGGAGTTGTTTCGGATTGTTAGAGGTCTTTTAACTCCCGCCACCTCTGGCGGGAGCCCTGACAATTCGGTCACGCGCTGTGAAGCATTTGCTCGGTTCTTTGCAGACAAAGTCGCCTTGATCCGTTCTGGCTGGACGCCGCGTTAAATGCAGTCTCAGAGGATGTGACACGAGCACCTGCTTGTCCTATTTTGATGGATTCTTTTCAGTTTGTGAAACCCGAGGATGTGGACAAGATACTTGGAGGAATGAGGCCCACCACGTCCATCCTAGACCCCTGCCCATCCTGGCTTCTGAAGGAGGCCAGAGGGGGATTGGCTGAGTGGGTAACGGTGGTGGTTAATGCCTCCCTTAGGGAAGGCAAGATTCCAGCGTGCTTAAAACAAGCAGTTATAAAACCGCTGTTGAAGAAACCATCACTGGACCCCACTAAATTCGACAACTTTCGGCCTGTTTCCAATCTCCCCTTTTTGGGCAAAGTCATGGAAAGCGTGGTGGCCTCACAACTCCAGGTATTCTTGAGAGACACGGATATTCTGGATCCGGCACAGTCTGGCTTCAGACCGGGACATGGTACCGAGACGGTCTTGGTCGCCTTAGTGGATGATCTGCGCCGGGAGCTAGACAGGGGGAGTGTGTCCCTGTTGGTGCTCCTGGACCTCTCAGCGGCCTTCGATACTGTCGACCACAGTATCCTTCTGGGGCGCCTTGCGGAAATGGGTCTTGGGGGCACTGCTCTGCAGTGGCTCCACTCATTCCTGGAGGGACGCACCCAGAAGGTGTTATTGGGGGACTCCTGTTCTGCCCCACAACCTTTGACTTGTGGGGTTCCACAGGGTTCCATACTGTCCCCATGCTGTTTAATATCTACATGAAGCCGCTGGGTAAGATCATCCGGAGTTTCGGGGTGCGGTGTCATCTGTACGCAGATGATGTCCAACTCTGTCACTCCTTCCACCTGCTACTAAGGAGGCTGTCGAGGTCCTGAACCGGTGCCTGGCCGCTGTAACGGTCTGGATGAGGGCGAACAAACTGAAATTAAATCCAGACAAGACAGAGGTACTCCTGGTCAGTCGCAAGGCCGAACGGGGTATAGGGTTACAGCCTGTGCTGGATGGGGTCGCACTCCCCTTGAAGGCGCAGGTTCGCAGCTTGGGTGTGACCCTGGATTCATCGTTGAGCCTGGATCCCCAGGTTTCAGCGGTGACCAGGGGAGCATTTGCACAGCTTAGGCTCGTGCGCCAGCTGCGCCCGTATCTCGGGAAGTCTGACTTGGCCACGGTGGTACACGCTCTGGTCACATCCCGGCTTGACTACTGCAACGCTCTCTACGTGGGGCTGCCCTTGAAAACGGCCTGGAAGCTTCAGCTGGTTCAGCGTGCGGCAGCCATGTTACTAACTGGAGCGGGATACAGGGAGCACACAACACCCTTGTTGTCCCAGCTCCACTGGCTGCCGATTTGCTACCGGGCCCAATTTAAGGTGCTGGTGTTGGCCTACAAAGCCCTGAACGGCTCCGGCCCAAAATACCTTTCAGACCGCATCTTGGCCTATGAGCCCACGAGGACCTTGAGATCGTCTGGGGAGGCCCTTCTCTCGATCCCGCCTGCCTCACAGGCACGCCGTGAGTCGCCCGAGTGGGCTGAGAATAATAAATAAATAAATAAATAAATACCGCCAGCATTGAAGCGATGGTCTTTCGCCATGAACTCCGCTGGACCGGCCACATTGTCTGGATGCCTGACCACCATCTCCCAAAGCAGTTGCTCTACTCTGAACTCAAGAATGGAAAACGGAATGTTGGAGGACAGGAAAAGAGATTGAAAGATGGGTTTGAAGCCAACCTTAAAAACTCTGGCATAGACACTGAGAGCCGGGAAGCCCTGGCCCTTGAGTTCTCCAGTTGGAGATCAGCTGTGACCAGCAGTGCTGTAGAATTTGAAGAGGCACGAATGGAGGGTGAAAGAGAGAAACGTGCCAAGAGGAAGGCGCGTCAAGCCAACCCTGACCGGGACCGCCTTCCACCTGGAAACCGATGCCCTCACTGCAGGAAAACATGCATATCAAGAATAGGGCTCCATAGTCACCTATGGACCCACCACCAGGACACCAATCTTGGAAGACAATCCTACTCGGACAACGAGGGATCGTCTAAATAAGTAAGTGTTCATCCCCTGTGGCAGGTAAATCAGTTACAGCAAGTCAACAGTGTCTTTGGACTTATCACATGATGTTGCTCCTTTCCCACCACTCTCCCAGTGCGAGAAAACCTGGAAAGCCTTTCTTTTACAAACATAGGCAATCCATTAATGACCTCCTTTTGTAAAAGAAACGCCTTCTGACTGTCTCCTTGACACCCAGAACAACAAAAGAGGACAAGTCCACTTGGTAAGTCCCGCTGTTATGCTGCTATAATTGCAATTTGCCTGACTCATGTGATAAACTTTTAAGTCACCACAAGCCTCTTTGTTGCTTTTGCTACAAAGGATTACCAGATCTATATCTTTGGAAATGATCCATAGCATTCAAACTACACAAGCCGATAAGTATTTTTCATCAGATATAATTTTAGGTCATTCTTAATAGAGTTTTTTTTTGCGCTGAATTCAGATCTGTATTTATTTTTTCTCTATCACGTGTAGTTGTTGTGATGAGACTAATCAAATAATTAATGCATTTACGCACAGATAGCAATAGAATCTAATGGATATTAGTGTGTAAATGCATTAATTATTCGATTCGCCTCATCGCAAAAACTACACGATAGAGAAAAAATAAACACAGATCTGAATTCAGTGTGAAAAACTCTATAAGAATGACCTAAAATCATATCTGATGAAAAATACTTGTTGGCTTGTGGTTAATTAGATTTTATTGATATCAGTGCATAAATGCATTTGATCAGCCTCATCACAAAAACAAACACAAAATAAACACAAATCTGTATTCAGCCCAATAAACTCTATAAGAATTACCTAACGATGAGGACGAGAGACAGGGCCTTCTCAGCACTGCCCCCCCCTCCGCCGCCTATGAAATGCCCTCCCTAGAGATATCAGATTGGCCACCTCCCTCTTGACTTTTAGAAGGAAAATCAAGACCTGGTTATAGGACCAAACATTTGGTTAGTGAGCAGCAAGTGGAAGAAGATCACACAACTTATGGCAATGAATTGACTGGTTTTTGGATTTCGATGTTAATGGATGTGTCTTAATTAATTGTTTTAATTGTTGTTTCAATATTTCTAATATTTTGATTGCACTGTGATTGTTTTTATGATGCTAGCATCGTATGATGCTTTTGTTAGGCTACCCTGAGTCCCCCTTCGGGCGGGAGTAGGGCGGGGTACAAATATAGGAAATAAAATGCTCTGTGCATAATGAGTACCTTAAAAAAAAAGAACCAATGAACGAAATCACACCAAATTTGGCAACAAAATGTCTCACAACACAAGGAGTGACCATCACTCAAAAAATTATGATTTTGTCATTTGGGAGTTGTAGTTGCTGAGATTTATAGTTCACCTACAATCAAAGAGCATTCTGAACTCCATCAACGATGGAATTGATCCAAACTTGGCACACAGAACTCCCATGACCAGCAGAAAATAATGGAAGGCTTTGGTGGGCATTGACCTTGAGTTTGGGAGTTGTAGTTCACTAACATCCAGAGAGCACTGTGGACTCAACCAACGATGGATCTGGACCAAACTTGGTACAAGCACTCAATATGCCCAAATATGAACACAGATGGAGTTTGGGCGAAATAGACCTCGACATTTAGGAGTTGTAGTCACTGGGATTCACAGTTCACCTACAATCAAAGAGCATCCTGAACCCCACCAACGACAGAATCGGGGCAAACTTCCCACACAGAACCCTCATGACCAACAGAAAATACTTAAGGCCATCCAATCCAACTCCCTTCATCAGGGCAAGAAAACGTAATCAAGGTTCTCCTGACAAAGAGCCATCCAGCCATACAGATAGATAGATAGATAGATAGATAGATAGATAGATAGATAGATAGATAGATAGATATGATTCACACACACAGAGATATAGTATCATAGATTTGAAAGGGACCTTTAAAGAAGGACAATGATATCTTGCATGTTCCAGAGTAGGCAAACCAGACACTCTCCACATTAACACTGACAAAGAAAAAGCAAGAAATACTGTTTACCCACAAGCATAAAGAAATTATATATATTAGAAACCAACACTTTCTCATTACTTTATTTTCCAGATGCAACGCGTGGCAGGGGACGGCTAGTAAATAAATAAATATCTGATGAAAAATACTTGTTGGCTTGTGTTACATGAATATGATGTGAAATGTGCAGACTTTACAGTCTGCTGTAATGTACCATTCATCATATTTTAAAAAGTTGATGTGATGGGAAAAAATAAAGACATATTTAAAATCAGGATAAAAATTGATTAAAACTGTGCTCCTCTCAATTCTGATGATTACAAAAAGTTTGATTTTGTTGGCTTGTGCTATCAGTTTAGAGCAAATACCCATTAAAGCAGTAAATAAAAATAATCAAACTAGATTATCCAAATTTGGGTCATCTCACCTGCTACTTTAATCCTAAAGGCTTCTCCTTGTGTTTGCAGGAAAGAGCTGTTCAGCACCAACGTTGCTGTATCGCTCTGAAGCAAAGTGAGGGAGCTCTGGGGGAAACCAGTCAAACTGCAACCTGGTGGGAGCAGAATGGGCTGCGGAGAAACATTGATGGATAAATATTTGGTTTTCAGTAGGTCTTCTGCTATGTTTCCCAAAGAGACTGTCTTCTAAGCATAGCTGGGTGTTTCATCTAAACTTGAAATATAGTTGCAAGACTTTTACATTTCGTTTTCCATTAATTAGCTCTCATTTAGCTCTGTAATCAGCTCTCATTAAGCTTACCTATTGGTCTCTTAACTCTTCCCTATTCTGTAGCATTTAAATAGCACTTCCCAATCCAGAGCCCTCCAGATGGTTTGGGCTGGATCTCCCAATTTCTTATCCAGCACAGAGAGTTCCAACAATACATTTTTGGGGTAGGATGCTGTGCTGTCGCACGTTGGGCCTGAAATAATGTCTGTTTACAGGACGTGCCTTCTGTATGCCTAACGGGATGCCGAGTGCCTGAGCTGAAGGGCCCCTTAGATTTCCCAACACAAAGTTCTATTGAGGCTCAAAATAAGTTCAACGAAGTTCTTTATTTGGGCTTAAATCATCAAACAAATGAATTAAATGCTTTATAACCATGGAAAACCGGTAGCTTCCTCAATCTGCTATCAAGGGCAGGCAAGTGGTGGTAAACTGTTCCATTCTTCCTTAGGGAAATCTCAGGAAGAACAAGCTTTAAAGAATCCCACAAAATTGGACAAGCAGATGCCTCAATCACCTCCCCTGGCACTGTGATGAAATTGGAGTCCAACTCAAGGTGTATCTGAGCAACTTTGCCTGCAAAATGGTATGCAAACTCGCGACACCGAGTTGCTGGGTCACTCCTCATAGGGCTTGTTCTGCAGACCCTTGACCATTTGAGTTGTTCTCCTCTGGACACATTCTGGCTAGTCAACATCTTTCTTCAATTGCAGTGCCCAGAATGGGACATAATATCCCAGGTGTGGTGTGACCAAGGCAGAATATAAGGGTAGCATGACTTCCTTGGATCTAGGCACTAGACTCCTATTGATGCAGGCCAAAATCCCGTTGCTTTTTTTTAGCTGCCACAAGACATTGTTGGCTCATGTTTACCTTGTTGTCCATGAGAATTCCAAGATCTTTTCTACACGTACTGCTGGTTTTTTTAAATGAAGGTTTTGTCTTGTTTTTTTTTAATCTTGTGATTATTGTTTTTACAAACTGATCAATTCACTCCAAAACATTGGGGAAGGAGAACAGGGCTCACCTTTCTTTCAAATGTATGGTCTAGATACCACTTGTAGAGTATAGCCTTTGAATCTAGCTCTGTTGAGACACTGAGTATAACATCTTCTGTGACGTTTACTGGCTTGCAGTTCATCTCACAACTAAGAAGAAGGCAGAAGCCATGGTTAGCAAGCACAAGTATATAACAAAATAAGGGAAATGCTTGGCCCAAGGGCTCTGAGCAAGAAATCCAAAGAGCAAATATTTATCACAGGTTTAAGAGAGAAACGCAGTATTGTGTTATACTTCATGTGATTCAGAGAAGTTAAATGCCTGTGAAAAACAAAGTTGTTGTATTGGCTTCTAGCAAGACCATGCCAAAAACATTCAAACAATTCAATTGCAATGAAGAAGCCAGTTTGGTTAAAGTGCTGGACTTCAACATTTGGGAGGTCCAGGTTCTAGATCTCCCAAATGCTATGGGGAAGGAATGTACCAGAACAAGCATTGCATGGGTTTCCTTCTCATTTTCTTACAAGTGCATTTAATTCCTCAATAATAGAATTGCACACTAATACAAGGGCGACACACACCTGATTTGTGGCCTCAGGTCTCGCTTTGCTGTGATGTAGAGGCATTGCTCATCCTGCTTCTCTTGCTTTTCCGGGTTTTTGACTGTAACTTTCACAGTCACGGCTGAGCTAGGAGGGGGTAAGCAGGCAGGAGGAATCTGGATCTCCCTTTGGTCTGTCTGGATGGATTGTTCTTGCACACATTCAGCCCATTCAGGCCAACAGGATCCTGTAAAGATATTCTCAACTAGTTCATCCTCTTTTCTTGAGCTCTTCTCCAAGTCCAACCAAACATCCCCTTCATGTGTCCTGATTTGGCAAAAATAGGTAAATTTGTTGGGTTTCATTCCTGGACTGCATAACTATTTGCGTCATCAAGTTTCTAGCTAGACTAGAGACAGGGCTAAGCTCAGGGATTCCTTTCCCCACTTTCCAATGCATTTCCCAAAGGGATTTGTCTTACTGCTAACTGCTGTATCCTCCCTTTTTGATGATGTAGTAATGGAATTCTGTGAGAGAACTTCCTCTTAAGTTTAAAACTGCCCTGGGAAGACCATGTAATCTCCACCATTGTTTCTTCTGCTTTTCTTTTCTCCCTGAGAGGACACATTTTGCCTCTCTGTAGGCAAAATGTAGCTGCATGGTATTTTTTTTACCTTTTACCTTCTTTAGAATATGAGATATAGCAAGCTAATTAACTATGAGGTCGGAGGCGACCCCCCCCCCCAGGATGGAAGGACAACAAAAGATCTAGCCCTTGAGCTAGACAAAAATGTATTTTCAAAAAAACTTAAGCAATAACCCTGGCCAGCTTGAGGACTTAAGCTGTCGCTGACCACTTGGACAAACATTAATCATTTTTATGCTGTCATCTTTTCGTTCCTTTCATTGTTTCCCTGTTGCCCGTCTTCCTTCCACCTCATTGGCTGAGTGGCCAAAGCAGGGCTCAAGCCGCCATTGCTTCTCCTGCTGGTTTGCAGCCAATCATAACAAAGCCAGCTCGGGGTGGGGAGAGGGGTGGGCATGGAAAGTTTGGAATCTGAAGGCTATAAATATTGGATCTTTTTGCTCAGTGGGCATGTTGATTTTGTTGGCAGATTACTGCAATCGTCCTCCTTTCCAGCTGGAATGAAATAAACAACTCGGTGGCATTTTCTTCAACTTGTTGAGACTTATTTGGGGAAAATAGGGAAAATTCTTTCTGGGTGCTTGTTGTCTCGCCAGGTGTGTGGATGGCCTCTGCTTCGGCAGGGCCTCCTAAATTTGTGTTCGACATCAGCTACAAGACTTTTCTATCAATAATGTATTTCTTTTTACTTCAATAAATATGTTTGAACCCAAAGTTCAGACTCTGCAATCTTGAGCCATCCTAAAAATTAGAAGGCTATCCCTTCTCACCACATGTAAGTTTCTGCTGGTTATGGAGTTTACTCCTGGTACTCTGCTATTTTTGGTGGAATTACCCTAAATGCGGATTATTTTTGGCGTAACAGCTCAGATTTCTCTACAGAATTAATCCTTTGACATCTTACTTTTTCAGATTTTTGAAAGAATTGCCCAGTTTCTCTCTCCTCTTCCCACTCAGTTAACTTCAGCTGCTGTAAATGGAGCCTGAAAGAAGTCTTTGAAATACATCTCCTATTCCTTCTTCCTAGGAGCCTTCTCATCACCAACTCATTTCCAAACCGCCCTCCACACAAATCTCTAGGAATCAGTGACAAAATGTCATAAGAGCCATACCTATATGAATGTCCAAGAAGTCACTTGCTTTTGTGAAAAATGGAAAACTTAGATAGAAAGGGAGGGCTCAACGTAGACATGCAGGGGAATGTTTTTCCAGGAATGGAATTTCCTCAGAGCTACCTGCTTCAGCAAACAGATTTGAAAATTAAGCCTGTACTTTTACCTTTCAGTGACCAAACATCGATTGTTGATCTGTTCTGTGACAGAAACTCTTCTAAAAACATATGAAGTCTATTGTTTAATCAGTGCTTAGTTAGGATTTACAATGAAATTCAAATGGAGTTTGCCTCATACTGCACAAAGATTATTATTTCCAAACTAGCTGTACCCGCGACACGTTGCTGTGGCCCTCCCTCTTCTTCTCCTTCTTTCTTTCTCTCCTTCCTTCCCTCCCTTTTAGTCTTTCCTTCTCTCCTTCCTTCCTTTCCTTCCTCTTCCCTTCCTTCCCCCTTTTTGCTTTCCCTTCCACTTTCTCTCCTTTCCTCCTTCTCTACCTATTCTTGGACTACAACTCCCAGCAGTTCTCCTGACCGATTTATCTATCTACCTATATTGCTCTATCGAATCTATCAATCTTATCTATCTGGGAGTTGCAGTCCAGGAACAGAAAATTGGAAATATGAAGGGATTGAGATACTCTCAAAGAAATCAAAGAAGAAGAAAGCTTGCAGTTTGGAAGTAGTGCATTTGGATCATCCTTCTCCCCTAAAGGGCCTGGTCTAGGGGGTGCTGGGAGCTGTAGTCTGGAAGATTGTGTGGATATGCTATTGTGTGTTTTGTTTGCTGGGGGAGTTGTTTTTGCGCATGCGCTGTATTGTCTTTTTGCATTTTTTGGCTTTTTTAGTCCCTTATGTTGTGTTTTTCAGTGTTTTATGAGTGATGGTCACTCGTTGGCCTGGTAGGTGTCTTGTGTCCAAATTTGGTGTCAATGCATCCAGTGGTTTTTTGAGTTATGTTAATCCCACAAACGAATATTACATTTTTATTTATATGGATTGCAAGGATTGAACTCTCCGCAATAGCTACTTTCAACCCCTTCTATACTTCTGCAGGACTCTATAAATTGTTACACAGTGCAAAGCTTATCTCACAAGAAAGGAAGGAAGGAAGGAAGGAAGGAAGGAAGGAAGGAAGGAAGGAAGGAAGGAAGTGTAAGCCGCCTTGAGTCCCTTCTGGGGTGGAGAAAGGCAGAGTAGAAATATTGTAAGGAAGGAAGGAAAAGGAAAGAAAGGAAACTTCCACAGCTATGTACCTAACCCAGCTGAACATGTAAACATTTCAAATTGCTTCAAATATACTCTTTCATTTTTTATCCAATGGAAAATTCACACCACACATTTATAGCGCTATAATTCCACTATAACTGCCATGGTTCTGTTGTATGAATTCCGGGAGTTTGGAGTTTATAGAGAAGCATTTAGAGCCCTCAGCCAGAGAACTCTGGTGACTCACCAAATGAGAAATCCTCGGAATCTATAGGATGTTGTCATGTGGTAGTTAAAGTGGAATCATAGCACTTTATTGTGTAGTGTGACTGGTCTCGTGAACCGACCATTCTCCCCAAAAGTGTAGGGGGGAGGGGAAAGGTTACAGAAATGCCCATAATCCACATACCACAAGACCAAGTGTAGACAGAATTGTTGCTGTCATCAGGCCAACCAAGAATAATTGTTGTGAAGGGTCCAGCATGGCGACTGGGCTTGATGTATATCTTATTTTTCCCTTTGTCATCCTAAAGTGCAAAGAAAGTCTGCAATCAGAGTGGTGGCATCCACATGTGAGCAAAGATTTCTTCTGAATCACAAGTTTTAAAAAATCATACTTTAAGATATATTTTCTTATTTACATTTGTTGATGGATCTTCACTTGTTTTATGTTTTTGTTTTATATCTCATATTACGGAAGAAGAATTAAAGCTAGAAGGCAATAAAATTTCAAAGTCTATCTAACGATTTAATAGAAAACCAGAAATGTCAGCATATTAGTGTGCCATAATTTTCCAGTTTTATTTTGTTTATCATTTTATTTATTGATAACCTAACCAAAGGATAGCCTAAACGTTTTTACATAACTAAATACAGTGAAAAAAATTAAGTGTTAACCACTATTTCACACTTTTAAGAAAGCGATAAGTAGCTAGACATATTTGCAAAAGGAATTTCTCAGTATTCGCTCCCCTTTACCCCCATCTTATCAAAGTCTCTTCAATACTCACAACTCTTTTTATATTTGATTGTTCCTCTTCCTTGAGAAGATCTATTTAATGTAAAAGAAACGGCTTTAAGCAGCTTGTGTAAATACAAATCACTAGTAGAAAAATCCAGTTTCAAAACACCAGCTAATAATAATAATAATAATAATAATAATAATAAATAACTTTATTTATACCCCACCGCCATTTCCCCCAACGGGGACTCAGGGCAGCTTACACGAGGCTGAGTCCAAACAGCGAATTACAATAAGACAAGATACAACAAAATAAAAACCGAAATGCAAACAACACAATAGATTACAGAAACATATTAATACAATCAGCAATAAGCATAGAACATAAGAATGCAATAAACAACACAATAACAGTGAGCAAGCCGCATGAACAATAAAATGATTAAAAACTCAGGGTGAGATAAAAGGAGCAGATTATTTGCGAGGGAGTGGTAAGTGTAAAGGACACTTACGCTTTGGGTGTGTTTACATTTTAGAATATAGATGCAGTTTGACACCACTTTAATTACCATTCTATGGAATCTTGGGAGTTGTAATTCGATGAGCTACCAGCACTTTCTGGCAGAGAAGTCTAAAAATCTTGCAAAAATCTTGCAAAACTGCAACTCCCAGGGATCCATAGCACTGATACATTTATTGACTTATTTACAGTATTTATATTCTGCCCTTCTCACCCCGAAGGGGACTCAGAGCAGATCACAGAACACATATATGGCAAACATTCAATGCTGTTATACACTGACAAGAGAGTCAACTATACATAAATAGAGGTATATATAGGCTTTCCCATCTTCGGCATCTTGGAGGCTGTGCTCCATCTTTCCTGCCAAAGAGCTTTGTTTGTAAACTTCCTCCTTGATCAAATCACCTGCATTTTCTGGCATTTCCTTATGGGTGCCTTACATACCTCTCAGATTATTTATCTACTACTCACATTGCTGTTTTTGAAACTGCTAGGTAGGCAGAACCTGGGCTAAAGGCCAGGAGCTCCATGGAATTTAAAGTGGTGTTAAACTGTATTGATTCTACCCCGTTAACTTTAAAATTGTGTGTGTGTGTAATATATATATATATTAATGCAAAAGTTACTCACACTTCTTACTGCTTTGAATTAGGGCACATAACATATATAAATATGAAGGAAGTTTGCATTTAAAATGTATTGCTTTATTAAACCATCTTTTAAGCAGGTCATGAAGTGAGCACTTGTCATTACCTTCCTTATGAGAACTGTTAGATGACACCATGACAGTTCCTACATCCATGCTCATGTTTGACAAGGCATTCATCGCAAGCACTTTGACTAGAAAAGTACCTAAAAAAGGACACATTGCAATCAACGAACCAATCCAATCCATCTATTTTTTAAAAAAACTGTAGCTTTTACAATTTTCCCATCAGTATGAGAATTGTGGCCCAACAACTTATATATGTGTGTGTGTGTGTGTGTGTGTGTGTGTGTATATATATATATATATATATGTATATGTATATCGTGGTGAAAACTAGGAGGTGCTGGTGCTTTGCTTCTACAGTGTTGCTAAAGTTCTGGTGGTGAAAATTTCAGAACTCTAACAAAACTTTCAAAATTTCATTATAAATGGCAGTTCCTAATAGGTTCTGTCATAAAAATCACCAATAATGAAATAATAATGATATTTTGAAAGTTTTGTTAGAGTTCTGAAATTTTCACCACCAGAACTTTAGCAACATTGTAGAAACAAAGCACCAGCGCCCCCTAGTTTTCACAACCAGAACTTTAGTTTTATAAGTACTTTAGAACTATTTAGAACCATGGATTGCACATGCATAATACATATAATCTATCCCTCAGCACTGTGCTCCCCTCCACGGCTTTTACATATCATCTGTCCAAAATTTTAATTCTTCTCGTGGAGGTAACTGTCCTTCTTTTTTGAAATAAAATTTAAGTGAAATGTACAAAGAAAATAATTCATTGTTAGGAATGATTTATTGTTGTTGTTATCTGTGTTTGTACAGCAGGCCAATGCCAATGTAGTCATGGATGGGAGGTCTCATCTGAGTGGATTTTGCCTCACTATTCATGAAAAGCAGATTACATTTTGCACATCTAGATGGAAGTACCGTACCTTCAGCCTCCAGCGGGATTCTGTAGGTTTCAGATGCTCCTTCAGGACAATCTCTCCAATGAGTAAAAGTCTTGTTAGATCCAGACACTTCAAATTTCAGTTTGTGGGGAGCACCGTGTTGAGCAGACACGATGACCTCTAGATTGTCTCCTAACTCCAAAGAGCGAGAGGTTAATTCAGCTTGAAGACCAGAGACAGCCTCCAGTAAATGGACAGTGAGAACTTCTGTGACCTCATCTTCTGTGGTGTTGCTGGTTGCAACTATTTCCAGATGATGTACCCCAGGACCTAAAAGCTGTTGAGCTGCACCATCCAAGGTCAAATTATGAGGAACAATGCCTGACTTTATGCTGGACTCTGTCACACTCTTGTTGTTGCTTAGAACAGTGTAGGTCACCCCAGTTCCTGAAAAGGAAGAGTTTCTCTATGAGAAATCATCAAATTCAGCAAAAAACCATTTGGAAGGATGATTAGTATATTCATAAATTAATATAATAGTGGTTCCTGCTTCTTGGCAGAGGGTTGGACTGGATGGCCCATGAGGTCTCTTCCAACTCTTTGATTCTATGATTCTATGAGGCCTTTCCTCACTTTCGTCCTTGGAAGGAACCTTGATCCTTCCCTTAAAAGCCTAACAAGTTCAACTGTAATCAATTCATTGCAGCAATGGACATGCAGAAGGGTTTGCATATATCAGCTTCTAGGTACAATCAGTACAATCTAGGGTTGTGCATGGATCCGTTTTCCTTTGTTACATTCATTCGTTAGTTACTTTCATTACCTTTGGGAGCATGTAACGGAACACCCCCTCCTGGTACAAAAATCAGCTCGACACAAAAGCAAGCGGAAGCCAATCCTGCCTCCTTGCCTGCTTTTCGTGAGCAACCTCCTTGCCTTGAAAGAGTGCGTGTGATGTGTGCAGGCCCAGAAAGCATGTGCACCTGCCTGCAGCCGAGTGCCTCCTCTAGAGTAAGGACATCAGAACTTGCTTCCTTGCCTTGGAAAGTATGTGTGTGTGGCATGCAGGTCCAGGAAAGAAAGTGTGGGTACCTGCCTGCAGCTGAGCGTCTCTCCCATCTAGAGTCGAACAGGTAAGACGCCTCTTTAAAGTGCATGCCTACCTGCAGCTCAGATTTTACTCTCCTCTAGAGTAAAACAGCTTCAATGTCTAAAATGACAGGAAGCAGTTCCTGGAAAGTCCCCCCCCCCCCCATAATGGGACGATAGAAAACAGATCTTTCAGCACCCCAGAGTGAAAACAGATATCTCCCCTCCCAATTTTGGAAAGCTCCCAAAATGGATCAGGGTCATCACCGAAAGCTAGGGCACAAAATGAGTTAAGGTTTACCCCGGATGTACAACTCTACAATCACACTATTTTTGGATTGTACCAAAATATTTTAAGGATTTTTAACATAATCGCAAAAAAAAATATGTTACAACAGGTCCAGGATAAGCCCAATATACTAGTCCAGTATAAGCCTCTCCTTTGCATTGCAGACATATCCGGCTGAAAGTGTCAAAAATTTGAAGAGAGGAGGAGGAGGAGGAGGAGGAGGAGGAGGAGGAGGAGGAGGAGGAGGAAAGAAGTCTGACCTCCATTAAGTTCCACTTGAATCCACAGAGTTTCCTCATAAAGACTCCTGCAGTGAGAGCGGTTTCCTACTTCATTCTTGCTGAAGCACCAGCTAACGGTCAGCTCATCCATTTTATCTTGTACCGTCAACAGTTTTTGAGCGGTTACGTGCCATTCGCTGGTGGTGCATTCCACAAAGATGGTGAATGTACCAGGAGAGACATAGTGATGGCTCACGTTGCTAAACAGGCTTGGGAAACACAATGGAACATTATCATCAAAGCACACAGGATTTGCAACAAAAGGCTGTCATATGTTAGAGCTTCGGGATACTCTGCACCACACTCATTCCAGTTTTCTATTTACTTCCCACTTCTGCCACTCATGAATTAGAATTTAATGCCCAATCATCATGGATTTGCCATTTAGTGCCTTCCTTCCTTCCTTCCTTCCTTCCTTCCTTCCTTCCTTCCTTCCTTGTCTCTTGCCCCTTTCATCAGTTTCTAGTAACACTATGGAGTTTTTCACACTTTGTGCAAGAATACAACCACACCTATTTCTGAAAATAATAATTTACAAAAAATACTTTGGCATGTGAAAACATAATTGTGTTATTTTCCCAAAGCAAAATTCCCTGGTGTCTGTAAACCCATATTTTTGTTTTGTTTCGTTTTGTTTCTTTTACTGGGAGACAAATAGCAGCAAATATCCATTCTATCCCTGTCTCACTTTACTAATGATAGAACCAGCACAGGTACATATCAAGCTAACGTACTAATATTGAAAGCATTCTCTTAGAACATTATCTCACTTGGGGGGGGGGGGGGGCTCATATATCAGTGGTGTTATGTCTTGTTCCATTAGAAAGCAAATCGTACCACACATTGTTCTTTCCTGCCTTTTGTCCTGAAATCATCCATTTTCAGATTTATCACACGAGTGAATGCAGTTCTTATAATATGGTTGACCACTCAAATGCCTCTTGGATGTTATCCCACCGGAGGGGGGTGGGTTGCAATTCATAACCACTCAATTAAAACCTTGGGGAAAAACAATGGGGATACTGGACTTTCCCTTGCAATCCCGTGACTGCCGAGGAGACAGGAAGTATTGATCTGCATCTTCCCCTTCTCTGGCCTCCTCTACTTCCTCCTAATGCCATTAATCTCTAGTGCAATTTTGAAAGCCAAGATTACTAGGAAAGAGAAATGGCAGGAAAAACAAAATGATGATATGTTGTTTTTTTGGTCAGAAGTGACTTGAGAAACTGCAAGTCGCTTCTGGTGTGAGAAAATTGGCTGTCTGCAACAACATTGCCCAGGGGACGCCAGGATGTTTTGATATTTTTACCATCCTTGTGGGAGGCTTCTCTCATGTTCCCGCATGGGGAACTGGAGCTGATAGAAGGAGCTCATCTGCACTCTGCCTGGATTTGAACCTGTGACCTGCCAGTCTTCAGTTCTGCCAGCACAGGGGTTTAACCCACTGCGTCACCGGAGGCTCCATATTTCTAAGGGTTAAATTAACTTTTAAAAATTGCCAAAAAATCCTCACAAAGCAGGATTTTGGGAGAAAAATGTCAATGTTTGGAGGGAGCCCACCTATAAGAACACTCATTATTCCATGTCATCAGTTTGAATCAATGTGGGGAATCTGACACATCCCATCCCACGTGTTTTTCTCCAATTGTACAGCAATTCCTGAGCTCAGAAAATGACCTCTGCCCATCTTATTTCCCCCATTTACAAACGCTTCAGAAACAATTTCTTAATGAGACCTGATGGACACAGGGAGGAAGTCTCTCTGAGTTGTGTGATGGTTTCCGTTATACACCGTTTCTTTTCTGTATTACAGGTGTTTAGAAATGGGGGGGGGGCATGGGATAATGTTCTTAAACATTGCATTGCACACATCTTTGACGATTTGGAAGCTTTCTTCAAAGCAAATCACAAAAATAAAAGAAGAACCTAGGCACTTTGTTGGCTTGACTTCAGAAACTTTAGCTTACGTTGGAGGGTAGTATGGATCAATCGTGTTTCCATCTCCAGTGCTAATGATGCATGAAAGGTTGCCGGAATAAGGAGAAAGCAGCCACTTCAAGGATATGGTGACATTTTCAAAGACAAAGCTCTTCTCTGTTACAGCCAGCCGCAAGCCTGTGAAACAATGCACATAATAGTACCAGCTTTCAGTTCTTGTGGGTTTTTTCGGGCTATATGGCCATGTTCTAGAGCAGTGGTTCTCAACCTTTCTAATGCCGTGACCCCTAAATAAAGTTCCTCATGTTGTGGTGACCCCCAAGCACATTTTCGTTACTACTTCCTAAAGGTAATATTGCTACTGTTATGAATTGTAATGGAAATATCTGATATGCAGGATGCATTTTTATTGTTACAAGTTGAACATAATTAAAGCATAGTGATTAATCACGGAAACAGTATGTTCAGGGGAGTATGGGCAATGGATCATGGGATCTGCACTACCTTCAACCATTTCACCACTGACTTACACAGGCCACTGAAACCCCCATGAATTACAGACCTGGAACATACTTGGAACACAGAACCCCAATGACCAATATAAAATACTGGAGGCGGTTGGGGGAATTGACAGTGATTTACGGGAGATGTAGTTCACTTACATCTGGAGAGCACTGTGAACCCAAACGACTATGGATCTGGTCTGAACTTGGCACAAATGCTCAATATGCCCAAATCTGAAGACTGGTGGACTTTGGGGAAAATAGACCTTGGCATTTGGGACTTGCTGTATAAATATTGAAGCTTTTGGAAACTGGTATTTTGGCAGTGAAAATGCCTCACCCATTTTCATTGCCAAAGGCACCCTTGGCAGTGCCCTCCCCAGAGGTATCATCTCATATCTGTTTTTCTTATGAATTTTCAATTTTTCTTCAAGTATTTTGAAGGTTCATTTCCTGATATTTCCATATCCAGTTTTGGCTTCTTCCCTTATTTCTCCCAAGCTCGGCAGCCCTGGCCTGGGGCTTCTCTCCCCTCGTGGACAAGGACTCTTCCTCGGCCAGGGCAGCTGCTGAGTGGCCTCCCCTTCCTCCTCAGCCCACAATTACAAAATGATGAATATAGCAAGTGAGAAAGGAAGGCTCCCGCTTGCTGTGGTTCCCTGCACTCGCTCCTCTTCCTTCCTTCCTTCTCACCCCGGGGATGAGAGAGGGGGGGGGGGCACGCACTGATAACAACAGCGGCAGCAGCGGATGGCTTGGCCAGAGGGAGAGAGAGAGAGAGAGAGAGAGAGAGAGAGAGAGAGAGAGAGAGGAGCGGGCACTAGGACCGTGCGGACGCCGCTTCCCAGAGCCTTCCCCACTGTTTTTATAAAGGGAACCCGGGCTAAAGGAGTGGGGCGCCTTTGCCTTTGGGAGAAGTGGCTGCAAAAGGAAAGGAAAGGGGTGCCATTGGGGGGCCCTGGGGCCCTTGCAGCCCCCTCTTCCTCCATTTGCATGGAGCCAAACTGAGCACCCAAAGCAGGTCAGTCTCCTTGCAAAAATAAAAATGCAGCATTGGCTCCTTTTTTTGCACTTTGCAAAACCTGGCAAGACTTTCTTGCAAAGCTGGCAAGCAAATCCAACCAAACACCTTCAGCTTTGCTATGGAGCCAATTGCTTTTGCTTGCTCCTGGTTGCCTGGCTTTGACTTTAGGGTTCTGCTCCTGACACGCGTCAAGGCCTCCCATTCTCTCGCTCTTGACACAGGCTCCCCCCCCCTCCTCAGAAGTTTGCCTTCTGGGCCTGGCTCCTGTTTGCCTTGCCTTGGCCTTCCTGGCCTATGGTCGAGTCCCTGCAAAGAGGACCTTCTCCTTCTTTAAGTAGAGACTGGAGGCGCCAAGTCGGATTTCTCCTCCCAAAAGCGAGCATGAAAGGGCTTGCAGAGCCTCAGCCTGGCCTGCCCGGACTTCGTGCATTTGGGGAGACAGCTGCAAATCGGGTCAGAAGTCCCTTCTTTGCAGGAACTTCAAGGAAAAGCAACACCAGAGAGGCAGGTTGTGCAGTAGTTCCGTTGCATTTAATAATAATAATAATAATATAATAATAATACTTTATTTGTACACCGCTACCATCTCCCCAAGGGACTCGGTGCGGCTTACATGAGGCCGAGCCCACAATACATCAATAATAAAAACAATAACAAGTAATACAAAACAATAAAAATAAAACTAATAACAGAAAATAAGCAATAAATTTGCAGGAGGCAGGGCTGCAAAACTAGGTTTGCTAGGAATGCATTGGCAGTTTGCAAGGAATCAATCTGGGACCTGGGTGTTGGATTTTCCTAGGGACGGAAATGGGTGGTATTTGCAAGGAATCAGCCTGGGATTTGGAGGCTTGGCTCTCCTAGGAACACATTTAGAGTTTTTGGCTTTGCAGAAAGTCACAGAAAGTCCAAGCTCGGCAGGGCTTGCAAGTGAAGCCATCCGCTGCTGCCGCTGTTGTTATCAGTGCGTGCCCCCCCCTCTCTCTCTCATCCCCGGGGTGAGAAGGAAGGAAGAGGAGCGAGTGCAGGGAACCACAGCAAGCGGGAGCCTTCCTTTCTCAATTGCTATATTCATCATTTTGTAATTGTGGGCTGAGGAGGAAGGGGAGGCCACTCAGCAGCTGCCCTGGCCGAGGAAGAGTCCTTGTCCACGAGGGGAGAGAAGCCCCAGGCCAGGGCTGCCGAGTTTGGGAGAAATAAGGGAAGAAGAAGAAGAAGGCAAAGCTGCCTCCAGAACTGGATATGGAAAGATCAGTCAATGAACCGGCCATCCCTTGGGCGCACGAGCCTTAACACATGGTGTACCTTCACCCTAGTGCGCCTTTGCCTCCGAGCTCCTCCTCCTGACTCCCTGCAGCCCTGAGGGAACAGGAGGGGGAGGGGCTGGCCTGCAATGCCTGGCTCTTTCGCTGGCACAGGGGCCGGCAGCCATTTTGAGGAAGCGGAGGGGGCGGGGCCAACTGAGGCACCTTCGCGACCCCCAGAAAATGGCCCAGCCACCCCCCTGGGGGTCGCGACCCCCAGGTTGAGAACCGCTGTTCTAGAGGCATTTCTCCTGACGTTTCGCCTGCATCTATGGCAAGCATCTTCAGAGGTGAGGTCTGCTGGGACTGGGAAAAAAAGGGGTTTATATATCTGTGGAATGACCAGGGTGAGACAAAGGGTTTTTGTAAGTTGGGCTGGGTGTACCAGCTTTGTTTCCATGTGTTAGCATCTTTAAGTCATCTCTTGGCTACAGCTATTCAAACACTTGAGGAAGTCTATAATGTGCATATTAAACGTTAAGTGTTTGTATGGACATGTGTCTTCAAGTCACCCGTTGACTAGCATCTTTATTAACGACTTAGATGAAGGGCTAGAAGGCATGATCATCAAGTTTGCAGACGACACCAAATTGGGAGGGATAGCCAATACTCCAGAGGACAGGAGCAGGATTCAAAACGATCTTGACAGATTAGAGAGATGAATGGCCAAAACTAACAAAATGAAGTTCAACAGGGACAAATGCAAGATACTGCACTTTGGCAGAAAAAAATGAAATGCAAAGATATACAATGGGGGACAATGCCTGGCTCGAGAGCAGGACGTGTGAAAAAGATCTTGGAGTCCTCGTGGACAACAAGTTAAACATGAGCCAACAATGTGATGTGGCGGCAAAAAAAGCCAATGGGATTTTGGCCTGCATCAATAGAAGCATAGTGTCTAGATCTAAGGAAGTAATGCTACCCCTCTATTCTGCTTTGGTTAGACCACATCTGGAATATTGTGTCCAATTCTGGGCACCACAATTCAAGAGAGATATTGACAAGCTGGAATGTTTCCAGAGGAGGGCGACTAAAATGATCAAGGGTCTGGAGAACAAGCCCTATGAGGAGCGGCTTAGGGAACTGGGCATGTTTAGCCTGAAGAAGAGAAGGCTGAGAAGAGATAAGAGGTAAGATCAGCCCCCTCTTACCATAGAGGTAAGATCAGCACCCTCGCTGGTGGCGTTTCGAAAAAGACTGAAGACGTGGATGTTCGAACAAGCATTCGGTTAACACGGTGCAACGAATCTAACGATCAAGGACTGGTAATCACAGACGATGAAATTGGACTGCGTTTTTAACTAAGAGATGCATTGGTTCGATATTGGTGGCCCAATATTGTATATTATGTATGTGTTTTTATGCTTTTTTATGCTTTTTATCTTGAATATTGTTGATTATTGTAATGTTGTAAACCGCGTTGAGTCGCCAATGTAGGCTGAGAAACGGCGGTATACAAGCGCAGTAATAAATGAATAAATAAATAAATATGATAGCCATGTATAAATATGTGAGAGGAAGCCACAGGGAGGAGGGAGCAAGCTTGTTTTCTGCTTCCTTGGAGACTAGGACACGGAACAATGGCTTCAAACTACAAGAGAGGAGATTCCATCTGAACATGAGGAAGAACTTCCTGACTGTGAGAGCCGTTCAGCAGTGGAACTCTCTGCCCCGGAGTGTGGTGGAGGCTCCTTCTTTGGAAGCTTTTAAGCAGAGGCTGGATGGCCATTTGTCAGGGGTGATTTGAATGCAATATTCCTGCTTCTTGGCAGAATGGGGTTGGACTGGATGGTCCATGAGGTCTCTTCCAACTCTTTGATTCTATGATTCTATGATCTACACAAACTAGAGACATCTATAAGTGTACAGTGTTCATATTAAGAATTAAATTGGTGTTATCACGGCTCGAACATCAATGGGGAGGTGAAACTGTTTTAGTTTGAATATTAGCATTACTCTCAAAATAGGTTCTGTACCTTGGATACATTCAATTAAAGCAGTGGTTCCCATCCTTTTTTTGACCAGGGACCACTTTGACGAGGAACCACTCTCCAACATTAGTACCAAAAGGGTTATGAATCAGTTTTTGGTCAACTTTAGATTCGGTTTGGTTATTTGGGGTGCTGATTCAGAAAATTGCACTGGATAGACCACATCAACTCTAGTTCTGATACAGAACATATGCTATTCAGTAGTTGCCATCTGTTCATCCACAGAAAACCATATTTAATAATTTAGAGCTGATGTGGTAGTAGTAATCTTTTGTCGGTAGTCAGCCTCTCCCCTCCTGACATCCCAGTTGCCTTGGCACTTTAAGAGGGTTTTGCAAAACCAGTCGTTCTTGTTGCTGTGTGGTTTCGAAGCAACAGTGTAGTAATGGTGAGGCCACAGACTATATTTTCATTCTTGTGGACTGCTGGTGGTCCATGGACCACTGGTTGAGAACCATTGCTTTAAAGCTTGGACTAAATCCCAGGGTTGATTCAAAATCCCACTAACATTGGATATGCCAGTTATCACTAGATGCATGTGATCATTAGGGTTGCAGCTCTCAGGGTCTATTTTCAAGTCTCCAGTTTGAGGCCCTGCCCAGGCACAAAACAAAGAGCCCAAATTCTCCACTTTGGTCGGTTCATTTTGGGCAACAGAAAACTTCAGGATGCGGAACAGCTTTGAATTACTAACCTTAGTGATCAGACTTTATAAAGACTGTGCATTTAAATATGTTTCAGGAACAAACAAGGAGGTGATTCACATCCAGAGCAAAGTGGCCTAGTTAAGCAATTTTTGTTTTGTTAGGGGGAAGCTAGAACAGATGAGTCATATATCACATTTGGTACATGAGCTAAACTTTGGTTCATGAACTAAAGAAAACAAAGTCTTTTTTGCTGACCATGTGGGGATAACCAGAGGTCAGTAAAAGAACTGGCAATGTGGTTTAGCTAGTAATGACAGCAATCACACTTGTTCAATGTTAAAACATCATTTTCTGACTAAATTCATCACACTTACTAAATTCCACTGAGTCCTCCACTTAAAAAGTGATAACCTACTGTGTTCATCACATTAGGTAGGGTTCAAGTGTACGGTAGAGCATTCTTTACATGTCTAAAGTGTTGGAAACAGCTTTATTTTCATGTTTCAGGAGCTGGTTGGGAAGCTGAGTGTTGGTAATGATCCGGATATAGATGGGAAAAATAGCCAGTTCTGTAATGTGATGGCATTCATTGCTCTCAGGTTTAGAATGAGATGTTTCCCCAATTTGTGAGAGGGGAAATTGTGGGAGGAGCCAACATACGCTGGTTAGGAAAAGTTCTTCCATTTCCTTTTGCTCACCAAGCTTTTACTTGGATGAAACAATTTCTTTTTTAAAAAAAGACTTTCCGTGTCCTTTCTTTTTCTTCCCTTTTCTTTTCTTCCATGATATGTCTGTGCCTTGTGTTATATGGGCAAGCTGAGAGAGAGGGAGAAAAGTGTTGTATGTCTGCCTATTCAGACTGTGATTGTGTCTGATGCTCACGATGATGTTCATGTTGGGAATGATGTTCATGTTGATGTGCATAATGGGAAAGGGAATGATGTTCCTGATGATGGGCTTGAGGATGCGGGTTAGCCTGAGCTGGAGTTAAGTTCAGAAGAGAGGCCCGAGCAAGTTCACATTCCTGGGAAAGACCTTTCACCGCTTGTCTCAGAGCAGCAGCCTGAAAATGATGATGAGATTGCTTTGCCAGGTGCAAAATGAGATGATAGTGAAATCTTGGACAGAAAACAGTGGCAGAACTTTCAGAATCTCAGGCGTTCTGCTCGTCTGCAACAAAAGAAAGATAACCAACCGTTGTCTAGTGGGAAAGTGAGAAAGAACACTTTCCTATCAGTTCTGGCCTTTGGAAAGAATGTATAATGATTCATGGAAGACTGTTGTCTCAGTCAAGTCAGCACCTTTAATTCATATTGGTTTCATTTTCAAGTGCTCTATGTTTCATGTATCAAATTGTTGCCATGTCTAAGTCTTTGCCTGAGAGTTCCTGCTGTTTTGTTCCATGTTTTCAAGTGCCTAGGAGCCGCATGCTTAGGAATGTATGGCAACAGACTACTATGTTTTATGTATTTCATTGTGTTGTCGTTTGTGTTTTTGGTTTTATTTTATTGTAATTTGCGGTTTGGGCTTGGCCTCATGTAAGCCGGCCCGAGTCCCCATTGGGGGAGATGGTGGCGGGGTATAAATAAATAATAATAATAATAATAATTATTATTATTATTATTATTATTATTATTATTATTATTGAACACAAAAGCACACTATGTCGCAGCAAACGAGATCTATATGCTGGATTTTGTATCACAAAATCACAAGTCGAACACTTCCCAAGCGTCTAGGACTGTGTGATATATTTTCGAATGCTGCGTGCAGATCCAAGTAAGGTGGATTATTATTATTATTATTATTATTATTATTATTATTATTATTCCCTGAAAAGTTCCTCTCAATCCGTGGCTTTTTTTGTCCTGTGGGTGAAAAATTATGCAGCTTACCTTCCATGCAATGATACTGAATAGACAGATAACTTCCCAAAGATGAACAGGGGTCTCCAAAGAAAGTCCCATCAGCGGCTACCTGGCAAGCTTGGAGCCCGTGGCACTGCCCTGCAAGGATAGATATGAAACTATCTCATTTGGTACCTGAATGATGACAGTGGCAAATGGTAAGAACCCTAAACATCTTGACATTTAAAGCTGAATTTTGTGCCACCATCAAAGTGTCAAGCGTATAATTGCTTTGAAAGGAGGAAGGCAAGCAACAAGGACCTGCTGAACTTAAATCCTGTTCTACCATACCTTATATATGGTGTCTTAATTAAATTGTAAGCTTGGGAACAGGGAATTGTCAGTTGTAACTGTCAATTGGGAACTTTTGTGATCGAAGGGTGGACATTGCTACAAAGGAAAGCAAGACTAACCTTCTTCTGCGTGTTTATCCACACCTGTGTTCATATTTAGAAACTCTTTTTAAGGTTAGAGAGAAGTCTAAACTGAGTGTGATAATGTAAATATACTTATTTCTTTATTGCATTTCTATACTACTCACGCCCGGGGGGACTCAGAGGAGTGTATAAAATGATAAATCGGCAAAGATTCAATGCCGAACATACATATAAAAGCAACACATAATATTACTAAATCAATAACATATAAATATGAGTGAAAACCATTAAAATACAAAGGCACATCATAACATGAACATAAACATATTAGACATTGCACCAGCCTCATGGTTATCATTTAACTGCTTCATTAATACTATCATTCATCGAACGCCTGCTTGCATAGCCAGGTTTTAAGTGAAAAAGTCATTTCACTGTTTCATTTATGGCTATATCATGATAGGTATTATACTGCAATATTATCACTTGCCAAATGCCTGCGTGCACAACCAAGTTTTAAGGGTTTTTTTCCCTGAAGATCAGGAGGGAGGGGGCTGATCTAATTTTGCTGGGGACGGATTTCCACAGCCAAGGGGCCACCACCAAGAAGGCCCTGTCTCTCATCCCCACAAATCGCACCAGTGAAGGCAACGGAACTGAGAGCAGGATCTCTCCGGCTGATCTTAGCGCTCAAACTGATTCATAAAGGAAGATACGTTTGAACAGGTAACCTGGACTGGAATTGTTTAGGGTTTTATAGGCTAAAGGCAGCACTTTGAATTGTGCTTGGAAGCGGATTGGCAGCCAGTGGAACTGACGCAGTAGGGGGCGTTGTATGCTCCCTGTACGCTGCTCCAGTGGGGAACCTGGCTGCCACGTGTTGGACTACTTGAAGCTTCCGAACAGTCTTCAAAGACAAACCCATGTACAGCGCATTGCAGTAGTCTGTTTGAGATGTAACGAGAGCATGGACCACCATGGTCAAGTCTGGCTTCTCAAGGTATGGGTGCAGCTGGTGCACAAGTTTTAATTGTGCAAAAGCTCCCCTGGCCACTACCGAGACCTGAGGTTCCAGGCTCGGCAATTAGTCCAGGAGAACTCCCAAGCTGCGAATCTGCATCTTTAGGAGAAGTGTAACCCTGTCCAACACAAGCTGTAACCCTATGTCCTGTTGACCAGAAATGTCTCTGTCTTGTCTCGGTTCAATTTCAATTTGTTTGCCCTCATCCAGACCATCACAGCTGCCAAGCAACGGTTCAGGACCTGGACAGCCTCCTTAGCAGAAGATGGAAAGGAGTGACAGAGTTGGATGTCATCTGCGTACAGGTGGCATCGAGCTCCAAAACTCCAGGTGATCTCCCCCTACAGCTTCATGTAGATGTTAAACAACATGGGGGACAGTAGTTAACCCTGCAAGACCCCACAAGACAATGGCTGTGGGGTCAAGCAGGTGTCCCCCCCAAAACACCTTCTGGGAACGGTCCTCTAGGAAGGATGGGAGCCACTGCAACACAGTATCTCCAAGTCCCATTCCCATGAGTTGTTCCAGAAGGATACCGTGGTCTACAGTATCGAAAGCTGCTGAGAGGTCCAAGAGAACCAACAGGGACACACCTCCCCTGTCCAGTTCCTTATGTAGAGCATCTACTAAGGAGACCAAGGCTGTTTCAGTTCCATGGCTAGACTGTGACTGATCCAGATAACCAGTTTCTTCCAAGAACACGTATTAAATATTTTACAGTTGTAATTCATGTTGATTATTTTCCCCATTATTCACCAAATGATAACCAAAGTTACTTCCTTCTGATGTGTTTCACAAACCTTGAAACACCTGTGCTTTACTTGCAACAATGAAATGTTTTAGAATCTATTGAATTTATCCCAGATCGAAATTTGTAAGACTTGAGGGTGCCACAAGATTCTTTGTTGCCTTTGCTGCCACAGGTGAACATGGCTGCTTTGCCCCTGTACAATTCTCACCTGCCACCTCATCCTTCACGCTGACCCAGCTACATTCTTCTTCAACATCAAACTCCAGGCGAGTCTCGATTACACAATAGTGAGGTGTTTTCCGTCCATAGAAGCTGTCTCCAATTTGAATCACTTCTCCAGATCCACACTGCACTGTGGCATTGAAGTTGTCACAGGCAATGCTGTGGCCAGATTCTAAACGATAAAGAATAATGTTTCTTATAATAGGGTGGATTACTCAAATGTCTCTTGGGGTGTTATCCCATGTGTGCATGTGTGTGTGTCATATATTGTTGGAAATAGCAACCCTCTCACGCCTCCACTATTTAATTGTTATGTTTATAATTGCTTACTGTATTGTATATGTGTATAGTGGTTTGCAATTTTAGCTTAACTCTTTGTTGTGGGAGGGCCTGCAGACCATGTGATCAGAACTGGGATTGTTCAGGGCTCTGACTCCATTTTAGAAAGGCAGAAGCCATTAGACTTTCAATGTAGAGACAGAGTGCTTTTAAGAAGACAGTAGGAACTATATGTTTAGAGATTTCAGTAGGAACTCTAGGCTTACAGACTCCATCGGACCAAACAGAGACTCTATTAGACTCTCAGAACAGAGAGATGCTTTAGATTATGGACTGTTGATTATAAGAAAGATACCATGTGTTACCAACACAGAGAAAGTACTTCAAATCTATTTGATATGCAAAGTACCTGTATCCTGAATACATGACGTTTGTGAGTAAACTGACTATGTTACTTTTAAAGAAGTTTGATTATTTTTGTTTCTTAAAGCATGATTTAAAGGTAAATATACTTTAAGGGAGAGTAGATGTTTTTGGGCAACTAAAAAGAACACTTCTGACACACACACACACACACACACACAGAATGTTCCCTCACTTATTGCAGGGGTTACTTTCCAGGACCTCCTACAATAAGTGAAGAACCGCAATGTAGGGACGCTATATTATTTTAATATTTATATATTATTTAGTAGTTATACACTATTTTAAGTCTTTATAAACTTAAAGTGAAGGAAAGGAAGGAAAGGCCCTTCAAAGCTGGAGGGAGGGAGGACTGAGGAGGAAAAGTGTGTTAGAAAGCGGCGGCAGCAAAAACCCACGAAACAGCGAAAATACCGCAATATATATTTTAAATTAATATTTTTTTAAAACCACGAAATGGCGAGTCTGCTAAAAGTGAATTGCGAAGTAGCGAGGGAACACTGTGTGTGTGTGTGTTTTGTGCATTGGAATATCTTTGTCTCTAACTGTTCAAAGACATATTAGTTTAACAGCTGAGAAACTTAGTTGTTTTGCATGAATGCTGGTGAATGCCATTTTCCCCAATGGTTATGACTCTAACAGATCATGCTTTTTACCAAGAAGTTATGGCATAATTTTCTAAAAGGTTATGACTTCTAACATGGTTGCCCTTTCCAAAGATCATAAACTCTCCAAAAGTTTATGGAGATTTCCATTTTCCTTTTTTTTTCATGTCAGGAGACTTGAGAAACTGCAAGTCTTGTAGTTGTACTGACCTCTGATATCTTGTATCAGAGGTCACTGTATCACAACTATTAGGAGTCGTTTTGATTCTATCTAATGAAACAAATAAGATATATAAATACACATAGAATGAAATGAGCTTAGGATCTCTTACCAAACTCACAAATGAATTCAAACTCCTGGCTGCAGTTCTCTGTTACACCCCATTCATAGCCAGAGTTTTTCAGGATATAGCCACATGAAGATGAGAGGACTGATGGTGCATCTTGGTGCCATTTGCTATAGGTGATATTTGAGGTATCCAACCAAATCAGGGACCCTGAAAGAAATTTGCATGAAGGGCAATACACACCAGCAAATTCTAGGATTCCACTAAGATCTTACTGATGCCAGGTCCATCATTGGGAAGACTGAAGACACAACTTTAGTGAGTGAGTTCTAGGAAATGACAACTAGATGTTAGAGAAGAGAACTGAATGCAAAACAGCCAGCCCTGTACTTCCGGCTAGCTTGCTTTTTCCAAATGTGATGGGACATGCCACCCCATCACTCGGCATTGAACAACATTTTCACTTCTCTTATGGGAATGCCCCAAGCTAAGGCCATCAATGGAAACCGTACTGACCAACGAATATCAAAACTTTCTCGGGCATTTAAACCTGATGTCTGTGCACCTCATTCTGCCAACAGCTATATTTGCCTGAAACTTTTCAAAGAGGACCTTTTGCAACCCAGGGCTCCATATATACATAGCTCTTGCCCATCAAGAACCTTGTGTTGTTAGGGATTATACTAATATGGAAAGTCCTTCCTGTCAAACACAAGGAACCTTTAACTTTCTAGATGTTTTGGATTACAAGATTCACAATTAGGTACTCGCTGCCAATTTCATACGGCTTTGGGAAGCTAAAGTCCAAAACATTCAGAAGACCCTACCCATGGTCTATCTTAATTTTTGCTGTGCTCTTCACCGTAGCCATGCTTACACAGAACAAGGAATTATTTCTTCCTACCTTCAGATGTTTCATTTGGAGAAGAGCTGTAGGTTATTCCAATCCACCATTCTTTGTCCTCAGAAATGTGCTCCTCTAAGAACATCTGGGTCTCTTCATCCTCAATAAAGACCAGGTGGCCCCCTCCTCTCTCACACCAGCTCTGAGCACTTGTGAATGTGCGCTGGAGTTTCACGAACTCATAGCATGACCGATTGAAAGCGACTTGATACTTGGAACAGGGTATCCCGTCTGCAAAGGATACATCCTCCGTAATCAGACAAGGGACAAGAAATGCAAGAATGATGATGAGATGCTGCATGCTCACTCCAATGCTTCACTGAGTCTCGCAATATACTGGAGAAGCTCACCACCAAGACAGGACTTTTGTTGACCTGTTCTGGAGGGATCTGAGAGCTGTTGTGCTACTCTACCACCTATTTCCATCCCTTTTACATTTCCCGGATGATGTCAGCAATAGCCTGGGCTCAATAAACAAAAAATATTGCATCTGTGAATGGCCAGGGAAAGGTCACGAGGCTAAGATGTACCAGTAGATATGAAAAACCCATTGTGCACCTGCCCAGCTCCGCATCAAGACGGTATACACAGTGGGCTGTAATTTATACCTTTTAATGTGCTTAGTTTGATATCTGCAGTCATTGGCCATGTGGCAGCCAGAGATAAAAGACCCTGTAAAAGAAGCCATTGTTCATTTTGTGGCTGGGCATTCAACTGCAAAATAAAAATTTGGAAACTCAGAATGGTGGATCACCATAACAATTACCCAGAACTTCTGCAATCACAGTGAGGCAACAGGGTTGGTATATTTTCAGATGTATATTGTAAAAAATGAACCAAGATGTGAGTGCATGACTTCATGCCACCACCATACACCAGGCATGGGCAAACTTTGGCCCTCCAGGTGTTTTGGACTCCAACTCCCACAATTCCTAACAGCCTACCAGCTGTTAGGAATTGTGGGAGTTGAAGTCCAAAACACCTGGAGAGGCAAAGTTTGCCCATGCCTGCCATAGACTCGGTCTCATCTGATTTCAGAATCCAAGCAGGTTTGGATCTGATCAGTACTTGGATAGTGTGATAGGAAAGTGATTCCCCTAGCAATGAATGGCCCTGAAAGGTCATTCAGACCAAGCTCAAATCCTTCACAACAATCTATGTAGTCTCTTGGCTTGGGATATGCAGACCAATGTGGAAGGACTGTCTCACGTCTTCTGTTTCTAGCAGGCCAGCTCAAGAGGGCATGAGAGGACGGAGGCACTTTAAGGTAAAGCATTATAGTGTAAGTTACATCTCAGTACACAGGCCGGCTTTGTTTAGTTTGGGTATAGGCTTTTCCCCTCTCTTTCTTTCATTATATTCCTTTGTCCCAGAGGTGCCAAAGTGTGGTAGAATGCACACTTTGTGTGCATAGACATTGCTGGTACAGCTCCCAGCATCACACGTCGCCAAAGCAGAAAAAATATCCCTACCTGAGACTCTGAAAAGCTGCTGCCAGTCAGGATAAGTGATACTGCACTGTATGATACAGTACTATATTGTTCAGCTGGTTAATTCTTTTAGGAATTGGCAGACCTATCCATTGCAGCATATCTTGATTTCTGATTTTTTCTAATCCTCTGTTTATTTCATGCTGTTTCTGTTTTAGTTTGCCATATTTTAAAAAAATAAAAACCACACAAAAACTCATGGATATGGTTAGGCAAAGCTTGACTTGAACCAGGAACAAGAGAACTCAGGCTTAGATTCTCACTCTAATGCAGTGTTGCCTTTAAGGTAAACAACTTGTTTACCTTAAAGCATTATGTCTCCATGAAAGCATTATGTCTCCCATGAATTTTCTCCACAACTTTACTACATAATCTTTCTGACCAATGCAATCTATTTTCAGCTCTGATTTGTAAACAAAGACTACAGGTGGTTTTTCCTGGAAACCCTCCTTATCATTCAGCTCTTCACTCAATTCCGTATCTGCTCTTGCTACTTCTGGCTTCTCTGACTGGCCTTGAGTCCTTGTAATTTCTGAGCCAGTTTTATCAGACAGAAACATCATTTCCCAGACTGAATTTCCCAGACTTGAGGGCTAATCTGCAACATCACTTTCCTAGTAAAAAAATAAAACAGAAAATGGGAGAAAGTGCTTATATATGCAGGATGAGATATGTCAGATTCACAAGTATCATTTCATGTCAATGAGGTGGAGCAATGGGTTTTCCTATGGGAGGTCTTCTGGAGAGCATGGGTGCTTCAGTTCTTGCCCTAAATCCTTCAGTTTGAGCGTGGATCCTTATTATTATTATTATTATTATTATTATTATTATTATTAAATATCACTAGAAGAAATTGCATATTTGAAAGATATGACCACTGTGATATAGCTGTATTTTCTCCTTCATTAGTATACTGTGCTTTCACAATTGCAGTATTTAAAACTTTTTAATAAAAAAATAGCCACTGCTGTCACTTCAAAGTTCAGCAATCATTACTTACAATTTTATATTCCTTCCTCACATTTAATCATGAAAATTAGGAGGGCTCTTTTTGCCTAGCTGCTTAAAAGTATTATTCTAAAATACATACTTATGTCTTTTTCATGTATTTGAAATCTAATGTGTGCATTCCTTGTATTGGAAAACATTATCATTAGATTCTTGTGGGTTTTTTCGGGCTATAGAGCCATGTTCTAGAGGCATTTCACCTGACGTTTCGCCTGCATCTATGGCAAGCATCCTCAGAGGTAGTGAGGTCTGTTGGAATTAGGACAATGGGTTTATATATCTGTGGAATGGCTGGGGTGGGGCAAGGAGTTCTTCCCTGCTGCAGTTAGGTGTGAATGTTTAGCTGATCACCTTCATTAGCATTTGAAGGCCTGCCTGAGCCTGGGAAAATCTCTTGCTGGGAGGTGTTAATCTGTGCCTGGTTGTTTCCTCTCTGTTGTTTTGCTGTTGTAATTTTAGAAAATTTATGAAAGCCTTCGACAATACATTATCATTAGATATTACTGTTATAATGGCGTCCTCACTTGAATAGGAAAGTTCTTCATTTTTTCCACTTTTAAATGTTGCTGTTGTTGTGAGGCCAACTGTATTTAGAAGTAGAAATGAAACACCACACTTTTGTTATGCATTTGATAGAAATTCAAAACCGAAATGTTTGGAAAATGAGATTTTATCATCTTTGGAAAGACATGACCTTGTTAGAAGTCATAACCTTTTTGATAATAATGCCATAACCTTTTGGGAAAATGGCATTCATGCAAGGCAATTAGGTTTCTCAGATGTTAAACAGATGTACGGTATGTCTTTGAACTGTCAGGGACAAAGATATGCCAATGCACAAAAAGCACACATATCGTATAGCAGAGTTTCAGAAGTGTTTTTTTCGTTGCCCAAAAAACATCTACTCTCCCTTAAAATATTTTTGCCTTTAAATCATGCTCTCAAGAGAAAAAATAAGCAGATTTCTTTAAAAGTAACATAGCTGGTTTACTCACAAACCTCATGTATTCAGCATACAGGTACTTTGCATATCAATCCAGTTACAGATAGGATTTGAAGTAGTTTCTCTGTGTAGGTAACACATGGCATTTTTCTTAGAAAGTTTAATGGCTTCTGTACAGCATTCTGTTTCTATTAACTTCTAAAAGCATACATCTGTTTCTACTGAAGTCTCTAAACATACTGTTCTACTGGCATCTGAAAGCAAACTGTTTCTAAAATGGAATCTGAGTCCTGAACAAGCCCAGATTTGATCACTTGGTCTGCAGCCCCCCCACAACAAAGAGTTAAAGTAAAATTGCAAACCAATATCCACATATACAATACAGTAAGCAATTATATACATAACAAATAACTAGTGGAGGCTTGCGAAGGTTGCTATTTCCAACGAAAATGACCTGCTTTGGAATGGAACACTATGAGATGCTGTGATAAAACAATTCCCCCTGCTTCCCACTGCTTATCTGATGAGGTCCAAGGTTTAAAAAAGTTGTAAACACACACAAACATACATCACCATGTCACACTTGACATATACTCTGACATGTGCCCAGTTAAAAGCCATGCATCTATCGGCGACCTCTAAAATAAACCAAATTCCAAATGCAGTTTACAACCAACAATCTAAATAGGGTAAAAATGTGTCAACTTCAAATTTGTAATGGATAAAGAAAATGAACTACCAAATATGATGTTGTGATTTGATATTTAATTCAACGTTACTGCGGGCTTTCTTGGACACAGTGGGGAAAAAACACAACCAGCTAAAAGAAAATGAGATTATAATATTGGATGCCTTCGTTTGCAAGACAAGGTCATAATGCAGCGTGGCCTGAACCTGTATCATTGCTTTGACTGTTTGAAACAGTCTCTTTTTGTTTTTTCCAGCTTGAAACCAAGAGCGTTGTTGTTTCTGAGTCATGTTGTTGAATTCTGTCAGCATAGTCTGTAGCCATGGCCTAGGTCTAGGTCCTTTGACTCCAGTAAAATATCACAGAGAAAAAGACAACGGCACCCAAATGGCATTTTCTAGGACATTGTTGATTTTACAGAACAAACAAGTATTGATTCTGACAGAGGAGGATCTGGCTGAAAACCTCACCTTTGAGACTAATCCACCCTCTACATAGCATATGGTGCTGAAGGAGAGTTCTGCAGATACAGTGAGACCCCCTTATCCACAGGATCACTTTCTGTGGCTTCATTATCTGTGGCTGCCACTTCCAAAAGTATTTGTGGGCACTTTTTGGTCCTTCAGTGTGACTCTATGATATGCTTTGGCAGTCTTCAAGCATCTGTATAAACATCTGAGGAAGTGATGAGAGGAAAGTTGGGATAAGATTGGCAGGAGAGAAGGGAAGGGACTCCTCCCAGTCACAGGAAGCATTGTTTCCAAGCCCTCTTTACCTCTGCACTGAACCCTATATCCATCAGTGCTGCCTCCGGAAAATCCTGCAAATCTCTTGGAAGACAAGCGGACAAATGTCAGCGTGCTGGAAGAAGCAAAGACCACCAGCATTGAAGCAATGGCCCTCCGCCATCAACTCTGCTGGACCGGCCATGTTGTCCGGATGCCCGACCACCATCTCCCAAAGCAGTTGCTCTATTCCGAACTCAAGAACAGAAAACAGAATGTTGGTGGACAGGAAAAGAGATTTAAAGATAGGCTCAAAGCCAACCTTAAAAACTGTGGCATAGACACTGAGAACTGGGAAGCCCTGGCCCTTGAGCGCTCCAGCTGGAGGTCAGCTGTGACCAGCAGTGCTGTAGAATTTGAAGAAGCATGAATGGAGAGTGAAAGAGAGAAATGTGCCAAGAGGAAGGCACATCAAGCCAACCCCAACCAGGACCACCTTCAACTTGGAAACCAATGCCTTCACTGTGGGAGAAGTGAGGGCATTGGAGTATAGGGCTCCACAGTCACCTACAGACCCACCGACAGAACCTTGGAGGACCATCATCCTCAGACTATGAGGGATGGCCTAATGAAATGAATGAATGAATGAATGAACCCTATATCCTTGGACAGTGGTTGACAATATAAATCTAGGACCTCATCAGACGCAGCTGTTTTTGGTGGCATAAGCTGGTTCTGCTGTTGGGCCCCCAGTGGCACAATGGGTTAAACCCTTGTGCCGGCAGGACTGAAGACCGACAGGTTGGAGGCTCGAATCCAGGGAGAGTGCAGATGAGCCCCCTCTGTCATCTCCAGCTCCCCATCCGAAGACATGAGAAAAGCCTCCCACAAGGATTGTAAAATGTCAAACATCCGGGTGTCTCCTAGGCAACATCCTTTCAGATGGCCAGTTCTCTCACACCAGAAGCGATTTTCAGTTTCTCAAGTCACTCTTGACACGAAGAAAAAAAGCCACAGAGCTCCCGGGCTTCCACCCCACAACATACAGCTAGTTCCAGCGGGGCTAAACTACAGCAGAACTAGCATGCGCTGCCACTGCAGCAACACAGCAACACCCATGTTGCACCAGCAACAAGGGTGGGGGAAGCTGGGTGGTGGACACTTCCCCTGTGGGATAGTTTTTATGATAAGTCAGGCATTGTGGGACATGGGGTGACAGGTTCCCCTGTCCCATGACAGGCACCGCCAGATTCAGCACGATCTATGGCAATTCCGACAGACAACATGATGGCAGCCCTTTGATAGACATCTGATTGTCTTGCTGTTTCAGTCTCAGTGCGGCCACACTTGAAATAAAGAGATTTTTGCTTCAAAGCTCATGGAGACTGGCTGACTTTTTAAGATTCACATTTAAGCTACTGAAAGAGTTCCCTTCTTTTTGGGCTAGGTTTAAGCAGTAAACTATGGTCTGAATATATAGGGAATATGTACCACAGTTTCTGGTATCCATGTGGAAGCACTGGGACATATTCCATGTGCATAAGGGAGTGTTATTGTATCAGGATCTGCAAAAAACTTGGCCACGGTGGTCCACGCTCTGGTTACATCCCTCATCGACTACTGCAACGCTCTGTACATGGGGTTGCCTCTGAAGACTGCCCAGAAGCTGCAATTAGTCCGTCCGGCAGCCAGATTACTAACAGGAATGGAGTACAGGGAGCACACAACTCCCATGTTGCGCCAGCTCCACTGGCTGCCAATTAGCTTCCGAGCATAATTCAAAGTGCTGGTCTTAACCTACAAAACCCTATACGGTTCCGGCCCGGTTTACCTGTCCAAATGTATTCTTCCCTATGAACCATCAAGACAATTAAGATCTTCAGGTGGGGCCCTGCTCTCAGTCCCGCCACTTTCGCAATCGCGTCTGATGGGAACGAGAGACAGGGCCTTTTCTGTAGTGGCCCCTCGGCTATGGAACTCTCTCCCAATTGAGATCAGATCGGCCTCCTCCCTCCTGTCCTTAAGGAGGCTGGTGAAATCCTGGCAATGGAAGGAAGCACTCCCAGAGTAATGGTTGAGACCGGCTTCAGAGCAAAGCTATTGTTCACACACATGGACTGAATTTATCATGATTTTATCTTGGTGATTTGGCTTATTGGTAAATCTAATCTATATGCATTTTTAACTTGTTGTTATTGTATGATGTTTGATATTGTATTGTTATTATTGAATTCTGTTGTGAACCGGTCTGAGTCCCTCTGCGGAGGTTAGAGAAGGTCGGCATATAAAAGTTTTAAATAAATAAATAAATGAATGAATAAATAAATAAATGAGGGCAAACCAAGGATGAGGTCCAGTGCCGTGATTCACCTGTTTTCACAGTGGATCACGGCAGCAATGGAGTGGAAGCAGGACAATCCCGGCACCCCGGTTGCCAGCTGACATTTCCCCATCCCACCTGAGGAAGCATTGCCACTGCACCAACCCCATTGCTCCTTATGGAACATGAGGTAGCCTCCATGTTGGAGGTGGCAACATCCCACCGCGCTGCCACACCAGTTCTCCCATTGAGCCCCACCAGAAGTTGCTGTACGCCATTTGATGTGGGGATCCATTGGTGATGTGGGGATCCATTAGTGTGGGGATCCACTGGTGAACCTGAGCAAAAGCATCCTCGGACGCTTCAATTGCCCCATGTGAGGAGGCTGCAAGTCTGAACTCTCCCTAGATGTCAAATGACCAAACTGCATAAACTTTGTATTTTAAGGCAGAGGTTGCTGCTTTTCTTCTCTCTCCTTTTGACTTACTAATCTTTTTTTGTCCCAAAGCTGTGCAGTGACACAGAAAAGAGTTGGTATAGCGAAAGGCTAACAACATTTTGTTTATGAGCATGCCTTTTCCCTTGCCAAGGCCTTAAGTGCCACATTGTAAAGTATGTTAAGATTTTAAGTGGGCATAGAATAGGACCGTCCCTACTGAAGACTCAAGTAGAAAGAACCAGGATCCAGCCAGATAAAGATGAGTCAATGACTATCCTCACAGCATCATGCCCACCCAAATATTCCTCATGCTCTCTCTACCTTGGTGCAGAAATGCATCCTTTCCCAGCATAGAGATTTGCTTGATTCCTTTGAGCCTCTTTCACAATATACATTCCTCCACATTGTATAAGCTTAGTCAGCTGCTCATGTTAGTCCTGTCACAAGGCGATAGAGGTCTTGTGCTACAAATTTATCTTAATTGGCAATGAGTGATAGTAATTCCTGCACTGATAAGCTATCTACATTGGGTACAAAAAGCAACCCAGGCATCAAGATTTCATACTCGGAACGAGCAAGGATTCATGGGATTAAGATACAGAGAAAGCATCAGTTCACATGGTTTCCCCAGAAAATGGACTCAAAACATTGTATAGGGGCAGATTTGGAATTGTGTACCTTCCAAGTGTCCTGATTTAGCAGAGACAGTTCCAGTTAACCTAGTGTTTCTCAACCTGAGGGTTGTGAGGGGGTGTCAGAGGGGTTGCCAAAGACCATCAGAAAACACAGTATTTTCTGTTGGTCATGGGGGTTCTGTGTGGGAAGTTTGGTCCAATTCTATTGTTGGTGTGGTTCAGAATGCTCTTTGATTGTAGGTGAACTATAAATCCCAGCACTTCCAACTCCTAAATGTCAAGGCCTATTTTTCCCAAACTCCACCAGTGTTCACATTTGGGCAAATTGAGTATCCGTGCTAAGTTTGGTCCAAATCCATCATTGTTTGAGCTTACAGTGGTCTCTGGATGTAAGTGAACTACAACTCCAAAACACAAAGCAAATGCTCACCAAACTCTTCCAGTATTTTCTATTGGTCATTGGAGTTCTGTGTGCCAAGTTTGGTTCATTTCCATTGTTGGTGGAGTTCAGAATGCTCTTTGATTGTATGTGAACTATAAATCCCAACAACTACAACTCCCAAATGTCAAGATCTATTTTCCCCAAACTCTGCCAGTGTTCACATTTCAGTATATTGAGTATCCATGCCAAGTTTGGTCCAGATCTATCATTCTTTGAGCCCACAGTGCTCTGGATGTAGGTTAGCTACAACTCCAAAGGTCAATGCCCACAAAATCAACCCTCCACCAACCCCACCAGTATTCAAATGTGGGCATATTGGGTATTTGTGCTAAATTTGGTCGCGGGAATGAAAATACATCCTGCAGATCAGATATTTACATGACGATTCATAATAGTAGCAAAGTTACAGTTATGAATTAGCAACGAAAATAATGTTATGGTTAGGAGTCACCACAACATGAGGAACTGTATTAAGGGATCACGGCATTATGAAGGTTGAGAACCACTGAGTTAACCCAACACTCAAACCAGTATGCCCCGTTGGTTCACTATTTCACATTAGAAATATTAAAAATTTTAGGATCTCTTGATGCAATTGCTGCTTGGACAATTTGCTGCAGTTTCAAAGTGTCATAAAACAAACTGGAGCTAATGTTATTTTATTATGGATTATTTTAAATTGTAATTGCATTTGGCTAAATGCAATAAAGATTAATTGTCTGACTGGCATGCATTTATCTTACGTTCTAAGAAAGCCTATGTTCCTATGAGACAAGGAACCTCACTAAACAAGCTCTGGATTAATGTTCAGCTATTAAAAGCACTTTTATTGCAATGAGAGATCACGTCCCACAGGCAAAATCTGACAACGATGATGATTAGATCCTGCATCTCCTGGCACCGTGTGATAGCCATCAATCAATATACTTTTAGTGTAAGATATTATTTGCTCTAAATGGATCTCTGTGTTATTATGTTATCTGGCTAGTAAGATACAGCCAGGGCAAAAATTATGCATCAAGTTGTTAATGCTGCCATTTACAACAGAGTAGTTGTGAAATTTTAAGTGTCCTTGGTAAGTGCCCTTCTGCCCTTAACAACAACCATCACCAAAAAAAACATGTTCAAAGGTAATTGGGCAGTTGAACTTTATAATTCAATTACACATGAACTGAGACGTGTATCAAAATGTAATAGAGGAAGATGATGATGATGATGATGATGATAATAATAATAATACAGTTGGAAAAGCTGACATGATATGAGGATTTAAAGATCGAACTGCAAAGACTTTGGCACAAACCAGTAAAGGTTGTCCCAGTGGTGATCAGCACACTGGGTGCAGTGCCTAAAGACCTTGGCCTGCACTTAAACACAATCAGCTCTGACAAAATTACCATCTGCTGGCTGCAGAAGGCCACCTTACTGGGATCTGCACGCATTATTCGCCGATACATCACACAGTCCTAGACACTTGGGAAGTGTCCAACATGTGATCCAATTCAACAGCCAACAGAGTGTCTGCTGTGGACTCCTCTTGTGGTGCTTCAAATAATAATAATAATAATAATAATAATAATTATTATTATTATTATTTATATTCCGCCCTATCACCCCGAGGGGAATCAGAGTAGATTAAAGTATATACAAGCACAAACACAGGCAAATATTCAATGCCCTGATACAATGAGACAGAAATCCACAGGCAAAAGCAAAGGCTTCCCCTTTCACCCCTGGCTTCTGGAGGCGGTGCTCAACTCCAGCTCTGAGGAAGGTGTTAATCTCCATTTCCAAACCAAAGAGCCTGTATTGTCCATATATGCCTCCTGGTTGTGTGGCAGGCATGATTGCTTGGAGTGCCTAGTTGCCTTCCCGCCGAGGCAGTACTTATTGATCTACTCACATTTGCATGTTTTTGAACTACTAGGTTGGCAAGAGCTGTCAGTTTTCCAGGCTGTATGGTCATGTTCCAGAAACATTCCCTCCTGACGTTTTGCCCACATCTATAGCAGGCATCCTCTACAGGCCAATGGATACTCCACCACAGATATCAGAAGAGCCAAGCATGGCTTCAGGGGACCTTTACGAGCTCTTCTGATGTCTGCGGTGGAGTATCCATTTTTCTGTAAAAGATGCCAGCCATAGATGTGGGCAAAACATCAGGAGATAATGCTTCTGGAACATGGCCATAATTCTGCTTTAACTTGCTATTGTAAGACCAAAATAAAACATAGAAAGGGGGCAATGTGTATTTATGGGCCTTCCCACATAGAGGCGTCTTCTTGCAGCCTGGCCTAGAAAATGAACTGGAACAGAATTCAGGTCCTGAAATGCTTAGCTTGATCATTCTTAAGTGACAGCAGGTTTCAAGACAAGTAGCAGTAGTTTAATTACTTGGCTAGAGTTCAGCTAAAAATGGTGCTGTAGTTTCAGGTTTTTCCTGACAAGGCTTTTACATTCATATCCCAGATTTGTTAAGTAGTTCATTCTGTGGTTTGCAAATTTCCAGGTCTTATGGGTGTTCAAAGAGAAACGAACTGAAGATTGTCAACCGAATTGAGGGGCCTTGGGGTAGCTAAGCATGTCTTGCCTGATACAAATTGGATTGACATACCATATAATGTATACAATGTATACCCCCCCCCCCAAAAAAAAATCCAGATTGCAGGTATGCATCCAACTGATGTTCTGTCATCTCCCTTTTTCAAATTTTTTTAAAAGAATGTTTCAATTTCTCTCTCTTTATCCCCCTTTCTCCTTTGTCTTCAATTTAATTAAATTGCTGCAGTGAGGTCCAAAAGACACAAGATGTTTGCATCAATTTATTCTGCTGTGGGAGAAGAGCCGAGGAGGCAGAATTTGGCAAAAACAGACGACTCTTCTATCTTGTTGTGTTCCTTCTTTTAATAACTTTTGTCACCTTACCACACACTGATGTTGTTTGGTTATAACATGCCACGGTTTTTGTCTGTAAAATGCTGAAGGGTAGGATGTTGGCTTCTGGTTTGATGCTGATTTTGTAGATTATGCTCAATAGGCACATTTCTAGCTACTTTGCTTACTTACTTACTTATTTATTTATTTACTTACTTAGGTGATCCCTCATTGGCTGAGTAGGCTCTCCTCCCAATAAGCAAGTGTCTCCTGATTTCCTGGCTGATTTCCTGGCTGCAATCTGCGTCTGCAGTAATACAAAATCTGTCACCGCCTCCTCGTTTTCTTCCTCTATTTCCCAGTTGTCAATCATTCTTGTTTCCATAATCTTGGGGGTTTTTTTTATGTTTAACTGCAACCCAGCTTTTGTGCTTTCTTCTTTCACCTTGATTAGAAGGTTCCTCAGCTCCTCTTTGCTTTTGGCCATCAAAGTGGTATCATTTGCATATCTAAGGTTGTTAATATTTCTTCCAGCAATTTTCACCCCAGCCTTGGGAAGCCCCGCACATCCTCGCATGATGTGTTCTGCATACAAGTTGAATAGGTTGGGTGAGAGTATACAACCCTGCCGTACGCCTTTCCCAATCTTGAACCAGTCTGTTGTTCCGTGGTCAGTTCTGACTGTTGCTACTTGGTCCTGATATAGATTCCTCAGGAGAGAGACAAGGTGATTTCGTATGCCCATTCCACCAAGAACTTGCCACAATTTATTATGATCCACATAGTCAAAGGCTTTAGAATAGTCAATAAAACAGAAATAGATGTTTTTTCTGAAACTCCCTGCCTTTTTCCATTACCCAGTGGATATTGGCAATTGGGACTCTCGTTCCTCTGCCTTTTCTAAACTCAGCTTGTACATCTGGCAGCTCTCGCTCCATGTATTGCTGGAGTCTTCCTTGCAGGATCTTGAGCATTACCTTACTGGCATGAGAAAAAAGGGCCACTGTACGGAAGTTTGAGCAGTCTTTAGCATTTCCCTTTTTTGGTATGGGGATATGTTGATTTTTTCCAGTCTGATGGCCAATTCTTGTGTTTTCCATATTTGCTGGCATATGGCATGCATCACCTTGACAGCATCATCTTTCAAGATTTTAAACAGTTCAGCTGGGATCCCGTCGTCTCCTGCTGCCTTGTTGTTAGCCATGCTTCTTAAGGCCCATTCAACCTCACTCCTCAGGATGTCTGGTTCTAATTCACTCACCACACCGTCAAAACTATCCCCTATAAACAAACATATTTTCTTTTTATTATACTAGCTTAGCTAACTGGTGATGCCCACGTCAGGTAATGTTAATGACAAATATTAGATGTATTCATTATTTGCTTTGAGGGTTTAAGAATGGTCCATTGTTACAATAGAAAATATATAATGATGTGAGTGAGCTACAAATCCCATCATTCTGGTTCTATCCCCCCCCCCCCCCAATGCTGCAAATCTTCAAAGTTGGCCATGTTGGATCTTCATGCCAAATACTATACAGATCCATCATTGTTTGGGTTCATCACGTTCTCTGGATGGGAGTGAACTATAACTCCCAAAATTCAAGGTCAATTCTCTCCAAACCCCGCTAGTATATAAAGTTGGCCTCAATGAGTATATGTGCCTAGTATGGTATAGATCCATTGTTGGTTGGGTTCACAGCTCCCTCTAGATGCAAGTGAACTACAACTCCCCAGATTCAAGGTCATCCTCCCCCCAAACCCTACCAGTATTCAAGCTTGGCCATGTTGATTATGCATTCCAAGATTTGTGGTCAGTTGGCCTCACAGCAATCTTTGGATAGACATCCCAAAATTGTGGATCATTTCCCCCAAATTCTGATGATATTGAAAGTTGGTCACGTTGGGTCTGTGTGCCAAGTTTGGTCCAGATCCATCGCTGGTTGGCTTCAGAGTGTTCTCTGGATGTGGGGTGAACTATAACTCCCAAAACTGAAAGTAAATTCCGACCAAACCTCACCAATATTAAACGTCAGTGGGGGGTGGGGTGGGGTGCCTAGTGTGGTGGTCCAGATCTATCACTGGTTGGGTTCACAGTGCTCTCTGGATGCAGGTGAACTATAACTCACAAAACTGAAAGTCAATTCTGACCAAACGCCACCAGTATTCCAAGTTGGCTGTGTGTGCCAAATTTCGTCCAGATCCATCATTGATTGGTAGATGTAAAAGAAAGGAAGGAAGGAAGGAAGAGGGAAGGAAGGAATTATGGAAGGAAGGAAGGAAGGATGGAATTAAGAAAGGGAGGGAGAGAGGGATTAAGGAAGAAATTAAAGAAGAAATTAGGGAAGGAATTATGGACGGACGGACGGAAGGAAGGAAGGAAGGAAGTAGGGAAGGAATTAAGGAAGAAAGGAATTATGGAAGGAAGGAAGGGATTAAAGAAAGAAGGAAAGGATTAAGGAAGGAAAGAAGGGATGAAGGAAGGAAAGAAGGAAGGAATTAAGGAAGGAAGGAAAGGAGGAATTATGGAAGGAAGGGAGGGAAGGATTAGGGTAGGTAGGAAGGAAGAAATTAGGGAATTAAGGAAGAAAGGAATTTAGGAAGGAAGGAATTAAGGAAGGAAAGGAAGAATTATGGAAGGAAGAAAGGAAGGACGTAGGGAAGGAATTAAGGAAGGAGGGAATTAAGGAAGGAAGGAAGGAAGGAATGAAACTGGGACAGAAGGAATTAAGGAAGGAAGGGATTAAGAAAGGAAAGAAGGAAGGAAGAAATGAATGAAGGAATTAAGGAAGGAAGGAAAGGAGGAACTATGGAAGGAAGTGAGGGAGGGAAGCTTTAAGGTGGGTAGGAAGGAAGAAATTAGGGAATTAAGGAAGAAAGGAATTTAGGAAGGAAGGAATTAAAGAAGGAAAGGCGGAATCAAGGAAGGAAGGAAGTAGGGGAGGAATTAAGGAAGAAAGGAAATTAGGAAGGAAGGAATTAAACTGGGACAGAAGGAATTAAGGAAGGAAGGAAAGGAGGAATTAAGGAAGGGAGGGAGGGAGGGAGGGAAGCATTAAGGTGGGTAGAAAGGAAGAACTTAGGGAATTAAGGAAGGAAGGAATTTAGGAAGGAAGGAATTAAGGAAGGAAGGGATTAAGAAAGGAAGGAAGGAAGAAAGAAAGAAATGAAGGTAGGAAGATAGATGAGAGAGAGAGAGAGAAAGGGTGCATCTTCACTGTGGAATTAATGCAGAGCTGCATTCTCTGGGAGAACACTAGGTAACATGGATGTTGTTCTCCAGAGAAGGATGCAAGTCTAGTAAAATAAAATAAAACCTCCCGTGATCCCACCGGATGGCGTGAAGGCGGTACCAAAGCGCGTTCCTTCCAGAGTGTGGAAGCTGTGGCAGCCGGCTTGGCTTCCCCTGCGGCGAGGTCCGCCTCCCTCGTCCTTCCCTTTGGCCCGCCGCCCGGAGGCGGACTGAAAGACCTCAGAGGGTATAAAGCGCTTTTTCTCTGGAGGAAAAAGAGAAGGAAGGAAAGGAGGGGGGGAGGGAGGCAGCTCCGCCGGCGCCATGGAAGCCATTTTCGGCAGGAACATTGAGGAGCACCCGGAGCCCCTCCAAGCCCGAGTGGAAGGTATGTCCGCCCAAGAAAAGCGGAAGGAGAGATACGGGCGCGTCTACATTGGAGCCTTTGCGCGGTTTGGCTCCGCTTCAGCCGCCTTGGCTCAGCCCTGCAAGTTGCACCTGCCCTTTCGGAACAGAAAGGCCTTGCGACACACGCTCTTCACTTTGGGGAGAGAAAGTAGGTGATTCCCTGGCCTGCCTTCCTTCTCCAACCCATGTGTGGGACTCCAGGGGAGATCCAGGACTGGCCCCAAATGCTTGGGGTCCGCACCAGTTCTGCAGGTTGAGTTCTTAAGTTTGGATGGGAGTCGGAACAGGGACTTTCCAAAGGGTACCTCCAGGCACACAAACACATATATATACCCCTCTACCGACTCAGATATAAACTTAAAAGCAAACCTACAGAACCAATACGTATATATGGCTGTATGTGTGGAGGCTCCTTCTTTGGAGGCTTTGAAACACAGGCTGGATGGCCATCTGCCGGGGGTGCTCTGAATGTCAATTTCTTGCTTCTTGGCAAAATGGGGTTGGACTGGATAGAGATCCCTTCCTTCCTTCCATAATTTCTTCCTTCCTTCTTTAGTCCCTTCCTTAATCACTTCCTTCTTTTCTTAATTCTTTCCTTCCTTCTTTCCTTCCTTCCTCAATCCCATCCTTCCTTTCTTAATCACTTCCTTCCTTCTTTAATTCCTTCCTTTCTTCCTTAATCCCTTTCTTCCTTAATGGCTTCCTTTCTTAATCACTTCCTTCCTTAATTCCTTCCTTTCTTCCTTCCTTCCATAATCCCTTTCTTCCTTAATCGCTTCCTTCCTTTCTTAATTCCTTCCTTCTTTCCTCCCTTCCTTCCTTCCTTCCTTCCTTAATCCCTTCTTTTCTTAATTCCTTTCTTCTTTCCTCCCTTCCTTCCTTTCTTAATTCCTTCCTTCCTTTTTTCCTCCCTTCCGTTCTTACTTCCTTCTTTAATCCCGTCCTTCCTTAATCCCTTCCTTCCTTAATTCCTTTCTTCTTTCTTTTCTCCCTTCCTTAATCCCTTCCTTCCTTAATCCCTTCCTTTCTTCTTTCCTCCCTTCCTTTATTACTTTTTTAATCCCGTCCTTCCTTAATCTCTTCCTTCATTTCTTAATTCCTTCCTTCTTTCTTTCCTCCCTTCCTTAATCCCTTCTTTCCTTTCTTAATTCCTTTCTTCTTTCTTTCTTTCTTTCCTTCCTTCCTTACTTATTTGCTTTCTTTCTTTCTTAATTCCTTCTTTCCTTCCTTCCTTCCTTCCTTTCTTCCTTCCTTAATCCTTTCCTTCCTTAATCCCTTCCTTTCTTAATTCTTTCCTTTCTTCTTCCCTCCCTTCCTTTCTTACTTCTTTCTTTAATTCCTTCCTTTCTTAATCTCTTCCTTCCTTTCTTAATTCTTTCCTTCTTTCTTCCCTTCCTTCCTTAATCCCTTCCTTTATTAATCCCTTCCTTCCTTAATCCCTTACATCTTCCCTTCCTTTCTTCTTTCCTTTTCAACCTTCCTGAATTCCTCCCTTCTTTCTTTCTTTCTTTCTTTCTTTCTTTCTTTCTTTCTTTCCTTCCTTCCTTCCTTCCTTCCTTCCTTCCTTCCTTTCTTAATTCCTTCCTTTCTCCTTCTTTCTTTCTTCCCTTCCTTCCTTCCTTGCTTAATCCCTTCCTTTATTAATCCCTTCCTTCCTTCCTTCCTTCCTTCCTTCCTTACTTACTTAATGTTAATTCCTTCCTATGTTGGTAGGATTCTGTGATTCCTAATTTTCCATGCAAGTCAGAACAAGGACTTTTTAAAAGAGTAGTTCTAGTCAAATGTCTATATCTATATATCTTGTATGTAAGTCAAATCTGGGACTTCTATCTATCTATCTATCTATCTATCTATCTCCTTAAATTTGTAAGTTGGAACAGGGACTTTTTAAAGCAGTGGTTCTCAACTTTCCTAAAGCCGCAGCCCTTTAATACAATTCCTCATGTTGTGTTGACCCCCAACCATAACATTATTTTTGTTGCTACTTCATAACTGTAATTCTGCTACTGTTATGAATCGCAATGTAAATATCGGATATGCAAGATGTATTTTCATCCACTGGACCAAATTTGGCACAAATACTCAATATGCCCACATTTGAATACTGGTGGGGGTGGGATTGATTTTATAATTTGGGAGTTGTAGTTGCTGGAATTTATAGTTCACCTACAATCCAAGAGCATTCCGAACTCCACCAGTGATGGGATTGAACCAAACTTGGTACACAGAACACCCATGACCAACAGAAAGTAGTGGGAGGGTTTGGTGGGCATTGACCTTAAGTTTTGGAGTTGTCGTTCACCTACATCCAGAAAGCACTGTGGACTCAAGCAATGATGGATCTGGACCAAACTTGGCACAAATACTCAATAGGCCCAAATGTAAACACTGGTGGAGTTTAGGGAAAGTAGACCTTGACATTTGGGAGTTGTAGTTGATGGGATTTATAGTACACCTACAATCAAAGAGCATTCTGAACTCCACCAACGAGAGAATTGGGTCAAAGGTCCGACACAGAAACTCCCTGACCGACAGAAAAGAAGGTGTTTCTGATGGTCTTTGGTGACCCTCTGGCACCCCTCTCGCAACTTCCCCAGGGATCCCAATCCCCAGGTTGAGAAACGCAGTTTTAGTAATAGTTTCAGCCAAATATCTGTATATATTTGTATCTATCTATCTGTCTATCTATTTATTCACATATATGTAAATGTTCTTAAGCTTGTATGTAAGTTGGATCAAGGACTTTTTAAAGTGTAGTTCCAGCCAAATACATACATACATACATACATCCTTAAGTTTGTATGTCATTCAGAATAGAATTTTTTTAATGTAGTTCCAGCCATATACATATCCTTAAGTTTGAAAGTCAGAAAATGACTTTTTTAAAAGGGTAGTTCCAGCCACATATATGTGTGTGTGTGTTCCAATTTTTGTATGCAAGTCTCCATGTTAACATATATTGTTGTAAATGCATATTTATGTTTATTGATTGTTTTATATGTGAGTTTTAATTGCTGTTGTTTTGTACTTTTGTTTTGTCACTTTGGATCCTTTTGTGGGAGAAAAGTGGGATATAAACAAAGATTTTTAAAATTATTTTTATTATGCAAGTCAGAACAGGGACATTTTAAAGTGTAGTTCCAGCCAAATGTGTACTTAATTTTGTATGCAAGTTGGAACAGGGACTTTTTAAAGGGTAATTCCAGCCAAATATGTGTGTGATCTTAAGTTTGTATGCAAGTCGGAACAGGAACTTTTAAAAGGTAATTCCAGCCAAATATGTGTGTGATCTTAAGTTTGTATGCAAGTCGGAACAAGGACTTTTTAAAGGGTAGTGCCAGCCAAATATGTGTGTGTTTTTAAGTTTGTATGCAAGTCGGAAAAAGGCTTTTTAAAGGGTAGTTCCAGCCAAATATGTGTGTATTCTTAAGTTTTAATGCAAGTCGGAACAGGGACTTTTTAAAGGGTAATTCCAGCCAAAAATGTGTGTGTTCTTAAGTTTGTATGCAAGTTGGAACAGGCACTTTTTAAAGGGTAGTTCCAGCCAGGGCTGTAGCCAGAAAAAAATTTCGGGGAGGGTTGAACATTTCGGGAGGGGGGGGGAGCTGAAACCTGCCTCTTAGCTCACGCTGAGGAGCCCCCAGTGGCACAGCGGGTTAAACCCCTGTGCCGGCAGGACTGAAGACCGACAGGACGCAGGTTCGAATCCGGGGAGAGGCGGATGAGCTCCCTCTATCAGCTCCAGCTCCTCATGCGGGAACATGAGAGAAGCCTCCCACAAGGATTATAAAAACATCAAATCATCCGGGTGTCCCCTGGGCAACGTCCTTGCAGACGGCCAATTCTCTCACACCAGAAGTGGCTTGCAGTTTCTCAAGTCGCTCCTGACACGACAAAAAAGCTCATGCTGCACTAGCCTGCAGCTCCGCCACTGTCAACCACCTCCACCAAGTCTGGCCTCCTTAATGAGAACATTCAACATTCCCCCCCACCAACTTGGTTGCTTCGCTACATTGGCTATTGTTGCAAGTAATGACAGTGTGAATAAATTGTCAATATTTGCTTGAGATAGTGCTTGCAGTTCTGGAGGGACTCTTAATTTTTTGCGTCTCATAGACTTAGCATGGCGATTTGATTAACCAGTTAAAATTCATGAGTAAATCAGGTTTATTTTTTTTAACCTGAAAAATTTCGGGGGGGGAGTGAACCCCTAACCTCCCCCTCGCTACAGGCCTGGTTCCAGACAAACTACATGGGTGGATCAAAAAGTTTTGCCTCCTGTGTCATGAAGACGTTATGAATGAACATATAATAGCAGAAGTTGCTACAGATCATAGCCTGAAGTGTCCTCTACACAAAACTACCATCCAACATGGTAGGACATTAAGATCATCTGGGGAGGCCCTGCTCTTGACTCCTCTGCGTCACAAATATTGGCAGGGACGAGAGACTGGGCCTTCTCAGTGGTGGCCCCTCGGCTATGGAACGCCCTTCCTAGGGCATTAGATCAGCCCCCTCCCTTTTGACATTCTGAAAAAAAGTCAAAACCTGGCTATTCGAGCAGGCGTTTGAAAAGGCAGTGTAATTAGACATAGGATTATGGAACAATTAGACTATGAGTTTGGTTATGTTTTTATCTAGGAGATGAAATGATTGTTCTTATTACTGTCATGGTTTTAATTGATGTGTTAATGCTTTTTAATGTTTTTATGATGTTGGCATTGAATTGTTGCCTCGAGTCGCCTACGTGCTGAGAGGGGCGGTATACAAATGTAGCAAATAAATAAATAAATAAATAAACATAGTCACCATCAATTTGGACACATTTGCGCATTGTTTAACCTGGGCATCGAAAACATTTTGGAAAAATTCATGATTTGTGACCCATGATTTTAAAGCTGTTTTAATGTCATTCAAGTCGTTAAACATGAAACCACATAGGTTGTCTTTCCGAGATCCAAACAAAACAGGGAAAAGTCAGACAGGGGACAAATCATCATCATTCCTCGAGTGATGATGGATTTCCTTAGGTGCACAACCTTCTTTTGCCAGAAATTCAAGGACGACTCTTTCTTTTAGCTACAGATTCATTGTTCTAATCTAGGCAGTCAATAGGAAAAAGAAAATAGTACATCAGTAGAGTAAGGTAACCTCTCTCGTATCATGCATATATCGTCCAGTAACTGGGAAAGAATGAAAAAGTAGAGAGATGGAGGCATTACTTTTTGACCCACCCTTGTATGTTAGATAAACTCACCTAAAATCCAGATAAGTATGTTGGATAAATATCTTTCGTAAGACATTCATACTGGATTAGACCGCGTCATTTTGTAATAAATATGTAAGAAGGCAGCTGAGATTTGGGTTAAATATTAGGACAAATATTTGTCTGAGCTCTAAGAATAGTTAAGTAATAGCAAAGTTTGCTCCTGGTTATGAAAGGAATTGGAAAAGGGAGATGTTTATAAATCACACAAGTAAGCATAACAATTGTCGGTATTGTCTGTCTTTTGTGCAGTTCACACACATGTGTGTGTCTCATTTAAAGAACAATTGTTGGAGGAATTTGGAGGGGAGGTTACGTAATTTTAGGCACAGTTTTAGTCACTTCTTGGTATTTGAAATGCATTTCTGTAATGAATAATGGCTGGATGAGATTCAACAAAAGGATGGCTCCAGGAGAAATGTTCTACTTCCTGCTCACCTCCAGGAATGGCCAAATTCCCAAAGGTATTGTTGAAGGCTTTCATTGGCTTTCATCACTGGGTTGTTGTAGGTTTTTCGGGCTGTATGGCCATGTTCTAGAAGCATTCTCTCCTGAGAATGCTTGCATCTATGGCAGGCATCCTTAGAGGTTGTGAGGTCTGTTGGAAACTAGGAAAATGGGGTTTACATATCTGTGGAATATCCAGGAATGGGAGAAAGAACTCTTGTCTGTTGGTGCTAGGTGTTAATGTTTCCATTGGCCACCTTGATTAGCATTTAATGGCCTGACAGTTTCAAGGTGTGGCTTCTTACTGCCTGGGGGAATCCTTTGTTGAGAGGTGATTAGCTGTCCCTGGCTGTTTCTTGTCTGGAGTTCCCCTATGTTTGAGTGTTGTTCTTAATTTACTGTCATGATTTTAGAGTTTTCTAATACTGGTAGGCAGATTTTGTTCATTTTCATGGTTTCTTCCTTTCTGTTGAAATTGTCCACATGCTTGTGAATTTCAGTGGCTTCTCTGTGTAAGTCTGACATGGTGGTTGTGAGAGTGGTCCAGCATTTCTGTGTTCTCAAATAATATTCTGTGTCCAGGTTTGGGTCCTTTTGTGGGAGAAAAGTGGAATATAAATTATTATTATTATTATTATTATTATTAGAAACACAACAAGATGAGTCCACAGCACACACTCTACTGGCTGTTGAATTGGATCACACGTCGAACACTTCCCAAGTGTCTAGGACTGTGTGATGTATTGGCGAATAATGAGTGCAGATCCCAGCAGGGTGGCCTTTTGCAGCTGGCAGATGGTAATATTGTCAGCGCCAATTGTGTTTAAGTGTAGGCCAAGGTCTTTATTATTATTATTATTATTATTATTATTATTATTATTATTACTTTATTTATACCCCGCAAAACCTCCTGTAGGACTCGATGTGGCTTACAAAGGCCAAGGCCGCCAACAACAACAACATACAATATACAATAAACTCATAAGCAAATAATAAAACATCAAGCAAAACAATAAAACAATAAAACCGTGACGCAATTTAAAACCAAGGACCGGGCCAATGTAATGGACAAGTTAAAAAGTGCTGTTGTGACAGGTAATATGTAGAGGTATTTGGGTAGGTACAGATAATCCTAAATCTCTAGCAAGATGCTTGGGACTTGAAACCAGGAGGTTCCTATTCTGGAAAGGCACACTGGAACAGCCAGGTCTTCAGGCGCTTCCTAAAAACAGCTAACGTTGGGGCTTGTCTAATGTCCTTGGGGAGCGAGTTCCAGAGTCGGGGGGCTACCACAGAGAAGGCCCTGTCTCTCGTCCCCACCAAACGCGCCTGCAACACAGGTGGAATCAAGAGCAGGGCCTCACCAGATGACCGGAGGGAGCGTGCGGGTTCGTAAACGGAGATGCGGTCACGCAGGTAAGCAGGTCCCAAACCGTTTAGGGCTTTGGAGGTAAGCACCTGCACCTTAAATTGGGACCGGAAAATGAATGGCAGCCAATGGAGCTCCTTGAACAGGAGGGTTGACCTCTCTCTGTAAGGAGCACCAGTTAACATCCTGGTTGCCGCCCGCTGCACTAGCTGAAATTTCCGGGCCATTTTCAAGGACAGCCCCACGTAGAGCGCATTACAGTAGTCCAATATAGAGGTGACCAAGGCATGGACCACCCCAGCCAGATCAGCCTTTGCGAGGTACGTGTCGCAGCTGGCGCACGAGTCTCAATTGTGCAAAAGCCCTCCCTGACACCGCCGACGCCTGAGCCTCAAGCGTAAGTGATGAATCCAGGAGGACACCCAAACTGCGGACCTGTGACTTCAGCGGGAGTGTAACCCCATCCAGCACAGGTTGCCACCCTATACCCCGATCCGGTTTACGATCGACCAGGAGGACCTCTGTCTTGTCGGGATTAATCTTCAGCTTGTTCCTCCTCATCCAGACAGCCACAGTGGCCAGACTCGTCCAGCACTCGAGGGGCCTCCTTGGAATTAGGTGGAAATGAGTAGTAGAGTTGTGTGTCATCTGCGTAGAGATAGCACCTAACTCCAAAACCCCGGATGACCTCTCCCAGCGGTTTCATGTAGATGTTGAAAAGCATGGGAGATAAAATAGAGCCTTGCGGGACCCCACAGGTCTTAAGGCCAGGGGTCCGAGCAGGCATCTCCCAGCTTCACCATCTGGGATCGGTCCTCCAGGAAGGACCGGAGCCAGGACAATACCATGCCCCCGAGACCCATCCCAGAGAGCCGTCCCAGAAGGATACCATGATCGATGGTATTGAAAGCCGCTGAGATGTCCAAGAGAACCAACAGAGTCACACTCCCCCTGTCCAGCTCTCTACGGAGGTCATCCACCAAGGCGACCAAGGCTGTCTCGGTGCCGTGACCAGGCCTGAAACCAGACTGTGACTGATCTAGGTAGTTGATGTCATCTAAAAAGCCCTGGAGCTGGGAGGCGACCACCCGCTCCAGCACCTTACCCAAAAAAGGGAGGTTGGAGATTGGTCTGAAATTGTTCAGCACCGTGGAGTCAAGGGAAACCTTTTTAAGGAGTGGACGAACCACAGCCTGTTTCAAGTGAGATGGAAAAAACCCCTGCTCCAACGATGCATTAATGATCAACACAAACCAATCAACCAACCCCTCCCTGGCCGATTTAATTAGCCAAGATGGGCAAGGGTCTAGAGCCGGCGTGGTCGCCCTCACAGCACCAAGGACCTCCTCCACAGTCTCAGGAAGAACAAGCCTAAAAGAATCCCACAAAATTGGACAAGCAGATGCCTCAATCACCTCTCCTGGTACTGTGATGAAGTTGGAGTCCAGCTCAAGGCGTATCTGAGCAACTTTGCCTGCAAAATGGTGTGCGAACTCGCAACACCGAGTTGTTGGGTCATCGAAGGTCTCCTCCACCACAGGTGGATGAAGGAGTTCCCCGACAACCCGAAACAACTCCGATTATCTGTTTGCTGCAGACGCTATACGGGCAGTTGTGAAAGACTCCCTGGCTACCCGTATAGCCATGGTATACACCCTAAGAGAGGCTGTAGCCCGTGCTTGATCAGACACGTCCTGAGATTTCCTCCAAATGCGCTCTAGCCCCCTTCTCGTGTGTTTCATCACCCAGCTCCTTGGTGAACCAGGGAGATGGTGTGTCTCGACGCAACGAGATGGGGCGTTCGGGAGCGATCGTATCTATCGCCCTGGTCATCTCCCTGTTGTAGTGATCGACCAAGGCGTCGACAGGAACGCCAGGCTCCATGGCAGGAAGAACCCCAAGATTCTTCAGGAATCCCTCCGGATCCATCAGTCTCTTGGGGCGGACCATCTTAATTTGTCCTCCACCCCTGCGGAGGTTAGCGGTCGCACACAGTCTAAAACTGATCAGATAATGGTCAGACCATGACACAGGAAGGATGTTTTGTTCTTCCACTCTGACCCTTACACTGTCCGCCACAAAAACTAGGTCGAGTGTATGTCCAGCCTGATGGGTGGGTCCAGATATAATTTGTGAAAGCCCCATGGTCGTTATGGCGGCCATGAAGTCCTGAGCCGCACCAGTCAAGGAGGTCTCAGCATGGATGTTAAAATCTCCCAGCACAACCAGATGCTGGGAGATCAAAGCTGAATTGGAGACCACATCTGTCAGCTCAGGCAGGGAAACTGCTGAGTCGCGGGGTGGGCAGTGCACCAGCAGAAACCCCAAGCTATCACGACTCCCTACCCTCAGGTGGATGCACTCGAACCCAGATTATTACGGAACAGAGCATCTGACCACAGCGATCACCACTGGGACCACCTTTACTGGTTTGTGCCAGAATCTTTGCAGTATTATTATTATTATTATTATTATTATTATTATTATTATTATTATGCAAGTCAGAACAGGGACATTTTAAAGTGTAAAAAGGTAAAGGTTGTCCCCTGACATTAATCCAGTCATGTCTGACTC